>CM044558.2:16038827-16638827 GCA_024416835.2 Perccottus glenii
TATTTCTCTTCTAATTGGGAAAATGGTTCAAACCCCAAACAGTACATTGTAGAAGCAATCATTTGTGAAAAATAGGCTTTATAATGCTATCTACTGTTTACTATAGAAGATTTTAATAGATAAGAACCGGTCACTCAGGAACAGAAAACCTTGGCCAATCACATGTTCGAAAAAGGAGCGCTCCCATTGGTTGACACAGGCTCGTACAGGAAGTTTAATAGCTGCTGATAAATTGTATTTTCAGTGCTAAATGTCTTTTAACACAGAGAATCAACTCAAAAAGACAAGCATCAACAGAAAAAGGGTAAAATGCAGATAAATACTGTGTTTAGCAAGGCAGAGATAATTGCCACTCTGAAGTTGCAGCTAAGCTAACGCTAAACTCTAAATTTTAGTTTTAGGTAATGGTGTCTTTAAGTGTTTTTTTGTTTGTTTGCATGTTTGTTTTTAACCAACAACCATACAGCAAACACAGGAGTCTGCGGCGTCTTTAAATGTTAAGCCAATATTCCCAGACGTTGAGCATTCCTCTCAAAAGACACTACTGAATACTACATTTTACTTGTACTCAATGCTTGAAAACACAATGTAACCTTTGACCTTTCTTCTATGAACACTTTTGAATGAAAAAAGACATTCACAAAAGACAGGTAATTAGCATAGGGATAATGTAAAGTAAAGGTGTTGTGGAAGTAATTCACTCTCGCACTTTGAATGCACAAACTGCTCATTGTTCTCTCTGTTTTGCTCAAGCTGGCACGCTTCCATTGTGGAGCAAAACTAGTCGATTAAACCCAACGGCGAGCAAATCAAAGTAATAATCACATATTTATGAATATTTAATATGATCATGGCAAATAAGGCAAGTAATTAGGAGTTTCCATAAATTAGCAAATTGTTATTTTATGTTGATGAGATCTTCAGCTTTTTCCCCTCGTGAATAATTCATAAATCAACAACAAAAAAAAGTTTTGTTGGGGAGTAGGGAGAAACGAGAAAGACTGATCAGACATGTACGGGAACGGAGAAATCTGCAATTTACTGCTATTGTTTCATCTCTGTACTCATCGTTTTATCCTTTGGAACTTTTCTTTGCATAATTTTGTTCAGTTTTATTTTAGGCTCTTTAGTTTGGAAGAAGCATTAACATGTTAACATAAAATGTAAGCAGCTGAAAACCACATCTATACTCTCATCACAGTGATTACATATCAATCGAGTTAGTTGATTAATCTTACTGTTTGTCTACAGCCTTTTACATTTGCTGCAGAAGTAATCTTTAACATGATTAAACTACTAGCTTTTTTCTTATGAATTTTGCGCTGGCAGGAAACTGCACGAAAGAGTGAGAGTGAGGCACCGAGTCAGAAAACAGGAGCAAAACAAATCTATGATCTGGAACTGTGTGAGGAGGGATTAATGAGAAGTAGGAGGCTGTGAAATGATGTGGCCTTTGAGTGGAGAAAATGGCCCTACCGGAGCATGGCACTCAAATGAGGTGAGACAAACTTCACCTGATCCACAATTAACAACGTCATGCGCATGGGTGACACAGGGTTAGAGCAAGGGGAGGAGGAGGAGGAGGAGGAGGTGGGGGAGGGCGAGAAAAATAACAATTCACTTTGTGACACGTTATCACCTCTCCAAAAAGGGCGAGCATTAGAAAGTCTAGGACTGGACGTGGAGAAGGTTTTACACACCTGTCTTTCTGAAAGGGACAGCCACGCTGATGAGAGCAAAGCTTGTTAGAAAGATTTATGCTTAATAAGGACAGACACTGGCTGGGGATGGAGACAATTAACGGCAGAGCAAAAACATAAATAAAGTGCGAGAGTGAGAGACAGGAGTGGGAAATGGGGTAGAGTTGACTGTAAAGAGGGTGAGGAGCAATAACAGGAGCACAAATGATTAAGTGGTGTTACGGACGAGGAACACTTGTTTGCAAGGACAATCTTTGTGTGCTTTTGTTGTCGGCTGGCCGCCTTTATCTTTGTGTAATTCTCTGTCTGATGAAATGTGTTTAAAGAGATGAATTGGGATCGGAGGAGCCGTCCTGACATGATTATGAGGGATTCATCTGCAGCCATCTGCCACCGTTATGAAAGGGGGTAGTGATAGAGAGAGGAAGACAGAGAGATGGAGAAGGGGAGGGAGGAGAGACCTTCTGTTCAGCGGCCATGCCACATACCCACCATTACACAGGTCTTTGGCCCACAGTTTAACAGGGACGAGCTCGGACCTTTGAGCTGGAGGTGAGCTCTGGGTCCAATTAAAGAAGTAGAACCGCCTCATAAAACCTGCACACTTGTTATTGTTCTGCAAAATCCTGCAGCCCATTAAAATCATGTGCTTTGCAGCAGTTTTTACCAAATACAATAATTTAGGGCTGCTGCATGTGTAGATGTTTTATATTCTAAAAACATAATATTGTATACATATTGTTTTTGTGACAATGTATGTCCTTGTCTGGTTGGTTAGTGGGATCTATTTGTACTTTTCTTATTATTTTCAGAGTGCAATGGGGGCGTGGCGTCTGGACTGAAGTAATTTGTGAGCTCGCAAAATCTCAAAGTGAAATCCTGCACATTCTTCTTTAACTCCACTGACTGTTCATTTCAGGTTACAAATCTACTGCCCACTGTATTTTGTAGACAATTATACTATACACTATAGATAGGTATGAACATGAAATGTGATCTTAACAAGCAACACAAAACATGCTTTGATTATTGTTCTAAAACAAAATGTAATGACCTTTGCAGCATTTTAGGTGAATATGAGAAGAGCAACAGCTTTTCCATGTTAAGCACAGTATAAATGTTAAGAAACATTTTCCCCAGGTAGCACTGCTTTTCTGTTTGGATTTGGAAGTGGCACCTACAGACGACATCATATTCACACACCAGTTGGAGGAGAGGGCACAACAGATGGGCCCGTTGCTCATCACAACGTCCACTTGTTCGAAAGGGGGAAGCGGGGGCTTTAGACAGCATGTCTTAAATTGTATAATAGGCTTTTAGTGTCACAAAATAAAAGTCGCACATTCTTTTTTTTTTTCTCAGGTTGTTTGCTATTACCTCACTTTTAGGCTGTAAGATTTTTATCACACTTCAACATCATGGTGAATATAAAACAGGCTATGAGCATATAACATGAACCACAGTAAAGGAACAAAATGTCAACACAGATGAAGAGGAATTCATCTTTACTGCAGACTGTCTTGGCTTGTATTGATAATGATTGTGGCATCTGTGACTGCAGTTGTTATGGCAGCTGGGAAACACTTTCTACCAAAGCGTTTGTTATCTGCTTCTGAGTTAAATTGTACAGTTTATTGACAGCTATCTTGTTGTTGCTGCCTACTGTGTTTGAACAAAGCAACTATTTCCTCTATACCCGGTATGACTGAGCCATCACTTCATATTACAGGTCAACCCCACGGTGCTTAATTATGTGGCGGCGGCTGGGGGCTCCTAATAACCTGTCATTGGGGGGAATTTGAATGTCACACCATATTGTTGGGCCCTAATGGCAGCAGGCAGATCCATGATGAGCCGTTTTGGGACAATTACAGCAGATATTCAAATCGCAAGAGTGTGTGTGGCTACATGACCAGCGTCCTACCTGCACACAGACTCGGAACTTGACCCTGCCATCAGCCCTTGACACACACACTGAAGAAGATGCCCCTATCCTCCCTCTCTAACACTTTAACTGCGGCCTGATCGCTTTTATTATCCGCCTAATCCAGATATCAGCGATTTCATCAGCCCGGGGAAGATATGCATATCATGAATTATTTTGACACTGGGACCTTTTAATTTTCACCGGCAATATTTCATCCCACCAATCAGCGAGCGGAGTGGTTGTCGCAGAGGTGTCAGAGGATGAGACAACCCCTACAACCCCTACCCCACACACATGCAATCTACATTACACACAGATCCAGGGAACAATTACAAGCAATGGCCACAGTTACATGTGTGTCTCATCATGGCCATGTTCAAACTGATGTGTTTTCACCAGAAATATGAGACAAACATAAAACTCAAGCTATGCTTCATTTTAAATCCTTAGTAATAATACAATGAATTGTGAAACTTAATGCTGTTGGTTGTTTTAGGTGGCCAGATTTTGAGTGAGCATTTAAAATGTAAATCAGTCATTTTTTAAAATCTTAAACATTGTTTCCATTTTAAATGTGGTTACAAGGGCTGTTGAGGCATTAATAAATGAGGTTACTGTTGAAGCTTTAGTTGGAGGTTTGTAAAAAAAAGAAAACCACCTAATAAAAACTCTGCTGACGCTTCAGCTAAAGTCTTTTATTAATAAGAGACATGTCAAGTAAAGGATAATGTGTAGTTTTGGTGGTGAGTGCGGCTTGGTATTTCTTCTCCCTCTGCCATGCTCAGTGTCTCCACTAAGGGCCAGTTGTAAGAACAAAAAAGTTGTCAAATTTCCACTGGGTTCTGTGCAGATGCATAATAAGTTTTATAGAGCTATAACGGACAAATGCAAAGATTTTTATTTTGATGTGAATAAACACTGATGAAAACATTGTTATGATTGTAGACAACATTTTTACACAATGAACCTTTAAGTGTGGTGGCTTTACTTTTAAAGTTTGATGATGATGTGTGTCAAGTGAGGCTTACCCATTCTTGACAAAATAAACACAAATAGAAAAAGTCTTAATTATTTGGTTCAAATGCACAATATGCAGTCGACACTAGAAACCAAAACATAAAGCTTTGCCTTTCAGTTTTTACAGCTCACACTAGATAACTAAAATTCTCAGGGCTGCCCAGTGGACCACATAACCTAATGATTTTAAAGTTTAAATGTATAGCCACCACACTTCCCTTAACACGTGTGATATGTGGACTGTGTAACTTAATTCTCTGCATCTTTACCCAACTCCTCGTGGCTCGTATCATGTGAGCAAATTGGATGCTCTAACACTCAGCCCGTGACCTTTCCTCATCCTGGATGCTGACCCCGTATAAAGAGAGACATTACATCTCGTTACACAACAACTCGGTTTCGGTGCTTCGCTGCAGATAAAGAAAAATGTCTCAATTAAATCTTCACTGGGGCCCCTTGCAGAAGAGTTATTGCTGCCCCGATAGCGCTGATCGCCACGCTCACACATCCTCAAAAGTTATTTGACATAAATTGCCGGAGTCACATCATTTCCTGCCATACTCAGGGTGGGATTTACTGCTGATCCCATTGACTGGGAGCTAAACCTCCAATAAAAACCCACAAGGGACCATGGGTCTGGGAGACGCACCTATCTACCCTCCATCAAAGCGTCTCCTGTGCGTAAAGATTAACCATGCAAATAGACGCACCTTCCGCACATATATGAATATACAGAGCATGCAATGGGCTGATATGACTGTAGCAGCGAGGCCTGTGTGATTGAGTATTATCTGATGGGAAAGGGACACAAGCCTTACCCAAACAACTGGGAAATTGTATCTAATATAAAAATGAGAGAACTACCATTGTGCTCTGGAGGACTTGTCTATGTGCACTATAAAGACCAACATTACTAATCAACATGTACAGCCTTGAAAAAAATCTTCTCACTCAGAAATGCAAAAATAATGTCTTGCTAATGTGTGCAAGGGCATTGTGGTGCTTAGGTGTACAAGCCAAAGTAATGGTCACAGTACGTTAATGATGATGATTCTTACTCAAGCTTAAACTGGCCAGATGGAAATGCAGTTTCGGCAATGCTCTCCAGTCATTCAAATCTCAGGTTAACTCATTACAAAGCACCGTTTACCTCCAACTTCTCTTTGTCATGGTAACATTCTTACTCTAGCAGCCTGTCGAATATATACATATCTATCTATATTTACATATCTCTATATCTGAATACATCATCACCGCACTAAAACAGACGGAAATATAAAGTACGAGCCCACTGAAAGATACATTTCTAAATGAGCATTGTTTGAGTCATTATGCCATTTATCATACGTTGTGTTTACCATGCATTCAGATGATCCCACAGTGAGTAAAGGCCTTTTAGAGTTTGGCACACTCTCTTGATGGGGCCTCAGCAGCATCAGCATCAGCAGTGGCTTCAGGGCGTCCAGCTGGGGTTGGCTGCTGCCTCTGCCTTGTACCAGCTCTGAGGCTGGGGGAGGTGGTGGGTCAGCCACAGGATTGCCCTGGGGCACCTCACTTCTGCACCAGTCAAGAAAACTGAATTTCCTCTCCCTCTGCTGTGAATACTGCTGCATGCCCTAAGCCACTTGATTTGAAGCAACAAAGGGGAGCAATGCACAGGCCATAAAGCATTCCAGGGACGCACACAAACAGGTCAAGACAAACCGATTATAGTGGTTTTAAACTGAAAAAAATATAAAAATATTTGTTCAAAAAAAACAATCAGTCTTGAAAAATGTATTGATCAATATTTATCATGTTGCTTTAACAGTGGATGGGAATCTACAACTTATAGTTTATATTACATTATATTACATTTGATGACTCGTTGATGATGTTTGTACACAAAGTTAGATTTTGTAAAATTTGATAACCTAAACATAGGGATGAAAGAAAACATGTACATTTAGCACAAAAAGATAGTTCTCAGAAACAGCCTTCAAGTATTTTTCGTTTGAGTCAGAACACACCAAAATAAAAGAACAAGAGCAATTTAAGAGATTTTGTGCAAAATGGACAAAAAGAAGAGTGTATGGTAAACTATAATACTGAAAAGCCTTAATATTCCTTTGAATCCACTGCTGACGTACACTTCCTAGATTTAATGAAAAAAAAAAACACCATTGCTTTTCTAGAGAATAACCACTAGCACTGCAGGTTATCCAGGTCATTCTCTCAGTTTGACCTCAACCAACTGTGACGTCTCTGCACCTTCGAAACAATAAACGTTGCCTGGTCAGCACTGTACATCATAATTGTTAATGACATGCACACAAATCATAGATTAAAATTAAACCTGAAGTGAGTCACAGGCTTGTAGGGACAGGGTACAGAATTGGAATACTACCACTACAAGATTATTAGCAACAGTTACAACTTTCCATGTTAATCAAATTCAGAATAGTGTTGAAAAAACAAAAAAGGTCTTAGACTGTAAATAATCAGGCAGCATTTACAAAATGTACACAACCACTTGCTTTGTGGTAGGGAACAAGCTGTACTTCTGCTCATGAGGCAGCATTAGTTAGCATGCACCTACATGATCTTGGCTTTAAGGACACTGCTGGCTTGATTAAAATATTAAATCAATAAACTAGTGTTGCTGGAATACTGTAAAAATGTTTGATGCAACACAATCTAGTATTTATCACACTAACTTTAAAAGGTGTATCCTCCTCATGCAGACCTAACTTTTAGTCTAAGCTACAAACAATGTTGATGTAAGATAAAAGGCTGAAAGCAGAGGTAGCCTAAAGTCTGTGCAATTCAATCAAGGGACTGTAAGTCTATTTGCCACTAACGCACATTTTATGTACCTTAGACGCAAATAGATTTGAACTTGTGACATGAACAAGACAATGGCATAAAAGTTATTAGTCTGTGGCTTAATCCAGCAGCCTCTTGCTGGTGTCCACTAAAATAATCTTTTACCGGGCTGTTATCAAGAAGAGGCCGGCTACTGCGAATGACAGATGGAAAGCACAAATGTGGCATTCTTCTTCAATTTCATTTAAACCAATGTATAAATAATATAATACACATAGCAAAAGGCACACACAGGGAAAAAAGAAACGCATATCTAGGCATCAGAAATGATTGGCACAAAACTCATAGCATGCTGAAAGGAAATGCTAGAGAAGTGCAGGAAAATATTTAAACAATTTGAAGAATCTAGTATAATCAAATTGAGTAAGCAACTAAAATAATGCAAAAAATAAATTCTCCCAATTTTGATAAAATAACCATTATCAGCCTCTACAAAACACTTCCATTTGGTTTAGACTGATTTCAAATCCCTGCAATGTTTTGTGAAATACATTTGTTGCTGCAATTATTATTATTATTATTATACAGAGGTGTGTATACAGCCAGTGGTGAGATATGCAGCTCAACATACGCAGTTTAGGTTACTGCAGGTTCCACTTGGCACTCTAGGACTTGTCGCACACAGCTGGAGTCTAGAGTAGTGTGGGGCCAGGAGTAGAAGGATGTAGTCTTGGGAGTAGGCTTTTGAATGCTTAGGCTGCAGCTGGATGGTATTGTTAGGATAAAGAAAAAAAAAGAGGAAATGGTCACCAGTAAAAGGATCGGGTCAGGAAGTTAGCAGCGGTGCCGAGCCAGCCCATGCCATCTGTGATCGAGCCTACGCGTGTGACAGCCTTGTCCTGCTCTTGGGATGGACTCTCCTCTTCAGGAAGGTAATCTGGGATGTCTGTGTTCTCCTCTACCAACACGGCCGAGTCTTCCTGGAAGGGCACAATCCGCTGCACAGGGCAAAAGGCAATTAAATGTTATCAAGAAACATTATAATCACACTGAACAGATTAAAGAGGAACTCATTTTATGATTAAAATACATTCCTGTGTCATGTATATAACAGAGCCTGGTCTGACCCCTGCTGGTCAACAGAATAAACTACAACCAACAATCCTTCTGTCGATTTGTACTAGGGCAAATTCAGATTGACATTATTGCTGGAGTGCTTGGTCATTTCATGTTTGGTCAAGAGATTTAAAATAAGAGTTACACCTCATTGCACGGCCTTAATAAAAAAGGTACAACTGGGATTGGTCGTGTGTCTGGCAAAAGCAACTAGCCCACAGGCTGAGGCAAAGAAGTGATATCAATCAGGCCGCTGAATTCCCTGTACACAGTGACACATTATAAAACAAACATACTGACCCAACTCCTGCTCAAAACCTGTAATCGAGCCTTTATGTATTGTATAACACCATAATAGTTTGTCTTTTATAATCTATGTTCCAGCTTATTGTTACCTCTTCGCCATCTTCTGTCTTCACCACCTGCTGAGCTGTCAATACTTTGGTAGAATTGATTGCTGTGCCCAATGCCTATAAAAGTAAAACAATATATATTTATTTTTAACAGACAACAAAGAATGATAAAAGATGAATAATATGCTTTTCTTATACCACAGTTTGACTGACAAACCAGTCCAATTATTGGAAAGGGGTACGAATATAAAACAAACTGCAGTATTATCAGAGACAGATGGATACAACAAACTTCTGGTGTTTTGTATTTGGACAAAGACAGACCTCTGCTTTAAGGTCAGAGCGGATCCTGACAACACATCTCTTGACAGCCATCTGGAAGGTAAAGCTGATGACCCCTCGGATCTTGAGCAAGGCCTCTTCACAGAGGCTTCTTCGGCTCTATCAAGAAACAGAAAGGTGAAAGGCAAAATACTGGAGCCTAACATACATATAGCAAAACTCTAGTAAATAGGGAGCATCTAAATTTGATTTAATACGTTACTTAACCAAAAACTTTACAAAATCTTGGGTCAGGATAAATCATTTTATAAAAGGTTAGGACCTGTGTTCAAGCTGCCTTGTACATTTGTGATAAATGAAGAGATAGAAATGCTGCCCACCAGAGGCCGTCTATCTGCTGTAATGTTATCTGGCTAGGTGCAAGCTTCCTGCAGAGCAACATTCAGGTTCAATCTCAGCATCCTGCTGTTAAATAGTTGACATTTACAACCTGACCCTGCCTCCCCTGGTATGTGCCAGACAGACCAGCCAAGCATGTACTGTCAACAAGGAGACAAGGAGACTTTGTGTATAAACAGACATTTGCACTGCATCTGAGCATGACAGATGCATGCTTGTGTGTTGCCTTTGAGCCCAGAGCACACACTGAACACTTACAGAGTCATCCAGTCCATCAATGTGCAGCACCACAGTTTTGGCCCTCTTGTTAGTGGAGCCCAAGAAGAACTGGGCTTTGTGCCGACAGGATGCTGCAGCTGCCTCAGCTTGCTCAGCCTCTTTACCAGCTGACTGCAGAATCTCATAGATCTCAGAGGCCAGCAGCTTCGTCTCTCCAGGCGACATACTCCTGTTTAAGATGAAAGCAAGGATTGAAGATACTCAACATCTGTAAAGACAAGGTGAAAATAACAGGCACAAATACTATAAAAAGCAGACAGGTAGCTGCTTAGTGCTTACTGTTTATTTACAGTGCTTGGTTTCTAGGAGATAAGGGACTGATCAAGACAGTATATTGTAGCCGCTGTAAAATCTGAATGCACTAAAAAACATTTAGCTATTCAAAATAGCTATAAAAATAGAACAAGCTCAAGATGTGATTATTGTGTACAATAATTGTATTTACTATTAGACTGAATTAAGCCTTTTGTATTTGTGTATTGCTTTCTCACAGAGCCAATGTACTGTTTTCATTTCCTGCAGTTTTTCTTAAAAAAAAGTCTGTTGCAATTACAGAGAGAGGAGTGCTGTTTTGACGGTGTTCCAGAAATACCCCTGTAGGCCAAACTGCTTAAATTGCATTATATGCCATGAAGCCTTCTTTTACAGTAAGCACATGTGACATACACTGTGTGACACTTCTGTCCTTTGGGATACTGCAACCAATTCCTGCTCTAATTCTGGGCAAATGTTCCAATAATAAAGTCAAACATTTTCTGCTCCTGATTTGTTAAATAAGTAGGTGTAGAATGCTTTGTTTATATAGTTTATAATTAGCTACGAGAAAACAAATTGTTTTAACACCCATTTATTTTCACACATGTTCCCCCATTAGCTATCTGTTCCCACTCTGTCGAGCCATGAGTGACCTCTACTCAAAGTCAGCCTGACAGGACTGCGAGCAGAGAAAGCTGTTGCTGTTACCGCAGGACTTCTCTTGATGCCACTTTTGTCTAACTGAAGTGACTGTGTCTTCAGGGCTAGCTACAGCTTTTCCGCTGCAAGGGGGGAAATAAATTATACAAGCCAGCTACAATCAGCCACTTGCATAAAAGTCTATTTCTAGCTAAGTGCTAATGATAAACAGTGACCATTTAGCACATCCTCACAGCCGTGTGCAAAATAAGCTATACTTGCTAATTTATCTCCAACTGCAGGCGACAGCAGTTAATAAAAGCATGCGTCAGTAAAAAAAATAAAATAAAATAAATAAATAGAAAATAGCAACTGACAAAAGGTGGCGAGATGGCTGAAAGCATTACAATTTTTGCCATGAAAGTGTTTGCTATCCTATTCAAATTCAACTTTAATCACACTCATTCTGACTTTGATTTGTCAGTTTGTGCAATACACAACAAAAATGTACATAAAGTGCACACTGAACATCTATATAGTGTGTGTGATGTGGTGGTGACAAGGACTTGCTTCTGCATGACGTTCTGCAGACTCAGCATCATGCCTAGTTCGCTCTTCATTTTCTCTCGATTGGCCCGACATTCTGCAAGGTAGCGGACAGCCTGCGAGAACATAAGACAACCATTATCAATTTTCTGCTAAAAGATGACAAGCGCTTCAGGATACTGTAAAAGACAGAGGTTATGAGGTAATGAGATTGTGCAAAGGTGAAACAAGTATTGCGTAACACATACTGGAGACCTGAGTTTATGCTGCCGACAAGGAACATCTGTTACAGGAAGTCATTTTAGAACATAAAAATTTTACTCCTCTAATATATAGTGATGTAAAACTGGGCATTATCTCCTTTATCAAGACACAAAAACAAGTAGCAGTTAACTGTACTGTGTTAATTATGTTGAATCCTAAAGAAAGCCAGTGTATGAACAATGATGTGGGTCGTGTCCTTCAGATGAATGGCAAATAACCATGAGGTATGTGTAACTCAGGGAGTAAGACAGTAGATGCTTAGGTAACTGAAAATACTGTCATGCCGATTGGAATCATAAATTTCATTTCATTTGTTTGCGTCTGTCTAATGCAACCACACCTTTTGAAACACAAAAAAGATTTTTCCACAAATATTTTATAATTGTGTAAAATTTTAAGGGTGTCCAAAAAACTTTTTCCACCACTGTATTACAGCATTATTTTATCATAACAATGTTTTTTTGTTCCAAGTAAAAGATCAATTCAGAGAGTTGGTAAAATGGTTTGGATTAAACTGTTCTATGGTTATTATGACTTTACAGACAGAAAGAGTACAATATGACCATCACCATTCGGTTGTCCTATTACCAGGAGTTTGTCGGTTTGATTCCCGCTCTCCTCAGTTCATACTGTTGTTGTGTCCTTGGGCAAAACACTTAACCCACCTTGCCTCTAGTGACACAGCTCTGGTGTAAAAATGTGTGAGAATGTCGGTCCAACAGATGGAAATTAGCCTACGGACAAAATCTGGCATGTTTACATTCATGTTGTGTCTTGTGTATGTTCATCAACATGCACTGTCCCAATCAAACAAATAAATAAATAAAAATAATTACAGAGATTATTTTAAGATCAATAAAAACATCTAGAGATAGAAAAATGTAATTTGAGGTATTTATGTAACTTTTTCCATTTATAATTGAAATCTGCCATATAGCAAATGCACAAACTTTAGTTGTTCAGACAGCTATGCGCATAATACATGATGTTTTCTACATTAGAGTATGTAAACAATTAATGCTACATACCAATAGTGCTGAGTAGACGACCTGTGGGTTGGGGTGGTCTAGAAAGAGGATAAGACCTGGTAGACAGCCGTGGTCTTCAACTATGGCTCTTCTGTTGAGGGGGTCTGCAGCAAGATCTCTCAGTTGGTTTACCACAGTCAGTGCATCCGCCTCAGCACTCATGGTGCCTCTTGTCTTAACGCCACACACATTAAACCAACTGCCTCCTTTAACAGAAAACATTAATCAGAGAATTTAGTATAATTTTAATAGTCATAGTAGTAGATCATATACATTTTGTGTTATAATGATAATGTTGGTGAGAATTTAAACAAACATTCTATAATAAATATTACCTGACTAACAATAAACCTGTCTAAATTTGGTTGTAGTGTTTGGGATTCCTCCAACTTAGTTTGAAAATGTGCTTAAGAACTAAACATATTTTTGTCATAAATCTAACATTAAAAAAAAACTTACTTCTAACCTTAACATTTTTATAAAACATTACAAAGGATAATAACACACTATAAAGACACACCACAAAATGAACCCACACATTTAAAAAGTAAAGTCTCGCAAAAATAAACAAATGTCAGCTTTAACTTAAATAAAGTTTCTGTGCTTGTATTTTTCTTAGCCCCTTCATAATACAAAAGGTAACGTACCCCTCGTTAGCTGTTGACAAAGGAATATATCAAATAGCTTTGTATAATCTTATCGTAAACTTAATGTTTAAGTTTAAAACCTTGTATTACCTCTAACACACATCCGATATGTAACAATCCATAGTAACCAACCAACATTTATTTTGTCAAAGACGTTTTCTACGACCCCCTCAACCTAACCTCAAATCACGCCCTGTGTGCAGCTAAGCTAAGATAACTCGGCTTGCTTGACAAAGATAGCATACCTTTAAGGCCGTTTTCAACTAAATCACAAGACGGCCTCTGGGACCCTCAACTGTAAACGATGCAAAACAACGTAGCAGATAAACCTAAATATTAACCTTACAAGCACTGAAACGCTAGGCCTGGGACCTTGCTATTATTTCTTTAGTGTTCCTCTTCAGCTAGCAGCTGTGCACGGTGTTTGGGTTTTTGTGACACATCAGAGGGTACAGCTGCTTTGTAAAATTGGTGCATCCCAAATGTGCGTTAAGTGCAAGTGTCGACTAAGCTACAGGCAACCTCCGCCGACGACAAACCACGGTGAAAATATCAAACGCATCACACTACTAACATACGATTGGGCAGTCACTTGTGATTGAGAGGGAACTAATCAAATGAACATATACTTTATGGAAACAATCTCAGTGTCTACTGGTCACATATGCTGTCAGTTTATAAGAGTAACCAATGGCGTTGAGGTTTGACGCAGCCCACGTGTCAATATCAGCGCTTTGTCATTGGCTAAAAATGTACCTCTATCCTCAGTCACCTCCTTCAGGTCTCCAATCGATTTGACAAGGTGGAAAAATAAACTTTTGAGAAAATAGTTAGCAATTTGGTAAGTTTATGTTCGTGTACTTACGTAAAGCTATTCGTCATCTTTTATAGTCGTACCGCTACGTTAGCGGATAGAAGAATGGTTATCAGCTTTCATTTTTTAAATAAATTGTGTCGTTTTCCACTCACATTCCTACAAAAATATCCATGTTGGAAGATGTCGTTGTAGCCCGCTGTTCGTTAGCAGCAGTTAGCCACATAACACGCTAAAGTATTCGTTAGACTGAGTAAATAATCACGCCAAACTACAGAATTAACTAAAGGTGCGACCTAAGACAAAAACACACAACTTTTTTCTATCTTCTTTATAAAATTGTTCATGTAAATGAAACCAAAATTAGCCATGTTAGCATAGGCATTTTGCTCACGACTAAGTTTTGTTCAAGCTGTAACATTTGATGTGATTACATTGAATATATAATTACAGTTGTTTTGAATTTTTAACTATACTGATTTCTATATTCATTTTTAAGGCTACGCAGATAAGTCGATTGTTTAAGTTTCCATTAGCTCTTTGAAAACTGGCAGAAATCAGTAAATACATGCGCGGATTGAAATGGACCTGGTGAGTGGCAATTAACCTGCAAACTACATTATTATCTCAAGTACCATATACTTAGTTTACCTATGTGGTGTTTTCTTTTTTTTTTTTTTACTTCGCTGCAGTCTTTTGGATCAGGCAAGCCCTATGGGTCCTCTAGAAGTATAGTGAGGAAAATCGCTTCCAGTCTACCTCTAAAACCCTGCCCAAGGGTTCACTTTCAGGTGAGCTGGCTTCTGTTTTATAAAAGTATAATCGATGCCGATCAACACCTTCAGTGCATTGCATTCTATAGATTTTACTCTTTTATCCAAGCCCCTGTAATTTTGATAGATTTAAACCATCATTTCATAGAGTCACCAAGCTTTCTATTTATGTCAAGTTTTAAGATGCAGGGTCAAGGTTTTTCCTCATCAGTTTCATCTATTATTTATAAATTTCCACATTTATTGACGAAACAAAAAAAAGGATAAGATGTATAATCTTATAATGATGTATTGTCAAATTCATACTAAAACATGTTAGGTTCCCTGACTAAAATGTAAAGCTATTTCTTCTGTCATTGTGCTTGATTCTGACTGCCGGAAGCATTGTCATGTGATGCACAAATTCTTCAGCTTCTGTTTATCTCAGAGAACCATAAACAAAAGGCATTCGTGCATTCGAGATTTTATAATGTTAAAATGTTAGGAAATCTTTATCAACTTTTGTCAACCCTTTTCAAAAATAGAATTACTTTTTACCTTTCAGTCTTTCAACACTATCTTCTCTCTTTGTTGTCTTTTCTTCTTTGACCAGCTTCTCTCCTTAGTCATGAGGAATGCAGTCTGTCTGTATTAGGTCAGTTTGTTCAGCAAACTCCAACAACCTACACCTGATTAGAGACTACTAAAATACAAATGACCTACCTCAACCTTTCACTTAAAACAAACAGTGTCCGTCTCCTCTCAACTGCCCTTATTTACCTCGTTTGAGCAGTGACCTGTAGCAAATCATTACAAGATTGTGTTGTTCAACTCAAGCCTGTATATTTCTAGATTATGTTACTTAACTATGCATTTCCTTTCTGTGACAGCTTTATCCATACACTGAGGATGCTGGTGTCGTGTTTGGTGCAAGGAGACAGCATGGCCTGGTAGCATCGCTTGCTGATGTTGGATGGATCGACGGATATTACGAGGATGACGAAGACTTTTTAGACAGAGCAAGGTTTAAAAAAAACAAAAACAAAAAACTGAATTGATTAGAGGATGCCTTACTGATTACCCACTCTGTTTCTTCGAACCAGGTCAGGACCACAAGATGGACTTGTGTTCAGAGCTCACCAGCCTTATTCTCAGGGAAAACTTTTAACCCGCCAAAGGTCACTACCAAGCCTTTATCAGGGGCCTCCCGACCCCCAGGGACCAAGTACAGCCAACAACGAGGCCATACAGAAGATCAGTGCTCTGGAGACTGAGCTGGCCAAACTCAGAACACAGATTGCACAGATAGTACTGGCTCAAGAGAAGAGTGCCCAGCCAGGTATGTCTCCATAAGCTCATGATTGGACATGTATAGTTTGTCTTTCTTATATGGGAGATTTGTTATTTGCACTTAACCTTTACCTAAAATGCCGTAACAGAGGCAAAAATGAGGGGACTGCAAAATGACAGCTCACAAATAAACTGATTTTGCCAATATAGGGGATGATAACACAAATAGTGTGTATTAGGTCTCTGCTTTGCTGCCTCTTTTTCTAAATTGTACACTTTGTAAACTATAATGTGATATAAATGGGACAAATTACAAATCATATAAATATTACAGAAATTAATTTAAGGGGGTGTTCTCATTTGCCAAGTTTGGTACGGTTCAATTAAAATGTAAACCCAAAGTGGCCCGCAGACGAGCCCAAACAGGAAGACCATCATAATTTGGCAACGTTAACATTACGCAATGTTTAATTTTCCCAAGAGCAGAAAATTCAAAACAATATTGTCCAACTAAATAAAATGATCAGAGAGCAAATGTGAAGCACTGAGAAAGTAAAATGCAATTGTCATTGACATAATCATAATTTGTGTTTCTTAAACAAGGCATTGTGGTGTTTAAGAAAAAAAAAAAATACAGGGCTTTTTGTTGATGGACCGAACTAAATGTTTTCTGTTTTGGTGCGAACCAAATGAAGCTGACTGCAAGTGTGAACAGACCCTAAATGTTTTCTCTGCAGTTAGTATACATCCACTAGATGGCAATCTCACACTGTATAAAAGCTGAAAGGTTTGTCATTACTTTGCCTTTCTTCCACATCAGCTGCTACTACAGGGGCACCTCCCCCTCCACCTTGTGGTCCCCTGCCTCCACCACCACCACCCCCACCCCCACCTCCCCCCAGCCTCCAGCGGGCATTTTCAGCCATTGACTTGATTAAGGAGCGCAAAGGGAAGAAGACAGACAGCCAGACAGTTTTAGAGCATAAGCCAGCAGAAATCCCTAACATGCTTGACATCTTGAAAGACATGAGCAAAGTTAAGCTGCGATCTGTCAAAAGGTAAGTTGCTACATGAACAGTGAATAAAAAAACATTTTCTCCAGATTTAAATTTTTGCATCTTTGCATTAGAAGATCATATTTGTGGGGACTAAAGTCCCCACAAATATGATCTTCTAATAATTCTAAATGTTGTACATTGACTATCTTTGTGTTTGCAGTCTTGCAGGGGAAGGTGACGTTAAAACAAAGGTCAGTGAGCCAGCAGATGCAGCGGGTTTGATTGCAGAGGCCCTGAAACGAAAGTTTGCCCATCGTTATAGGCATAACAGTGACCAAGAAGAAAAAGATGATTTCAAACTTCCTGTTTCAAAAATAAAGTCCAAATCAGCCACTCCTTTGGTAAGAAAGTACTATTACGTTTATTAGATGTATTTGCATTTTTGTATCCAAAGTGACTCATAATTCTGTGTTAAACAGTTTGGGCAGCACATGTTGAAACCAACAGGAAAGCGGGAGTTTGTCTGAACAGGAGACCCCGGACTCTCCTCATGACATGGACGCTTTAAAGTGCCTTTTCAAAATCTATTTTTAATGTAAGAACAAGGACATTTGCCCAAGAGACAAAAGGCTGCCTCAATCAGTCATCTCATTGTTTTTGCACTTTTGTTACTTATATACTGTGTAACTAAGATTATCAGGTTTTTGTGTGTTGAAGAGATTCATTCCTGCCTATTGCAGTGAGTGAAGTGACAAAGGCACACCAGTTCATAACACTATAAAACAGTACAATGTTTTTAGTTTTGATTGTTCATCACCTAGTTTTTGTTTTGTTAACCCAGTTGCACATTACATGGCTGGTCATTTTCCATTCCCAGTATCAAAGGGACTGAAATGTTTCTTCTACCACAGAAGAAAGGGAGCACTTTCTTACATGTGAAATATTTTTGTCTTGTGTGTGTTTATGAATGTAGTTAATTTATTCATTGGGATTATTTATGTTGTAGTCAAGTCTTTGTAGTTTTTAATAACACGTTTGATTTATTAAGGTCTAAGTGTTTTAATTAAATTATAGTGTGCCAATAAAATAAACTTGGATTAAAGATATCAGACCAAAATCAAAACCAAAGACATTCCGGTCATTTTCTGAGAACCAACAATCAATCCTACAGATCAGCTCTTGTGCTTAATGGGATATTCCAAACAGTATGTTAAATAAAATGCTTTCAGTATTTGATTTGAGGGAAAAGCAAAAGCACTGTATTTTTTAATTGTGCCAAAGATGTTATTGCTTTCGTTCTGAAAGAAGTGTCACATTGTTTAGCAAAGTAAAAACAAAAAATGACTTTTGTGCCAGTGAGTTGCTAAACCTCATTGTCCTTCTGCTTTTAGTAAAGGAAATTTGAACTTTTTCATTAACGTGACATTACATCATTTTGAATTTAAGCAATCATGTCAATTTTAACTTCACAATCCTCAATAAAATGTTTAACTCTTCCAAGTAGTGTGTTGTGTTAAATTACATAGAGGCTTTGGTCCAAAGCAAAAGCAAATGCCTAACTCAGTTTACACTATGATTAAGTGAAATGTGAGGTGTTATCAGCCTGTAACCCTATCTCAACTCTGACAGGACTAGTAGATGCCAAACATTTGTCAACAGGTTTTATTGTTCAAACTTTTAACTGAAACAGGCATGTATCAAAAAGGTCAATACAGCAAAGCCTTTACAAAATCTGGCTAGACATAGAAGTCATCCCAAAAATGGCTGTCGCAACAAATTGTAAACAGTTTTATCAACAGTCTTACAGCACTTACAGCAAAATACAAATCAGCAAAAGTAAGAAAAGCACCTGTTATGTTTTTAAAATGTTTAAACACAAACACAACTTGTGCCACTGTACAGAATCAAAGAGGACAAACCAAACAAAATAATGGAATGTTCAAAGTCACTAGACCATTTTGTTTCGGTACAAATAATAAAATAAAGGACAGCTGTAATTGTTCCGTACAACAAAAAGGCAAAAGGGATTGGACAGTGCATTCAAAGACAAGCACACCATGCACTTGATAGGAACAGGAGTTGGTTTGGTCACTTAGCATAGTTTGTGCATAGTTATAAGGCATCTATTGAGCAGTCCTTTAGGTTGCATGTGGCTGTGAGAGACATTCTGCAGAGAAAATAAAGTCTCTTTTACTCAATCCAAACCGGTGGAGAAAAAAAAAACAACAACCTTGCATCGCCTGCAGTCACCCCTCCTCCTAGATGAAAGACTGGCAAAACCCTGAGCGAGTCAAGTTGCGTGGAGTGGAGTTCCTAAGGAGATGCATATGTGGTGAGTAACTCGTCTCTAGTGTGGGAGGGATGCTTCCCCAAGTTCATCCAACACTAGAAAATTAGACAAACACCAGTGTGGACTACTTTCTATACCTTAACAGACAAAAATGAAGCTGCACAACCAATGCCATTATTATCTGGAGTGCAAAACCATAGTAGCGCAGGTGGAGTAACTTGTGGCATCAGGTGCGTTTGAAAAAGGTTCTGCTCATGGCTTAAACAGTGGGATGACAGTTCAAACAAGTGGTTCTTCACATCTGTGCTTCAAAAGATGCGTAAACAGTCTTCGTAGAGGCAGCAAAAGGACTGGGCTTGTCACATTTTTTTTTTTTTTTTTAACATGAGGAAGAATCTTCAATACAAATGCAACATGGCATTACGTTAAAGTCTTAGAATGGTCTTGGGTGTGAATACTCCAGTTATCTCAGTCAATGCTGTTTGTGTCATTCTTCAAATATTTGTTTTCAAATGGCACTTCAAAATACCAGAAAGTGTGATTTCAGTTCATATACTGCTTTGCCCTAAAGTTCACCAACAAAAGTGGAGTGTTCAGTCAGTAATGCCAAAACTACAGTGGACAAATAAATAAAATAAAGCAAATAAAAGAAAATACAGCAGTAGCCAAATGAGGTATCTATGTATTGCTATATGCCAAAAAGAGGAATTTAAAATTAAATAAATTAAATAAATCAGTGGTTTTTCCAATGGGAGGCAAAAGCAACAAAACATAAACAAGCCTTTAGGATCACCTGGTCCCCAGTGTGAGTTAAGGCCTTGAGGCCGGGGTCAGGGGGTCAGGAGGCTGAGGTCAAAGGGCACGAGGAGCGTCAGGATTCTCTGCTTCCCTGAGGTATTTCTTTGGAGCTGGCACCAGCTGCGCTAGACTCCGCCTCTTCAGAGCCAGGGGTTTGGTCCTGCTGCAGGCCACCCCAGCTGGCCTTGTTCAGCCCCATGTGGCCCAGCATGGTCTGAGACAGGCGGGTGTCTGAGAAACGAGCCCACTCTGCAAACAGAGGCTCAGCCACGTACGTCATGAAGCCTGAGGAGTGCAAGGGAAATTAGGGAAAATCACTATTATACAAGCTGAGAAAATGGAAAGCTCTCCTGCTCTACTTGCCTATTTGAATGTCGCCAACAGTATTTGTCTCTCTGTCACAAAGTGGGCTGACTTCAAGTTTGTGCTTCTTTTCAATGTCCCCTGCAGAAGCATGTGGGATATAGAAATACACTTGTTTTATTTCAATTGATCTGATCTTGGTCTGAAAAACAAGCGCCAAATCTTTTTTTTTTTTTTTTTAGCATTTCTTAAGAACAAACCTTGTTGGAAAAACTCCTCCGTCACTTTCTCACTCCATTGTTTGCTCAACTCCCAGGGTCTGCAGGGGTTACAGATATCCGCACATTTCAGGGCCATCTGTCAGGAGTAAAATGAGAGAACACAATAAGAATTCATGTTAGTACTGTATATGCACGGTAAAATTGAGACAGTGAATGGGTCTCACCTGCAGAATGAAATGGCGATGGCTGCCATTGCTCAAACACAGGTTCTGCTGGTCCAGATGAATGCGGAACCTGGACAGGTATTCATTTTGTTGGCTGATATCAGTGGCCAGAATTAAAGAGCCCAGGTCCCTCTCCAAGTTCAGGCTGGAGGGCAACAAAGTCAGAGAAAGCAGGATGTTTAAAGAAACTGCGGTGTAAAAAAAACTTATTTTTGTGTTTCACTATACTGACCTGTCCTCAGGAGGCAAGTGGGAAAGGAGTCCAGTCTCTCTGAGCAGTCCCACAGCTGACTTCCAGTGATGGTTTTCCAGAACCGAAGTATTCTGAACATAAGTTTTTAGTGACTTTATTCTGGACCTGTTTCATTCCAGTGTAATGGTACTGTGTATTGTCTTACCCTATAAAGAGAAGCTAGGTAGTGACCAGTCTTAATAAGGAAAGGCTGGTTAACCCCAGGATGGTCCAGGTCATGAGTTGCAGCGGCTAGCAGCCCCAAAAGGATATCATATGAGGTCAGAGACTTAGCAAGCTGCAAAAAAAAAAAAAAACAGACACAAACCGGTTTAACCATCTCTCTGAAAAGTAATTTGATAAATTGCATGTATAATATTTAATATTTAAGTAATGATATACAATCAAATGACTAAAGTAAACGCATCGTTTTGTCAAACCTTGGGCTCTCTCAGGTAGCAGTACATGGCCTGAGTGACATCTGCAGCATGGACAGCATTGTGATAGGGGTTGTCGCTGTGGTAATCCTCTTGGACCATGACTAGAAACCTCCAGAGTTTGACCATGTCCAACTGAAAGAGCTCCACCAGGCCATACTGGTTTAGTAGGTGGAAGGTCAGTGTGATCAGACTGTTTCCTGAAGAAGACATTCACACAATTGGTATGTTATAGTTACTCTTTGGCCCTGGCAGTCCAGGGAGAGCAAGCTGCACCCTGGAAATGTGGGGCTTAAAGCTGAGCTTTAACGAGGAATCGACTAATTGGAATATTATTATATTGCTGAATATTTAAATGAGATTTAGTGAAATAAAGCCAAAATGTGGACAGCAAACGTCACAACAGGAGGCCGAATAAAATATGTGCGGTCGCACAAAAAATAAATGATCACCCATATGGGTTGCATGCATTTTTGACTGTATTTAATGGATTTTAAAACAGCATTGACTTGAATTAACTTCCACAATCTCAAATGGAGTGGGCATGTATTGGGCCTGACCTTTAAAAAAATTTGCATCTGAATATTTGTCTCACTTCAAGCATTCACCTGAAAATGAGAAAGGACTAAAAGGAGTTGCTGGAACAGTAGTGCCATCACTTTACAAAATACGTATCTTATCAACAATGAACTCAGATCCAATCGGCGATTAGTGCAGCCTTTACAGTTGCTCTTAAACAAAGAGGTGATGGATTGCTGACTTAAGGTTTCAGTTGCCATCGCATTTGTTGGATTAAAGAAAGCATCCAGTATGACACGGCCCTAACCACCACTTTACACGAGTAACCTCTGCTCAAAACTGTACAAGTTTAGGTCAAATGCACTTATTATCTCCATGGAAAGGGTTCTGATAGATGGCACTGTTAGTAATATAGTGAATGTAAAGTCAGGAATGTTAGTTGTAAAATCCTTATTCACTTACCATTTGTCAGTCTATCAAAGAGGAAAATGTCAAAATTCCAGTTCCCAACTTTATCCAGCATGCACTAAATCAAAAAAAAAAAAAAAAAAAATACAGTTGAATACATTATGTAGATCACAGAGTCAATTTTTATTTCTGCACTGATATTGATAAAGAGATGTCATACTCTGGCTTGTCCAGTGTAGTCTTCATCAAGGATGTGTAGGGGCATCTGCTGGGGGATTCCTCTCAGCAGACGGGACGAGTGCAGGTATCTCTGGAAACTGAGCAGTCTATGGACTCTCCTTTCAGGGGCAGAGCTGGTTGATGTGGACCATCCCAGGCGTGCTGTACAAAGAATCAAACAATGCAATTTTTTTAAATCAGTGATAGTTATGAAGAGCTTTTTGGACATATTCTTTTGTACCGCAGATTTACTGGGCTCACAGACTCATTTGGATCACACAAGCTTGTGGGGATCTGACACCAACTCAGCGATATACAAACAGTCGCTGCTGACACAGCCACCCACTCATAAGCCTTTCGTCTGGGATCACACAGCAGACATGCTTTGTCAGTGGGCTCTCAAACACACACACAGAAGCACTGGGTCTAGATAAACTGTGGCTATGATCCGAAAACACTTTAGCAGGAATTTGGATTACTTTTGGTCACACACATGCTTAGACTTTGTGGGTATTTAATGAAGTAATGAAATGACTTTTGTTTAAAACTCTTGGACAAGGTTTACATAAAGACATCTTATATTTATCATCGTGTGAGAAAGCAGTGCACAAACATCTGTCAATCATCTCGTCCTGTTTGATAATCTCTCTTGATATCAGGCTGCTCATGGAAGGCTACTGGCTGAAATACTTACTGTGTAGAGTTCGGAAGTCGATGCACAGGTATGGGTGGGAGCTTCTTCGTTCCGGTTCAAATCCAACCTGACTTCTGACTCTCACATCTCCTAGAAGAAATCAGCACTTATTTCCTCTAAAGCCATGCTTTTTGAAATGTAAGCTGTGCTAGGCCAAGTAGTATTTACAATTAAATATTTTACTGGAACTTGTGCTGCTTATGTGCCACTTGCTTTACCACAGGACAATGAAAACGTAATAGGTCAATTTAATGACCTACATCATTAAACAACCCACAGATTTCAAAATTAAAGGCCACTTTTTTAAAATATTTGTAAAAACATCACTGACACAGCAATTGAAAATTTGTGTCAACGTTTCAATATTTGCTTTTCTCTGAAAAATTGCATGTATTCAGAGCCAAACCAATAAGGAAAAATATAATAAACCCACTATGAAAATAAAAAATAGTTGTAAAAACTATTTGACCCAGCCCTGCTGTATGAGATATATGTGCAGCACAATTACACACAACCACACACTCAGCACACACCAGGAGAGAAACTTCAAATGTTGATCAAACAGCTGAGCATGCAATGCCATGTCAGAACGATCTGCTCTACGATTAGTACTGATAGCCACCAAGAGTGATCTATAGTTTATCTATGGCTGTTTTAGTAGTCAGGCAAAGGAACAGGGACAGGCTTGAGCTCTGGACTTGGACGACGGCTGGCCTGCTGAAGACCGCAGTCAGGAGCAGTGAGAGCATAGTGAGGTGACAGGATGGCGCTATGACACCAATGCAGTAAAATGCGTGTTTTTTCTTTTCAGGCAACTCTCTAGACAGCAAGACTTTATGTGGCAGTATTTTTACCCAGTTGTCAACAGTGCAATGATATTTTCTCCAGCATGGCTTTCAATTGCGTTGTATGTGTATTAGGTTTGAAATCAGAGCAGTCACACAGGTATGTCCCCCCAACCAGTGCATTACTTACTTGCAAACAGCTGTTTGAATACTACACAAGCTCCTATCAAAATATCAAAAACTAAGAATTACAGAAAAATCAGGCCATAGGGATGCTTAACATTATTTAAATATACTGTCAATTTTTAGTCAGAACTTATAAAAGAGAAAAATATAACTACAACACAATGCATGCATACTTTAGCTGTAGGAGTGTGTCCAGATAGCCATAACCTACTGTATATAAAACTGTGTCACATCTGCAGATACATGTACCTAGGGCTAGCACATGTGTGCTTGAGTGATTAGCGCGAGTGAGAGTCAAAGGGTCCACGTTTCGCCCGCGGTGCATTAGAGCTGATGCTCTGGGGAGGATGTAGGTCATGTCATTATAACTGATTTGACTTCAGCTATCTGAAAGCAAATCAGCATTAACTTGGCAGACTAAACACTAGCCCAGGCAAACACTTTTGCATTAGCGTGCCTCTCACACTTATTATATAAAATCTACAGAGTCAGATGGTTTATGGTGCTGATGTGTCAGACTGCCATTATACTTACTAAGAAAATTTAAATACTCAATTGTAGTCAGTCAGTTCAATTAATTACTGCTACACCGGCTAGAAACATGACAGCAGTTGGCTCAAGTGGAGCCATACTTTGTTAAAAAAAAAAATAACAGCGAATACCAAAGTGCTATTTTTGTTTTGCCTACAGCATTTCTATAAAAAAGATGAAACAGTGCCTGGTAAGCTAGTACCACTGATCCAACATGCTTCATCCAATAAATATATTGATGAGGTCGTCAAGCAACGTGAGGCTCCATCATAGATGTCTGCAAAAGCAAAAGGCCTTCCACTTAAAACGTTTTAAAAACATAATTTCTGCTTTTACAAAACAAATCAGAGCAACAAAAAAAAAAAAAAAAAAAAAAAAAAAACGGGTTCACACAGACTTGTACATCAAAACAATGATAATTCATTTACACAGCGCAACCTACAGATAGTGGTAGAAAGTATGCAAATGTACTGACAAGCTACATTGCTGTAGCAGTTACCAAACAAAAAGTTACTGTGTGTCAAAGCCAATAGACAAAAACAGCATTTTAAGAATAATTTGTTTACTGCTACAGCTAATAGACAAGTGCAGCATTTTTATCTGCTTTCAATGTACTGTAGTACATTTCCCCAACTACCAACCCAATTTAGATATCCTATTACTTCTACATCATACTGTACTTATTAGACTAACAGGCCATAGGTGGAGAGTAAAGTCTGAATACAAACAATTAGAAAAATACTTACCTAGCATACGAATGTACAGGGCTGTCTGGTCGGAGCTGTCATAGGAGATGGCCCCTCGCCTCTGGGTAAAAGAAAATCAAATGCAAAAGTAAAAATAATGACATATGTATATAATTTACATATAGTGTAAACACATGGCATGACTTGGCAAGTGTTGTGGTGCTACTGTCAGTTTTAATCTTTGGTTTGGTAGCATACACAAACTGTTCCACTGATAAACATGTTCCACCTACATATCATCAGCCTGATATGGCACTTACACCACCACTATCAGTCATGTGAGAAACGCATGCGTTATCTAAAACACACACGCTCACAGACCCACTTGCACACAGTCATACAACATTTTCCATAAATAGAAATCATTCCAATATTTCCTCTTCCAGTTAAAGGCCTGACTGACTGAGTTATTGTGAAGAGAAAAGACAATACAGTTTGTGCCTATATTCAAATTGTACTGTCTATATCAGACGTCAGCTGGTGAATTTAATTAGATGAACTTTGAATGCTCATTTAAATTCAGTTGTATTCATTAGTGGTAAAACAAAATACATTAACAACTAGCACAAGACAGGTGAGAAACTACTGAGACTACTACTTTAGATTGTGCATGGCATTACACATTACTTTGCTTTCTAGAACACAGAGTGGTTAAAGAGGAAAACCTATACTTGTATAGCTGTGTGTATACATGTTTCTCTGCATCAACCTTGGGAAGAGACACACTAAAGATCATTTCAAATGAGAAGATGCATTATGGCACAGTTATATTTAAAAATGAGCACATTCTTTACAGGAACAAACTTGATTATACTGATCCAGTGCAGTGTGTGTGTTATTGTTATTTTTTTTTACATCTATGCGTCATCAACGTTATACCTAAACAGGAGCCAGCTGTCATTAGTGTTGTTTATTAAAGAGACAGTAACAACACAAACGCACAGTGCTTGTTGTAGCAGGTATTATGTGCAGTGGACAGACAGCTGCTCTGGGCTACACTGCAGCATTGGCTCACCTCTCTATGCACTCCATAAATCCTGGCCTCCCTCCCGGCCAAGTCTCCACCGTCTCCACTGGGGCTACCCTCATCTAGGGTTACCCATTCCACTGACAACCCGCATGACTGTCCACAAGACTCATGGGATGACTTATAGAGTGCTTGACCAGACTCTTAGACTGGCTGGCGGTCTAAGATTAAGGGTAAACCCTGCTTGAGTTGACAACTAAACTGGATTTTACCAGTAACAGAAACCATTCTATTTTTTATTGTTACATCAAAGAAATACAAGTGAAAAAGAGACTAAATGCATTTTAGGATTAAGGCAACGGTAAACAAACACACTGATGCTGTCAAGCACTGTATCTAGGAGTTAATAACAGCTGTCCACTTGCCACAAACAAAAACACAAGTGTACATGCTTGTAGGCTCATTACTTCATATGTAACAGATTAGTTTGCATCTCCATACACACACACTCACACACACACATGACACTGTTTCTTCTCCAAGTTCATGACAGCAGCCAATTCAAAGCTAATATTTTACCGACTAGCAAACAATTTGACTCTGGGTGGGTAATCTGCAAAGCTGTATTTTAGTGTCAACAGGCCTCTC
Source organism: Perccottus glenii (assembly GCA_024416835.2). Classification (NCBI taxonomy): domain Eukaryota; kingdom Metazoa; phylum Chordata; class Actinopteri; order Gobiiformes; family Odontobutidae; genus Perccottus; species Perccottus glenii. Next base: position 16,066,147 of record CM044558.2, read on the forward strand.
TGTTTACACACAGCACTGGTGGTTAGTGTGAGCATTATACATTGTGTGTATGCACGATAGTGAGGGGGTGTTAGTATCGACTGTAACATTAATGAGAGCTGCATAATGCTGGCCCTAAGGCTGGAAATAGAGGGTTGACTAGCCTTGCCAACTCCTTCCAAACAAGCCTTTTGGCCAGAGCTTACAGCCAACACACACTTAGAAGGGTTCTTGGCACTTAAGTGGACATTGGCTTCTACTCCCATGTGAGCTGTAGGAACAAATGGCAGGGTAAACAATTTGTCAATGTCAAATTTTCTATCTGAATAAGGTCAAACAACGTGGTTTTCCCACAACACACAACTCCCGCCACATCTCATTGTGCCAAACAGACAGACCCTATCCTTTGTGTCAAATATTCCTAACTTCAGTTACCACGTACCAGCAGTGTTTTTGGCATTTATGCATTATAGTCGAGGGTGTTTGGAAATGAGGGAAAGAGCAAAGCAAGAGGCCAAAGTCAGGACAGGAACATGTGCTGTTTTAGACATCCTTATCACAAATGTTCATCATTTACAATGACACAAAAGAATGTAGTCCTACAAGGATTCAGTACCAGTCTAACTTGGATGTATGAAACGTAGTGGAAGAAATAAATGCTGCACAACTGGCCTCTTCCTCAAGAACAGACTTGATGCCTTTAATGAAATCTAGACCGTTTCCTAGAGCTCCAGCCCTAAACAGTTGCATTAGAAATGACCTAGTTAAGAAATGCTGTCCAGACGCTGGGCTTTTACAGCAGCTTGGACGAATTCAAAATCTACTCCATGAAATTAAATCAAGTACAGACATTTCCTGCAAAACATTCCATATGTAAAGAAACACAGGTGACACTGAGAGCGTATATCCGCATTGAAGACAGGTGTGGCACGTCAAAGGTATCCAACGTGAACGAAGATTTTCCCTTAGGATAATAACTGCAAATATTGAGAATAAATTTGGGTTGAAAGTTGAAACCTCAGCAATAACAACAATGTATTCCTCGGACCAGTAAGCTGCTTGGTAGGAGCTGAAGATTTTCCAGTTCCTATAACATTAAAAATGGGTTTGAATGTTTCTACTAATGACTAAATTGATTGAAGCAACGTCCATTATACTGCAACTGCTTAGCTATTAATGTCAGGAGGCCCGGGGCATTGTCAAATATCGGACACACTTTATTACAGTATGAAGATATGAGAACTTCTTTACCGATTTAGAAAAACATTACTGAATCACCTGGAAAAGCAGTTAAGTGATATTTGCTTGCTGCTGCAGAGAACAAACAAAATTTGAGGGGGTTTTGTTTGGGTTTTACTGCTAGTATAACAGTCCACCCATTGTACTCCGGGCAATTCCACGTAAGCTTGTTTACATGTGGCCCTGTTTCTTATCTCTGCTTTGAGCTCTGACAGAGGTAAAAAATAACCTCAGGTTTCTAATGTCAGAGGTTATGTGATGTCTGCGACTGTGGGTTAATCTAAGCCACTTTAACTGCTAACAACGTTAGAGAGGATGTAATCTTCTCCAAAATTGGTTTTGCTTTGAAATAAAATATTCTACAATTGTAAAAGCAAACAGACTAATGTATTTTTTGGGTACGTGTCCGTTTTCATTTAAAAATTCTCTATAAAGGCAAAAAGCTTTTTGTCATTAACAGGGCCAATACTGCAGTGAATTAGTAGTGTTTTCACACTTCCTTGTTTAATAAGCTGGGCCTGTATCATGTCATCCAACTTTGTTTGAGCTTAGCTTGGAGCTATTGTAGAGCCAGTCAAATGAGGAAGCTGATGTTATTCTAACAAACTGACAGACAATCCTTATACACACAATCTACATTTCCAAGATGTGCTGGACAGCACAGATGCATAAACTGAATACTTCCTTCTGAGTTATGACCTCTTGCAGTGTTCAACTGTGTGGGACGGTGCATTCCAGTAACTGAGTGCTAGGACATAAACACAGATTGGTTTGAATATGTGTATGGCAAATGAATTCATGCACACTAGTTTGCATAGCCCTAGATGAGGTCAACCAGTTGTAAGAGTGGTTTATATGCACAGTGTCCACTCTGACACACTGCAGCTGCAGTAACTTTTGGAGTATGTGCTGCTTTGAGGGTAGGCTTGGGCTGAGTTGGCCCTATGACTTGGAAGAGCCTCTGCTGTTGAAAGACAAGGTGGTGTTGACACCAAAGAGAACAGCATCTGCAACTAATGTTTTTACTGGCAGCTCAAGTGTCATAAAATGATTTAAAGGTTTACGCAAAGTGCTTTCAGGGGCCTTGTATAAATGTACTTTAAGCAAAGCTCTATTAAACAAGAGCTGTTAAAAGAGGGGGAAGGGAAACACTTTATTTTCTCCCAGGCTGTCCACACTACACAAGAATTTCATTATAGCATTCCCAGGCTCCAATTGCTTATTTAGCCAAACCTTTCTATGTCTTAAAATTCAGAAAGAGGGAAAACAAAACCTGGACTCAAACTAAACCACCTGTAGACAATAACTGTTCCTTTACTATGGCCATGTTTTTGCCGTTAACTATAATAGTGATTAAAATTCTGTCAAACCAGTTGGCCCCTGACATTGTGTCTGATGGTCTAGTGATGTGTACAGCCATGTTCTCACAGTCGACTGCACTCAACACTGCAGCACAAAAACAGAATTGTCATGTGACAAGGGGCCCCTCGCGGAGAAAAGGTGAGATTGGTGGAGAAACATTGTATGTGTTTAAATGAGGGCAGGAAATAAGGTATGACTGCTGCGTACATACATAAAAAATTCCAACTGCACAATCTGGTACAGACATGCAAATCTCAAAGAAAGTCAAACTTTGGCAAAACAAGGGTTAATGTTTTTTGTGAGAGATTGTGAAACACCAGGCTCAGAGTCTGAACAGCTCCTTCAGCATTCTTACCACATCCTGAAACTACGTCAATGCGATGGCACTGTGCAGAAGAAAAAAAATGCTTATCGGTTCAGTTAAAATCAACAGTTTACTCCCTCAGAAAAAAAGCACTGCGGAGTTCTCCTTATCATGGTCTAAACAGAAACATCCATACAGTGGACGAAACACACACAGCTATCTGCCCTTCTTACACACAAAGCCTATCATCTCCTATTGTACCTAAACATCACAAAAGGACAACCTTGGTTGAGTGGCCCGCTTACTTCTGGTAATATTGTTCTCCATGATATGAGATGGACCAGATCAGATTTTATGGGCTCAGCTTTATTTTTCTGTGACTGCTCAGACCTCATCAATACTTCTTCATCTTCTTACCAGCTTCCTAATCTCAGACAGATTTGGTAATGTTTAAAGTACACTTTCTTTCCCAAAACTGGGTTTTAATCAATAAAGCAATACACTAAAAGCAAATATATCAAAATATGTATGGCTACTGTGTAGAGTAAACAAAAAAAGCTTACCTGCTGGCTAGTTTTTACCAAGTCCACCACCAAATTAAACCCTAACAATGCACAGGGCCTATTTGCATGATTTAGTTTTTGCTTCTAATAGAACAGTAAAGATGGGGATACCCAAAAATATACTCTCTGTACTGAGACATTCCAATCTGACTGCTTTTTTATGAAAATACTTTAAACCAACTAGCCACCAACAAGTACTCCTACAAAAAACAATAGCAGCATTGTATTAGATAAATGTGCCCATTATTTAATAACTTTCGACGCCTCTTCCCTGAAATATTTACACCTAATCATAAGCATTCCTCAACTACATAGTGACATATTCGTCTAAGGGTCTGTTGTATCTTCAACTCCCACTCTTTCACTCTGTGTTTACAAGAGGAAATGTCTTCATTTACAAGGGAGGGGAAGAGGAGAAGAGAAAGAGAGGGAGCATTTGAGCAAGCGGAACAAGATAGCCAGTGAAAGAAAAGAGACTGAGACTTTGACCATCTGTGAGGCTGGAGCCAAACCACTGCCCACAGAGCCCATGCACATGCCCAACTGCCTCTTTCTTCAGTGGAAGTCCAGCTTTGCTTTCACCAACAGCCGCCTTGTGGAACCACACACAAAAACACAATAGCCACCAAGGTCAACTGTCCCATTTAGGTTCATGAATAGGGTGCTAAACATTTTTGTAGAAATGTTAAATAGTGACACTGCTGTATGATTCTCCAGAAATGCCATCGCTCAGGATGCAGGGTACTGTTCCTTTTGAATCCTCCTGGATTATACTGTGCAAATTATATTGTTAAAAAGGCATTTGTGTGTGAAAATCATCGTTTTAATAACTAAAACTGACCCATTTTACCAAACGAGAACAATGGAGCACACCTCCCACTTGCAAAACAAAAATGATCTCGTCTTTTAAAATAAAAAGTCTGTTGAGAGAGAAAGTGCAGGATAATTTATGCACGGCACAGAAACAGATCTCCAGGACCAAGCTGAAGTTGAAGAAAGACGTCTGGTGTCTTGAGTTAAGACAAAGAATGCTTATTCTAACCATCCATTGCAAACTGCAGACTTGTTGTGCTACATAAATTTGACTGTAGGATAAAGAACCATGAACTTATAGTGCAAGAGTTCATATTAGAGTGAATTCATACAAGTACAATACTATAACAAAACATTTAGTATAAATTAAACTGGGCCACTTACTGCATCTTTTCATAACTAATGCTATACATTGAAGGCCAGTGATGGTGTGACAGGTTCAAAGTGGACACACATGGGTGGCTGTGTGGAACAGTGTCCTACACAAAGCACTAATGAACAGCCTTTTGGACACAACAATAATAGAGTCAAAGACAGTGACTTAATGCTTAGTTAATGTGTTGGAGAAGCCGTGGAGTGCTCTGACGGTTTTCTGTTCATGTGCAACAAGCTGGACATAAGTCAACAGAGATCAAATACACCCTTGTCGCGTTTGCTAAATTATTGAAGCACTTGCATGTGTTAGGAAGCTTATTTACATTACTTAACAATGTAAAAGATGTAAAAAAAAAAAAAACATGAAAGTTTAAGTTAGCAGAGCAACTTAAGAGCAAAACTGCAAGAAAAAGCCTAGCACAAAGCACTCCATCTGCACAACAGCAAGTTTGACTTTTGCAGTGAAAATGCATTGTACCACTTGTGCCACTTTTTGTGTGTGCACGAGAGTCAAGCAGAATGTGACCCCACAAACAGGTGTTGGGACCCCATATCTTTACCTTACTGAAAAAAAAAAAAAAACACAAATTCCCAAAAGGGAAGTTCAACCGTGACTCATTGATTTATGCTTCTTCTGTCATTCTGTCAAGGGATGCTAACATAAATAACACAGTGGCATGCTCTCTTGACAATTGTAGCAAACTAATACTTTAGGCATCCTCCTACAGTGCTGGTTACAGTCAAACTCATGAGACTTTTTTATCTCTGACCAACATGCACAAATGCAAAATTTAGGAGATGTGTGTGTGCTTTGGGTGTGACAGATAAGAAAATGTTGTGTGCCTGTGCAAACGAGTGAGTGTGCACAGTGTGTGTGTTAAGGCCTAGATATCCAACAACCACCTGCAAGATTCCTCTGGATTAAACGTGCATTTGTCAAAAGAAAAAAATGCAGGTTTTAAGGCCAGTGTAAGGGTAAATCTATTCTGACTAAATGATTAAACATAAGTACAAAGGTGAGTCTACCTGTGACAGTTGTCTCGGATCAGGAGCCCCGAAGAGAGAAGAGCTAGAGCTGAAACTAATGGCTCCCCTCCGGCTGAGGACATGCTTGGGAACCGGCCTGTCTAGAGGCAAAACCGGCAGCTGATAACATACTTCCATTGAATAGTCAAAGCTGGATCCGGGTCAAAAATGTAAAATAAAATTAAACTGAAAAAAGCGATAACTGAACCTAAAAAAAAATACCAAATGCAGTGCAGAATTGGCAATAAATAAGAAAATATTTCAGAATCCTTTCAATAACGTGATCTGCAATCGAGCAGCAAAGTGTTTCTGTTCATGATCAGCGACTCAAAACTTGTCCAAATCGCCTTCATTGATGTTGCGTCTTATCTACCCCCACCTTTGGTATCATTTTGTAAGAAAAAAAGATCATGCTGTTGCTGCATTTGCCCCTTTCCGTCTTATTTTACTCAAATCCGGGCCCATAGATGACGAGACCTTGTTGTCATTTTCGAGGGCTTTATAAAAATGCTTCCTCATTTTCAAAGCGCAAAAAAACGTCCGTTCAATTGTGGCTTTGTAGATCCGCATATCGCATATCCCGAAATGAAAACAAAAGGCACGACCACGTCCAAAAAATGTCATCAACATATCATACTGAATGCACCGCCGGCAGATGAAGTGAGGCTGCTCCAGGATATGGAAATACGTGTTGGGTTTTTTTTTTTATTCAGTCGGACTCACACCGGCGACGAAATATAATCAACACGAAGGGCTTTTCTGTCTTTTTCAGCAGCTGCATGATGAAGGAGCAGTTGTTAATTCACCGCTGACCGTAAAGCACTAAGTGTCTAGCTCCGAGAGGGAAACCCCGACGTTCATCTCACTCACTGCAATCCCGCTGTCTTTAAACCAAGCATAGTGGCACGTACAGACAAACTATAAACCTAAAACTGGAAACTGCTAACGTAAAATAGCTCTATTTCCCATAAACTACCTATCTACCGTCCTAAACATTAGCCTACTGTATGGTTTTAAAGCACACACCACCTGCCAGAGATGGTGCTGTTGGAGCGAGCAAATAACGCCCTTGTCTAAAACCGACCAATCAGATCAACGCTGCAATTGCAACCTTGTCTCTGATTGAATAAAAGGAGCTACAATATTTACAACGCGTTTTGTGATTGGCTGTACCACCGGGCGATCCCAAGACCTATATGAGCAGTCGTTTGCAGACGGTGTGGACTTTCTCAAGGGTATTCCTCCACAACGGGGCTTGCCCTGCAGCGGTCCACATCATTGCCTGTGATTACCTTCCTCTCATGACTCATACTACTTGGGAGCTTAGACTCACTGGAGTTTGAAAAACAGACTAAGGAATACAGAAGCAATAACGTGGCTTTGTTAAGCTATGGCAATTAACTGTTTTGTTGCTAGTGTGACATAAAATGCATTTTAAGACAGACCCAGAACTTTTCCACATATTGTTTGTATGCTTTATTTGTGTCTGTCATTCAGCACTATAGGTAGAAGCACAATTTTGCATGATAAGATTTTGATGAGCGTTAAAATAAGTGCAAAGTGAAAAGACAAAATGAAATCATGGACATTGAAAGGGTTTTGTGATATACCCACGTGCTGTTGGACAATGGATGTGCCATGGCAACACTTAGGCCCAGTGCCCCCTTATACACACACACACACACACACACACACACACACACACACACACACACACACACACACACACACACACACACACACACAAACACACACAAATCCTGCCCAAACAACTATGACAACAAAGCAAAGCAAAAACCTATATGCAAGTTTGTAAAATACATATTCAGGCTATATTTTTGTTACATTTAGTGAATTAGTTTTTGCCTTCATCAATAACCCAATTACAATATATATATATATATATATATATTGTAAAAGGCATATAATTAAATTATATAATATATAGATTTAAAATAATACTTATGCTTATTTTAATTAAAGGAAAAACGACAGTGCCTTTCACAGCCATCTTATTAAACTTTTTTTTTTGCAGAATAGGCTAAAATTATTATATAATACAATTATTAAGTTAGGTCAATGTTTACAATACATTACATAATAGAATACTAGAAGTATTTAACCCAACCTGGATATAGAAGGTCAGTTGAACTAGTTGTATGCACAGTTGACAGAGCTGCTGTTGCCAGACAACACTAAAAGTGCTTGATCTGCCATATTATATGACTACGGCAATGACATGTCATGACTGCACAAGATAGTACATATTTTACATTTAGGCCACTAAGTGTACATTTGGGAAAATTTAAATGATATTTGGGAGGCTTTCCTATTTAATTGCTCACACAGCTATTGGACATAGCTAACTACCACACATACACATTTTGCTTGATAGGTGTGCTTACCCTCTCCACAAACTCTTATTGCAAACACTTTAAACCATGCAACAGGAAGAACATTAGAGAACATGCAAACTCCACTTAAAGCCTGAGGGCATTGCGATGACAGAAACAAGGTAAGCTGCATACCTGCTGATTCCCCTCAAGCTCAAAATGTGCTTATGAGGTCCCCAGTGCGCCACACCCCTGACTCTAGTCAGAACTCTCTCAGGACATATTGCCCACCACGATATAACTAATTAATGTAGCCTTGCACAACACTGGCATTATCTACTTACTCTTTGACTAACTGTGCCATTTTAACATAATCTAAATGTACTACTGTTTGTTTACAAAGAAACACACCCTCACTATTTTGTTTTTGATTTGTACACTTTTGAGTGACAACTGCTGTCCTTGCTAACTCTAGTGCACTAAAATATAAATAAATTAGGAATGCTAGATTATAATTTTTTAGTTAAGCAACCAATACCCTTAAATATACAGAGGTGAATATAGAGAGACATCTAGTGGCACACAACTGCACTTACAGTGCACAAAAGAAAATGTTAGCAATTTATCAATTGATTGAATTGAATGAGAAAAAGGTTGTACTGAGATTGAAATGCAGTTGAAACGTACATAAAATTAAATTAAATTAAATTATGCTATACATAATTGAACATAATTTAATATAATACTTTAATATAAAAATGTCCCATTGTCACAATTTACTCAGTACGTGTCTTTAAGGATGTATCATTGGTGACATGTGGATCCATATGGTTTATAATTGGGTTCAGACACGGCCCTTTTTAGTGATTGCTGCAATGACGTCTGCTGTACTGCTGGACCCGGTCTGCACTCTTTCCACCACTAGATGGCACCCTTTCTCTGTTAACAGACGACAGGATTTTGATTTAGATTTTTTATTCGCACCATAAACAACAATCAACAAAAAAAAAAAAAGTTATATAAAATGTGCAGGGGAGGTTAAGAAAACCAAAGGTCTAATGAGACAACATCACCCGAGAAACCAGCACAGAATTTATAAAAAATACAAATTAAAAAAAAAAAATTTACATTTATCTGATGCTTTTATCCAAAGCGACTTACATTAAGCTACCATTCACCAGTGTTACAGCTGGAACACCACAAGGTGAGTTAAGTGTCTTGCCCAAGGACACAACAACAGTATGAACTGTGTGGAGAGCAGGAATTGAACCGCCTACCTTCCAGTTGAGGGACAACCGCTCCACCAATGAGCTACTGCACCCCCCAATTATTATTTTTAAAATAATCAATGATTTTCCAATTAATGCTTTTCATATAAGGTACATCCTTTGATTCTAATCAAAGGATGTACCTTATGTAGTTCATTAATCAACTTGAAGCTCTCACTATGGTTGATAAATACTAACCATGACTTTTTTTAAATAAATAAAACAAGGAGACAATCCATATTCTTACAGTTAGGTGATATGCTCACACAGCTATGGGTCACACACACAAACAAACTACCACCCATACACATTTGGCTTAAAAAGTGTACTTACCCTCTCCACATTTTAATATTTTTTTTAATATCCCCTCGGGGAAATTCCTAGTTGGCAGCCACACACGGGGCACCTATACTCCGGCCTTACAGCAAGAAGGTCCTGGGTTCGATTCCCATCCAGGGCAGGGCCTCTCTGTGTGGAGTTTGCATGTTCTCCCTGTGTCTGCGTAGGGATGCTCCGGTATCCCCTACCTCCAAAAACATGTACAAAATGGGACTACATATGAAAATTAGCTGTTAGGCTATAATCTGGTTTGGCTTAATGTAGATTGTATGCTGTCTTAAAGACATCAAATAAATTAAATCCTTCAATATAGTCCTGTGTTATAAAAACACTGACTAAAAGATTTAGCAATTATCATTACAGATAATATTTCCCATTGTAACAAAACTAAAGGAAATTAAGACTATTATGACAATAGAAAGACAATAGTTGTAACTGTACATGTTTTAAAGTACAAGTGGTATGTTGTCTGATGTCTTTGAGTAAAACAACTGTATTAGTGTATTCCTTCTCCACACTTTAGGTCTAAGAGGCAAAGAAGACTGTCCTTCACATTGTGCAGAGGGTGTAAGGATGAGAGAAGCACCTAATGCTGAGTGTACTCTAGTGTCCTGTGACCATCAACTGCAGTGGTGCCTATTAACGGGCTGACGTATCTTTTATGTCACTCTATGGTAGAAAATCTAATTTTATCTTCTTTATAAAGTGGGAATATGTTAAATGTTTAGCCTTTTGCCAATTTTATGCAAATTCACCCATGCCACTTGTATTTATAATTACATTTAAAATAATCTGAATAAGTCAGATTATAAAAAATGCAAGGCCTTGTCAACGTTTTTTTTTTTTTTTTTTCGCTGTGGTTGTTAAGTGCCTACAATCTTAAATGTTGAATAATGGTTTTATGTGATCATGTGTTCTGATAAAGTTAGCCACTAATCTTGATCTTACTATATCTTTGTATTTTCTGTGTTGAATTATGTAATCCTTAAAAATAGCATGCAACTTTAAATAGTTTATTATGTTAATTACTTCCACAAATGGCTTTACAGTTTAAAGACAATGGCAGAAAAGTCAAAATGATATTAAGACCTTCTTAAGTGGCAGAATAGGACATGGCTTTCCTCAAATAAAATATTAATACAGGAGAACAGATGGCAGCCTTCACTCTGCTCAATGTTTCACTCACATAAACACTGTCTTATAAGCTTGTAGACCTTTAGGGCTGGCTTCACTTCATGTTTAGGGTTTCGATTTGGGTTTTGCGACCCTGATTGTAGAGAATCAAAAAAAGAAATAAATAGATGGATAAATAGGTTGTACTGAGTTCATTACAAGTGTTGCTTTTGGTCTCAAGTAATCTCCATACTGCGTCTAATATGGCAACCTTTTTTACTGATAGACTCCGCAATATTATGAGTCAGTCACTAATGGCTTTAAAATATAAATTGGTTTAATTCATGAAGGCATAAACCAAAATGTCTTCTACTTAATTGGACTCATTAAAAGTACTTTGAGGAGTCGGTTAAAAGGTGAGCTTTTGAGCCTTGCATGCTTTTTGTTAATGAATATGTAATCACACTAGCTCAGCCTTTCAAAGATTGCAAATTAGAACTGAATTAAATTGTATGGTCACAAAATCACAAAGTGACAAGGAATCTGAAGTAAATGACAGAAAGAAGATACGTAAAAGAAAATCCTTCACTGCAACATAATAGTGAATAGTGAATCTGCATTTACATATTTTCTTCCATTTATCCATACATCCTAAATCAAAAATGCATTAATTTGGGGGTTTGTAACTCTTACTGTAGTTGTCATCTTGACCCAAGTTTACATTTGTTGTCCCTACAAGCATGCACTTGAAGGGACAACAAATGGAAAAAGAAATTATAAAGAATGAAAAAGAAAACCTGTATTTTTGCCAACAATGCAAAAATCATAACTCACCAACTGACATAAGTCTGTGTTCAAAGCATTAAGCATTATGTTGAACTTGTCAAGTGAATACGAAATTAAAAGCTTCAGTTCAGCTTCATACAAGTTTATTTTTTGACTCGTTATTCTTGAACTAAGACTACCATATTATAATTTTTGCTTCTTCACCAGTAGTATTTATTGTTTAGGGCAAAATGCACCATGGGAAATGTAATTCTCCCTTTGAGCCGGATTCAAACCAGCGACCTAAGGACAGGGATGGATTAAGGGTTGTGTGGGCCCCTGGGCAAAGCGTTTGCAGAGTTAAATGCTACCGAGCAGAAAGTTAAATTAAAAGGGCAGTCATATGCACACAGCCCTCATAATCAGAGGGCCATCTAAAAGTATGCCCCCTCCTCCCTAGTGCTTCTGGTAGTCAGAAGTCAGAAGACCGCCATTCCTCACCTGTTTTCATTAGAGTTCCTATAGCAGCAGCCCTGCTATTAAGCATTAATTATAATGCTGGTAGCCAGAGGGCCCTCTGAAAGCTTCCCCCCACACGCAAGGACCCTTGGCAGCCAAATTTAAGGGGGGCCCCCCTTCCTGTTTTTATCGGAGACCCCAGGGCCCCTGGTAGTCAGAGGATTCTATAGAATGGAGGCCCTCTGAAATAAACCGATAAAAATATATTGTTGATAGGCATCCCAAATAGTTTTGGGCCCCTGGAAGCCGGCCCCGCTGCCCCAGTCCGTAATCCGTCCCTGCCTAAGAATATCCATGAAATATCTAGAGACCTTTACTCTACCAACCTCGCAATCCAGAAGAGGTTATGACTGAAACCATGGTCTGTCCAGATACCTTGCAATAGACCACTAAACAGCCACTAGGGGGCGCTCGTCAGAGTGGTCTGTGCAGTGGTCCGTCTAGTCTTTTTGGTGGTCCGTGCTACATTTTGTGGTCCGCAACTGGTGAATTTTTGATTAATGCGTTCGTTTATGCTATCTATTGCTAAACTATTGTTTTACTCTGCAGTAAAAGCCGAAAAGCCCCGATGTAACCGCCAATTTATTGCCCTGTGGTAATGACAATATCAGTGAATGGGGGAGCAATGAGCTCACGCTATCCACTATATATACAATCATTAGTTGCCACAAATCTCTGATTGCTACTGGCTTTTTGTAACCATTGCGGTTGTTTATTGTCAACTAATTATTTATATCAATAGAAATATTGTATATATATATATATACTTTTGCTTAAGGCCAATATGCTTACTATGTGGCCATCATGACATTCTGACAATCGAGACACTCTTCGACCATCTTTGACATTTCTTGGCAATTTGTGACACATAATGACTTTGAAAAATTGTAAAAAAAAAATAAATCTATTATTTTTTTATTTAGAAAATACAATATCTCAACCTGTGTAACACTCCCTGGTCTGTACAGCATTTTGACATGATTTTTAGCATGAAAAACTGTTCTAATAATACATCCATGGTTGGTCATTGCCACGATTTTTGCTCGTTCCTACTGGAGAAGTTGTTTGCTCTTGTTGTTTAAAAAATATAACTACCAATTAATGTATTTATTTTATATTATTTTATATAGAAGCTTCTTTGAACTTACTTTTTTTTTTTTAGAGTGCGGTTACAGTTAATGAAAATAAATGGGATCCCCCTTTGAATACAGCTGATCTTGTAGAGGGTAGGCTAGACTAGAGGCAGCTGTTCAGTACTGGCCTGCTCAGTTTCAAATATGGGCAGAGTAAAAATGGCACCCTTTGACCTGACAGCAATAGCTGCTAAAAACAGAACTGACACCAACCAGATAGTGGCCCACCCTCGCTAGGACAAGAGCAACAGGACTCGGTCCTACTGTAGGCTACACAACTTTCAAGAGTTGATTTGTCCTTGTAGGCTGGTTAAAGAGGGTATCCACCATGAATTCTATGGAAAACTTGGAAAAACAGCTGATTTGTCCAATATGCCTCGAACTGTTTACCAAGCCCGTGGTCATTCTACCGTGCCAGCATAACCTCTGTCGAAAATGTGCAAATGATGTTTTTCAGGTAAGAAACTGAACCACATACTTCTGAAAATTTACTTGACATTGTATCTAATGTGTACAGTCTTTTGTTTTTTTCCCCCATTGATGTTTTGTATTATAGTTGTTACATTATACACTCTAGCAATCTAGCAGTATGCTGTACCCCACTGCCTCTGTACTCTTGTTTATTACCTGAAAAAAAACAACAACAAATGTTTACAAGCAATAAGCCACATCAAAATTTTGGAATTACATTTATGCTTAATTTGGTGAATGCATACATATAATACATTTACCTTTTGGTGGAGGCCTAAATTATTAGAACTCTCGTCCATTAAAATAGCCGTTAAACAGATTAAATGTCTACAAGTCATCATTAAGCTCTATAAAACATTATAGAATAAAGCTGCCATAATAAGATTTAGATTATTTTTCACAAAAAAACAAGCTAGGCCTATTTCACTGTTAATCATGTTCCTTCATGGTATTTATATTTATATATGGTATATATATATATATATATATATATATATATATATATATATATATATTGATATTATGCCAGAGAGATGTGCTGCTGTGATCGCTGCCAAAGCTGGACACACAAAATATCATTCACTTCAGACACTTCAAATTCATGACTATTTGTATGAATATTTGTTGTGTTGTGTTCAGAGCATGCTTCCTTATGTTTTGGAGGCAAAAAATGTCAATATTTTTAGATCTTTCAGGTGTTCTAATACATTTGGCCTCCACTGTACTTTTTTATTATACAGTATGTTCTATTGCTGTGAATGAATGCAAATGTCTGCCATTCTTTACAATGGTACTTCACAGTATTATGTGTTCAGTACAATCTGTATTAAATCCCACATCGTGTCACTAAACTCTGGCATGATTTTAGGCTTCAAACCCATACCTCCCCACTAGAGCTGGCTCCTTGACGTCTGGTGGCCGCTTCAGGTGTCCATCCTGCAGACATGAAGTGGTGCTGGACAGACATGGAGTATATGGACTGCAGAGGAACTTGCTGGTTGAGAATATAATTGATATGTTCAAGCAGGAGTCCAGTAGGTGAGGCATTTCACAAATAAACAAAACATATGCTTCCTCTTATAATAAGATGAAAAGAAGCTACAGGTTTCACTCTGTAGAGAGAAAGGACTTGTTTATTATGTGAACGGACTGTACAGGGAATAAAAGAGTTGAAGCTAGTCATGTAGTAAAATTTTATGTTATGTATGATAGCACTCTATACATATTATGCTTATGTTATGTTTAAGGTGACAGTATTCCAAGTCTCATTACGATAATCTCAGTACTAGACAACAGTATTTGTCTACACATTGTAATGGCGACACATTGATTATGTTGCTCAAGGCGTTTGCACAAGGCAAGGTGTGACTGATAGATCATCAATAAAGAACTGAGACATGCTCCTGTGACATTATCAAAGTGACATTATGCATCAAATTAACATGCTCTGACAGGTATGAGCTGACAGTAAAGTAGCTCTGCTTTCTTTGAACAGCACAAAGCCTGAGCCAGTGAAAAAAGAAGAGACACCCATGTGTGAAGTCCATGAGGAAGAAAAGATTAATATTTACTGTGTGACCCATGGTGTGCCCACATGCTCCATGTGTAAGGTATTTGGAGCTCACAAAGACTGTGAGGTGGCACCTATTACCAGCATTTACCAGACCAAGAAGGTGAGTCTAGAAAGAGAAAAGGCAAATGTGGAAGATTTAGGGAATATTATGGTTTTAAAAAAGAAATACAAAGTCCCTTAACTTGAGCCTGTAGTGCCTAAAGTAAAAACTTTATGGCTGACTCAAAAGTTTTGTTTATTTTATTTTTTATTTGACAGGGACCTTGTGCAAACACATTAATCTTACAACAAAAATATGCTTTGCACTAGCTGTAGCTACAGTTTCCATCTGCAGTCCCTGGGCAGATAAAACAATAAAAACAATGAAAAAGCATGCATCCAAACATTTTATTTACAACTATTTGTTTACAACCCCATCAACATTCACACTTCAACCTAAGACTAATCACACTATACATACTGTAAACATTCAACTTTCTAAAATTGCTACAGTAAAACCTTACTAACTACCATAAATGTAATCAGTGCTGACATACTGTAACTCATGTTCTAATAATATTTTCCAACATTATGAGAAAAGTCCCCAGGTCAGAGGATAGTTTCAAACTATCTGGGAGATTGTTCCATTCTTTAACGGCTTTGAATGAGAAGGCTGTCTGTGCAAAGGCAGGGTTTCTTTTGGATAATTTCTGTATCTTTGTCTTAAATCCAATCAGCTCCATAGAGGTGGTCAGCAGTTTTCACAACAATTTTGACTCGTAGTCCTGAATGTCCTGGTAGTCTGTTCTGAGCAGAGCTGTACAAATTGCTTCAGTGGTGGTAGATTCTCAAAATTTAAAATTTAACCGCCTAAGAATTTGACAATGATGATGTCTTAATATTATAAAGACATTTTAAAAGTTTTAATGACCAACAGGAAATACAATAGTTAATATGAGAGACAATCATCACATCCAGATATATTTTGCATCTGCATCATAAGTAAGAATATGTCTAATATGTCTAAAAACTGAAATGTTGTATTTTAAAGTATTAGATTTTTAATATGCTTTTTAAATACAAATGTCGATTCTAAAATGACCCCTAAGTATAAAAATGTGTCTACTGTGTTGATCTTTTTATCTTTTACAAAAATACATGAAAAGGTCTTTGGTTTTCTAGTTTTTGTGAAATACATTGCCACCGTTTTATTTCAGTGTAAGCAAAGCAGAGGTGAGCCAATCTGCAATGTTATTCATGACCTTGGTTAATTTGTTATCTACAATGGCGTGTACATAAATAATAGTAGCATCCGCTTACATTTGAACATCCACATCACCACACACTGAAGGAATATCATTAATATGGAATGTAAACAGCAGTGGCCCAAGAACAGAGCCCTGGGGGACACCTGTGTCACAAGCCTTTGATGTGGACAGTTTGTTACTGTCTTGCAAACACTGTAAACGGTCGCTAAGATATGCATTTATCCACTGCAGTGCACTGTGAGACAGATTGTAGTTGCTCGGCTTCTTAAGCAGCACTAAGTGGTTGACCATGTAAAAACACCTTGCAAATGTCCAAAAACACAGTGCCCACAACCTTTGTCCAATTTACTTACCACTTCTATAAAATGGCAGCACACTGTGTTTTTTTTTTTTCTATATCCAAATTGCATAGGATGCAGCAGGTTATTTTTGTTAAGGTGTTCTGATAGCTGTTCTGTGATGACTTTCTCAATAACCTTTGAGGCAACAGGAAGTATGCTGATGGGTCTATAATTGCATACTTCATGTATGTCTCCAGTTTTGAAAACTGGCGTGACAACTGCATTTTTAAAAGCAGCGGGGAACATGTTCTCTTCAATTGATTCATTTGTTATGTGAGTAATAGGAGTAATAAAAATGTCTTTATGTTTTTTAGGATTGTATTATCAAGTCCCCAAATGTCTTTACTTTTAGAGTTGGTCAGTGATTCTAAATTTATTTTTTTATTTATTAGTTGTTTTGAGCTTCATAACATTTGGTGGTTTGTGCAATTAGAATATTTGCAAAGTTCCTTCACTGATTCTATAAAATAGTTGTTGAAATAATTTGGGGATTGTTTTCAAGATTTTTCTTCACACTATTTTCCATTTTTTGGCATTTAGTGTTTTCTCTAAATTAAAGTCAACTGAATTACATTTTTATATCTAATTTTTGATCATTTCTTAACCAGGGTCAGACCAGGGTCGAACCTGTTATCAAATTATAGGGTTTTTAAAAAGGCATTATAAATCAACATTTCTTCACTGCTGAAAATAATAAATCATAAAAAATTAAAGTGTATGTAACATAAATACTACCACACTTAATCATGTACATTGCCTTGTTTTTGTCCCACAGACAGAGCTCAGTGATGGGATTGCCATGATGGTTGGTAACAACGACAGGATGCAGGGCATCATTAGTCAGTTGGAGGAAGCCTGTCATGCCATAGAGGTCAGTGTGTAACAGATGAACTTACTCAGCAAGCCTCTACCTGTGCATGTGTTGCACAAACAAATGTAGTGTGTCCTTGTCTCTTCCACATGTGATTTTATCAGTTTTTGAGGTCTGGATGGAGTGATAGAGAGTGAAATATCAACGACACAGGGCTATAGTTCTCATTTTCTTAGTTGTTCTTCAATTTTGCTTTATCATAGACTCAGTTCTTCTTCAAGCGCAGTATATAACTGAGTAAGTGTAACTGATGGTTCATGTGCCACAGTCGCCCATGTATCTTTTTTATTCTATTGCAAGGGCATCATTTGTTTGCCTTTTGCATTTTACCTGTCTAAGTGCAAGTGAATTTCCTCTCTGTGGGATAGATAAAGTCCTATGTTATGTGTTAAGGAGCTTTCAAGAGCCATTGCTCGGGGCTTACATCCAGAGCTCTCCTCTCCTTCATGTGCCAACATGTTAGTTACACCGTATCCCTGCAACTGACATACAATACATTATATAATATACTGTTAACCATTCAGTTTTTAAATATTTTAACTCTGGAGTCATATACAGTGTAGGCACACTTGTCACATACAATAATAATACATTTTAAATGTGGATTGACTTTTAGAATATGTGTCTCACAGGAGAACAGTCGCAGGCAAAAGACTCTGGTTTGTGAGAAGTTTGACCAACTGTATGCGATTCTGGAGGAGAAAAAGAGGGAGTTGAGTCAGAAGGTGACAGTAGAACAAGAAGAGAAAGTCAGTTATATCCGGGGACTCATCAGTAAATATGGAGACCATCTGGAGGAGAGCTGTAAGATCGTGGAGACAGGGATTCAAACTATGGAGGAGCAAGAGATGGCTGTTTTTCTGCAGGTTACTAGCATTACCATTTTTTACATTGTTTTACATTAGTGTCGCCTATTGTCAATCTATTGAATGATTTCCCCCTTGTTTTCTGTAGAGCACAAAGCCACTCCTCAAAAAGTGAGTTTTTAACATGTTGTGGTTGTAATGACTAGAATCTAGATCATATTTAATCTAACTAACACGCACTCGTGCTGGTCTTGTTTCCTTGGCAAATGTCAAAGTTACACCAAATCCTACTGATAAAGAAAACAAGGCAGAGCAGCATGATTGCACAAACACTCTCTGAGATGTTGAAAGTAATTGTGTGAAGTGTAGCAAATCACTATCATTATCCCTAAAATAAGTCATTGGATGTGGTGTGCATCAAGATTGATTCAGTGTTACAGTGGCTCCGTGAGGCCGGATGAGTGACCCTAATTGCACCATTCCCTCTTAGGATCACAGAGGCTTCAAGTATAGCTCACTTGGATAAGGTTGAACGGGGCTATGAGAACATGGATCATTTCAGCATTGACTTCAAGAGAGAACACAAGGCTCTACAAAATATCGACTTCATTCAAGGTAAAAAGAACAATAGTAATAGGTGCAATTTTCCCATTACATCTTTTTAGTTCTAATTATCTTAATTATATACAATTCAATTCAATGCTTTATTGCCAGACGACTGAGTTGTTAGGCATTTGTTTGATGTGGACTGTGCAATCATAAAATATATTCTCCTGTTGTACCATTGGGTACAGATGATGAAGATGAAGAGGATGAAGATGAGGACGGAGAGTCACAAGAAGAAGAGAGTTGACACAGGTTGTGCACAATCCCTCCATCAGTACAGTCAAGAGTCCAGCCTCCACTTAGCTCAGAGCCAGCACCTGACAAGAGTGTAATTCTTCAGGTTGTGAAACTGGGGAGCCATGATGAGACAGATTTAGATTTATGCCAATTGGAAAGTGTGTGTAGGTGAGAGGTTTTTCTGTTTTAATTTACTTTTTTTTTTTTTAAACACATCAACTCCTTGATGTGTTTTTTGTGGACATGATGTGATGGACAGACTGTGAAGCTCTATTGGCCAAAATAGTATTACCATTTTCCGGTAGCTGACACCAGTTTTTGATAGCACGGCTGTAAGCTGCAGGTTGTCTTTCACCCTTTATATGACTTGTATACCTCTATGAGTTTGGTAAATGAGTCAAAACTGGAACTGTGACATTTCATAAACCACAATCATCAACCTAACCTAATCAGCTTCAATGGATTTCTGTAAGGTTTTGTATTATGTTATGTATATTTTTAGAACTCTGAAGACATTTTGTAACCACAACAACCCATCAAAAGTGTGAACTACATGTAAAAAATGACTCCATTGTGATCATACTTTATTTTAAAAATCTGTTTCTGCGCTTATACCATGTTAAGAGAGTTTACTCTTGCACACTTACATTAATTACATCTGACACCCTCTGCACTGTTCTTACTGATCCTCAGGATGGCAGTTATTTGCTCTTTGCAGTAGTCCCATCTTCTGTAATTATTGTAGGGCATCCTTCAATAAGTTTGATCCTTTACAAACGGCTCAATGCAGCACTAAGCTCCAAGTTGCTAAGTGGACCAAACTGAATAGAATGACTCACACCCCCTGCTCTTGTTTAGTTTACACTGATAAAACATACACTGTGTATTTTACACTCATTAAGTGTTGCATCCTTCAGCTGTCACTGACTGTCTCTTGTTGGTTTAATGATAATTGCTTCTTCAGGATCAAGACTATAGGATGCTGCAAAAGAAAGATGACTTGGCTCCAGAGCAATGCCATGGTTACACATCAATATATGTGTAGGCAAGGTCGCATTCATGCTCTGTCTATTCAAATATTTGCTTTTATTGTTTATCATTGGCATGTCATTAATTTGTGCAACTAGAATTTCTGGATTAGTTAGAGGTTATTTATTGATCCACATGTAAGGATTTCCACAGAGAAATTGTGACCATTCCTTTGAATTCTTTATTAAAAATATAGATATATGACGTTCTCTTGCACAACAAAAAATACTGGTTGCACATACGTTTATTAACAAACAAATATCATAAATACAGTGATTCATAATCTAAAAAATTAAAATTTGTCTATGCAATATGCAACTCATGTCCAAACCAAAAGTATTTCATCTCAAATATGAAGAACGGTGAGATTCTACAGATTTGACACAAACATTTAAAATGGTAAGGTACAATCGGATTTTTACGAGTCGAGCCCGTTCTGTTCAGGTTAAAGCTATAAATAATAGAGTGATAAAGCAGCACTATACTGTACAAAGCATGTTTTGTGCTGATGGTTAAGTTGCAAATTAAAAAAGAATGGGGATGGGGAATCTTTGGCGGACTGTACAGAGGTCTTCACTTCCCGAAGAGCTCCATCATTTTTCTGTTGTTTTGCGCTTGTTGGGCCATCTGTTCGGCCTTGGACATCTCCATCATCTCCCGCAGCAGGTGGAAGGTCAGATCCAGGGATATCGGCGGGTCCTCGGACCTCCTTCCTCTCTCCATGGACTCGTCCCCGCGGTCACCGAAGTCTCCTATGAGCGCCCTGATGTTCCCAACTTTGCCCTGTAAGAGACGCCTCGTCAGCTGGAGTTGCTGTGCTCTGTTGAAGATGGAGGAGGCTCCGCTGGGATACATTGACGATGGGAAAGAGTTCGAGTCCCCGTTGCCCAGCCGGATGAAATACTCCTCTCCGAGCCGCTCCAAGATGGGACCAGACTGCAGCTGCTGGGAGTTCTGGTTTTGTGGAGCAGGGACGCGCAGGGCACTGCCAGGGTTCTCAATAGCCCGACATTCGTAGCGCGGTAAGAAGGCAACTAGCAGAATCACGGTGGTTCCGAGTAAATTGAGCTTCATGTCAGGATTTCAAAAGGAATCTGAGGCACACAAAAGCACATCGATTATTTGTGTGGATTTTTTCTTGATGTAAATTGTTTTGCTTGACAATTTATGCATTGCATCGAAAATGCAACCCGTTACTAAAACTAAGAGCAAACTATGAATGAAAGTGTGTAATTTCTCATTCAGACCATTTGCATTTATCCTCCAACCCACTATTCATACAAATTCAAAATGCACATTCAGTGCGTAATGTTGTGCGTAAAAGCCACTTTTGGATTCATAAATGATTCTGTGAAAGAATCATTCATATATTATTAACTCTAGTATCATAGTGGCAGTGCAGCTGAAAGAATGCTTCAAAAGAAGGGGATAAAACGTAAAAAGGGTTGAAAATGTCCGTGATCTATTTCTTCAGACCTATCTTGAGTTAAACGCGTGGAAAAACAATGAGAAGATTCTTACCTTAAATGTTTAGAGGAGGTCCTAGACCGCTCTTTGGATTGCCAGGTGTTTGTTGAAGTGTCTCACTCCTTGGCTCCGCTAAGAAAGTAGGCTATAGCTATAGTTCCTTAAAGAGAAGATGCTGAATGGACTTATATAGCCAAGCTCACTATAAGAGTCGCGCTCCAAAGTGAGATTGAGTCTGCGCGTTCCAGGTCGGGTGTAATGTGAATGGACGCCTCAGACAAAGTGCTTTAGTTTAGATGAGATGAGTCATATGTGAGCGTGCGCGCGAGTGCCCGCGTGTCTACCTCTGTGCTTTCAGAAATGGCCTATAGGTGCCACACCTGACATTTTCAATTGAATGGCTTAGTAAAAGTGATTGCAGGGGTTTATGGGGGGTTTTAAAAAGAAAGATTCCCAACAAAACTGTGGAAGGACTGCCCTTAACTAAAAATACATTTCAATAAACCTTCTGGGACCAGGTGTACAATGTACCCAGGGCTAGAAATTGTGTGCAGAAGTGTGGTTATTTGAAAAGTGAAGATTGGCTCACTGAATATAATTTAAACAGTGATACAACAGGTATATTTTTAAATTCTGTTGTACAAGATGTTTGTTTCTAAAAAAGTTTCCCTTGTGATTTGTGGAGCACTGAGTACATAGTACTGCATATTACCAGAGCCACCTTCAGTAAGACAAACCACCAGAATCCTATAAATTGATAAAAAAAAAAGGAGTTTGTCTTTTTTCAACCAGAGTGCAATGTTGTTATGGGAAAAATGAGGTTAAAACACTGCAAACTGCCACCTCCATTATTTTTTTCAGACCACCTATCGTTTTTTTTCTATGAACATGTGCAATATAATAAAATAATACTTATTAGTCCCACTGTGTCACTGCAGCAAAGGGCGATAACAGGTGTAAGAAATAACACTAACACAAATTGTATTCTTGAGGCTTGAGACTGTATTCACAGTCTCCATAAATAGCATGTTGTGTCAGCTAACTGTGGCGTGTATTCACTTTTTTCACAAAGCACTGTGTATCAATTCCACAGGACCACATTGTCAGTAAATTGTAGATGGCTACTTTCATAGAAGAACTGTTTAAATAAAGCAGGTTTTACTATTCCAGGAAAACGTTTAAAAAACAGGCATTAGGTGAGTCACCCAACTAATAGCTAAGATTTGTCATATAATTAGAGGAATAAAAATGAACATACGTTTGCCTAAAAATGCAACCTTCGCAATCAAGAACCAGACTGAACTCAGTTCAGCCATACAAAGACGTCAAGTTCTAAACTAAGTTTTGAAAGACATCTCCCACTTTGTTGAAATAATCCACCTATTATGTGGGAAAGGTATATCTGTTATATTCAGACTTATTTGCAATGGTCAAAATGACTTCGCACATATCGTGCACTCAAGTAACAAGAGTAAATTTGAGAGGCAGGTGTTGAGGAAATCAAAATTTGATGTACCGTTCTCCAGAATTTTTCCAAATTTATATGCTACGCTCATGAGAGATTTCAGTGGATGGGGCACAAATCTGAGCCAGTGTGAAGTTCCCTTTCTCGAAGCCTCTTCTACTTTGTTGCTCTTCGTGTTCCGTGCAGCTCCGGGGGGAAGTTGTCAGGTCCCATCATGAGAAACACATGTTGTCTGACACAAATAGCTAACACCGTCAGATTTAAAAGTGACTGCTCTTGGTCAACTCATGTCAACTCATTTTTAAATCACTGTCGCTCTCTGGGAGAGAAATCCTCTCCTGTGACGCCCACCGGAAATTAGACAAAGACTAGATTATCATCCTTCAGTTTCCTCAATTAGAGATAATTCATCATACGATTAGTTTGGATAAAACATTGATTATGAGACCTGGGAAAGTGGGATGTTGACACCTGTGACTGCCAGTCTTCCGGTTTTGTACAATAACCCTACTACCAATAGTAACCAGACAGGAAATAAGAGTGAGAGAGATGAAGACACATAGCTTTATGTGGCATGCATTCATCCAGTTGAGCCACCAGAATACCCACTAAACTAAACATACACTGGCATAGATCAAATCTTATTAAATCTGAAGGCGAATGTCTGAAAATAACATGCACATTGCTATTATTATAGCAGAGTATATTTATTTAGTTCAATAAAAAAAAAAACTACACTTTAAAAGCATTTTATTTGGAAATGCACAAATTCAACACAATAATTACAAACATATTGCACATAACTTTTTAAATTTTGTTTTTATCAGCTACATTCAGAGCTCTGATGTCTATCTTGTTGTGCTTTAGTGCCACAGCAACACTTGGGAAGATTAAGATCTGCTTGGAGTGAATTATGATGGATGTGATGAGTAATCACACTTATTTAAATATAATGTCTCCAAAAAATGAGATCCGGGACACTTTTTTCTGCAAAGTAAATGTAAAAGTAACAACAACTCAATTTAATTGATCATTTTCCTTTCTAATAATATTCTGCTACAAGTAAGAACAGTCTTTTGCCTACAACCCTTTTTTTTTACTAATACTGCCATGTTCTACTTGACTTTGAGACTCTTGTTTTAATCAGCAAGGTTGCTGTGGCTGCAATAGCGGGTATCTGGTGTGGATGCCCCCCCCCCCCAACCTCACGCAGGAGCTCAAGCAGCTCAGGTGTCCTTCTACTTTATAGTGCTGTGATATAACCCTCTTATAAAAACACCTCTCGGATTGAGAAGTGCCCTTTCAAAACATTTACAGAAGTGGCCTTTTCTTGCTTGCCGCCACGATCAGCTCACCAGATATATAAAATGAATCTTTACTTCCGTTGAGTCAGGGCAGTTCAACCGGAAATGTCATCTGTAGGGTATACGATCAGTATCTCTTGTGTATTTCTATGAAAGCGGAACGGAAGCTGGATTTCTTTCATCCCTTAATAATTGAAATGATCGGCTGTAGCCCTCTCATAAAAATGCCAACCTTTAAAATTCTAAATGGTGTGGTCTTCTATGATGGATTGCTTGCAATGGTCGCCGCACAGGAAGCCTTCAATACACTGTGTAAAGCAAATCTGTCTATAATGCAAGCCCAAAGCACAGGAGCCGTTCTGTCTGAATGAATCTATTTGCAGCAGTGAAGGTGTTAAATCCGAAGCTGCCTTAATGTTCAGAGATGTCAATTTCCTCACACTTATTTTACTGATGCATGGCACAGGAGTATGTTTTGTACAAGCAGTGATTCTTTAAGCAGTTTATAATGTGACTAAATTGAAAAATCTCTTTGATAACACGCTTTGACAATAATTGGACCCTGCTTAATCCAGACATATCATGCAGATAGTGTCTAACGCATGTAGGGCCACATTCGACTCATTTTGGAGCTATCATTCTCAATCATTCGTACATCTAGTGCGATATATATATAACTCCAGGCTCCATGAGGATTGATTGACAGGCATCGTATGGACGGACAGTGATGTTTATTAAACCGGTCAACACCACAGGAAACATTCATTCATTTTCTTTCGTCCTGTTAGGAGTTGCAGGTGACTGGAGCCTATCCCAGCAGTTTTGGGTACACCCTGGCCAGTGGCCAGTTTGTCACTGGGCTGACATTTAGACATAGACAGTGACAAACAACCATTCACTCACATTCATTCACTAGGGACAATTGGCAACAGGAGTTACCAATTGTCCTGTACATACATGTCTTTGGACGGTGGGAGGAAGCCGGAGTACCCGGAGAGAACGCACAGTAACACGTACGGACTCCTCACAGAAAGGCCGGAGTTGGTCGAGGATGTTTGAGTCGGCCGGAGTTTGAACTTACAAACAGCAAGAAAAGAAATTTGCAGGATCTTAAAAATAGTGTCCCCACTGACCATTGCTCTCCTCATTTTTATAAAAGAATTATAAAACAGTGCAAATAGGTTTCTTCCTGTGTCTCTCAAAGTCTTTTGATCACTGTTCGAGGACTTAATGCTTCTAGGATTTAACCAAGTCAAATTTTCTTGCTTTTATGGGACGCCTCATTTGCAGATAAATTCACTTCCTTGTTGTCTCTTGTTTTGAAGGGCAGATAGAGTCCATTTTGAAAGATGTAAGATGCATTTACTGTCAAGCAAAAGGCTAATGAGGGGAACTGTCAGTGCAGCAAAGGCAGGATAGTCTCTTTTTTTTGTATCGTCACTCAAGCATGTTTGCTGTTTTTCTTTCGGATACTAAGAGCAGTCAGAAAGGGTTACGGCATCATCACTCAAATAAACATCTATCACTGCAGAAAACTGACTACAGATATTAGTTCGGTGAGGAGAAAAACTTTCTTTTTTCATTTTTTTTTCTCCAAGAATGTGTGTTCAAACAGGGAACTTCCGGTCCCCTCTTAAGACCATAGCCCTTACAGATGACAGCCCTGGACATTCAGCCGTTTGCTAATATAAAACATTGTTCAGCAGCACATAAAAGCAGAAACAATCCAGTGAAGATGCAGTGAAATCAACTGTGTTTGTGCACGGATGTGATGTGCCGTTGTTTTCCAGAA
This sequence comes from Perccottus glenii, assembly GCA_024416835.2. Taxonomy (NCBI): domain Eukaryota; kingdom Metazoa; phylum Chordata; class Actinopteri; order Gobiiformes; family Odontobutidae; genus Perccottus; species Perccottus glenii. The sequence continues at coordinate 16,092,487 of CM044558.2, forward strand.
CATGTATGTGTTTTGAGTTTTTTACTGCAGCCATCATGTATTTTTACACCTCACATTTTGGAAGCTAATTAGGATATATTTTCTGTCCAATTAAAACATTTTGTAACAGCCCACCTATTCCCCTGCTTGTACCCCAGAGTGAATTCAGTGACTCATCCAGTGTTTTCCCAGCTAAGACCTGAGGATCTGAGGGTGACGGAGTGTTGTCTAAGAGCTGCTCCCCCTCACATTGTTTGGGGAAAATGTATTCCTATTATGTCTGAGCTCACCAAAAATAGCGCTACAGGCACAAATCAGACACAAATTAAAACCTAAAAGAATAGCACTAAAGTTAGAAAAAACCCAGAGGACCATCTCCGAGAAAAAGTAAGAACTTATTAATAGTGTTGTGCCTTTACAGGTACTGGTCTGGGATCTGTTAAGGATATAGAGGAGCTTGATTTAAAGCAAGACTACTTTAAATTGTTCCTGTTACCTAACATCATGCTTAAGATGTTTGGTCTTGTCTTGGTCTTGACACTCATTAATAATAGAATATAATTTTATAACAGATGTCAGTGTGGCATCCTTGGACTGAACGTAGTTTTTATGTGATTAATTGAGTGGCTTTAATTTAAAAGCTTCCAGAGTGTGGCATCAATCAATTGACCTAGTCACGCATTAATCTGGACAGCTCTTGTGTCACAAGCCTATCCACATCAGCCCTGAGCCTCCACTGAAACACACAGACATGATACAGTAGGGAGCGGTGACCACTGGGGGACTGAAAGTGCCGTCTCTGTGGTCTTGTCTTGTAAAATCATCAGTGTGAGTGACGGGAAGACGTGAGAGTGACATGGTTTGTTGGGATGAGATCCACGGCGGGGCAGCTGTCAGGCTCAGAAGAGCTGCCAGGAGCAGCACTGTCCTTTACTGTCCTTATGTGATGTTGATGCTGAGGTCGTCCAAGCATTTAGCAGCACAGCAGATCTAATGGACCTGTCTTTGTTTGTCTAACTCTAAAGACGGCATGACAATTACACACTACACATGCCACATGTTCAGGGAACAGCCCATAGGAACTCAATATATCTATATGAATTACATTATGTAAATAACATTTAATGTAATAATAACTGCTGTCTTATGTCCACAAAGCCTGACCAATCAATTCAAAAAGGGAAGTGCACAACTCCTCTTCACTTTATAGTTCAGTAACAAGCAGGCTATGGCGTCAATACTGGGTTACATTAATCGTAAACAAAAGAAAGGAATTGGGAATTGTAAACTTAGAAGCGTAAACTTAAGCAAAGCAACGCAAATAAAAATGGAATTGTAACCGTAGCCTTATAAGCGTAAACAAAGTAAATATTTTTGTAAATTAAAAGGTATTTTTTAGTAATATAAACTACGCCCTATGCTCCCTATCCTTTGCTTTTACAATCCAAAAGTTATGACTCAGAATATACTTATTAATTATTCATAGGCCTGTGGTGCGGCTCCTCTAACATTGGCTTAACCAGAGGAACAGAAAGTTAGGTCAAATGGTGGCAATAGGATGTTTGTTGTGAAAAAAAATAAACATATGAATAAGCAGTTGTCATCCATTGAGCTGTAATGCAGCGACAGGTCAAAGAAGTCTTTTTAATTTCCCCCTTAATCTGGGATATTCACGACGTAACTTCCTGAGCCCAAACCACCCTCAACATAGGCTCCTGAATAATTAATGAGTATTATTTTTTATCGTAACTTTTGGATTGTAAAAGCAAAGGATAGGGAGCATAAACATAGTTTATATTACTAAAAAAATATATATAATAATAATGGATTGGCTTTATATAGCACTTTTCAAGGCTCTCAAAGCGCTTTACATTCCATTATTCATTCACTCCACAGTCACACACTGGTGGTGGAGACGTGGCAGCCATTTTGAGCCTACGAATTCTCCAACCTCCAAACATTCTCACACATCCATACACCAGAGCTGTGGCACTGGAGGCAAGGTGGGTTAAGTGTCTTGCTCAAGGACACAACGACAGTATGAACTGTGGGGAGAAAATCGAACCACCAACTTTCTGGTTATAGGACAACCGCTCTACCACTGAGCCACTGCGCCCCATTACTATTATTACCCACTTACTTACAAATTTACTTTGTTTTCAATTCCATTTTTATTTACGTTTCTTTGCTTACGGTTTCTAAGCTTACGTTTACGCTTCTAGGTTACGAGTCCAATTCCTTTCTTTCGTTTATGATTAAAGTGACCCCGTATTGACGCCATAGTAGGCCCCCTGGTAGAGTGCATACTACAGAAACAGAGCCAATGATTGCCAGAACAGGTCCATTTGCTTTACGTCATGAATGCTAAAACTCACCAAAATACATTTATGTTCTTACAGTGCCAAATATCTTCTTTCCTTTCTGCTATGGCCCTCTATTTTCTAATAATTAGAACAAGAACATAAACAATAAAACATAAATAAATACAGGCAAGCTAACCAACCACCCAACATCTACAACGTCAGTATAGAGCAGGGTTACATGAGTCTCTAGTCCTCGGAAAACCCTGCACTACTCACAATATACAGTAATTCCTTATTGAATACTGTAATTTACTAATAAAGACTTTCTTATACTGTATAGTTTTCTCCTCTAAAGCCTCTAAAGTAAGTTTCTCTCTGCAAAGGACAAAAAGAGTTTCTGTTTACACTTTCGATGGCAGCTGCCAGGTTGTTAAGCTGCCAAGCATACTGACCTTGTGAAAGACTTGTTTGCTTCTTGTTTAAGCATTGCTGTGTCCAGAGGATACACATGGTCTTTCTCTCAGTCACTGCCCTAACTTCTGATGGCTATGCATTTAACTAAATCTGTCTTTACCTTCTTTTGTCATCTCCGTTTTTCTTATTTTATTATCTGCTTTGGCTTGTTGAGGCGACTGTGAGTGCCCTGTTTTGTGAGGCTTATGTTGTGTTTTATTATGCTCTCAGTCTCAAAGCACATTCGCAACAGGTTATGGACCTTGCATAACCTGCCTCAGCTCTGAAATCCCCTTTGTGTTCAACTTCCCAAATTGTACCATTTCCCTAATCTTTCAAAAGGCAACTCTGACGGCTGACTTAAGCCAGACTGTGCAGAGTGCACCCAATGTTCCAGATGCATAACAAAACGAACATGGTGTAGTTATTGATGAGAGTGAAGTGGATATGCCATTGTTATGTCACTGTTGTGGGAGAAAATTCTTTACCCCAAGCAAATTTTCTTGTAGTACATTTACTGGTTTTATCCAAAAACTACAAAAACATTGAATTTGAAAGTCTACTGAGGTATTAATGATTAAAAGGATTAAAAGCATTCTGCTGGACTAATGGTCAACAGGGAGACTAAGAAAAAAAAAGAAATGTGTTTTCCAGACACGGTATATTTAGTACTCGCTCGAACATTAGGAATAAAGATCCTACAGTCGAAAAGACCGATGGCACCTAGATAATTAGTGCATCCTCATTACTGCACCACTGGGGCTGATCTTTCAATTGGTATTTAATTCTAGTGCAGCTAAACGTGACATTATCATCATCCAGTTGTGCCAGCGGGAAAACACAAAGTTCTGTTCTGAGCTGCAGAGTGTTGTTTTTTTTCTTGGTAGTGCGTCTTTGTCACCTTTTTTATGTCGAGACAGAGTCATTCACATTAGCATCAATGTAAATGAAAGCCCCTTAAGTGCTCTCTGATGCTGGTGCATTATGATTGCTTTAACATAGCTCCTGTGCAACTACTGAGCAGATTTTCATCAGAGGTCATTATATTTGAGTACCTTCATTTACATCTATTGATTGTTGCTGTTACTTTGACATACTAATGAGTGATGACTCTTTAGTCAGTGCAGAAGAATCTCAGCGAGAGACTCCTCACTTAGATAAAACTGTGCTTAACTTTACCCAAGTGCTGTTTTCAGTGGCTTCAGCGGTTAAATAAATCTCTCCTGATTTGTCCAGCTCGTTGGGCTGTGTTGCTTCCACACATTGTCAACTCAGGTGGGCTTCCCCGAGCTCCTTGACCCGCTCCACACAGCAGAGCATTAATGACATTAGCCACAGTTATGTAAACATTAATTAGAGAGGGGATTTGGAAATCAGCACAACAGCAATCTGTGAGTCTGCATCGAGCTGGGACCATTACTGTTCAATGTTCAGGTTTGTCTGAGCATAGCGGCATAAGATTACAGTAGATCAAAGAGCCCAAGTGCAGGCTATACACACAAACCTACATTTTGTGTGTATAGGGTTTAGTCTTTTGTTACCATTTAGTGCGATATGGATAGTTTTTATGAAGTTTGGTAATGTTTTGGTAATTGTCTTGTCTTGTTCTGCAATATTTGTCATTATTTTTTAGTGTTGCAAACTGTGATTTAAACAAATTCTCTGCCCTTGTGCAAGTGCCTGTGTCAGTATATATGAGAAGATTCTTACTTAGATGACTCTTTCAAGCTCACAACATGCATATTTACACATGGGCTGAGATTGAGCACATGCAGCCATTTGCCTGATTGGGCTTTGTGATATAACAATGCGCCCTGGGCTGAATATTTTTGCCGGACTTGGCAATGGCTTTCAATCAGGGCAGAAGGAACTCTAACTAACCACACAGACGTTGCACATTGCCTAAGGTCTTTCACACATAAAATAAAAAATCCTTTTCCCCCTGTAATGGCATGTAAAGATTTAAAAATGAAGCTAGCATCCGCTTAGTGTTCAAATCACTGCCTACACTGAATCATCGTGTTTTATTTGGGAGTATATGTCACTCGGTGTTACTCGTCATAGGCTCTGTGTATAAAGGCAAAGAGCAAATTACACTTATGGCACAGCGTGAGCGACAATTATATCTAATTCCTGCTTCAGAGAAATGTCTAAATAACCTCAAAATAAACCTGAGAATTAACACAGTGCTGGTGGTGTTTGCTGTCACTTTCAGGTGCTTAAAGGAAAGTGCACGTGTGCACATCTTAGAGGTATTCCCATAAGAGGCCTGGCAAAATGGAAACTAAAGAGGCACAGTTTGTTTTTTATGAAGAAATTACCGACATTTTCCGGTGTAACAGCGCTTTTCATTTTCTATTGAAGCCGTAATGATAACAGAGCAGCAGGAGGTCTGTGTGTGAAACCCCATCCGTCTAACCTCGCAGCCTGAGCAGGTGTGGCCCAAATAAATGGTGTCAAGCACCTCAGAGTGAGTAGCGTCATGCTTTGCCTTGAGTCTTTAGATGCTGTCACAGTCTGAAACTGTGTTTACTGAATAAAAACATCCCTCTTTGAAGCCTGATGGAGGTGGAAATCTGCTTTGCATGCCCCAATCCAAAGCTTATCATAAAGGTTCAGTGATTTTCAGATCTATTCACTTCTCGGGGATGCAAGTTAGTGCTCTTCACACCAGGTTCAGCTTCTTTGTGCTCAGGCTTTATACAAGTGGTCTCTGAAAGGAGCTGTCCATACATTACAGGTTTGCGTAGTGAAGGTCACAACCTGGAGCTTTCTCGAGAATGAGTGGGAGAAGGGCTGCTTCTGTTTCCTGACACTACTTGGAACATTTAAAGGAAACTTCCTTTTAAGAGTCAATTTTGGAGAGTTAGTTGTGTTGACATCTTTGTGTTGACGCGCTTTGTCTTTGTCATGTTTCAGGAAAATATACATATGACCTATCAAATCAACCTTTTTCATTTATGTTGGTGCAACAAAATGTAAAGTACATTTTAGAACTTGTGACTCTGACTGTTCAAAACCTAAGATGCCTTGTGAAATACTTGTGAAATACATTGGTAACTTCCTCAAACTCCAGGGCATGGATAAAACAGCAGTTGTGCATTTCCATTTCAAAGCCAGTGTACCACTGCTGGAGGATCCCTACACAGATGTATATCATCCATATTATTCAGAGCTCAGGGGCGTCCCCTGGGATTTCAATGGTGTTAGGCGTCTGTTATGCCACGGCGGAGGGCAGTTAAGAGAGTGTAACTTGTAATTAGTGAACCTTGCATCATTTCGGACCAAAAGGTTTACAATGCGTGACCAACATTTAATTGCAGCATTGATCAGACAGGTTTTGGAGAACAAAGCAAACTAGCTGACAGGAGTCACTTTGTGGAGGGGGACAGAGGAGCGGGATAAACACTTATGAGCATCTTTGACTCAACATGAATGTGGTCATCACAGATATTTAGCATGCCAGTGACACGGTGTGAGCGATAAGTGACAGGAGCCCGAGCAGGGGTCGAGCAAGATGGCTTCTGCCCTTTTACTAATGAGCACTGCTCCTGTGACTCATTTAGCAACATTGACTGATCCACAAGTAGAGGCTCCTGTTGAATAGAGTGGGAACACAGTGACTATTCCCTGGAGATTTTTTGGTGATCTGAAGCTTTCCTCTGATATGCAGGGTGACACCAGCCAGTCCAGTCATAATGAATTTATTTAGGAGGAACAATGTTGAATTACAAAACAAAGCTCGTGACATCATTGTGCTTTACATCAGCCTGTATCCCTCCCTCAACTTTATGCTGATTAGAAATGATTGAGAGTTTTTTAAGTTCAATTGACAGATAAAACATCTCAATGACTCGACAAATCTCTGATGAACTATCACTGGAGCAAGTCTAGCAGCCCACATGGGAGACAAAAGCACTTCTATTGTCTCCACGCATCTCTAAAAAAGCCATTTGTCACAAATTTCATGTTTTCCTTTAAACTCTATCTTTCTGTATCTTTTTTTTCTACATTCCCCACAGTCTGCAGCCATCAAATCTGTTGGCGTCAAATGGAGTGGCACTTAGAGGCTAAAAGCCCTCTTGTCTTTGATAAAGCATGTGAAGGGAACGTCATTATGGTGGCTTGCTTTATTTTTATCAGGCCCATTCTCACACAGATGATGATCAGATACTTAAAACGTCCATCATGAGTACTGCAAATGAAAATGGCAGTGGCAGACAAAAATTAGACCCTGCTAAGCAGTGTTTTGTCATTGTTGTTGTAATGATTTCCCCAAAACGAATGTCTGATTATCCAAATTTCATATCCATCCCACAGTGAGCATTTTCCCATGGGAGTTAGTGGCCCTCTACATTCATTAAGCTCAGTATCAGTCTAATTATGCATCCATGTGCGCCTATGGACTAATTAACAGGGGATCAATAAGGGTCCTGGATGCCCCTCACGTAAGGGCCCAGTGCTCAGCCCCTCATTACTGGAGATTCACCAAGGCTTCAAAGGGGATTTCTCAAGCTTTACCTGAGGCACAGGTTGGGTAAACCTCGGTTCTCTGATAATAAATATGTGAGAAAGACCACAGGCTCGAGATATTTAAAGATACCACAACTTTTGAAGCACAGCACTGAGCAAACTCAAAATCAACCAGTCCCTATTGTATTACTCAGACTACAAATCTGGTTACATTATGTCACTTTTCACCTTAGTCTATATAGCCTCAAAATCATTAAATAGTGACAACCAGTAGATGAAACATCATAAATAGCAATGAACCGTATACTATAACTTTGGCTAATGGGGCATATCATCTCACAATAAACTGTATCCTGACATTTACACAACTTACTACTTATCTTGAGACAACCCTGTGTCTCAAGATGCGCGTGCGTGTGTTTGCAGCAGTTGCTTTAATGAGAACTCATTAAAGCAAGAAAGAAAGATGCTGTGCATATGTCTTATGAAATATGTAATACACCTAAGCCTTTGATAATATTCTGACTTAAGAGGTAACTTCCTAATAATGCACAATGCACTTTTTGCACAGAGCTGTGAAAAAACTTGTGGAAGCTCTGGATCAACTGAGCACAGGGCGTACCAATGATGTCAAAGCCATACGCCCCCATAGTGCACCTGAATACCAAACTGAGGTCATCAAACGGATGACTTTGTAAGCTGCCATGACTCAAGCCAGCTATCTAACACCGTCATCCCTGCAGCATACAAGAGCAGACGTCACACCCTGGCACCCTTTAGTGCAGGTACTCTCTTTGACGCGCATACACTTAATGTGGATGGGGTGGGATCTCAAGGACTTTCATCTGTAAATCTCGCTGGGTCTAGGAACCAAGCCAGGATTTAGTGGGTAGCTCAATGAACCACTCCAGAGGAGTCCTAGTGGTCACTTCATGTTGTTCATCAAGATTTGAAACATAACATTACTTTTTTGGTCTTGTCATAAGATCTTAAAAACACATAAGACCGACATAAAATGCAAAAAAACGGTGGATGATACAGTTTCTCGTTCTTTCCAGGGCATGACAAACCACTTGGAAAAGTTTGGAAACAGCAGGTATCTGTCTGGCTATGCACAGAGCCAAATGGTGTTTCTAACCCAAACACATACAAATAAAAAAAACTACTTTGACCTTAACTGTCAGCTCACCAAACTGAATGGACTCATTCAGGTTATGGCGTCAGGAAGCAGTGATTGCAATCTACAAAAGTGCCTAATCCTGTAATGTGGATTATACCATTTGCATGAATGGCTTCAAATATAACTTGACCAGACCAGACAGTGATAACTGACAGATTACTTCACTGAACACAATACACAGATTTATTCAACACATGAATCACTTTAAACATAATTCCAACTTGTTCTTTGAAAACTCACCCATGGCAAAAATGTGTAAAAAAAATCTATACCCCCTTCCAGCCAAATAGGTCATAGGATTTTATGTAATGCTAAATGACTATAAATACACAAGGAAACTGTCAGCAGCTAATCATGTTAGATTTATGCCACAATGGTGATGATGAGATTATTTTGCACTCTTTCTGCATCAGGCCCTGCAGTGCTCACACCTCATTTTTGAAGCTAACAGGTCGACTTTTGGAGAACAAAAGACGTTTGTGTCCCCAGGCTGGCTTTTACATGAATGAATGTCCTCTCTCTCCCCCTGTGATTCACTGCTCACAGAAGGAACCAGTTACTATGGCTCTTTAATAATGAGTCAAAGTCAGCATTGCCCTTCTGTAGAACATATGCATAATGTAAAGCAAGGTGATGCCTGTCAAATATAACTTGAGGTAATGTAATTTTAGGGCCATAATAAAGTATTTGAAGCCCTGGACTTGAATCGTTATGTTCTTCTACTTTGGTTTAGTAGTTTATAAAATGCATTGTTAGTATTCTAGTGGGGTATTTATGATGCCACATATTACAATAAAGTTTCAAATTGTCATCACTTTAAATTGAACTGTAATGGCGAGATCAATTTGGATTTGAAGATTTACTGATGTGTATACAAGGTAATAAACAGTGTAAATATGTACTTTGCATTTGCTTCCAGTGTTTAGAAGATATTGGTCTTCCCAAGAGGACTGACAGCATGGCCTGACTGCACATGATGAATTATTGACATCATGGCAAACATGATCCAGTCAGGTCAGGACTAAAGAGAAACCTGTTAAGTACGGCTTTCTTGACCAGGTTTCCTATTAGGTTAATTGTTCAAATACAGGAATACGCTTGGGAGTATTTGTCAGGGTTTGTTCAGGCTGAGGAGCTGCTTTATAAATGGGATTTGACGTCTTTAGCTGTAGCTTTTACATAAAAGCAGCAATGTGTTCCAGAGAAAACTATTTCTAACCTCATCCTTTAAGCGTATTGACGACTGGGTATGACTTTTGTAGCACAGCATGTGGAGAACTTTATCTTGTATACTGTATGTGCCACAAAAGGAAAGTAATCCTGCGTTGGAACAAAAGTCATACAATAAAAGAAATCCTTACAGTTGTGATGGCACTAAATGACACCGGCAGCAGCTAAAAAGGATATGTTCCAATGCAGTGTTTTTTTAGAAAGTATACATCTATATCACAGAAGACCTTATAGCTTCCTCTTAATCACCACTGGGACTTTGGGCCACTAATTACGCATTTCCTCTTGTCTAAACAAAGCATCACTTGTGACCTTATCTCTGCGCCTGTCACCATGTTAGCATTCACATGGCAAGTGTGGCGATGAATATAATTACAGCAGCCCAAAATAATAATTCCAACGTCTTTGAGCCACAAGCAGCATTCAGTTGTAATAAGACCCCCCTTCCCCTCCCGCCCCGCCCTTTACCCCTTACTCCATCTCCCTGTCTAAATTAGTGGAGACAGCGACTAAAATAGAGTTATTATAGTCCATGCCATGAGAAAACAGCACACAGAATACATCACAAAGAGCGGACAATATTAATACTTCAGTGAAATTAATCTGTCATGAAAAGACTTCTGGTATATCATCACAGCATTGCATGTATTTTGGGCGTTGAAGTGATTTTCAGCTGCTGAAGACATGCCAATGTATTTTATATTTCTTGTGCATAGCCTGCATATATTTGACTAAACACCTACTCTGGGCTATTAAGGGCTGATGAAGATTACTTGCATAACTAGGGATATTTAATGTACTGGTGAAATTTTCATTTGCACAAAGCATCCAGAGGAAACACAGTTAGGACAAAAGAAAAGAACAGTGCAGTTTGTTACTGGAATTCACATTAGTTAAAAATATGCAGGTCAAATTGGTATAATCTAATTAAATGCACTTCTTCTTTGCCTGCCTCAGAACTGTAACATTTCTTCGTACTGGAATTCTCCTTCCAATCTTAGGAAACACATTGAGGTAAGCCATTTTCATTCTGGTGGTCATTTTTTATTGAGTAATCTAACAGTAGCTCGCACCATTGTGTTTAAGTTAACGTTAGTTAGCTGTTTCACCAACGGTTGTAGTATTTATTTTAAGAACAGCATACTTTGATTAAAAAGTTGATTGGAGAGTGGAAAACCTACGTATATCTGTTCAGCTAAAATGATCTCCAATGCCTTTAAAATGGAGAGCAAAACCAGAGAGACGTGGAAGAAAACGGAAGACAACCATCAAAATGGATCGAAGAATAACCAGAATGGCAAAGGCTCAGCCAATGATCAGCTCCAGGAGGATCAAAGACAGTCTGGAGTTACCTGTAAGTACTGTGACAGTTAGAAGACATCTGTGTGAAGCTAATCTATTTTCAAGAATCCCCCGCAAAGTCCCTCTGTTAAAAAAAAGGCATGTGTAGAAGAGGTTACAATTTGCCAAAGAACACATCAACTGGCCTAAAGACAAATGGAGGAACATTTTGTGGACTTCTCATCAGAGAGTAAAAAGGGCCCAAGGACGACCCCTAAACTCTGAATTCAAGCCACAGTACACAGTGAAGACAATGAAGCAAGCATGTTTCTCCTACTATGGTGTTGGGCCTATTTATCACATACCAGGGATCATGGATCAGTTTGCATTTGTCAAAATACTTGAAGAGGTCATGTTGCCTTATGCTGAAGAGGACAGCTGAGAGGTGCCACAAGTTGGTGCCACACAGATGTGAAGCAGTTTTAAAATATTAGTTTAGTTATTCACAGGATTGCTAAATCCTAGAAACAAAAACGTTTGTACAAAATAGTTTTGAGTTTGTACAGTCAACAACAGACATTGTAATTTTTTGAACACACCCCTTTCAACTAATTGCCCAATTGCACAGCCTTAAGAGCGTGCATATCATGAATACTGGGTCTTGTTTGTTTTCTGAGAATCTATTGCACATACTGTTAACTTGTTTGACATTTAGCAATAAAAATATACTAAAAACCTGGATTATTCTGGTTAGTCACATTGTACTGCTAATATTTTGAACAATATTGTACATCATGTTTGAGTGTGCCTCACTAAAGAACAACTGCAACATACTCGGACCAATGTCGACCTCTTGTGGTAGTTTCTGTTATTTTTAAACGCCAGCGTAACCCGGAAGTAGTTAAGTGAAATGACGTTTGCTGGCTGTTCCACACGTGGGTCTGCAGCAGAGACAACATGGCATCGAGCAGCGTAGAGGAGCTGTTGGCCAAAGCCGAGCAAGATGAGGCTGAAAAGCTGAAAAGTATCACCGTGAAGAAGGACCTAGACCTGGAGTTTGATTTGGGTAACATGCTGGCATCTGACAAAAACCGCCTTGATTCGCGGCAACAGAATAAAGAGGACTATCTGAAAGCGTTAGCCCGTGACAACACGCAGCTTCTCATCAACGAGCTCTGGAAACTACCCACAGAAAGGGTAGACGAGGTAATAGTGGCCAAATTACCGGACCCGGTGACCCCGTTGCCAAGAGCGAAGCCACCCCCGAAGCCCAGGCCACCGACAAAATGGGAGCAATTCGCCAAGCTGAAGGGTATACAGAAGAAAAAGAAAACTAACTTGGCCTGGGATGAAAACGCCAAAGAGTGGAAACGGCGTTGGGGCTACCAGAGAGCTAACGATGAAACCAAGCAATGGCTAATTGAGGTGCCCGAGAATGCTGACCCAAATGAGGACCAGTTTGGCAAACGTGTTAACGCCAAAAAGGAAAGGGTGGCTAAGAATGAGCTCAACAGGTTGAAGAACATCGCCAGGGCCCAAAAGATCAAAGTCCCAAGTTTGGGTTTGACTCCCAAAGCCCAGCAGTCTAAAGACGAACTGGCCATGGCTGTAAGTGTGGCCAAAACCTCCACAGCATCCGTGGGGAGGTTTCAGGATCGGCTACCCAAAGAGAAGCCACACAAAAACCCAGGCAAAAGAAGGAAGTTTGAGCCTCTCTTTGGTGACTTTTCACACGAGAAACAGAAGCAGCTGGACCTTCTGCAAATTATGGATAAGAAGAAGCCCAAAATGGACATCACTAAAGCTGTGAATAAGCAGATGAGAGAAGAGGATAGGGAGGCGGCTGCTGCCAAATACAGGAAAGGAGCTGGGAAGAAGGGACATAAGGGGAACATGTCTGGGAAGGGTAAGGGTAAGGGAGGCAAAGGCAAAGGAGGTAAACCTGGAGGAGGAGGAGGAGGAGGAGGGGGTAAGAGGAGAGGAAAACCAGGAAAGAAATGAGGACTGACAGATTTGACTGCTTTCAGTTCAGTGTGTGCCTTGTCAAAACATTGGACCACTATGGATTAACATGTGAAAAAACCCTCTGCCTTGTCCTGTAAATCAAAAAGGTGAACTGTAAATATTCCTCCAGCTTCTTTTGGAACAAATAAAAACATGTTTACTATATGTAATATTGTAATTGAGCCATTACTATACTGTACAATTTACAAATCTGTGTTTTTTTATCATTGTCAGGATGTTATCACTTTGACCAAAGGAAATTAGAGTAACTTGATATCAATGAGATATTCTCAGTTCCCCCACTCGTAATGTTTTAGTGTTAGAATAGAATAATTGTCATTGTAGGCACAGCACAAATTGGAGCACCACTCTACTCAATTAACAACCATTCAAAATTATTCCACCATACAGGTTAGAAAGTACTAAAGAATATAAAATCCATACATATAAAGAAGTACAATGCTACAGTAAGTAAGCTCTGACAATGGCATAAGGAGGTTATGTGTACATAGATCCCAAAAATTGCATAATTGAATAAAGTACAATGTTTGCTTAAAGGTTATTATATCAGTTGTTTTTCAGTCTGCTTCTGCTTTTTCTGCTCCTGTACCTACTTCCAAAAGGCAACCGCATAAAGAAGTTGTGACCAGGATAGGAGGGGTCTTGAATGATCCTCTGGACGCTGGAAAAGCACCTGGAGCTGGGAGGGAAGAACCAATTATTTTTTCAGCTGTCCTTATTACTCTCTGGAGCGTGTTTGTTAGTACCAAGGATTTATGTAGGATAGTGTTTAGGACAAAAACCTTTTAAACAGCAGATAACTCGTATCATTGCCTGTTTATATTTTTCATTTAATGCAATCCCTATGTTTGAAATACCAAAATAATTAGACATTAAAGTAATTCTACTCCGGGAGATGTTGTGAACTGTTATGCAGAAGTCACAGATCCTGGTTCAGGTCTGGAGGCAAGAACTTAACAGATTTTTGAGAATTTCAAATCAAACTCTAAAAAAGTATATTCTATCACAGTGGCAGAAACCATCTTCTGTACAAAATGGCACACTAAAATGTACAGAAATGTAAAGTATTCTGCACCTGTTATTCTTTAGTGCAGTTATATGGTATTTTTCCCAAGACTTTGACTTGTCTGAAATGTTCTTGGTTGTATTCTGTAGTAAATATAGACTTTAAAGCCTACTGCACCTTATGCAAAAAAGATTTGTTTAAAGATTAAAAAACCTTTACATTATAACTGAAAACAAGCTAGGTGACATTTTTTTTGTAGAGAATTGACTTGTGGGGGGTCCACAGTGGTTAGGACACTTACCTCACAGCAGAGTCTGCCCATAGTGAATGTGAGTCCCCCAATGACCCCGAACAAAGTATAAAAGCAATAATTAACTTGCTAAAATGTGTGTTTTCATTAAGTAACACAAAACAGGCATCTTATTTTCTTCTGTGAAGTTTAAATCTAAAGCAGCTAGGCTGTGGTACTGTGTTATGTAATGGCTTTGCTTTGTCCTCGATGCCTCAAACTGAGGCATCACTTTCAATAGGATTAAGGATTTTATTTAAAAATGTAGTTTTCACTTTATGTAAATATAGCCACAACTTCAAAATAAAATAAAAAAAGTAATAGGCAGCATTTATAAATACTGGTATTTTGAGTTCCTCATCAGTAAAATTACTAATCCTATAAGTGTAATATAAAGGTTGTTCAATGTTTCTCTCTATTATGGCTAAAGAGCAGGATATGTCTATATCTAGTCTAGCTGGCTGATAGATGATAGATGCTTTTTAATCACAGACACAAGCTCACAGCCAAGCCTCACTGCAGCTGAGGAGAGGTATGGGATGGGAGGGGGGTTCAATCGCCATCTGTTGAGCTGTCCGTCCCAAGCCTATTTGTCTTTGTCCCTGCTCACCCAGGAGGACACTTGAAATTGGGACACAGTCGATAACCCAAAATCAATCAGGCCCTTGTGACAAAGTAAAGCGGTGAGTTTTGATTCACATCAGGCGACTTATGGCAGTGGCCTCTTATTTCCAACATGTCAGCAGATGGTCAGTAAACAATAGGCAACATGAGGTTGTCAGGCATATTATTTTAGATGACACTTTTTAATCAGAATGAAATGATTATTTATAGTGGTTAAGACAGTCCTGTAGTAAAGTAATATAGTGTAATAATAAATGTGTTTTGTGTTGTACATTCTCAAGAGAGAGAGAGAGAGAGTGTTGCTCTCTGGATGGACATATTCTTGTTTGTGTAGCTCTAGTCTCTGCTGCAGTGGATTAGTCAGCTGCATTTATTTAAAGGTAGTGCAGAGAAAGCACAGAAGACTCAGTTCTTCCGTCAGATCTTCAAGATGCAGCACATCTACATGCACAGAAATGAGCACTTTGATGTCTTCACAACTGTCCTTGCTCCTCAAGGTAAGTTGATTAATAACTGCAGTGAAGCATGGCGCAGCATGACATTAAATGTATCACGCTGTATGGCTCCAAATCAACTGGATGACATGCTGCAGTGATATACATTTATACACGCACCAATTTTCCAGTGTATTTGCAGCCATTCCTAATGATTTTGCTGATTCTTCTCTACTTTCATTCATCAACAGGAAGGTATCAATACAGAGCTGAAGCTGAAAAGGCAAGTTCACATGTGTTTATACCATGTATCCATATATTGCATCATCACTGACCCTTCGCCAATAAAAATAACAAATCTATTTTAATAGTATAATATTGTCGTATACTATTTGTCTGAACCCATCGTGTGTTGGGTTCCTTGGACAATCGTGGGCCATTTTTAGGAGGAACAGTAGGGCCAGATTTAGGGTTTCTTTTTCACTTGACTGCAGTTAATCTCTAAACCTTAGCACTTAATCCTCTCCATTCACTTTTGGCCAGACTGAAAAGATCCCCCAATTGAGAGTTATATGTTTCTAGTAGAGCCCAGTAAATCAATTGTAACCATTTGTATGTATTAATGTTAACAGTTTGCGTCAGTTTGTTAATTTTCCCTTTGTCCACTAGATGGTGGTGGTGCACAGGTACATGCCCCAGTGGCCTGATGAGTTAGAGCTGACTCCTGGTCACGTCATCCTGGTCCTGTCCAAACACGAGGAGGGGAGATGGTTTGGGCGGCTGCAGGACGGCCGGTGGGGGTACTTCCCTGCCTCCTGCGTCATGGAGCTGAGTCAGGTTGGTGGGCCGCCTCAGTGAGCTCAGCATTGCAGCACTGCCTTACGTCTGAGGGGACTTAAAATAATCTTGTCTTTTAATGTCTAGTGTCCAATGTCTAATATCTATCCCTCAGTGTGGAGGTGAATGTATCTGTATCACACTGCCCTCACTATTTTAGTCCTTTGTTTACACGTGAAGGATGTTTGCTCAATGACGTTGATAAGTCTTTAAAACAAGATTGTCTTTGTTTGTTTTGTTGTTTGAATAAGAAAGGCAAGGCAAGGCAATTTTATTTATATAGCGCAACTCATACACTGAGTAACTCAGTGCTTTACATGAATAAAAGACAATTTACAAGATTTAGATTAGGAAACATTAGAAAAATTAAAACATTTTTAAAGAAGAGTGCAGATACAAAACACTTGAAATGGTTTTGTACAGTTGAAATGTAGACGGAGCTAAAGAGGAAGGTATTTAACCTCCCCTTGAACACTGTTAAAGTTGACACTGTTCCAGGTTTTTTCTGCATGAAACTTAAACGCTGCTTCACCAGGTTTAGTTCTAACTCTGGGCACGACCAGAAGGCCTGTCCCAGATGTCCGAAGAGGTTCATAAGCAACTAGCATGGTGCTAAACCATTAAGAGACTTGTAAACAGAGATTTGTAAGAAACAGCCTGCCAATAGACCAAAGTCAACAGAAAATTACAGAACATTTTTGTTTTCTTATTATGTGACTAGAGAAGTTCTTTGAAAAGATAAACAGTAAGGATAAATGACAATCTATTTTGCATCATGTCACATTTGTGTCTTCTTCATCAAAAGAACAGTTTTGACCCACTTTCTTTGCCACACCAAGGTGAGTCTGCCTGCTAAAAGTCTAAGGAGGACAGTATCTCAGAGAAACTCTACCTGGGACGATGAAGGTGTACGCGGGAGATATCAAACGTAAGTGTGACCTCGCCTGACAGTCACAAAGACAAATCTCATCATGTACACACACCACCCAGCAGCTGTCCTAACACAGAACACATCCCCCCAAATCCCAAAGCACTGCTCTCCGCCTTGTGCCTCTGAACAGGTGGCCCCTCATTAGTTGACAATGCACACTGATTACAACCCCCCACCCCCAGACCCCAACACACACATGTACAGCACACGCCCCTCTCACTAGAGCTCATTAATGCAGCCGGAGGGAAAGGAAGGGCTTCAATGTGAGAGAATATAAAAAGGTGACAGCACTATCTGGCTGTTACATTAATTAAACTGTGTGTTGATATGTCTTTGGTACTTGTAGTAATTGAGGGGACATGTATGTTTGACAGACTGCCAGTGATTTTGCACACAGCAGCCTCTGTACTGTGCCATGCTGGTCTCGCAGTGGAATTTGGGTCATGAGGAATAAACAGCGCTTTGTGTTTGTTATTTCCTTTTTGTGCCCCAGTGGACACATTCTGCAGGCCCTCAGGAGGGGCAGCAAAGCAGGAGGAGGAGGGCTGGATGGCAGCCAGACTGACAGCGAGGGCCCCGTCCTGGTGCAGAGGTCCCAGATCCCTCAGCCTCAGGCAGTGGCCTTACAACCCCAGACACTCAGATCCCCAAGTTTACTCCACAGGATCTTGTTCAAGTGCCGGAAAAAGAGTGAATGCCACGGAGCCACCAATAGGGCTTTTGAGGGTGACTAAACCTTCCTTGTGATCACAATAAGAAGTAAGAAGAAGTAAATTGTATAGTAGTAGTAGTTAGTCTTGCATATTCTGTAACACATTTAGGTATGCATGACTCAACTTCATGCCTTGAATCAAGAAAGAGAGAAAATTCAAGGATATCACGAACATATTTTACCTTTTCCAAAGCAACACCTACTGTGACGTCACTGAAGGGGGTGTGAACCATGTTTGAATTTCCAAACAGCGGGAGTATTTAGCAATTATGCCTAACCTAAATGTAAAGCGACATCTAGATATTGTATTTTTGTGCTACTATATAGGCAAAAATTATAATGATTACCTGTATTTTGTCTCCTAATTACTACCATGTTAATTTTTATGCTTTTTTTTTTGTCTAATGTGAAAGAAATAATGTAAAAGTTAAAATTATGATTAAAAAAGCAGAAACTGGCTAACTAATTCTACTCTCGGCATATTACCTCATACATTCTTTGAACACACTGGGCCTCTTTCCTATTTAACTGTGCTGCAGGAGGAAAACTCAAGTGAAAGGAAGTGGGATTGAGGCCTATGGCAAGCCTCACCAATGACCAGGGATTGTGCCAGTTGCCTAAGCAACACCAAAGCAATTCTGTGAGGGTTTATGTACTCTTCTTTCTCTTCTTCTGTGCTGCCTCCCAACATGTCCCCCAGCAGAGGGAGGATTGTAGCTTACCTCTTTCTAGATGACAACAAACACCAACTCTAATCCTAACCTTGGCCTTGACCTTTGTTGGGAAACCCAGCTGTCCTCACCCCAACTTGATTGGGTCTGAGGCATAATCCTTTGTAGAGCGACAGTAGGAGGCAGTCACTCTGGGGCCAGGGTTTGGGAGACTTTTTTTGCACACTGAATGGTGTTACAAAAAACAGCTCCACTTGTCTACTGCTGATTAAACTGTGATTTATGAATACAGTTTATGAAGGCGCCTTTACAAAGTCTTTTCTGGCAGAAGTTAGTGGCTTTGCCCAACATAGGACATAAACAGTCTATGACAAGTCAAGACAAGTTTGCCCCCAACGCATGCTAATAAATGACAGTTTTTAACTTAAATTCTTTCTGAGTTTAGCCATTAATTTTATATGCTGCTGCAAACCATGTCCTTGACACAGCCAGACTGGAGCCTGACTTACCTCACATGGGGCTGACAGCAACAAGTGGAAACAGTGATCTATTTAGTTCAGAAGGACCATGGTCCAGTTTTAACAAGCACACGCTCATGCACTGGACATAGAGCTGTCCACTCTCCCGCGTAAACATGTTTTATCCCTACTGCATGTAGCTGGGTGCCTTTAGGGGCATAGGGAGGAGGGGCAACAGGGTGCCTGCCAGATGACTGCTCTGTCAGCCCTATAATGGGCTGACATCTGCTGTCTCACATAAACAAAAGCACACTCCTGTGTGTGCTCACTTATGGGTGTGTGCTTAGAGGAAAAGGGCAGGAAATATTTGAGGTCAGTGCAAACTCTAATGTCTTTCTTTGAACAAATGAACACACATTACCAGGTCAATGTCTTAATAATCAGTCATAGAGCAGCAAGCTGTACTGAAATCTATACATTTTTAAGTGCTAATGTAAAAGTTGTATTCTGTACAATTGAAGTAAAATATATTTCAAAAGCCAAATCTCAATACAAAAAAGGGATTTATTATAAATAAAGGTGGTATTTCACTTCATATATAAGTGCTGTATCCTCATTACAAGCAAGAAACTGGAGAAAAGCTGCTGCCAATTAAGAGTGAACAAACATCTTTAAAATATTACTGTAACTGCAGAACAAAAGGTGTTCTTGCATGTGAATGACTGTAGATATTGATTAAGTAGGCATGCTCTGCATGTGGTGTTTATGTGCAAATTGTTTGTATGCATTTGCCCTGCTGCTCCTTGAGCATAAGGCAAGTCATCGTGTTCTTTCCTACCCTTCATTTGGGGGCAATTGAGTGAATGGGTCTGTAAAACCAACAGCCCTGAGGACAAAAGAGCCCAGGGGCATTAAGTCATGGGTGAGTGGGCCCCTTTAGGGCCTGCAGCTGACCCTGTGGAGAGGCCTCTTGCTCTGGTGAAGGGGGCTCGTGTCGCTGGACCCCAGGCCAAGTTTGACATACCCCACCCTACATTGACATACATAACAGGTTTTACCTAAACCACTTTGTCAGTCACCAGCTCCTAACCACTGCCTGTCAAATCCACCTGAGTTAATGTTAAATCAGACTTATGTCCATAACCTTTGTCTACTTTTACTTTGATGCAGGGAAGTCAGAGTTCTTTGTTTCAAGGCTTGTAAATAATTGTAGCATAAACAAGTAGGACATAATGCTAAAATGCATTTTTTATTTTTGTAATTAAAGTACAATGTTACAAAGACAGTTGGCAGGATTTCTGTTGTACCTTGGTTATCAGTTCATCTTAAAATGCTACAAAATATAGTGTTACTATTGTGATTTGCCTTAAATAAAAGTTAACTCACAACATTTTGTTATTGCTCATGCATTATTATTGTAGTTTATGACTGCTGCTACTCTCCTATATGTGTACTTATAGCTTAATTTTCCTCAAAACCTATGATGTTACAGATCAAAGTGATGGTAACATACAAACACTTTAACTCATAATGGAATGTACAAATGTCAAACCAAAAACATAACACAAATATACACAAATCTCAACCACAAAAACATCTCATGTCAACATTACTTTCTGTTGGAGCTGCACATTTATCTCATCTTACCACTTGATTTCCCTTTTTATTCTCACTCAAATGCCTAATGCGACATAATCCAAATTCCAAGTCATACTATAATTGCCATATGTATCTGTAGAGTTACTTCACAATCCTGGATAAATATGTCAAATAAATTGATTTTAGGATTAAGTGTCATAAATGAGTTGGTTAAAATGGAAGCACAGTGAAACATCCAGATTTACACCATTAAATGTGCAGGTTTATGTACTGATCCATTACTAATACAGACTGTTTTTATGAAAGCAGAGCAGAATAAAAGCCGTGATTAAACCAGGCAGCAGGATCTTTACATCAGCATTCAACACAAACAGGAAGTCACTAACACACATAAACACAGAACACAGACTATATCTTCTTGGATAAACAGACATGTATGATTAAACAACAGATTAAAAGTGCAATTTGTCTAGATTAGAGGTCAGATGTGGAGATTTGCTACCTAATTCAACTAGTGTGTGACTTAAAAGGGAATATCGTCTTACCTGCTTTATACGTTACAAGATTACAGGACACAGCTATTAAACAATTATTTATTACATTTAGTAAAGATATTCACTATATTGGCAGTGAGTATCTTCTAACCTGCAGTAATGAAACTAATGGTAGCCAAATCCTCATTGTAAAAGAGAAAAACAATAAAAAAAACTTTCATTTTTCTTTTTCTTTAACACTTTTAAAAATAAATAAATTAGTAGACATTAAATAAATAAAAGGACAGCCTTCCCAAATAATGAAATCCTTCTGAACAGAATGGTTGTGAGATTAGAATAAACTGAATGGATGTCATTACTGAAAGCTCAACATTTGTAGAGTGATTGTAGGTTTTTAGGCTGTTTTGTCAGCAAAGTTAAACTTCTTAAAAAACGCAGTGTCGGATTTATATTAATATCTAAGCTTTAGAGCCGTCAGATAATAAATAAGTAAACATAAAAGATACCCTTCCTTTTTTTTTTTTTCATATACGTGAATTGCAATGAAATACATTCAACTTAAATGTTGCGTTGTTAAAAATCATCATCATCTATCACAAGTGCTATCCAGTTTGACAGATACACTGCTCCTTTCTCAGCAGCTAAATTAACTTAGTGCAATACTGTCTTAATTCCAACCTCAAAAACATTAGTGACAGGTCTCCTCAACAATGTTACACTGCTGCAAAAACACACATAACTGCTTCTTCTCAAAAATGGTAAGTTAGATGAGTTAAAACTTTTCATTACAAGCCAGTGAAGAAGGATGTGTTAAAGCATGTACTGTGTGTACACTACTTTTATGCAGCAGTGAGGCAGTTTAGCAAAGAGCTGGAGTAGTGTTACATTATACATTATGCATTTTGACAATATATTAACAATAATAAAACTATATATGCAGGCTGCTTCACCGTCACTGTCTAATGCAGAACAAAATCTATTGTTTTATCTGTACAAAACTGCTAATGTAGTCAGCTGGGAGTATTCAAAATAAAAGACAAAAATGATCTTTTCTGGGCAGTGACCTAGAAACAGCAGCCATGAAAGCCAAGAAAACTATTCTTTTGACTGGATTGTCTCTTACTGTATTCATTATGGACTTCAGTTGCTGGAAGCATGTGGTGTTGCTTGTGAAGCAAGGTTTGCTCTAAAGTACAAGGGCTCTTGAGGTAGAGCCAGAGGGCATATAGGGGTTCAGGTACTGACGGGCTTGTTCTGTCATAATCCGCTGGTCCTCCGTCTTCCCATAAACCACTACTTCCCAGTCACTAACCTGTAGAGATCAGATTATACAGCAATGCTCAAGTCAAGACTTTTGCATTTACAAGGCACCATATGGGTTGATAAACTAATATTAAAATAATGGAAAATTGTTTAAAAGGTGCGCTTACTTACCTCTGAAGAAGAGTGTTTTGATGTTTTTTGAGTGGCAGGAAGCGTCTTGGTGAAATGATGTAGTTCCTTATTCAAGGAAGTCAGAGGGTGGCTACACTCCTCCTGCTCTGTATTTGCGCTGATCAGCGATGAGCTCGTCAGTAGACTTTCACCTGACACCTAAAATATGATTTATTTAATTATTAATCTTAGAACAATAGTAATGACGTTTAACCAACTATAGTATCTGTTGTATCTGTCTCAAGGCTATAGGTCAACAAAAGTGTTCACTTGTCTTACTTCTGCACTGTTAAACTGCTCTGGAAAGAGTTGGATGTTTAGGCAGTCCTTTTCCCAGGGATCCAGCACAAGAGACTTGCGCACCTTTCTAGCTGGACCATCCAACTAAAAACATTCAATAAACACCAAATAACAGTTAATCTAAAGCAACTAACCTGAAGCATAAATGCATTCAGAGCACCAAAAAACTTTATTTACATACATTGAGTTTCCATGTTCGGTAGTCTGTGTTGGTGTCCATTCTGTTAAAAATGTCTGCTCCAGTCTCGTGCTTCAAAACCTCTCGAATGTCTTCCTCCAGAAATGCCAGTGGCTGTGGCTAAAGAAAACATGACAAGATGAATGTAAGTGCAGAGCATAAAATGTCAAGTATGTAATATTTAAACCTGTGTAGCTGACCTCCATCTTGAGAGGCCCATGCATTTTCTCCTGTGCAGCTAAAGCATTTTTAAAGGGGGTTGGTGTTCTTGGTGTGGGAATCATGACAGTCTTGCGAAACTTAGGAGTCCTAGATCTTAATATGGGACATTAAGAATATAACATATTAGAAAATACTCATTTGAGAAGATAGAAACATTTTAACTTTTTTTTTGTAGCTGTTTCTACTATTACCCATCATTTTCCTTCTGGTGCTTAGGAGTGGTTTCTTTGTGGAGAGGTGTGTTCAGGAGACACCTCTGACTGCACACAGGGGTTGAAGTAAGGGCTGGATTCTCCAGATTAAAATTTTCTGCCCCTAATATATTGCAAAACTGGAAAAAGTAACACATCTTATTAACTCCTGAGAAGGGTGTGGTTAGGGTTATAGCATTAGGAAATGGAAACCTTGATTTACCTGTGATGGAGTAAATGGCATCAACTTGGTAGGAGTTTTCTTGGGTGAAATATTTTCCTGGAAGGAGAAGCAGGTCCGATCACACAAAGGCTCTCCTCTCTCTCTTCTCCTCCTCTTCTCGGTAGAACCATGTGTGGGTTTGGATGAGGTAATGGGTGTAAGAGACGAAGAGCTGCCAAGACCAAATGTAGCAGCATTCTTGTTGCGTATGCACATGGCATCTGGGGAGTCAACTGTGTAGCCTACTGAATTGTCAATGGTCCTTTCCTGCAGAAGTGTTGTGAATCCTGCCTGGTTGTGCCTGGGTGGCGTTTCTGTCTGTGACAAATCAAAGCTGGCCATATCACTCCATGTCACAGGATCCTGTAGAGCAGAGGAAATCTACATGATCTTTGATACATCTAAAGACATCACTATACTGACTTATACTATGTACTGTATATACACTATCCCATCTCATTTGAAATCTATTAATGTGTTAGTGTAACTCCAGCTTTTAACATTACATTGTGTTCTGTAGGTACAGTTCTGAAATGCCCCTCTGAAAAGACATACGTAAAACACCCTTAACTGAATTGAACTGAACTTACAGAGTCAATGAGCTCCATTGTCTCGGCAAACTCAGGTATGGTCTGTAAAGTAGAGAGCACAGTGCTGGCTTCCACAGCCAGGAATTTGCTTGGGGACACCGGAAGCTGTGGAGAGGGCCCGTGTGGGTTCTTGAGACCCCTCCAGGATCTTCTCTCAAATTGATCTTCTAAGCTGCTGCAACTGTCTGACCAGGCCGAGTACTGCTCCATATTCTGGTCAAAATAAGGAAACGTAGATGTTAGGTGGTAGGTGTTTTCCTCAGGGTACATGATTTTTAAAGTGTACAGCAGTACACACTCATTAACTGCATTGTACTGTTGACCACAAACACAGATTAACTCTAGAAAGATGGAGTAGGATGTAAATTAACAGATTGTATTATTTGCATGCTGGAAAAGAAAAGGGAAAGAAATAACACAAGAGACAGACATGGTTAGCTTATTTAGTTAAACCAAACTGCTGGCTGAGCATGGCCACAGGAGTAAAAATGGAGGGGAAACGGGGAGTGGGTTTATTGTTGGGACCAATGGTGATGGGGGGCAGATGCAGCTTTGAAGCATAAGCTCAGGCCAGTCTGCCTTGTGAGATGGGAGACTAGTTTCTATAGCAACACAAGAGCAATCAGTTTTTAGTTTCACATACACTGCAAATATAAAATGTGCCAACAGGTCCTACAATATTGTAAGAAAACACGTTGAGGTATATTTACTTGGAAGGGCTGTAATTGGTATGCCAATTTAAAACAAGTATCATGTTTTGTGATGTATTGAATTTGAATTTTTACAGTGTATATGGAAACTTAAAACATGCTTAAAGTGTGCTGACTACATATGCTAACACACATCCACAGTGTGTTCTTACAGATGGACCTCTGCACTGCACTTGTTGGTGGACTTCATTTTCTGCTGACATAAGCAGCAACTCAAGCTCCTTAATTCTTTTCTCTCTGTCAGGGTCATCCAGGCAGGATGGCTGGAATAAACACATGTCAGGAGAGATCAAGAGGACAGGAGGAAATTAGTTTAAGAAATCAAAGAAAACAGACCACATTGATTTACACAGAACAAAGCTCTTCTTTGGCAGAATTTGACATAATCTGTCATTTGTTGTTAGATGAAAAATCACAGGACATTCAAGTGTTTGATTTGAAGTCCAAAGTTAGCAATCTCAAAGACAGTACACATGACAAATGCAGAAAATACAGACAGCTGTGTTACCCACTACTATACAAAGTAACTCACCGATACAAAGACAGAATTTTCAGGATGACTGTCCATTAAGTGTCCAGTGTGAGAATCAAATGGATATGCTTGCATCTAAGACAGATTAGCATTTACATAAAAAATTACAAATAGTACACAGATGTGTTCAGTGTTACATCAAAGCAAACAAACCTGGTTCTGTGCTGGCATAGACAGAGGGCTGCTGTCGCAGTTCTGAGGCTCTGTTGGTGTTGTAGGACACTGTCTGTGGTGGCGTCTCTTCCCTCCCGTTTGAGCTGAAGTAAAAGCCTTGCTGCCATCTTGAAGGTAGCCCTCATGCTCGACCTTCCTCCTCATTGTAGAGTTCCAGTGGTTCTTGATGGAGTTGTCTGTCCTGTTTAATAGATCAATGCATGATGTTCAAAGGGTTTGCCTTCATTATGTCATTTATGCATATATCACAAAGCATATGTACAGAACTAACCGTCCAGGAAGAAGTTTCGAGATCTCTGCCCAACGGTTGCCCAGACGTTTGTGGGCCTCATAGATAATGCAATCTTCTTCTTGAGTCCATGAAGACTTCTTCACCTCTGGATTAAGATGGTTATGCCATCGTTCGCGGCACTGCTTTCCAATCCTTCCCTGAAGATGCTTTGCAATCACAGACCAGCGCTTGGGACCATATTTGTGTACTAAGTCAATAACCTGCACAAACACATATTGACATTATAAGGGTTTGTATGTGCTAGAATGCTAAAAAAAAATTTTTTTTGACAGCTACACAGACTTTTCTGTTGCCAAACATAGCAATACTATATAAAACCTCCATAATGTCTTTTCAGGCACCCCCGATGATTACTAAAACAATGCTAGGTTTATGGAAGAATGTGATATTCTTGTTCCATCTAATTGCTATTGAAGCTTAAGATATTGGTATGCTGTGTCTTAATTTATAAAACATCTACATAAACAACTAAAAAAACATAGAAGGTGAGCTTGAACATAATATTACGTAGAACAGTTACACTATGTATTGTGATATATATAGAATATGTAACTCCATGTACACCCTGAGGCTTGTATATACCCCTATCATGTACCAGTTTTGTCATACCTTTTTCTGTTCAGAACAGGAAACTCCTATCTCATCTTACCTTTTGATCCTCTTCTTTTGTCCAGGGTCCTTTCACCAGTTCTGGGTTGAGCACCTTCTGCCAGCGGTGCTGACACTGGCCATCTGTCCTCCCCTGTGACAGAGCCACACAAGTGAACACAAGTAGATGACAGTTAGAACTACGTCTGACCACTCTACAAAAATCTGGCATAGGTCCCAACTACACTTCCAATCCTTACACATGTTTAGGTGGATTATGTTACATACTTACAGAAAAAAAGTTAGCTATTAATTTCCACGAGTCTGTTCCATGCTGCTCTACGAGTTTTTTTAGTTTTTCATCCTGAAATAAATGCACCAAAAGAAGCAGTGTGTGTGATTTTTTGTTATCTGCATTCAAATACTGACTTGTAACCCTGTGGGTCAGATAAATACAAAATGCCTACCTCATCACGAGACCACTTCACTTTACATAGAATCTTTTTATCTTTGTTCTTTTCTTTACTCTCTGGGTCTGTAGAGTGTAGCTCTTCATCCTCATCGCTACTAAAAGAAATACAGTGGAAAGAGAAAGAATTAAAAAAAGGGAAACATTAAGGTATATTTTACCAGCACCAATAATATTACATTTAAAATAACCAAGACCAAACAACTGCAATATATCAAGAATGTTGCCAGATGGGGTTTATATTCATCTAAATCTGTGGCCAAATGAAAAAAGAGCATGCAGTATGTATGCCTGACTTTAAAGGTAGTTTGTCCCACTACACTGCACAGGGTTAGAAATAGACTGTGTTCTAAAGACAGCACAGTTATACTATGACTTGCACCAGGACCAGATTCTTCTCTTCTGACATAGTAAGTTGGCAGATAACACTGCAGTAGAATATTCACATAAAACAACAGGCTAGGTGCTGTGGCATACTCTTCTTGAACTGAGAGAAAGGTTTATATTAAACTAAGGAGACTTTTTTGTAGAGTTATTGATGTACGCAAACAAAGGGAAATAATGTTTGACTGTAAAGGTCTCGCTTTTAAAGTTGTATATATCAAATTAATTCTGGTGTGGCCTCATTTACTGCAGAGCGGTTTAGGTCTGTGCAGAACATGAGGGAGGGGCATGAGGAGTCTGGAACAAGGGGGCAATTCTATAAACAGCTCTTTCACCTACAGAGGTATATTTGTGTGAGTGAGTGTATGTGCGTGTTATTTAGAAAGAGGATGGGGTGTGGTCAAGAGGAGATGTACTAACGGTTCAGATTCAAAAAACTTATATAACTACTTTGGATTTTAAAATAGCACCCAGTTATTTTATTACATATATACAGGACAGCAGTAGTAGCACATTAGAATCAGATGATTAGTCAGATAAAACAATGATGCTTCAGATGCTCCACATTAAATTGACAAAACAACCTTTAAAAGAAACACAAACATTTTGACAAATAGAAAGCAAATAATTACTGTATAATAATGTAATTAGACTGAATACTTATTTAAATGAATTGTCAGAAAATAATAAATATGCTTCAATGAGAGTGCCATCAGTTATGTTTCCATTGTTAACTCAGCTGGTGCCCCTTATCAATAATCAGTAAAGCATTTTGAGCACTAATTTATGGTCATATATTTTACTATGCGCCAAAATATCTGAGTGCTCCAGAAAACACAAAAAGACATTATGACTGCTGGTTACTGTTGTTACATAAGTGCACTTGACAATGGCCTGCGCGATTCCAGGAAAGAGCAGCAATTAAGATGTCCTAAACCTCATATACAGTTCCCTATAAGCAAGCCAAAGCAACAAACTAAATTATTAGTGATAGCTGCTTATCTAAATAGCTTTTAAGCATTAATAAACATGCACCCACCCCCCTTGGGGCAAATCATCAAAACAGAAAGGACTTTTTGATGCCAAGACAGGTGCACGTCTACTATGGCGTACAATATGACATAGCAACAGCAGTAATATCAAAAGTACATATAGCCTATGTAGCACAAATTTAATCTGTTGTATTTCCACTGTAGATTATTACCCGGTCTTTACAACTAATAACAACCAAAAACAATTCAACACTGTATGATCGCTGTCTGTCGAAACCCACCTGCGCGATTTCACGTTGTCCATGACAGTCTTTCAGATGATGTAGCCTTTTTGAACGACAGCAGCTCTTCAAAATCCAAATGAATGCATGTTTATCCATAGAAATTGGTGTCAGTCATTGCTTCTTTCTTCTGAAACTCTGTAAAAGCAACTAGCGTGCCTGACACAAGCTACAGCTTATAACATGACCATCCTTTCAATATCAGCAGCCAAAAGATTGTAACATCTTATCAAAGAATTTTGACACACTATATATCTTTCTTATAACTAAGCAAAACACTAAACCTCCAGATAAACAGCGCTTATAGAGCCTCTATTGCTAAAGGCGACAATACTCTAGTTTCTTTACTCGCTGCACGGGTCTTGCGGTCTCAGATGTCTGCGTTTGTGTTTAGCATTATGAATTTCGTCCATCCCGCCGATTCTCTGCGCAGGCGGCCTCGACTCTGATTGGGAGCCGGGAGGCGGGTGTAGGTTTGGTTTGATTGGTCGAGAGATTCGAGAAGGCGGGACTAATGTGCATTCTGCGGTAGTCACGTGGTGTTTGTATTCTTCATAATTATACTCATGCAAATTTTAATATTTCTTTTCTGCTCAGCTTAAGTCTTAATGGGGATATTTAGGGACATGTAAGAGGCTGTCAGGGGGGCTTTTATTCAGTAATAAACAGTTGCATTCTATTTTTAAATTAAACAAAAAAACTACAAACTAAAAATTATATTCTGCAATTAACACGTATATGATACAATAAAGAAAATAGTTAAAAATATAAAATACAACTTCAACTAGACCTAGAACTTTATTTAATATTGAAAAAGTCGGAACTTTAATTTTTGAGATTAATTACCTAATTATCTGAGAATTTCAGCCCATTCTACAGTTGGCATGAGGTAAAGTGTGTCTTTTAAAAACTAAACCTAATGCCACTGGATGAATGAGCCAAATATTTAATGATATATAATAAAAATAAAAATAAATGTATAGTCTATTACATCAATACCACACATGTCAATCTCAAGGCCCGGTGGCTAAATGTGGCCCTTTGCAATGTTTTATTTGGCACTGTGTTTTAACTGGATTTGAACAGGATTTACATGGATTTGAATCAGATTTATTTATTTTTTGTTCATGAAATCTTACAGGTTAAGCCATTTTTTTCTACAACAAAGATCTCTTAAACTTGTTCAAATCCAGTTCAAACTGATTTAACCAAAACCTGTTTAAATCCAACTAAAACTACTTTCCTTAAAAGGAGGAGATTAATGTTAAAGATAATTAAAGACCACGCAAATGAAGATGACTACAAATTAAAAATGTAATAATAAGTGTCACAATCTTTGGCCCCTTTGGATTCTTATAAACTATTGTGGCCCCTCCCCACTTTGAGATTGACACCACTGATGCCAAACAACAGTATTGTCCATAGTAAAATATAATAAGAATGATGTGTGTGTGTATGGTTTTCTTGACAGGCGACTGTGGCATGTTTTCATACACTTTAGTCTGCTTGTGTTCTGGGGACACCTTGTGGACAGAAGTTGCCTCTTCACGTACACGTTGAGGTATTCTGTAAGCATCCAGAAAACACAATTAAGATATGTTGAGAGAGTGCACTCTCTATGCCTTGTTGGGATTCATATCTAGATTGAACTTAATAAATAACTTAACATTGTTATGTAGTATGCACAAATTAATATAGAAGAGAAAATACATTTGAATTCTTCATAATCCTTCAAAACTGATGGGGCGCTATTAGCTGTACCATTTATCTACCGCCAGGTGGCGATGTTTGGCTTGTTCTGTTGATAGTGTGTAAATTTAGACTCAACACCAGACATATGACAGGAAATGTTGGACTTGAAAGAAAAGAGTACAACAATTTGTGCATTTAATTTTAACTTAATATAGTGCAGTCATGTATTAGTTTGAACAAAAATGTAGCATACCGATTGTGTAAATGTGTAGTTTTACAATTAAATGAATAGTTTCACTAACGCTGGACTGTCGCTGGGGTTGTCTGCTTTTATTGTGAAAGGCCTTCCAGGAAGGTCTACTGAGCCCTTTTTCTAACATCACAGAGCTGTAACAGTGAGGTCCCGTGACAAATTTCATGGGAACTTTCTTTCTTACGGCTAGGAAAGACTAATGGTTCCTGTTTCTCTCGCTTCGAAGACGTTTATGGGGAGCTGTAAAAACAAATTTCATCTTGAAGGGGACTTTTCAGTATCTCTCGTTTGCATTTGAACGGATTCAACATTTTTTTTGATAGTCTGGAGTGTCTACGACGAAAAGATGGAAGAAAATTGCTGAACACCGAAAAAAGGCTATAGGCTACTGTAAGGTACGAGATGTTCATGTCAACATTTTCTAATGTAGCGCTGGCTTAAGCCGCCAACTGTTACCTCAGATACCGAAGTAAATATCCCACAAACCAACATCAAACAAAATGTTGTGGTGCTGTGTGTGCATGTGCCAGGAAGAGGAGCAACAGGTAATGTTATAGCCTCGTTTTGAACACAATTGTTTTCAAAGCATAATATATATTTTTTTACGGCTGTTTTGGTACAGTGGATTCCTTTTCACATGCAGGCCTATAGTTTACATTGAGGGATAGGAAAGTCAGGGCTTGGTAAACCGCTCATTTGGTTTGTGTAGGTGGAGTGTGGGTACCTTAGTTGTGTGTGTAACTCCCACACTAGGCAGTTTTTTTATATATATTTTTTTTCACTCTGTGGTTATAGAGAAACTGGATTTTCCAGTAAACCATAACTCGTGATCTCTATTTAAACTCAATTTAAGTACTCAACCTACTCAAGTAAAACAAGCAGAACTTAACTTAATACAGTTTATAACAAACAATATAACAAAATATAAAGTAGAACTAGTTAGTACCACCTCAAAGTAAACCTTAAATGCTGTCAAAACGGATTATCATCTAGTTAGTTGTCTAGTTAGTTATTTGTAAAAAAAAAAAAAGCAAGTGAGTGGGAAGAGCAGAGCAGGGTTTTTTCTCTCAGTTGACAATATTTGAACCCAGTTAAATTAGATTACAATTTTTTATTATTGAGTCCAACAGCTTGGGCTTGATGTAACAGGTTTCCATGCAGAATATCTTTTAAAATGCCTTTGAAAATTACATTTGATTTCCGTCTTTTCCACATCTGGCATGTTTCTAAAAGGAAGTAGGACCTGCATTTTGCTTTGGGAAGGAGTTTGTTTACACACTGAGGTCATTGAGTTGTCTTTATCCTATTTTCTTTTTCGGTCTCAATAGAATATTTCACAAATGCATTTAAACTAGTAGTAGTACTAGTAACTTAATCCCTTGAAGGATTGCATATTTTTTTAAAGCTTGTATTGTGCTTGGTTTGTTCACAAGCAACTTTACCATGTCTGATTGAACTGATTAATTGTGCACAATCCTGACTTTATTTTTTTATAACCTGTCACACAGGATGCACAGTCAAACAGATGCCCACAATGCAATAAGTTTATAAGATGTCCTCAAAGCACGTGTATTTAAGCAAAGCGGGAAGAATGTTAATTTGAATTCATGTATAGGAGCAGAGCATAATAATGCAGGTTGAATGATGTTGTAGCTGTGCTTTAGTTGTGACCTGTCCATGCACACTGAATGACACAAACTAGTTTTAATTATAATATTATTATTTTAATTATTCTTTTGTTTTGAACATGTTCACTAATGTGACATTGTCTGTTAGTGGGTGTGATGACCTGCTGCATTCCATATGAAGGAGCAGCCTGTCGGCTGAAAATCTAAGTTGTATACGTTTTTTCCAAACATGGGCAGAAGTATGTGTGGAATGTTATAGAGCGGGTCCTGAACTGAGCTGCTCTGTGCACACTCATTTAGCCATGAAAATATGCACGAGTGGCTGCTACGGAAGTAGCCAACCATTAATATGTGCACACACAGCAACTTTATAAAAAAGAAACAAGTTTTCATCTGGAGCTGTCCTCCAGAGACATGTTTTTATTATTTTATTTTGCTTTTCAAACCAAATAGCTGAATGTATCATTGATTCTGTTGATGTAAGTGGTTTGTCCTGAAGTGCTGGAGGCTTTAGAGTGAAAATAAAAAGTTTCAAAGTCACAATGACAGAAAATCAGAACTGAAAGAGAGGCTTGTAATAAAAAGGACATGAAGGTCTCTGTGGTTGCACACACACACGCACACAGAGACGCTCTTTTTGCTGCCCGTCTTTGCCCTCAACGTGAGTAGAATAAGATATCTTGTCAGGATGTGATCTGGATCAACAGACATCACACACAAAGTTGTCTAGGAGCAGGGTCTAACCATGTTGTAAACAAACAAAAGTGAGTGTAACAAAAATCTGTGGCCTAGAATAACAAACATCAGCACAAACAGAGCTGACCTCACAAACCACAATGAACAATGGTATTACAGCAGACAGAGCCTCAGTGTACCGAACATGACATAAACCTTTGGCTATGAGTGTTAGATTGTATCAAAGCTGGGACTTTGTGCTCATCAGAGAATATTTTAATCATAAATGAATGGGATTAGATTTTTTTGGGACTTGATAGAAGTTATAAAACTACTAATTATGTGCACGTCTTACTTGTCCATACAAATAGATTTCATAGCAGTTGGCTTTATGTTCCTCTGCCTCGAGGAAGTGTAACTCCAGGGCTTATTCTCAACCTATTGTGTGTCTCCAGCTTCAAAGCCCTGCAGGCTATTTAAAAAGACTTTGCTACTGACCATAAGAAGTGAAAATGTCACACACCCAGCATGTGAGCTGGTACATGTCACTCTGTGTAAAAGAAAGTAAGATTCAATTTGGCATGCCTTTAATGTAAAACTTGCTCTAGGCACTTAATGATCAGACTAAATGGTCTCAAATCACAAGGCGAACACCACTTTCATTTCCTGAAAACCATTGCCTTGTTCTATTTTCTCTTATGCAGCTTTGAGGCCGGATGAGGCTGGAGCCAGTGGTAAGCCTGAAGTAAAAGGACCTGGAGTTTATGTGCTTCCACTTGTATTAACCTTTATTATGGAGGATCAGCCCAGCTTTCCCAATGTCAGCATACCCTGCCACAATGAGCATAGGGACAACAAAAAACGTTACACAGTATGTAAAAAAAAAAAATTTCTACTTATTACTGATTAACATTTGAAGAATAATGCGCATGTGTTCATTTTGTCATGGTTATCATTTTAGGTTTACAAAGTCATAGTAAGTGTTGGAGGGCATGAATGGTTTGTCTTGAGGCGATATGCAGAATTTGATAAACTTTACAACACAGTAAGTATTGAAATCCAAGCATGCTGCTCTAATTATGCTTTTTGAGTCATTCACAGTAATTCATGAAGACACTTTGCGTTACTGTTGGTTTTCCACTGTGATTTAATTCTTTTGTTACAGTTACGAAAACAATTCCCATCTATGAACTTAAAAATTCCTCCCAAGAGAATATTTGGGGATAATTTCGACCCAGGTAATTGTCTATCTTTGTATATCACTACTATAGCTCAATGCTAACCTCATCTCACTGTTATTATTTTTATTATAAATGCATATTCAATAGAGTTTATCAGTCAAAGAAGAGCTGGTTTGCACGAGTTCATTAAGAGAATTGTCTCACATCCCAACCTTTGTAACCAGTAAGTGTTTGTACATGTGTCATTAAATGGCTAATAGCTGACTAATACTTGACTAAATATTAAAATAATTTACTCTGAAACTTTGCAGTCCAGATGTGAAGAGCTTTCTTCTAATGGACAGATTGAAACGTTTTTCTGATGGCTCAGAAGATGAAGATGACAAAGTAAGTAAAATTTATATTAATATGTTAAGTTTCCTCTTTGATCAAAAAGAGCGCAATGTAAGTGCACTTTATGGATTCAAGCTCATTACTGAGCTTGACAATGTTTTCTCCATGACAGAACAACTCTACCTCCAGAAACATTAACCTGGGACCATCTGGAAATCCACAGTATGTTCAATAATCTAGACTGAAAATGTTTGCATGACTTACATTTAATGGAGTGTTTCTGATTTGTCATTTTAGTGCAAAACCAACAGACTTTGACTTTTTAAAAGTCATAGGTAAAGGGAGTTTTGGAAAGGTATGCTAAAAGTCTGATCTTTATGAAGTTTTACCTAAATACTTCCAAATTTTAACAAAAAAAAGAATAAAAAATCTTATTTTTTCTTTTGCTTATAGGTTTTCCTTGGAAAAAGAAAAAATGATGGAAGGTATTATGCAGTTAAAGTGCTACAGAAAAAGGTCATACTCAACAGAAAAGAAGTAAGTTGATTAGAAAAAAACAGAACTGTGTTTTCATCATGACAGCTTAATCTGAGTTTTCTCACTTATGTGTTATTTATTCAAAATTAGCAAAAACACATCATGGCAGAGCGCAATGTACTGCTTAAGAATGTCAAACACCCTTTCCTGGTGGGGCTCCATTATTCCTTTCAGACCACAGACAAGTTATATTTTGTCTTGGATTTTATCAATGGAGGAGAAGTGAGTACTTTTTTTGAATAATCTGTTCTCATTGTCACAAGTCCCAAGGCTGAGATAAGCTGAGAATGACGGTATACAGGAAACTTTGCCTCTTACCAGTGTTGTGGATCTTTGTCACACCCATTTCTGAGTAAATTAACATACAATAAAAACTACAGTGAAGAGTAAGACTTTTGTGAATCTATGGCTTTAAATGTTGTTAGCCTTTAAAAGACAATGTAAGAGTGAGTAACTACAGTTTGTAGCAAACTTGTATAATTTGCCTCATTCAAAAAGTTAGTTGTTTTTTTTAGTCACACCAGTGTGACCTTTTCATTTCAGCTTTTCTTTCACCTACAAAAAGAGAGAACCTTTCCAGAATCCAGAGCAAGATTTTACATTGCTGAAATGGCAAGTGCACTGGGATATCTGCACTCTATCAAAATTGTATACAGGTATGTTGTGAGTTTATTCACACGACATTAAGCTTATTGTTAGATCACCTTTTCAATCTACTGTATTTAACAGTGGTATGACCTTGTTTATTCATATAATTTGTCATAAATGCATTTGTACTTAATTTTTCAGAGACTTAAAGCCAGAAAACATTCTTCTAGACCACGAAGTAAGTATTTGTGTTGAATAATATACCGTTTGCACATACATACCCCAGATTGGCACCAAAAGCAACATGAGCTAAGCTACAACGCTATTAACAATCCAGCAAAAATGAGATGCAATATCACCGTTGACAACCAATCACAGATCAGGATTTTAATTTCTTCTTAGAGAAACAAGTCCTTTTCAGTTTTAACTTAGGTTTTCCTTGGAAAAAGATAAAATAGTGACAAAAAGATTATGATTGATTATGTTGCTTCAGGTATAAATCAGTATTAGTGCTTTATGCTTTAGACAAAACTAAAGGTCCAGCGTATAGAGCAGACTTTAATTTGTACCACTGCTAGGTTTCTGGTTAGACAGCATGCTGGTGATTGAGTTTAGGTTTCTTCTAATGATTCCCCTGCCCGGCCTCATTGAGAAATTGAGGCAACAGTGAATGGGACTGACTGAGCTGAGCTCCAGCCAACATTCCTGAGCATCAATACAATCCTCACTCCCCCAGGATAATGAGCTGCTTGTGTGGTACATGCTGACTGCTTTTATTTTATTTATTTTTTTAAAGGGGCATATAGTTTTGACGGACTTTGGGTTGTGCAAAGAAGGCATTTCCCTGGCCGATACTACAACTACATTTTGTGGAACACCAGAGGTATGGGATTGTCAGAAATAACACTTAGTGGGGCTTACAGCTGAGAATTTAAATGAATCATCAGGAGGTTTTGTAAGTCAAACTACATCACATGTACTATGTAGATGTAAAATAGTTTTTTTAATTGTGAAACAAGAAATATAGCCCTTAAGTAAGATCCGGTGGTATTGACCCTCAGAAGACACAAAAATAGTTAGATCGAGTCTTAATGTCTATATTTAAACTGCCATAATGCCTCAAAACAGTACAAAATGTATGTCTTACAAAATGTAAACCATATAAAAACTCTCAAACTGGGCAAGAAGAGCCTTTATCAGAGAGGCCACAGTACTGTGCCTCGTACAGTCTCTGCTGTGCCAAAGCAGAGACTGTACAATCTGTCCACAGGACCTTACTCTACACAGAGCTAGGCTGTATGAAGTGTTTGTAAAAAAAGTCATTATTAGAGAAAATCATAAGAAAGCAATATAGCTGGATCAGGCTGAGGGTGTTTTGCCCTTGTTAGGGACTGGGAAACTGGTCAGACATGAGGGAAAGAGGGATGGTGCTAAATACTATAATAATAGGGAAATTATATTATAGTACTACTACTACTAATAATAATAACCTGGTACAAATAGAGAAACTATTGAAGAAGATGATTGATTAAGATGAGCACACATCTTACTGACTTCAAGTTCGTCAAAAGAAATCCTGGAAAACTTGGAACTGTAGTTCCTTCAGAAGAAGGTTCTACAAAGTACTAACTACTAAATACTTATTTACGCTCAAGTGTTCTGTTTTTCTGTTATTTGTTTCACAATAAAAAGTATTTTACATCTTCATAGTTGTTATGTGACGACTGACAGAAACCTTCTGATGGTCCATTTAAATTCTCAGCTGTAAGGCAGCAATAAAGGAAAAATGCTAACTTTTGCACAGCACTGTATTTCAATAAGTAAGTGCTAATTGTATTGGGATTGTTCTTATTGCTCTGTCCCAGTACCTGGCTCCAGAAGTCCTAAAGAAGCAAGCTTATGATAACACAGTAGACTGGTGGTGTCTAGGCTCAGTGCTGTATGAGATGCTCTATGGCCTTGTAAGTTTGACTTTGATCTGTCTTTATATTTCCCTACATTTGTTGAGTTAACGTATAGAAATTAGGTAAATATAAAGGCAATTTTAAGGTTGTATTCACTATCTTATGTTTAAAATGCAGCCACCATTCTACAGCAGGGATACGCATGAAATGTATGACAAAATCCTGCATAAGCCCTTGGTAAAACGTTCGGGTGCATCCAGCACAGCCTGGTCTCTTCTGCAGGGCTTGCTGGAAAAAAATAACGCTCTCAGACTGGGGTCCAAATACGACTTTGTGAGTAATAATGAAATCGTTAACATTCTGGCTCCCTCTAGTGGACAGATTGTATAACATGCGCTCAGTGCCGCAAAAGCCACTGTTTTATTTTCATGACCTATTAGCTTTAGCTCTAAATATTCATTTATACATATATTTTTTTTTTTCAGAATGAAATTAAAGCACACGACTTCTTCTTTTCTATAAACTGGGATGACCTTGAACAGAAGAAGATCCCTCCTCCATTTACACCTAAAGTGGTAAATGCTTTTGTCTTCTGCTTTTATTACTGTTCTTTTTCAAATGCATTACTTCCAATATAATCATTGTAAATTTTGCCCTGTATTGTATATATTTTACAGAATTCCCAGCGACATCTCAAACTTTGATACAGAGTTTACTGATGAGACAGTGCCTGTCTCCATTTGTTGGTCACATGATCATTCCATAGTCAATGCCAGTGTAATGGAGGCAGATGATGCCTTTGTGGGCTTCTCCTATGCTCCACCATCTGATGACTTTTTCTATAAACCATAAATGTTTAACCACCAACAAAAGGGAACATTTTAAAATATGGACAGTTTTTTCTTCTTCAGTGAGACCAAAGCATCCAGCTAAAAGAATGCCAGAGAGGTTTTTAACTATTTCTATTTATATTAAAAAAAGTCCACATAGCAAATTATATTTTTTAAAATGATTTATAGCTGCTTTATATTAATAAACCTTCTGCTAGTCTATATTGAGGCCTTAAATGCTTAAATGAATCATTACACAACTTTCTGGTAAACTTGAACAATGGACATACCTAGCATGTAGAAGGTTATCCATGCTATTACTGTACAAAAGATGTGCATTAAAATATCTGAACTGAGCTGGAAATGAGAAATAATGCTGCTTCTAAATAAAGAGTATTGGTTAATAGGTCATTTGAAAAAAACATCCTTCAACAAACCTTATAGTCTGTGTGACATGTGTCTTTGTTGTTGTTTTTTTGCTATTAATACATTAACATTTATAACAAATTGCTAAAACATTCATGTCACTTGTATTAGCCTCTTAAGGACTGTATTTATGGGCATAAATAAATAAAAACTATGAGGTTGTGTGTTGTTTTTTTACCAGCTGTCTTGCAAAATATATGAGTTTGATATTTTATTTTATTGTAACAGATTGGCATACAATTTCACTGAAAAACATGTTAAATTATAAGTACTGAAATATGCATAAAATATACATAAAACGATGCATAACAGACAGGTTAAAACGCTTACTTAATTTATTACACCTGAAACAATTATTCATAATTTTATGAAATATTTTACTTTGACATTCAAAAATTGTTGGTATTTCATTCTGTTATTATACATTTATTAAATTTCTGGTTCGAAATCCCGCGTTTGGTGTCGTTACCAGGGCAACACGACTTGAGGTGCGCTAAAACCGCTAAAACTCGTTTGATGGTTGTGTGTTTTCAGGAGTAAAAATGTCGGACATTTTTTCCTTGAAAGAATCGGTGTTAATTTATTTAGACAGAAGTGGTGGTCTTGAGAAACTATCCGAAGACTGTGAACAATTTAATGGTAAGGGAGGTACTTTAAATGGACATTATTTTTAATAACCTCGGTGATTGCAACTGTACACAACGAAGCTGAGCTAACGTTTGGCTCTAATAATACAGCTATGCTAACAATCCATTCCCAGAGCCCCAGCAGAATGAAGCAGTTTACAGATTTTGTATTTCTGTAAATCCCTCTGATGTGATTGAGGTGGACCCAGAGCTGGGTGACTTTGTCCTGCATGACCCTCTAAAAGCAACGAGACTATTTCAATCTGTAAGTCAGAATGTTCACATTAGCTTAACAAACATTTAACCAGTTCAAACTGGCCTAAATATTAATTGCACGTTGTCATTTTTCAGGTCTGCTTCCTTGCAATAAAGACACTTTCATTGATTGAAAAAATACATACAGAAAGTCAGGTACAACTTCTTGTCATCTAATTTCTATGTTACAAATTGAGCATCTATCTTATCATTGGCTAATATCTGGGCATGTTCCCTTCAAGGTAAATGTTATTCTTAAGTTTACTCACCTGCCCCCTTTTCCTGAATACACCTTGGATCTTTGTACTTTCCCTCGTGGATATGGGCCTCTAAAGCCAGTCATTGTAGAGGGCCTGGTCATTGCCATGACAAGGACCACCAAATACACCCAAGGGGCCCGGTTCCTTTGTATAAATGATGACTGTACCTGCTCTACAGGTTATTTTTATTTAACTGGTTGATTCTTTTAAACATACAATTTTATTCCATTTTTATCTGTCGCAGTCTTACGCAATGTAAGAGTA
This sequence comes from Perccottus glenii, assembly GCA_024416835.2. Lineage (NCBI taxonomy): Eukaryota > Metazoa > Chordata > Actinopteri > Gobiiformes > Odontobutidae > Perccottus > Perccottus glenii. The sequence continues at coordinate 16,132,478 of CM044558.2, forward strand.
TTTGTTCAAATAATTTCAATTTAACTGAGGCTGTTTTTAGGATACCACCACATTCGGGTCCATGCTCCTGGAGCCACTGAGTCAGCAACTGTTCGAAACGACTTTAGTTGCAAGATCTGCAATTCCCAGCTGAAAGAGGATATGAAGTTTAGAGTACTGGGAGGTGAGGGGGATTTTTGTGTGCGCACAGGACACTAGATAAAACTACACTTTTGTACAATTGTCTTGTGTATTTGTGTCTTTTTGTGGACAGACAAACAGTTGGTGGAGCTGGTTCATTATAAAGCGCTCAATCTCCTCAGGGGGCATCAACAAAGCTCACTGAGATATCAATCTGTCACCCTTTTTCTCAGAGGTACAGTAGGTTTCAGTAGATAATATCACTGATAGGTCATTGTATAATTGTATGTTCTATTACCTGCAAGTGAATACTTTGCTGGAATAATCCCAAATAGACATAAAAGGCCTAAATTACTTATGTGTAGAATGCAAACATCAAAACAGATTTTGTATCTGCTATCAGTCATTTTAGTTTTGGCATAGAGTATAAACATAGATCCTTTTTCTGGAAATACTAAAATAAGAAAAATATGTCAGAAAGTATTCACAATATTCATTCATTCAATGATGTTCTGAATGAATTCATTCTGACAAATATCGTTTTTTTCCACACAGATGTTTTAAGACTTTTCTAAAGAGTTTTCTAAATGAGGCTTAGTTTGTGCGAAGAGTTCAAATAAATATGTTTTGAGGAACCAGCTACACACAGTAGGTTATTAAGTGTTTCTGTCCCTTTAAATAACATTGTCCAATGGAGACCCATGGGAGCTTAGCATATCTCAGCACCAAAATTAACATATTCTGTTGACCTAGTCCACTAGAGGAATTCAATACAGCGGGTTCCTGTTACTAAACATATATGTTAATAAGTGCAAGGAACACTCATTAGTTAGATGTACAATTCAGACACAGAGAAATCTTTGTTCTCAAGTGCTCCCTCTGTTTTTTTTGGCAACAGTTTGCAGTTGGCATGAATGTTTCTTCAATAATCACCGAGCAGCAGAGAACAACCCCTTGAGTATTACATTGTTTTGTATTCATATAGATGAGCTGTGTAACTCTATGGGAATCGGTCAAACATACAGAGTGTTAGGCATTCCTGCGCACGTGCACCAGTGGCCCAACATCACCTGGAGTATTGAGGCAAACAACATCCAACTGTGGGAGCCTGAGTGTAAGCTACTAGTATTAAATTTTAAACAAATGTGGTACATGTTTTACAGGCTAGCATGCTCTGCTCATTTACTTTTATATTCTTTGTAGGTCCACACGAAGTCAATATTAGTTTCCAGGAACTCTTGAAGGCTACATCCGGATCTCATTGGAGGTTCTCTGCCATTGCAGCTCATTGCTTTGGATTAGGCATAGCTCCACCTGGCCTGTACAACACCTTAAAACTTTGCTTGTTGCTCAGCTTAGTGCAAACTAGATCTGATGCAAAAGAAATGTTTCACAGCTTGGACATCTTAGTCTGCACCACTGACTCTCTTATAGTGGATAGGTAAAAAAATAAAATATTTTGCACCATAATTTACTTACATCATAACTTATTTTGACAGTAGTTTGTTTGTGCCAGACTAATGACATACAGCTTAAACTTGGCCTGTCGTGGGGTCAGACATCAGTCTTCAGGAGAGATATTTGCATCTTTGTCACGGGACGAACATGGTGCAGGCACAGCTAACATCCATGCAGGCTCTGCTCTCCTGGCCACTGGGGGCATCTGCATGTTAGGGGAGCTTGGCTGTTACAAAAAAGACAAGCTGGATGCCATTCAATCAGGTTGACTAACATAGTGGTCAGTAAGGTGTGATGTTGGTCTTTGATGCTTAGGACTGGGTCTGTTAATATTCTGTACTTTTTCCCCTCCGCTTTTTGTAAGCCTTGGAGATTCGGACCGTGTCTGTGTTTATTCCTGGAAAGAAGTATGGTGAGGATGCAGACCAGCAGCTTTCCTTCCCTGTACGGTGCAGTTTTTGGGCTCTAGTAGACACCGCAGACCCTTCTCGTCGATCAAACAGGCCAGAGTGCACTTTGCTGGGAACAGGAGTAAGTGTGAACAGGAAACATTGGATGTTGAATTGCTATTAGTATTACATCTGACTTACAATGATATACAACCTGTGGCACTGACATGGAGATACATTTTTAATGACCAGACATATTTTGGCAGGATATGGGCCCAGTTCAAATTCAGATGGCAGATGCATTTAGCCTGGTCATTCAATGCCGAGATAATCTTGGGGAGGTCCTGCTTGCCCAGACTGTTCACACCCTTCAGCAAGCTGTACAACCTGAAAAACTCCCCTACTCTTCCTGTATGACCTTCTCCACACAGGACTACCAAGAGGTTATTTTCAATCATTTCTGTTGCATATTAATTTTATGAAGTAATTTTAAAAGCATTCTAATTATTGCAATTCTTTTCATTTTCCAGCTAGTAGCCAATGCACAAGGTTTACAAGTTACACTCAGTCCTGGAGCAGAGAAGATTATTCACGGCTACTATCTGGCAAACCGCAGAGTACGAACTCAAACTCAGGGCATCAAAAAGTCTATAGCTTCTGTTAAGCTACTGTATGTGACAATACTGCAGGACTCAAAGAACAAATATACTCATAAAAATACTTTATTCATACAATGCAACATTTTCATACACATAACATTTTGTCATCCATAACTCAGGATCTCTATAGCAGGGGCCCACTGCAAATTGTGTCTTAGAACTCAGGTACTGGAGGAGGACGCTGTAATTGCTGTGCTCCTTTGTGAAAATTCAGTCACTCTTAAGCATGGTATACACTTTCCACCATTTTTAATTGCACTAGAAACACTAAAAACAAACCTTGAATACTTTTATTTATTTATTATTTTTTAACAATAGGGGCATCTGCTCTTGTTATTCCACCTGATGCGGTATTTCCTTGTGACGTGGCTACGGTGGATGGTTTGCACAGGCGAGACATAATCCTTGATGAACTCCATCAGAGTATCCTTCGCTTCATCTATGCTTTCGCACCAGGGGCACACACGTACATTACAGAAGAGTGAAATACAGGTAGGCAGCACATTAGCTCCAACATTTACATTTATTCATTTAGCCGACGCTTTTATCCAAAGCGACTTACATTGTTCTAATGTAATTACCAGTGTTACAGCCACTGGAAGGAGGGTTAAGTGTCTTGCCCAAGGACACAACGACAGTATGAACTGTGGGGAGAGCGGGAATCGAACCGCCTACCTTCTGGTTGAAGGACGACCGCTCTACCCACTGAGCTACTGCCGCCCAAAATACTAGGGCGGCAGTCAGACTATACTGACTACATTTTGTACTCAGTATAGTCAACATGAAATATAAATAAATTCCACAAGCTATTTGTTTTTAGTTTATAGACAGATGATTCAGCATCATGAAAGCTGATTAAAATTAAACCTTCAGGCAAGCTTTTGTAAAGTCATTATACATTTACTTACCTCGGGTGAAGGCTGATGAAGCTTTGCAACAAGTTATGGTTTACTGTGGTAATAAAAGAAAATGTAGAACCCAGTTTAAACATTGAAGTGAATCTACAAATGGGTCAGTCTAACACTAGTTCTCCTTAATTCAGTAGTCACAATCTCACCACTATTTTGTCTGACGGGTAAACGGCAATGTTGTGAACTCATCACAATCCCAGCACTAAATATTTACACAATTGTCTTAACGAGCAAGGGCACTAACCTCCATACAGTTCAGGAGGGTCTCACATTTGATGCTTGCATTTGACTGTAGACCGGGGGACCTGAAAAAAATAAAAAAGACAAATATAATTAACACTCAACTTGTCAACCAGTGTTTGTTCTCTTTAGGAAAAATAAATTAAATACAGAACCAAATTTTACACATTGCAGTGCATCTACAAATTGTTAAAACCAGTTCTACCTAAATTCAGCTGGTATTTCAGTCGCCACATTATCACCACTTTATGTCTGATGGGTAAACGGCAAAAATGTAAATTCATCACAATCCCAGCAACTAAACTTATTGCCACTTCAGGTTTTATACACTTTAAAGTTCATTAATGATTTAATTTACCTCAGGTGTTGAGTAAACTTTTTGCCATTGCTGTTCATCTGTGGGAAAAGATTTAATACAGTATTATATAAATTACAAATAACATTAAAACTATTCATTAGTTTTGAGCTGGTAAATCAGTATTCAAAATATCACCACTATTTTGTCTGACGGGTAAACGGCAATGTTGTGAACTCATCACAATCCCAGCACTAAATATTTACACAATTGTCTTACGAGCAAGGGCACTAACCTCCATACAGTTCAGGAGGGTCTCACATTTGATGCTTGCATTGGACTGTAGACAGGGGGACCAGAAAAAAAAAAAAAAAAAAGGCAAATATAATTAACACTCAACTTGTCAACCAGTGTTTGTTCTCTTTAGGAAAAATAAATTAAATACAGAACCAAATTTTACAAATTGCAGTGCATCTACAAATTGTTAAAACTAGTTCTACCTAAATTCAGCTGGTATTTCAGTCGTCACATTATCACCACTTTATGTCTGATGGGTAAACGGCAAAAATGTAAATTCATCACAATCCCAGCAACTAAACTTATTGCCACTTCAGGTTTTATACACTTTAAAGTAAAACTTGTTCATTGATTTAATTTACCTCAGGTGTTGAGTAAACTTTTTGCCACTGCCGTTCATCTGTGGGAAAAGATTTAATACAGTATTATATAAATTACAAATCTAACATTAAAACTATTCATTAGTTTTGAGCTGGTAAATCAGTATTCAAAATATCACCACTATTTTGTCTGACGGGTAAACGGCAATGTTGTGAACTCATCACAATCCCAGCAGCTAAAACTTTATGCCACTTTAAAAAGTATGGTCAAATATATCTACAAGAAGATACAGCTACTCACCCCTAGACATGTACTGAAGAACAGCTCAATCAAATGGCCATAGCTTGACTTCTAAGACAATGTCTGTGACCAGTCTTAATACACTTCCTGAAGGTAAAAACACTGGGAAATGAGAAAGTCAGTTTTACTAGAATACTGTCTTATGAGTAATCAACAAAAGATTAATTTATTGGAAAGCCTCACTAAATGCTCAACGTTTATCAGCTTACCTCTAGTTTTAGGTTGAAGATTTATGCCACTGCTTGTACAGCTCATCTGTGGGAAAACATAATTTTATACACTCAATTTTCAATAATTGCAAGAACATTAAAAGTACTTTAATCAACTAGAATAGGCTAATCAGCTGGTAATTCAGTTGTCACAATCTCACCACTTTTTTCTCTGATGGGTAAACGGCGAAGATGTAAACTCATCACAATCTCAGCATTAAATATTTACACAATTGACAGAGCACAAAAGAGCAGGGGCACTAACCTCTAGACATGGATCAAAGAAGGGTCTTACATTTGTGGCTTGCATGTGGCTGTGGACTATTGACCAGAAGAAAAAAAATCCTACAAGGTAAAATAATAACACACAAACTGTAAATTTATTGATTGTGGGAAATATGGCAAAACACGAGTAGCCTGAGATCCAGATACAACTCAATTTACCATTTCAGGTGCCTTTAGGGGTGATCTTTGTGGACAAGCCTAAAAGAAAAAAAAAAGATAGAATTAAATGCAGTACAATCTTAGCACTTAAAAGTATTCTCTCTAGACTGAGTAACCTATTGATTTCCATCTTCCCTAAATAAGATCTACTGAAGGGATGTTCAATATGGTGACCACAGATGAGCGATCACCCGAAGGTCAAAGGGTACAATGTAACACAGCTTGGGAGTACCGCGAACATCGCTGGTCTGACGAGGAGTTCAACAACAGGTCACGACCTCTGCCATAACCTTACAGGACTTAAGGGGGGCCATGATTCTTAATGCAGCAAAATAATAGCAGAGGCCAATTCCCTCATCAGCAGCTCTACGGCTGACCCCTGAACAATACTAGGTATGGGCAGTGGCATCAAGGCACTAGGGACATTCTCCCTTAAAACTGTCCAAAAAAAAGATTTATAACGTCACAAAGCACAGACCCGATACCTGTGGGCTTCTGGATGTCAGTATAGTTTACTAGTATGCATTATTTTGACACTGTCATATTGCATACTAAAACATCGTCCATCCATATCTGTAACTATGTAGTTGGGGCTTAATATATCGCCTAAAAGTTTGCGTTAACAACGAATACTAAAATGCCTCAATGTCTAGTTTCACGTTTGAAAACTAACTTTTAGCTGCTGAAAGCACACCGCACACGTGGTCAACGGCTAACCCTTAGCTAAAGGCTAGGGCATTTCCTATCACTGTCTGGGTCAGTACAAACCCGTCGACCATAAAATAAAATAATTAAAACATACAACGTTTTCTCACCATACTCAAACACCACCACTCTCTACTAATGCGTGGAAAAAGTTGGCCTTTGCTGAGAGACACAACTCCAGCTTGCTGCATGATTGCTGTTTGTCCGCGAGAAGAGAGACGCGTCTTCCGGCTGCGCATTAAAGCTGCGCGATGACACACCGAGCCTTCATAGCTGATGCGTCACCGTTCACGGATGTTTTCTTTTGTTTGTGTAAACTACAGAAATTGCTCTTGAACTCAACTCGCCTGCCTAATGATTGTTTTTTTTGTTTTGTTTTTTTACTTGCTATTGATTTGTCCAATTACAATTATTGAACAATAAATATCTAGTTTTGTAAAGTTAATGTAAATCTAGTATTCTGGTACAAATAATAGCTAATAATAATATTAATAATAATAATAAAATAATAATACATTTGGGTTATGTAAAATTATAATTGTGTTCGGTTTGTCGCACTCTTTTTTATTGATGTTAAACTGTATGACACCGTGTTTCATTTGAGACATTTATTCACAAACACATTTATAACAATGCAATGTAAAAATAAGGAGGAACATGAGATGAAGAGCTACTATTGTTGACTGACAGACCACTTCACATGACAGATGTTAAGTTGTTCACACATACATTTAGTGCAAATGTTTCAACTGAAAGTGCACACCTCAACCGTGACGGGCTCATTAGCCCATGGAATTTGTACAAATATTACATCTGGGACATGTAGGGAGCTGCACAACGCACAGCAAACAAGAGTAACACAAAAACATCACCTTCTCCAAACGTACCCAATAACATTCAGGTAGCCTAATATATTAATTTACAATGTATTATCAGCCGAGGTAAGTGAGAGGATATAATTTAGACCAAAATTGTCAGGTATATGCTGCTGCCACAGCATCCAGCAGGAGATCATGCAAGTATGAAATGATTTCTTCAAATGATTTGAGACTAGGCCTATTTGCGGGACACAGACGATGACGGGCCTTGATTTTCCGACTCTGAAGGGTTTTTAGTGTTAAGGAACTGTCCGGATGCTCCCACGTACAGCCGTGACCGCATTGGCCATTTCTGAAAGGATTAAGAAGAAGATAAAAACTACAATGCTGATACAAACATTAGAAAACATGTTTTGTGGTGACAATATGAAATTTATTACATTGTTATTACATATAGGCCTATGCTATTTTGAAAACATAGCCATATAGCTTCTGTAGACTACGCTTTCTGCCACAATACCAAAAGCACACAATTAAGCAATAGTAGCCTACACCATGAGAATATATATATATTATCAAAATAATATTTTATAGTTGTAACTGACCTTGACGGGGTGTAGGTAGCCTTCACCTTTGAGTGAGTGTAACGCTTCTGTTTGTTTTGTGTTTTCTCCCTCCTCGGCGCCTTCCTCTTGCAGTGTTCGAGTCAAATGGGCGATGTACGTGGTGGCCAGTATCAACACGTCCAGTTTGGACAGCTTGGTGTCCGGCGGCACAGACGGCAACGTCCTCTGTAGCTCCAGGAAGGCGTTCCTTAGGGTTTGTACTCGGCTCCTTTCCCGCGCTGCGTTGGCCGCAGCAGGCCGTCCTCTTCCACTCAGTCCCGGGGACTGGAGCGACCTGGCCCGCTGCAACTCATGGCGACGGCCGTCTGGACTGGGGCTAGAGCTTGGACTGGAAATCGGGCTGTCATCCACCACCACCCCGGAGCAACTACTGCTGTCCATCCGGATGGTCTGTCTGCCAACCATCACCTACTGACCTGAACAAGTAAATCAAACACATGCTATTAGTTTTACTAATATAATATTTATTCAGGAAAGATTGTAGATTAATATTTATTGACGCATATTTATTGTCTTTCTATTACTATACTTATGTATTAAATAATCTCAATGAAACCACACATCGTAAAAATATTTTACAAGATGACAGTTTGCTTTTTTTATGAAACTATATTGTCAAGGTTTGATAGACATTTTTGAACATTAAAAGCAGAAAATAATTTGATTACTGGCCGCATTCACTAGCACATGTAGGCCTCTATGTGCCCTACTGCATCAACTTACATTAACAATATTTGTGACCTAAAATATGTATATCATAAACGCTCCTAACTTAATAAACCTTGCAGATGTGATCCGTAGTTTACCTGTGGTGTTTTGTTCTGTCTTATCAAACGACATGAAGGCAGTCCAGAGAGGCTTGTGACAGAACAGAAAATGTACTCTTCTGTGTAGAATAGTTCAAATCCCGAACTGAGTTTATCCGTATCAAGAGGGGCGTCTGCACAAAAGGTGTCGTTAAGTCACAGTACGGGTAGCCTATCCAACTCCTCACCTGTGTGCGCACACGTCTCGGGAGCCCTTAATTTATTGGATACACAAAGCGGTAGACAAGCGTTTCACTCACAACGTAATTAATCACTCGCCGTAACACTGCCTCGTAGTGAAGACCACTCTATTCCCTTTCTCAACTTGTTTCTGAGGGCAGCAGAGTCACTTCCAACGCCAGAGGCAGGACTCTCCGCTCCTTTAACTCTGATCTGTGCGAGGCCACTCTAATTGGTTGCAAACCTGACACCGTGTTTTCTTTAAGAGCCTATCAAAAAGTAGCATTATAGGAAGAGATTTTGTCAAAAATTACCCAAAAATGTGCTTGTCACGATCCGGAACAAAGACTAGTCTATCAAAATGCTATTTGCAACCGACCGTGAAGACAAGCTGACAAGTGTAAGGTGATATGCAAAACATTTGACTAATTGCCAGGGTGTCTTGAATTGCAAGCTCATTGGAACAGCTAATAAATAAACTCCAGAGCTGCAATCAACAGGCAGCCATTGAGGAAATTCTTGTGAGACTCATAAATTAATCACTCTGATTTTCATGGCACCAAACGGAGATGTCGGCAAATTAATGAAAGGAATTATTCAGAATATGTATATCTTCAGACTGTTCTTATTAAACGCTGTTTTTGTAAGGATGGGATAACGTTGCTCCCAGCCACTAATTATATGGCAGCAGAATAAGGTTAAGAAAGCTTGTTTCCCTAATTACCCCCTATCTTTCAAGGGTTAAGGAACCACGTGGCTCCTCAAGCAAATCAAAACAATTGTGGTAATTATAATACATCTGTGTCCTACATTGAAACGAGGCCTTTGCCATATGTCACGGTTGACTGAGTATGCTTATATTTGGTTAACTTTGGATAATGTAAATCCTTGTTAAATTAAGACTTCAGGATCATAGATTATGCCACTCTGCATCTTCTGGTTCACTTATTTTCTGGAATGTTTGGGGATGAAAAATCACATTTAAAATAGAAAAAGTAGAATTGTTTGCCAATTACAGTCAAGTTAGATAGATTATATGCGCAAGACCTTAAAATTGTTCTTAGAAATAAACCACCTGGAAGTAAAAGAATATAATTTATTACCTTTAATTGAATTTTTTTCAATAATAATGTAATGAACCACAGAACAGCAAACTAAATATGTCTTTGTTATGGTATGAAGACATAACAAATGTCTTCATACTGAATGAAATCAAGGCTCTTCAACAATACTGCAGTGCATCCCGCTCCCAGCATGAAGGCTACTTGAGAAGAAATCTGTACTGACAAAACAACACTAGCTAAAAAAATTAGCTGTGCTGAGTAGGAGGAGAGGTCAGTGCATTGGCCCGCTGTGACTCCAGATGGGAACAGCCATGTCACTGAGAAGTCCACTCACAGGATGCATTAATTTTTGTGTCCTGTAAAATAGGAGTCCAAATTGTTATATTTATATTAACTTTAAAAATGTAATATTTACAGTACTTATTTATTACAGTAATATATTTCTAATGGTATACAGACATTCAAAAATGCTTTGTAATAATATTGAGGTGTACGGTATATGAAAATATTAGATACCTACCTTATAGACGGCTGTGGCCTCAAGTTCTGGGTGTTACCATTGCTGTAATTAGGACAACAACATTGACCCTGCTGGTGAGAAAAGTCATCTGAAACATAAAGTCAGGACAATTCAAATGTTTAAAACAGTAAATAATCTGTTTATCTTCATATTCCTGGAAAAAATCTCATTAATACACCAGTTTTGAGAATATATGCTTACATACAACAAAGTAATACAAAACCAGTATAATATGAGTATAAATGTTTGTGGCTTACCTAACATTGGATATGTGATCACCATGTTTTTAGCATTATTTTTCTTTGCCTCTTTGGATGCCTTCCAGTTTGTGAGGAACTGTCGAGTTAACTCCTTTATATCTCTTTCATCAAGAATCACTGTTAAAAATATAAATAAGTTAGACTGCGCTCATATGTTATTTGCTTTATTTCCTGCATATTACCGATTATAAAAAAAGGAGATAATCGTACCAAGTTTTTTGCACACAATTATTAGGCAGTCTCTGTACTTAGGCTTTTTACACACCGGATTTCCACTTAAATCCATTTGAACCAAATGAGGCCAATGGCTCAACACATTCTCTAGCTCCTTAAAATGCAAAAAGACAAGCACAGTTATGGCATAAATGGCTTATATAATAATAAGCAACAAAAAGGCAGTAGGACTGAAGTTTAATATGAAGTACATGGGCCAGTAAAAAGTGCATAAACAACACTTCAGTCTGTTTTAATAAACAGTGTCGCCGGTGTCATGTAACTACAGGTTTTCTCTTGGGGCAGTGTGAGACTGACTGCCCCAGCATGTTGCCTGCAGTTGTATGTTTATCTAAAGGCACATTAATCCAAGCCGGGAAATATGAATACTCTCTGGACACGCTCTGATTGTTCATTGCCTTCCTGTCTTGGCCAAAGCGCTTCCACTTTTCCAGCTCGTGCTGCAATCAGTTCAGAGGGGACCCCTGAGCACTGTGCGCTCCCAAGCTTTGATAAATGATCGTGTCAGGGCCGTCACTCAGAAGGCCCTCACAGAAGAGTAGCCCAGCGCCAAATTGCCCCCCACACAGGGGCGAGGGGAGCAGCAGAGGCTGGATACTCACTGAGACTGGCTGGACTTTCGCGCCTCGACTAATGATGGGCCTGTTATGAACCTGTATTTGACCAGGGCTTCGATTCTTCTGTCCTCTCTGCCCTGTGCACGGCTAACGGCCTCTGAAGTTGCCTCCATTTGTCACCCTGGCTGACTGCTTGTCATAATCTATTTTAAAAATCTATAATGTTTCCTTTACATTTGGACCAAACAGCACGGAAGAAGGCACTGAGCTTTCGCAAAATCAATAGTGGCAGACGCCGGGTTGTATAAATTACAGCAGATATCAGCAAAAAATGAGACATGTACAGCAATTATCTTAATCAATGTTTCACAAAAAAAGAGAAGTCACAGAGTAATCGCTAATTAACTGGCTTCATAAGTAAGAAGCATTACATCCCTGTAAATTATATAATCTTTTAGCTATTACATCAATTTATGTCATTATTAAATCTGTAGATCTCAAAGACCACCAAATATCTCTAAGTTGGAGACAGGTCATTTATCATAACTCAAGCCTCAGAATCTAAAATTGAGTCACAGGTTTAAGAAGATCAAATACAAGTAGGAAAAACAGCTTCTCTAGAAATGAGAGTAAGTTGTGCTTGTTTAAAGATGTAAGGCCCATAAATCTCAGGGGACTAGCTTGCTGATTTGTTGAATAATTCTGATCCTGTGCTAGTAATGGCGACTAGGAGCGTATGGCTTTGCAGGATTTGGTTCTTTAGAACTAGTCCTCCATGTAATTTCACACATCACTGCAGGAAGCCAAGAAACAATGTCAATGCTTAAGATATATTGTTTTAAGTGTGACACACCATGCATGACTGCTAATTATTATAACTACTTTGACTTACTATAAACATCATCATCTATGGCCCTTTACAGTATTGTTCAAAATAATAGCAGTACAATGTGGCTAACCAGAATAATCCAGGTTTTTTGTATATTTTTTATTGCTAAGTGGCAAACAAGTTACCAGTAGGTGCAGTAGATTCTCAGAAAACAAACAAGATCCAGCATTCATGATATGCACGATCTTAAGGCTGTGCAATTGGGCAATTAGTTGAAAGGGATGTGTTTAAAAAAATAGCAGTGTGGCATTCAATCACGGAGGTGATCAATTATGTGAAAAAACAGGTGTGAATCAGGTGGCCCCTATTTAAGGATGAAGCCACCAGCACTTGTTGAACATGCATTTGAAAGCCTGTCATTTAAGACACTGTTTAGAAGAACAGCATACTTTGAGTAAAAGTTGATTGGAGTAGGGGAAAACCTATAAAGAGGTGCAAAAAGTTATAGGCTATTCAGCTAAAGTGATCTCCAATGCCTTAAAATGGAGAGCAAAACCAGAGAGACGTGGAAGAAAACGGAAGACAACCATCAAAATGGATCGAAGAATAACTAGAATGGCAAAGGCTCAGCCATTGATCTGCTCCAGGATGATCAAAGACAGTCTGGAGTTACCTGTAAGTACTGTGACAGTTAGAAGACGTCTGTGTGAAGCTAATCCCCCGCAAAGTTTAAAAAAAGGCATGTGTAGAAGAGGTTACAATTTGCCAAAGAACACATCCACTGGCCTAAAGAGAAATGGAGGAACATTTTGTGGACTGATGAGAGTAAAATTTTATACTAAATACCTGGATTATTCTGGTTAGTCAGGCTATTATTTTGAACAATACTGTATTTAACAGAAAGGGATTTGAATATTAGAGGCTGAGCTGATGCAACACTCACCTTCATATTGTGCAATTTATTGTCAGCAGCAGAAAAATTTTGTAGTTCATTCAGGACTGCCAGGTCCCTTAGCTCATCAATGTTGTTGTTATTAATATTCAGGACACAAAGAGATCCCTGGACAAGATATTTAGGAAAGTTTTCAGGTAACATTTTAAATACTAATGCAAAAAACCTGTCCAATTCTAAAAACACCTTAGCAAAAAACAGGTATTTTTTTTATTTCACACTGGTCATATAATGTACAACTCAGACTAGAGATGTCATTGTCTGTAATGTCTGTAAACTTCTTCTTCTTCTTCTTATGGCATTTAGAATAGTTTAAATTTGCGCTGCTACTTGTTTATTACTCAAAATAAACAAGTAGCAAAGACCTTTGGTGTGTACACTAACAGTCTGTGGCTGCTAAACCAAAAATCAGAAATAGAGGAGCATATTTTATTCAGTCTGTACAGAGCAGAGTAAAAATAGGTCATACTGCAAGAGCGCGGAGATTCATCGGGTCAAAGAGCAACTTTTCCCCTGGTTCCAGCCTCTGATTCTCCAGATGAAGCTCCTTCAGCTCAGTCAGCTGCTCTAAGCCTTCCACCACCGCAATCCTGTTTCCACCCAGGTAACTATTGAGCAGGAGTAAAGATTTCTATGATGATCACATACAAAACTTAAGTTCATTTCTTGTTTAACTTGACCACTTACAGTTTGGAAAGTTTCTTCAGGTTGCATAAATTATCTATTTTTGCAACATTGTTGTTCTGCATATAAAGATGTGTGAGGTTGTAGCAAAGCTGAGGTTGCAAATGTTTGTGATGTGATTATCATACAGGTAAAGGACAGTCAGGTTCCTACACACAGAGAGATCACCCTGATGAATAAAAATCACAAGTTATTTAGTGGAATAACTTAAAGGTAAGAATTTAGTGCATTCTGGCTTCTTACAATGTCTTCAATGTTGTTGTTTGAAAAGTGGAGGTGGGTAAGAGTCTTGAGGTACTCTGGGAAGGAAAGACCCCTTTTCTTTTTTAAGTAGTTCCTAGATTTAGCGATCAGATCTACTGACAGTTGCACCATGATGTCTCTTCATGGACACCACTTCAGGGGATCCTTTACAACTTCACTTGAGCATTTAACAAGCCACAGCCGTTACTGGGCCTGTCTATGTGGAGGAGAACAAACTAAAATGCACAGTAGAAAAACATGTAATTATCTGAATTACACTCAAACATTTTAAATGACCATACATCTTAATTGTCAATTGAAAGAGTAATTGATAATTGTCTGTTAAACCTGGAAAATGCCAAAAGTTGGTTGTAATTAGAGTGGCCAACGTCCTTAGCAGACTCAGACTTCTTTTTTAACTACACATGGAATATCAAAATGTCCCCCAGATTAGCTGTATGTGGATTTTACTTTTTACATGTCAGGTGAACAGTCAGTGGAGCAAATACATAAAGATCAGGATAAAAAGCAATAATAAATGGACAGCAGGGCCTCACAATATTGAGACATCAATATAAGGTTAGACAAGACATGGCACCAATCAATAAGGAAGACCTCAACTATGAACAGTAGCTATAGGTCGTGTGAACTTTTACACCCCCGGGGTTACCCTCTCACTCCAGGGACAAAGGGACAGCAGTTTATCATTGTCAAAAAATAAATAGAGAAATCTAAGAAATGTATATAAGTACAATACCAACATATCGTGGCAAGGAAACGACTTAATAAATTGCGTTAGTATTATTATTTATAGCTAGCTGAGCTAATATTATGAAGTATTTATGGGTAAAATAGCCATCTTTACAAATGTATCATCTATTTTGAACTATTACGCTGAATTCCAGTATATACTACTTTGTATAGAACCAGATTACTCTACCTTTGAAGGCCCGCTGAGATAATCGTGTAGTACAGAGTAGTAACGAAAGTTTTTAGACAAGCTAACTGCACGTTTTGTTTTGGACACTAGACTGTTACCATAGCAACTAGGTAACGCAAGCCGTCTGCGACAGACGTATGTAGGCTACCCTTTTATCTAGCTTAACTGTGCCGTTGCAATTACTAATATTATAAACGAGATATTATTATTTGGCGTTATGTTCGTTGACATAAAATATTTACAGTACAGTTACAAAACAGTAAGTAACTCTCATATCACAATGTAATTTCTCATGTTTACCCTGATGTGGAAGAAAACTGTGTAGACACACTCCAGATAGATAAATTACGTACACTTTTGTGCAAAGAACGTGGCATCTTCCCCACTCACTAAGATGGGAGACTATATATTTTCAAACCCTAAAACGCTTGAGCATATATGGTAGATAAAAATAATTATGTAGGCCTATGCTATAATATATAAAACATTTGTTAATGTGTGTCCTTACAACAGCAGCAAACCCAAAACAAGTATTCTATATGCTATTATAAATAGAAAACATCAACATCCGCTATGTATTTTCCAATAGTTTAAACTGACTGTGACACACACTGTGGACAGTGACTGAGTGTTTAAAAATGGTGCTAATCTAGTCGTCCTGCTCTAAAAACACAGTGTGATTTTTTTTTTTTTTTGGTTATTTAGACCATTATGGCCTACAGTACTATTAAAGTAAAACCTTTTTAGTGTTACGGGGATTTAAATTGCAAAAAGGTTTTCTTGGCTGCCCACAATGTAACTTCATTTAAATTTACATAAATGTTCTTACTCAACTTTTAGTCATGCATACAAATGTCCATCTGGTGATAATCATAATATTTACATGACCAATGAGTTCAATATGTTTAACCAATTCTTAAATCGCCACAAAAGACCTAACACTGGATGAAAACATGTTAGAAGTGCATACTCCAAATACCTTTCTCAATACTGTGACCGTCATCAGTGTAACACATTTAAATATTTGGCAAATATAAGGCATTCATTTTAGCATGTGTGCAGACTTGTTCATCAATTTGATTCAATAATTTTCCTCTTCTTAAACTACTACAACAAGCACCCTTTATTTACAATTCAAGTTCAAAAAGGGTAAAAGAAAATCATTATATGAAGTGCTGCCATAGCTCATGAAAATGAGAGAGAACAGGCACAACCATGCTCCTGAAGGGATTCCCTGCTCCACGATACATGACATCAAAAATATACATTTATCCATTACAATACCATAAAGAGACATGACACAAACCTGTGCCAAAGGGCATGTCTGTAAGGAAAGGCAACGAGGGCGAGTGTCTAGTTCGATGAAGAGCAGACATGTAGGGTGAATGGACTCCAGTGTGTACAGCTTCTGTTTCTGTGCTGCATCACTGCCACACCACAATTTGACGAGTTGACCACTCTACTCGGCTGTGTTACCTCTAAGAGCAAAACTGTGCTGTTAGCAAGTCTGCAGAGACATCACACACACAACTCAGTTAGGTCTCTATAAACCTACGCAAAGGCGTGTATTTGTTGTTCCCCAATCCCCCACTACGCAATGCTTTAAAAGGTGCATTGCATTGTAAATGACCAGTTGGTGTGACGTTAAAAATTTGCAAAATGTGACAATGTCATGGTCTCCATTTTTAAGTATTCAATTATCAAACTGTGAGAACCAACATCAAATTACATAATTTATTAAAAACAATACACATTTCTTTTTGCAGCAGTATTTGTGTTTTATTTTATTTTATTTTTTTGCAATTTAATGTACTATGGCCTACTAGGACAAAAAATAGATAATCACTTCCCAGATAAACACCAAAAATGCTATCCTTAGTAGTTTAATCCAAGTAAGTGCATGCACAAGAAAACCTTTCCATGTGCAAACATAAAAATTGTTGACATTTAGTTGCTGGATGTGTTGATTTGATTGAAGAGTTTGTCCTTAATGACTTGAGACATGAGGCCATGAATTGCTTCTATGGTTGTCTTGCAGCTAAAAACAAAAAAGGAAAATTGCTTGAGCACAATTTATTCTTTACATTCATACAGGAGGATTATGCCAGTAACAAATGTTTTATCCTAAGATCCTTAAATTACAGCCAATCAAAAAAAGAACACCTTTATAACAGAAAACAAGCTTTTACCTATCTCGTGTTGCTTTGGCCAGTTTGTCCTCTGACTTTCTGTCATGCGTGTCTAAGCCGAGCATGAAGCTGCCTCTGCCCAGCTGAGCCTCGGACTGCTCCAGCTTCTCTGACAGGTCAAACACCTGGCCCGTGGTGTAGTCGGAGTTCTGACCAAGCAGCGCAAACACAAACACACAAATCAATTCATGCACAATTTCCTGACAAAAGGTAAAAAACATATTAACAAAGAGCAAGATTTTTCGAACACCAAATCCATGGGACAAGCTGCTGAAACACTTTGTTTTGTGGTGAATGAAAAGAAGTCAAGGAAAAGTTTGCTTAAGGTGAGGCCATGTTTTTAGTGGAAAAGGTAATTAAAAACACAATGACACAGGGGCCCCTGGCTGACTGGAGTGACAGTGTAACAACTGACAAAGCCTGTCACCCAAGGAGCAGCTCTCTCTTGACATGTAGTCAATTCATCTTCCTCCAAAATGCCAAAGAGCTAACTGTTTGGATAAGCCTGATGCCTATTTAGACTGTTTAGTGAAGCCAGGGACAGAGTGACTGCATCCACAATGGGAATTCACAAGGCGCTTTCAATCTTTAGAATGAACTGTGGGGGTAGAGGAGATGATCCATGGCAAAACATGGCAGCGTGAGTATCACAGCAGTCTGGGCCAACTTTAATACTTATCTCCCTTGTTGCAAAGTTTCAATTAGGCTTATTACTTGAATCAATAAACAGACTTGCTGCTAATATGCTGTAATAAATCACAACATCTTGTGCTGGTGACCACATGTCTCAATGACTTATAATGTAATAATTAACCATAAATCAAAATGTCAAACAATTAGTTAACATTTAGAATTTTGAAGTTTTCTACATACCGTTAGAAGACTTGAGGAACTTAAGGTGTTGACCCAGTATTTATTCCAAAGGAGTTCCAGCAGCTTTCTATCAAGGGAGGACTTAAAGTAAGTTACCTCCAAGGCATAATACCTAAAGAAGAAAAACAATGTGTCAAAATGGTTGCATCATAAAATAAAAAAAATAAAAAAATGTAAAAAAAAAAATCTAAAGCCTGGGGAGTGTTGAATGACTGGTACATGATAGAGCACATAAATACATACTGTTTACAGTGAACACCAAAGTCTTCAATCTTGTTCAGGGGAATAGTCTGATATTCTGAAGGCCCCTCATCGGGAGGTTTGTAACCCTAATGATCCAAAAGAAAACATTCAGAAAATACATTAATTAAAATATTGTATTTTACTCAAAGGTGGAAATAACGTTATCAAAAGGTTGCATAGTTAACCATTTAAATTTTTTTCATAACATCTGTGACAAATGTGCATATAAACAAAGACTGACATTACCTTTGGGTAGGTTCTAAAGGCGCCAAGGTTGACTTTTCCTGCAGAAATAGTTCGAGTGGGGTCAATCTGTAGGACACAAAATACAGTAGAACAGGAAAACAAAGTCAGGGGTCACACAAATCTCTCGGGACCACTCAAATCTGGCCACCAGGAGTCTTTTACCAGAGCTGTCGGTGCACTAGAATTATGCACTTAATTATACTACGGCCCGTGGCAAACCAAATCAAATGAAGTGTAAACTTTTAATTTATCCCTTAAATCCATAAATATAAAGCACATTAAAAAATCAATTAAGAGATTAATTAAGACGACTGCAAATTCTGGTCTTACCACCACGGCCACAAAAGGTTCCTGAAACTGCTGGTTGAGCATCTGAGTGCTGACATCAATGCCTGAGAGCCAGCATCCGTAGCCCGGGTGACTGTGGTACCAGCCAATTGCATTCTCCAATCGGCCGACCTGTTTGAGCATAATGCCATACAGTTTAAAAATGTAATCAAATTCATCATTCACATTGCTTATCACACTAGATAGCATT
Organism: Perccottus glenii; assembly: GCA_024416835.2. Classification (NCBI taxonomy): domain Eukaryota; kingdom Metazoa; phylum Chordata; class Actinopteri; order Gobiiformes; family Odontobutidae; genus Perccottus; species Perccottus glenii. Next base: position 16,151,628 of record CM044558.2, read on the forward strand.
CACATAATTAATTAAATAATCCCTGCCACAACTGAGCTATCATTAGGTGCAGTAGTTATTGTACAATTTAAAATGTTTCCCTTTAAAACTGATTTGTAAAAAAATACAGTAGAGGTATTAGAAGACTATAATAAAAGAGCAAGACAGAGGAAAAAAAATATGGAGAGAGTTCAGGAGGAGTAATCTAAAGTATTAAGTAAAAGTCCTATAGTACCATACAGTTAGATAGTGAATAAACTCTAAACTGCATATTTAATTCAATTACTGTTTTTTTAATGTAAAATCTATGTCAATCAGTATAATTCATAGATGAAAAACAAATATATATTAAATATAAAACAAATATTATTGTAGTAGCACCACAACATGTACGGTAGGTGCATGAATATGTTGTTTTAATAATTAACATTACAGTCAACCATTACTATACTTTATAAAATATTCCTAATTTTATAAGAAAATATAGAAGTGTGAGCATTTTGAGAAACTATAAATGTTTACTTTTGCAAACAAGCCAAAACATTTTATGGCGGATAATAATTTAACTACATAATAATGTTAACTACAACTGTAATCACAATCAATTTAAGCTCAACAATTCATGAATGAATTGGTTAAGCTGCTTTTGTCATCTACCTGTTTGGCGTTCTCGATGTAGGCTGCCATGTACTCATAAGCTGCAGCCTGTGCGTTCACTCTCGTCTCTGTGCCTTCCACGGGTAAAGCAAAGCTGTCCATTATCATCATGGTCTCGCCATCTACCTTTCCCAACATTAGACCCATCACCTCCAGGTTCCCCCCAGATCTGGCATGCATCACCATCTTCAGCAGGGCCAATGCCGAGACCTTGCAGTACTTGAAGTAGTGGTGACTGCAGAAAAAAAATTGTTGTTTTAAGGCTTTTATTCTTAACTTTTTCTAAGTACATTTTTCCAAGACGTAATTGCGCATGTAATTCTATAAAAAAAAAAATATTATTAACTTAGCATGTTATGGAAAGGACCCCAAATGTAAATATAAATAACCTTACTGAACCAAACCAACAGAAAGAATTTTATTATTTTTTAAATTTTAGAATTGTCTTATGTTTTTATAATGTGTGTAAACCAGAGACATTATTTGACTCATTCAGTGGAGAAGATTTTGAGATAGATAACAGTTGGATAAACTACCACAATACCCTATGTATGCATTTACTTGTATAGCATCGTTGACAAAACAACCCTAAGCTAGGTCCAAAATGTAGAGTTATGGCACTAAATTGTAAAATTGCGTGTCTTCTCTTGTATTGTACTGTTAGAGCATTTCCACTATTGTGACCTGTGGTATGAAAATTTAAATTGATAAAAATGTAAATGCCATTATACACACGTTTTAGTTATATTAAAGCTAAGTTAGCTTCTCTTCACTGTTGTTTAACATGATTGGCTAGCAAAACTAGCGTTAAATAGCATTTCGCAAAATGAAGCTCCAAAACCTTATTAAAAGACTGCTTTATACTTACTCCTTTGTCCATGGCTTTGCTGCAAGGATTTCTTGTTGTTGTTTTTTGTCATATTTGTAAATTTCATCTACACTTTGAACTTCCTGCATGCTGTTTGATAGCTCCCATGTTTTTTGGGCTGTACTACTCCCCGCCATTACAAAGAGCACAATACTCAGTCCCTAAGCACAACCTTGGTTTAAAGTCTAGGTAAAGAAATAAGAATTATTTTCAATAAATGAACGCGTTTGCAGCCGTAGTTGTTTACTCGCTCAGGGACTGGGGGCCATGACAGTAGATCGTACCACTACAGCGTGTTGGGGGGTTTATTGTAATGTGACAAATTTGTTTTGAATTTTATTATACAGGACATAACCATTTTAAGCACAAAAAGCATTTCTAAAAACGCTAGTACAACATAAACTATTACTGGTAAGGTATTTAATCATATTCAATTATCTTCACCCCTTCTGAACAGAAAATGGTTAAGGCCACTACAGCGTCAGATAACGGACGAGAATGCACTGACATCTAGTGTCGTTTTTTAGAAAAGCATGAACTAGAGAAATTTAAACTCACAGGAGGTATAACATAAGTATATTATCTCCCGTTCCTTCACTATTAAAACAATTTAACGTAACTAGTGTGAGCTACTGAAACGAAACAGAGTTCAAAGTAGAACAAACGTGGTAACACAAAGTACTTTTGCCTCCCACGAGGGCCTTCTCTGTGATGGTTGCCCATAGCAACTGAATGATGCTTTGCGCTTTGTTAGCAACCTAGGCAAGACGCATTTTGGAGTTTGTTTGTAGAGGTCATGTATTATTTATTATATTGGTAACGATAATATTTTATGACTGATTTAACCAGCGTTTAAGCTAACTTGGTTAATGAACTCCAACTGAACAAAGGAGTGTAACAAATAGACAGCGTTTCTAAAAGCGACACCATTACATAAGGTATGACTGTCTTTATTTTTTGCTGTATGGTACTTAACAGTAAGTAAATCTATGATTTATTATATATTTACATCAAAGGGCTATCGATGGAAAAAACACGTGGACATGCCTCCAGCAGCAGCAGTGCAAGGGGTAATGTCTAATCTAGATAGAGGTAGGCTTCAACACAAAACATGGGTCTAAAAGCTGGAAATGTTCAAAATAGCATTGTTATGTGTGTTATAGAATAGACAGTTGTATGTTTTCACAGTTCCGGGCTTAAGTGTGTTGCTGGGAACAGAGTATGAAAAAAAAAAGCAGAAGCTTCAAGAGGAGCTCCAACTGGATTACAAACGCTATATTGACCAGGTGTGATTAAATGCCGTTGTTCAATGTTCAATGATGTTTCATTCAAATTTCTGTGTTATGTTTTAGTTCTGTGAAATATTTTTCATTAACTCAGAAAAGGGATCTGAAAGCTCAGCCTCATAGTAGATCTCAACCCCACGGCCTGTCTCTGCCTATTGATGAGAGGACTACAGTTAAGGTGAGCATTACTGTGGGCTACCTGTGACAAGAGCCAATTACTCTCTGCCTACAACAAGCTGGAACTTGTCCCCTGGGCCATGACATGGCTAATCTATTAAAGCATGTATAGTACTTTCTCTTCTGGTTCATCCTTGTGTTTTGGAGGAACGGGTGATTTAGTCGACTGAATTAATTAAGATGTTAAATATCCTCATTAAGCAGCTCATTATATAGCCATTTAATTTCCCTCTCTGTATTAAAGTAAGTATCTCTTTTGTATAGGAATACCCAAGCTTAGTATGATAGACATTACAAATTTGTTTTTATAGGAAAAACTGAGAGAGGAGAGAAATAGAGAATACAACCTCTTCCTCGAGGAACAAGCTAATGCCAGAAGGTTTAGGCAAAAAGAGCCCTCTTTCACTCCAAAGGTAATAGGAATATGACAAAAAAAATGTAAATGTGGTTACATTTTTTTCTGTTAGTCTTATATACTATGTCCAAATATAGAATGGTTTAATAATTCATATTTCTATATTTCCAAAATGGTTAATGTTAGACTGAAGAGGCTCAAGCTTTAGATAAAGCATACAGAGCTCCTCCTGCTCATCCGGCACCCACAAGCCATCCAGAGCCACCATCATTCAGGAGAGATGCTGCCACTCTTACCGAGACCACTGACAATAAAAAAGGCAGAAAGACTTGGAACGTGGGCCATCAGAGACAAAGACCTCTTCTGTCAAGACAGCAGGAGAGCTATGATAGCTCCGAGGACAACTTTAACATAGACTCAGAGGAAGAGTTCGAGTTCAGTCACAAGAGGAGGCCAAAAGAGCACACACACAAGTCCAAGTCCAAGAAAAAAGAACACAGAGTTAAAAGGTATTATCTTTTTAAATTTCCTGAGTAATCAGTAATAGTTTATTATCGTTCATTTTCCTTGTCTGCTGTGTTTCTGTGACAGAGCTCCTTTGGATGTTAAGTATGCAGACACCTTTCCTGACAACAAGGATCAGAATTGGAATTCACAGTAAGTTTTTTAGGTTTATTTCTAATAACGTAAATATAATGTTTCTAAGAAGAATGATGCATGACGCCACTAGTATTTGATCCATCAGTAAAGTATGCAGGTGAATCAACACAGGGATAGTAAGACAAGAATACTCAAGTCCTTCATATATTGCTCATCAGCCCTCCAACTGAGCAGCAGTAGGATAACGTGTGGTAAGCTTTTGGCATCACTCCAATGGGTCAATAACTCACCCCGGTTATATACAGAGGGAATGATTAATTAGAAGACGAGCCTTTACTCTCTTTGTCTGTGTTGGAGCGCTCTGCTAGCAAACTGTAAGTGGGTCTATGCATTTACCCTGTGATTGATTTGTGCAGTGTTACAGTCTGTGCATTTGTTTTAGGGCTCTGCACCTACAGGACAACAGAAAGATGGACGCAAGCGTGAGACCTACTAAAGAAAACACAGTATTAGCAACAGGACTCTTAATTGGTAAGTCCTGTGTGTATTATCTGGATGTAATTTGAGACCTGTCAGTACAGTAGGGGCCTGCATGTACAGTAGTCTTTTGTTGTCATGCAGGACAAACAGAAGAACAAGAGGTCTCTCAGATGAAGAAAGAACAATATAAACAGGCGTTGCTAAAGCAAATTGCTGAACAGCAAGAAAACAAAAGGAAGTGGGTACAAAAGATGGTGTCATTTTATTTGTCAAATTTTGAAAAAGACTAATTAGATTATTTTTTTCCAGGGAGAAGATACTTGAGCTAAAGGTTGCTGCCACTGGAGCCACAGACCCACACAAAGTGGTAGAACTTGTACCAAAATAGCTATTTGTTTCTTAATTTTAGTATCATTATAATTGCATGATGTACCACCTCTTTCAGCCTGACAGATTCAGACAGTTTGGGGCTGTCTACCATAATTATGACAAGTGGAAACATGGGGTTTTCTACAAACCTGACAAGGCTGCAGAGGATAATTCAGAACTAAAAGCTTTGTCAGACTCAAACGGCAGGACAGCACAAAGACAGCCACCACCAGCAAGAACTAAAGTAGCTTTTCCTTCTCCACTTCTGGACTACAACAGCGCTCTGAATCAGGTGCAGAGGAGAACTGGCCATGAGACCGGTGCCCCACATAAGATTAATTTGCCAGATGGTGACTACCACAGGGACTTCTCACATATGATCGGAGAAGTGACCCCCAAGAGGTAGGTTTACATTTGACTTTCAAATCCACTCTTTAAAAGACATTAATACGGTTCACTGATTGTAGTTGTATCTGTTCTTTAGGGTTTCTGAAGTCCCACCGCCTTTACCCCCCCGAGTGGGCAGTACCTACATGACCCCTTATGATGATGCCTATTACTACTATGGAAGCAGGCATCCGTTAGATCCAATGCTTTCTTACTATCAAAGTAATGCACATTCTCAATAATACATAATATTAAGTCAAAATTACAGAGGACATGATCTTTATAAGGAGAGTATTTCACCAGATTGATTTATTGTTTTCAATAGATGGCTCTAAAGGACCTCAAAATCCTCTCCAAAGACGTGCCATTCTCAGACCTCCTGGCCCCTCTCAGTCAGTGTGTTTAATTTTAATAAATACTTTAATCTGGAAATCAACTTGCCGATTGTTTTCACTCCTCCAGAAGAGGGCTCACTTGCCCAACAAATGTAAACATGCTTTTAGGTCTCTTTTCTAATGTTTACTCTACCACTGACTGTCTACTTCCAGAGCAGACTACGGACAGAGAATTACAGTGATCCCTGTTAGAAAGCTGTCTGCAGAAAGGACTAAACAGAGATTAGAGAGTGCCATGAACTACCAGGAAGCACTTACCAAGCAGGTATTTCATCAAGAACATCAGCTAAGCCAGATGTTTTTAGGCATACTTGTCTTCAATAAAACAACAACCAAGTTATTTGACAATCTTGAAAACTAAACGCTTCATTCTATAATGTAAATAATTTAACACAAAGGCCTTATAGCCAAAGAAAGCTGTCCTTTTTGTGAACAGATAAAAGACATAGAGGAACGTAGAAGAAGAGAAAAGGAAGAGAGGGAGCGCTATGATGCCAAAAAAGAAGCTGAGATGATGAATTATAACCCCTGGGGCAGATGTGGAGGAGGCGCTCCCATTAAGGACCAGCAAGGCAACCTTATTAGTAAGTTGGCTTTCATTCATTGCCCTAATTAGGTTCACTTAAGCTGGATTATGCAGTATCTTTGTGATGATAATAATTTCTATGGCACTTATTATACAAAACATTTTTTTATTGCTGAAGCTAACCTGGATCAAATGCACAGGACCAATGAGAAGACAATGAAGAATCCGTTACATAGATTTAACATATTGACACAGAGCTTTGGGTCCAGTGAAGGCGGCACTCCTCGAATCGATGCCATGACTCCTTGCTCTCCTCATGGACCGTTAGGTAACAGTTACTTCTTATGTTAGAACATGGAGCTCGTCGTCTTCTTCTGTCCAACACTTCTGTCTTTGCAGTTTTTAATGATGAGCAAGAGCAGCCACAACGACAGGAAACTTACAGAGAAGCTCTTACACAGCAGGTGAGGTAACATTAACAGAAAACAATGGGCTTAAATATTAGCAATCATAAAGCTTCTCTTTTGTCCCAGATAGAGGAAAACAAGCGAAAGCAGGAAGAAGAGAAAGAGCGACTAAGGATAGATGAGGAGAAGGAAGAGAAGAGGCTGGCTGAGCAGAGGGCTCGCATCCTGAAGGAGTACGAGGAGGAGGAGCGACGGAACAAAAAGAAATTTCAGGTAAAGGGTTTGCTACAACTGCCACAAAATAATCTCTCCTTATAGGCTTCTCTTACACTGGCCTCCTTTTCTACAGCATAGACTAGATCACCAAACGTGGGCATATGAACACAATGAGCATTATCGGGAGGGGGAAAAGAATAAAAGAAAACACCTGATAAAGGCAAGAAGAGGCCTGAAATCAACAAGGAAAAAGACAGCCAACAGACGAGACAGACTCAAAGCAAAACGAGACAAGAAATACAGGAACAGGTGAGCAACAAGGAAGTTGCTTGTGCAGGACAAGTTTAGTTCACTTGGGTAATGGTGGAAAATTGTTCTGTCTACTCATTTTCAGAGGATGCCTTCACCTCCAATTCCAACTCTGCGACATCAACAAACCAACACCGAGGCCTCCAGACCTCCTTCTTTGGAGAGCCAGCTCTCTTCTAAGACAGTAAGTCACTTCGACAATAGAATATGCAAACAATTTCCAACAAGGGTGTTAAAAGAGAAGTAACAATTGCACTTTTTTTTCAGGAACAGGAACGCTCAGTGTCAGCACGAGTCCCAGCGGAACAACAAAAAGGTCAGATTGTTTTCTAACCTAGTCCTATCCTGCCTGTGTTTATATGATAATTTCCCACAACACATTTCACTGTCTACTGTCTTTTTCTTGTGGCTTCACCAGATGGCCAACAGGAAGTCATCACAGAATTGTCAGCTCTTCGTAGGTACCTCAGAAAAGAGCAGCAACAACTGGAGGCTCAACTTATGCGGACAGATTCAATGGACAGACACTACCTTCCTCTCACCAGGTATCACTATAGACTAGATACTTTTAGGTGTGCTCTAAATAAAAAAATTATATTCTTTACAAAAAATAGCAATGAGACAGGACCCACGAGAGATACATTATCTATCAGATTTAATTTCATCCTGTGAGATATTGAGGATTTGATTGCACAATACTATCACTGTCATGTTCAATTTGCTGTTCAGTTCACGCAGTGCTCTGAGCTAATGAAAATGACCCAGGTCAGATTGGCTATCTTCTAATCCCCATTCTTGTTTCAGGAACACATTATTGTATTATTATAACAGAACAGTCCCCAAAGGGAATCACCTCCTTTTTCTGGCCTTATCTTGTCTAATAAGTGGGGTTCCGTACGGAGCTGAGGAACACATTAGCAGGGCGTGTTGTCTACGCTCTAACCACCCCGGACCACCTCCCACAAAAACAATTGCCATGATTTCTCTGTTCATTTTTTCATATTCAATCGTTTGATCTGGTGAGAATTTCACAGCTTTCCTTTGTTGCAAATATAAGCAGCTTACATAGAAAAGCTCATTTCTTTTCATCCACTCTGCCAAGGTTTTTGTTCTGCCTATTATATAACATAAATGCACATTTCATTGCTATGAAAGTAATATACAGCTGGAAGTCCAAGTGGAAACTCTAAAACTGGAGTATTCAGGATAGTGTTCTGGTGGCATGTTTTCAAAAAGCCACCTGTGTCTAATTATTGGTTAAAAAGCTTTTTCCTCATTTGTCCAGGCACCAAAGGCAAGCTAAAGGGGATGCTGCTGAACTGCTGCACAAGGAAAATGTCCTTCCACAAACAGAGAAACGTCACTCTGCACAAGTCAACATGGAAAGCATCAGGGAGTTCAACCAACTCAAATACAGAGGTAATGGCAAAAACATCAGAAAGACATCAGAAAAAAAATCACAAAGTAAAATATACAGCCAGTTTAACATAGTTGTACATACTAAATTCAGTCACTGTTACTAAAGTAGGAGCAGATCGTCTAGTCATCGACCTCTCACTGCTCTAAAACTTTAATATGATGAGGTCAAAGGAGGTGTTCATCAGACGCTGTGAACAAAAGCTAATGTTTGGACCAAGAAAATGGCTTTGGATGCTTTCCCAGTCTGACTAAATGCAAGGTTTGGAAAACAGAGCTGCAGCTTGTAAAACCACACAAACAACAAGAAATGCTCATTGATGTGAAATTGCTGAAATCTGTAATCGAGCTTCAAATATAAATTACATTTACATTTAGTCATTTAGCAGACGCTTTTATCCAAAGCGACTTACAAGTGAGGAAAACAATGGAAGCAATTTTAACAACACAAGGTACAAAAAGCATAAGTGCACTAAAAAGTAGTCAGTTTAAACCCAGCACAGTATACAAAACTAAGAATAAGTAATTTTTTCTTTTTTTTTTTTTTTTTTAAGAAAGGAATCGATAGAAAGTAGAACTCAGTGTTTGTCAGTCAGGTGTTGATGGAAGAGATGTGTTTTCAGGCGTTTTTTAAAGATGGCTACAGAATCTGCTGATCTTGTAGCAGCAGGTAGATCATTCCACCAAAGTGGAACAGATCCACAGAAGGTACGTGAGAGTGATTTTTTACCTTTTTGGGACGGATGTTGTTCATTTGCAGAGCGCAGGGATCTGGCAGGAACGTAGGTCTGTATTAGTGAGTGAAGATATGAGGGTGCAGAACCAGTGGTGGTCTTTTAGGCCAAGAGCATAGCTTTGAACTTGATGCGGGCGTCAACCGGGAGCCAGTGTAACCTAATGAATAGAGGTGTTACGTGCGCTCTCTTCGGTTCATTAAAGACCACTCTTGCCGCTGCATTCTGGATCAGCTGCAGAGGTTTGGTTGTGCAGGCAGGGAGTCCAGCCAGTAGAGCATTGCAATAATCCAGTTTGGACAAGACAAGAGCCTGGACTAGGATTTGCGTAGAGTGCTCTGATAGGAAAGGTCTAACTTTCCTAATGTTGTAGAGGATGAATCTACAGGACGGTGGTGCTGGCGACATGACTTGTGAAGTTTAGCTGATCATCAATTACCACTCCCAGATTTCTGCCAGTGCTGGACGGTGTAATGGTTGATGGGCCTAGTTGAATGGAGAGGTTGTGGTGGGTCTTTGGATTGGCCGGAATCACAAGCAGTTCTGTTTTTGCAAGGTTCAGCTGCAGGTGATGGTCCTTCATCCAAAGTGAGATGTCACTCAGGCATCAAGACCTGAACCATTGCAACGCCATTCCAGAGACACCCATCGCCCTGAGAGAGGACAGGAGGATGTGATGATTAACAGTGTCAAAAGCAGCAGACAGATCCAGTAAGATGAGTACAGATGACTTGGATGTTGCCTTTGCCAGTCTCAGAGCTTCGATGACTGAGAGCAGTGCCGTTTCGGTGGAATGTCCGCTCTTGAACCCAGACTGGTTCTGGTCCAGGAGGTTGTTCCGTGTGAGAAAGGATGAGAGCTGAGTAAACACAACTCGCTCCAGAACTGCTGCATGAATATGCATAGATGGCAGTGCAGCATCTATATGCTGCCTATGACCCATTATAAAGTAATAGTTCATACTGTATAGTAGAAAAAAGTCAAAAGATTTGCTGAGTCATAACCAAGATTCTGCTTTCAAACAACAAAAGGGGAGCTGTGAAAACAGACGAGAGAGGCCTGAGAGCCCAAGACACAACGACAGTATGAACTGGGGAGAGCGGGAATCAAACCGCAAACCTTCTACCACCTGAGCCATTTAATCACTTGCTCCTGTGCTTGCCAGACACATCCTCTCGTGAGGTAGTCCTTCACGAGTATCCTGACCCTCCCACTGATGCCCAAAGCCTGGACATCCAGCAGCAGGCTGTCCTCAGGGAACAGCAACGCAGACTTCGGCTTATGAAAAGAAAAGACACGAGCGGTCAGTATTTTCAATTAGAAATATTTGTTTAAGGAATACTTGCAACATACTTGAGTATACTCTTGAGGTTATTCTTGTTATTGTTTCAGGCTTTTTGGACCAGCTAGAGGGCCTTCCTCTCTCTGTGAGTAGTGTAATTATGCATCGTCACTTTGAAAGGCAAGATAAGTAAACGCTACATGGCTTACTCTTCTGAAGTTAAGGAGGTTAATTGGTGCCTGCTTTGTTGCTTATCTCAGAGGAACAAGAATGAGCGTCATGTCATAAACTCCATATTGCCGTCAGAAACTGCTTTTCTTGGTAAGCACACCAACAAATTTTTTTTAACCTATCCACCTCAAAGATGATGTGGTGATCAGCTACCATCATGCAGCGTCTGTGTCTGTCTGATTTAGTCCTTTGATCCTGAGCTAAATTGTAGCAAGCACCAGTTGTGGTAGGTCAGTGTTGTACTGGAGCTCCTGCCAAAGCAGAACATGACTTTTTGTATCATATTCTTTTATGATTGAATGTCACAGTACACCTCAACTGTGCAATTGTTATTTATCATCCAAAAGGTTTGACTAAAAATAACTAATGGCTCCTACACTCTGTCAGATGTTTACAGTGGTTCTGAAGACCTCATTTATAAGCCTTCAGCAGACCACGGGCAGAGATCATCCCACCGCAGGAGACACAACTACAATGTATTGGGCTGAGCCTCTTATGATCCGAGTCACTACAGTGACATGAGCAGTGATTTTAATGCCTTTATTAATGCTTACATCTGATATTCCCTCTGATCCAATTCATTTGTACAGGAGTCTGTATCTGTGGATCAGCTGGATGATAGTCAGCCAGATGCCCAGTCTCTGTCATCAGACACCAACCTGGGAGCTCAGTCTAGGCACAGTCGCAGAGACAAATACACATCAGGTGGGAGAAAAGCGAGCACATAAATGTAGTATATGTATACAACTGTAATGCATGAGCTTCTGTGGTCCCCAGAGAGCCAGCCTGGTGATGAAGTGGATATCTTATCTCTGCACTCCACCCTCTCTGCACTGGAGAGGGGAGTCTCTGTGGAGACCAGTGCCACAGAGCCGTGGCTACGACCGGGTACATCAGAGGCTGAGCACTTTGTCTACAGAAGAAGACCGGGCAGAAGGCCACAAGCTCGCCCCTAGCTTACACACTGCAAGTCTTAGCTTTGTTTAGCTCTTATCCACAAAGTAGTGCAAGGGTTATTAGTAATTAGCTCTAATTTAATTTAAGTAGAATAACTAGAGGCTACAAATGAAAATAAAAACAAGAATTACCCATATTTAATCCGTAGCCAACATACTGATATATGTATTGTGAATAACCAATGTAGCACTGGTGACATATGTAAAAACAGTTATAATGTAGAATATAATTTTATAATAAAATATTATAAAGTTGTGTTAAGCAATTCTTAAAACTGAAAGTGTCACTGCATGAAATAAAAAAAAAAGTATAAAATTCTTAAAATCAACCAAGTTCAAAAACTTTATTGACCTAGAACCTGATTAGAATGCCAGATGATGAATTGTACAGAAAGTTGTACAACATAGAAAACTTTACAATGCTGTATCATTTACATATTGTTTTCTACATCCATGAGCAGGAATTTATCCCATTCATACTTAAAGCACAGCTAACAATTTTAATTTTCTCTATACATACAAATTTCCCCCAAAACAAAAAGAAATAGAAAGCATGAAATATATTATTAATTTTTGATTTTGTACACAAGAGTGAAAACTAACATAAAAACCTATCGATGATTCAAAAGCAGCGAGCATCAGGCTACCCGATGTCTTCCAGTATCAGAAGCGTCTGTGTTAAAAACCTAAGAACATATATAAAATGGAATAATTTAACCCTTCACTTTCCATGGTCATCTTCGGTAACAAATTGCATCACGTAGGACAATTTGTAGGAGATGGTAAAGTCAAATAAATTATCACAAAAGTAAAATCTCCAGTGCATTCAAAAAGAGATCAAGTGCAGCAAATCCAGAGAAGATAAACAAAAATAAATGAAATCTAGTGTTTTATTATATTACAGCGGCAGATCTGTACAACTAGTATCATCCAAGAAGTTGTCCATACTTATGTTAGCCATCTGCAGTCACACAGACACTCAAGTCATTACTTTTTGCATGTTGTTGAAACCACTCAGTCGTTACACGTTAAATATACAGTAAGAAGCACACATTTCAGATTATGATCCTTCTGAGCAAATTAAAGATATGGATGACTGTCTGTGTGGTTGTGGATCAGTAGTTTATCCAGAGACAGCGCTACACCTGGTACCAGACATCACGGTGGACTCAAGTACTCCATCTGGTGTGTGTGAAGACATACGGGCGTGTGTGGTGGCAGGGTTAAGAGTGCAGGTGGGTGGTAGCACATCTGCTACTTGAGGGTGTTCAGCATAAAATATGTGGAGGTCTGAGTGTAGTGTTCATAGCATCACTGAGCCTCATCCCTGGCCTCCTCCCCCAGCTCTGTGTCCATTTCCTGTGTGGGCTGAGTGCCCGGCTCAGGGTCAGGCAGCTGCGCAATGTGGAAAACGAGGCCGATGCGGAGGTAAAACTTCCTCAGGACGGCCCGCAGCTCAGGGATTAAGTCAAACTGCATGATCTCACACAGCAGCGGGTAGTATCTCGACGCGTGAGCCTTGAACTAAGGGTTGGACACAGAAAGAGTGCGTAAACAAAAGAACAAAGAGTCTTTTATAAAGACCAGCATTTATACAAGAGTCAATAAAACATGTTCACTCTTGAATGTGTGCTCGCTATTAAACTCAAGCAGTAAGATAAGGCGAGAGTTCCTTACCCTTTCATCACTGATTTTTAGCACCTTGGTGAGGAAGAGCAGCAGTAGGTTTGTCCAAGCCTCTCTGTGGCTCTCCGAGGTCAGAGCCAAGAAGTACGCTACAGCCTCGCTACACACACTGCAGCACAAAACAGACAGAATACACATCTATTTAACAAAGACATTTTGTGTAATGGCAGGCAACAGATTCTTAAGGCTGCACAAAAACAAAACATTAATTTTCTGCATTCCTGTATGCATTTGCCCCAACATAGACCTTCGTTTTTGGTTTACTGCAGCTACTTTCCACCTGTAATACGACAGTGGGATATTTCTCAAACCCTTTTTGACCTATTGTGTATTTTGAATCCGTTTTTAATTTGGGTGCATGCACACATTTGAAAAGACAAACATTGCCACAGAATGACGAGATGAGGTGAGCACCAGAAAAAAAGGAACAAATTCAATTGTATGGCACATCTTTGAATAATAATTTATAATCATCACTTTATACCTCTTAAATAATAAAGGGAAGTAAGAGAGAGATCTGATGAGTCTCCTTTATCATAATATTATCATCAACATGAAGCAAGGGGAGAGAGCTGACTGGAGAATCAAACATTGGTTTGCTGATTCCTCTGGATCTATACAGCAAACCTTTCAGAAAACACTTAAGCAGTGTGCATGCTGTCTTTCTTCTACTGGCACATTATTCTAGACAGGTCCTCCCTCTTCAAAGCGTGGACAGTTTATACTGGGCTCATATTATTGACATTCATATTATTGAAAATCTTATTGACATTTCAGCCCAAAAGGTGTAATTTTTACTTTACTGTCATAAGAGTTAACATTACTGTATCACTAATTGCTGGGATCTATTGTGTGTTAGGTTTAAATCAAATTTCCAAATAATCCAACACAACCTATACAGCAATAAAAATAAAAAGGAAAGACACTTTGCATAAAGATTGCTGTGTACCTCTTCATTACACAGAAAAGCTCTTAAGGCACTCATTATGTTCTTATTAAAACCTACTCAAGACACCAGCACCAATTACTTCTTGAATACTCTAATTTAAAGCAGATTTTCAAGCTCCCTCTCAGATTGATTGTTTCAACATTCATCAAACATATGTTTCACAGTCGTGGTTTACTCTGCAAAGATGCAATCGTCCTCATTAGTGGGATGGAAATGATGACCCATGAATGAATGCAGACTGATCAGTAGTTGAACTCCTGAAGGGGTTCACAGATTGCCTGCTAATGTCACAAAAGCAGGAAATATACAGTATCTGCTCAGTAGGCAATGTGTACAAGCACAACGTTTAAAAGCAATAAAGAAATTCAATAGGAAGCGCTTGCATTCACTTAAAATTGTTATTGAAAGCATTGGGTCGGCTTTCTCACTTGAGCAATCTTCTCTGCACTTCCTCCCAGGCGTTCTGTCGGCTCTCGTCGGTGTACATACGGAAGAGGATTCGCAGGCCGCATGCAAGGCTGCTCGTCTCCTGCTTCAACAGGTTGGGTTTCGACTTCCCTTTGAAACCTTTAAAAAACAGCAACAACAGTCATTTGTAGACACAGTTTTAAAATGGTGGGTGATAAAAGTCCCACATCAGACTTTCCCCTGTTATCTCACCAGCTTTCCAAAGTAAAGTCCTCTGCTCATTGTTGGAGTTGAAGGCCTTGGCAAAACGATGTGACTCAAGGAGACAGTCCAGAAGCTTGAAGAGCTGTTCTGAGGTCAGGTAGCGATACATACCGTGGTCCTGGGTTTCTACTGGGACATCTGCCGCGTACACCACGTCCCGCTTCAAATAGATGCAACAGATGAGTTTGAGATGCATATGACAGCAAAAGGCAAATCTAATCATGTTGTACTTGTACCTGAGCAGCAGCAAAGTTCTCAGCATCTTCCTTCTTACTGGTGGCTGGAAAGAACACAATATTGTCGATGGTCTGGATGAGCTCCAGCTGCACAACGCACTTTATGAGCAAAGCGGAGAATAGTCGCTGTTCCAGGACTTCTGTGGAGGAAAGGGTGGTACACATCCATTAGCACGTACACACACACACACACACACACACACACACACACACACACACACACACACACACACACACACACACACACATACACACCCGTGTGACAGATCTCTGCTTTAGTGAAGGGAAGACTTACTGGTTGAGTTCCTGCTCCGGGAGCCATCCTCAGCCATGCCTGAAGTTGAACTGTACTGACTCTGCCGACGGGTCTCCATGGCAACCCGCTCGGCACTGCTGAGAGAATGCTGGTCATCAGAGCGGGACTGGATATCGACTGACTTCTGTGATATAGTGTCCTGAAAGCAAATGGCCAAGGTTACTGCAACAATGTGTAGATTCAGTAAAGCAATTATGTTAAATTGCATATTGTAATGGTGACTACAACTATATGGCCAAAATAGAGCTAAATGCTCACAGGTCTAGATAGAACAAGGTAGATATTGGAAACGATCTGTGTGGTTGGCTCACCAGTTGTTTTTCTGACAGACTCTGTGATGCAAATTGTTCTCCTTCTGCTCCTGCTGGTCTCCATGTTAACAGGCTAAAAACAGAAATAGACAATGATAAACAGCCTCAGATAAAAAAATACTTTTTTTTTCTATTCACTTCATTGAGTAAAAATACTTTGTGTGGAAAATGTTGATGAAGGAGGGAAAAACAGATGCTTGCATTGTGGTAATTTTATTCATCTTACACATGTGGGATAGTGGTCTTAAAGATGTCCAACATGCAGTTACAGGTCTTATCCCAGGTCTCAAGAGAGAACTTCTCTCCATTTAAAATGACCACATTCTCCAAACAGTTGGTGCCTGAGCGGGCAAGCTGCTCATTATCTGCCCAAACAGATGTAAAGCAAAATTGAAGGGATTTTAGCTTTTACATTTTGTGTAGAAGTTATCAACAGATGTTAATGTTGCTCTGTACTCACCTTGCTGCACACACCAGTAGAGCTGAGCAAGGATGTCGTCCAATAGAACATCATTAAGGGACTCAAAGTATTGGGTGAAAACATCACAAATGGCATAAAGTGCATGGTTGCAAGTGGTCGTCATCCACTCAGCTTTCTATGAAATACAATCAGTACCATGTAGTATTAATGACAATACTGAATCTGTCAATAAATTTATTGACACCAACTAGTGATAATTATTTTGTACCTCAGTCTGCTGCTCAGGCAGCTTCATATTGTCAAAGATCCTAAAGACAATTCTGAACAAATCCTGCCACCAGTGTTTCTCAAAGGTGTGGCCGTAAGTCTTCATTACTTCAAACATCACTGTTAGGCCCCTGGGAAAAAACAGTTTTTTTTAGTCACATAACCATAGTGGCTTTATCTGATGCAGAGTGATGAGAGTATGCTAATTAAACAATATAGAAATAATAACTATACATTTTTATAGTATGACAGTATTCAGTCAATGCCAATGGCCTGAAACAGCAGGCGTAATATGAAGCCCACCTACCTCGTTCTGACATCTAGTTTACACCTGTTGATGATGCACGAGAGCTCGAAGAGAATAGGAAACCAGCCACGCACCCACACACGGTCTTCAGGGGCTACATTCATGTCATCACTGGTGTAGTCTTTGAAGGCCTGTAGAAGAATACAAGCCACCACATTGTTTTAGCTCTAATTAAAAGAACACTTTTCCCACACATACTGTACTTACAGCCGTGTATTATACTACCATACTTTCCCATATGTGCATACTATACAGACTCCAGCAATTCCCTTTAACTTCTTAAGGCAGAGACAAATGTGTTCAAGTGATGGAGTGTACTGAATCTAGTGTGATGCATTTTAGCCCTCTTAAGACATGACAGAACATTATACAAAAATAAGAAGTGTATTGGCAGAGGACAATCCTAACCTGCGGTCTCTCAGAGACATATTTGGCGCAGTGTCGGATGAGACGGATAGCCTCCATGCTGGTGTCTGGAAATGAGGCATTACAGGCAAACTCTGACAGACACTTGACAGCATCTTGGAAGGAGTCAATGGTGGCTGCAAAGTGCTTCTCAAATACATTCGCTGGGAAAAAAAGTAGGCAGAATTAATTAAACATGTCTCAATATAAATATATGAGTCACTGAAAACCAGACAGGTCTTGTCTTTGACGTACTGACGATATGGCCTGTGGTCTGAAAGGCCAGCTCAACAATGCTTTCGTCCTGGTCAGAGGCAGCCAAATGGAAGACTGAAAAAATATTCTTCCAACCAGAGCGGATGTTTGCAGCCTGGGAGTTCACCATCTGAGCTATACAGCGCACAACCATGTCTCTGATGGTGGGAGATCTGCGGGAGAGAGAATACATTTACTGTGTAAGATGGACATCAGTACAAGAACAGAGGCGGATAAATTAAGAAGTAAGTAGTGGAACAAACACCACGCCTAAGTAGGAAAAAGGAGTTTTATTTATTAAAGGAAACCATGTCTTTGTCAATTAACTTTAAAAGCTTTAGATAACATCCTCAGTTCAAGCACAATCATTATTTTGCTAGTCTTGGCAAAGTGGATTTTACAGCAACTGTTGCCATAGTGAAGTGCACTCCTAATAACCAAGTAGTTATGAATGAGGAGAGAAGGATGCCTCCTCTTACACACATACACAAACCCTGAGGAGGGCAGTGTGAGTTAGTCTAATGGACAAGCGCTGCAGGGATGGTTATGTGGCCACTTGCCATCTCCTCTCTGTTCGAGCCCTCAGTCGGTTCACTCTGTGGGCGGACTTATATGCCGCTACTCTCCGTTCACATCAATGAAGAGTGCACTGCAGTAAAACGTTTTCGTTTTTTATAGTATCAACATCATAGAAAGCAACCTCCTTTACAAATAAAAGCAGTTTAAATTAGTTTTGTGCCACAAACATCTTTGCTGTAACAAGTTTCCTGAAAAGGCAATTCAAACAATTCAAACAAAAATGGATGTTTGGATGTTGACTTGCTATAAACAGCTGAGCAATGCAGATACTCCCTGAAACAGAACAGAAAAAAAAAGGCCAAACAGAGAGATAAACAGAAAGAGACAGGGCAGAGTGATTGTTGGACTGAATCAGAGATTGTCTGTCAGTAGAAATATTAACCAGTCACAGAAACAATACAGGCCTTGTACTTCTATCGTGGCACTAGAGATTTGCAGCTGAACAGAAACATGAGCCTCTTTACCTGTTCTTTTTCATGATGTGCTCAAAAGGCCTCAAAAAGTCTTTCTGGAATCTGAAGTTGGCCAGCTCACCCTTCTCCAAAAACTTCATGGACAGTTGCCGAAGAGAGTCCACTGCAAAAATGGCAACATCTTCATTGGTATTACAACCAACCTGTGGGGAAAAAAAAAGGACGATTATGATGTTATGTTATGTTATATTATATATAGATTATCCTAAGCAGAAGTATTGAGCTTTAGGAAGAAGAATAAACCCTTGGAAAACAGCACGACTTAAATAACTTACTTTTTCACAGGACAAACCAATGGATTCTTTAGCAACTCACTAATGAAACCAGAAATGAAAATAAAGATCTAAATACTGTTTCTGCCAACATATTTTTTTGTTAACAGTGTCTTGGAATGTTATTACAAAGAAATTTGTATTTGTCCTCCTGAAATCCTTCAGAAGTGCCTTTCTAGTGTTTACCTTGTTAAAGTGGTCTCCAATGACCTCCCAGATCCTGGACCACTGCAGCCTGATGCGGCCCATGTTGTAGTAGGAGATCTCAACTATTTTCTGCAGGCTGAACATTCGTGGGTGTGTGGGCGAGGCCAGCTCATCCATGGACACAGCACACAGCCAGCGCACAAAATCAACTGATTAACACAGAGAAGATGTTAGCAATGAGTGAATAAATGGTTCCTTTGTGCTTCTGAGTGGAGTGAGTCATTTTAATCAAACCAGAATGTACTTGTCCCTGAAGATAGTACTAACTGCATTATCTAGACTCACCTATTGCATTGCCATCCAATCTGGTGGAGCCAGTGAATATCCTAAAGCAAAAAAGAAAAATATGACGCTTGAAAATAACAAAAAATTATAATACACACTCATTTAGAGTGACTACATTACCTGTCAACAGCCACCACCACACTCTGAGAGCTCGTCTCCCCGATAGATTCCTGGATGCTAGCAATCTGCTTACGGTCAACTGTTCCTCCCACTGAAGTTTCACAGGTTTATATTATATTATATTAAAAAGACACATAATGTAAGCATATTTTCTGTCATATCAAAATTAGAGCTCTTTTTTACACAAAATGAGCAATAAACTGCTGCTCACCTAGACCAAGGTACTCATCATTATTCTGTTCCTTAGTGCTTGTGATAAAGCCTTCTTTGCCTCGCACTGTCCCTGAGATGTAACGTGCTTTCACCCCTGTACCGATGAGCTGAGCCAGCTCCAGCTGACTGATGCACTTCAAGATCTGAGGAATAATAGCACACACATTGAGCAACTCGGGAAATCAGAAATTAATCATAAACTTAATTATAATACATATATTTTCTGTCGTATTCATTTGCATTTAAGACAACTTTGCCACATAGGGCACAATAAAAAGTATAGCTGTAACAATGTACAAGCAACACAACCTCAAGCCAGGAGTTTCCCAGATAGTTGCCATCAGTGTGGGCCACAGTGATGAGGGTCTTGATAGTGTCTATGTTCTTCTGCTTCATTTCAGCTATGCCAGAACTGGCTGTTAACAAAGTGAACCGTGCCAGAGCCTGGACATATGCATCCCTCTCCAACTGTTACAGACAGATGTAGTTAATAAACACTGCAATTGAAGCCAATATTTTTTTTTTTTTTTTTTTATTGGTTAGGTTGTAATACTTGTATAGAGAAGATGCATGCTATCCTGATGGCAAAGCGAATGCCCTCCAGACAAAGAAAGGCCACCTCAGTGTCATCACAGTCTTGCAAACCAACGCTAAACGCAGCCAGGAAGGGTGTCCACGCCAGCTGGAGGGATAAAGTGTCCAAACTGTTACTGCACATACTGTCCAGTACAGTTTCAATGTGTGAATCACCCCGGACTGTAAACTACCTTGAACATGGGCCTGACGTGCTCCAGATGCGTAGCACTGGTGAAAGGAGCCTGAACATGGCTGACGGCCTCCATCAGAGCCTTGGCCGTTTTGGCCATCTGCTCCATCTCCACATTGTACAGCAGGCGCCGCTGCTTCTCACTGGCTACACCTAAGTAGAATTAAACACCCAACATAAACACACTTTACAGATTTACCAGCCTGGCAAAACTAGAGAGTAGCAATTTAATGCAATTTAAAACATGACTTAATAAGAAGGCTTATGTTTGTAATATGTATAAAGACAGGATTTAATGTAAAGTGCTCCAAAAAACGTTACAACAACATTGCATGGCAGTGCGCTTACTCTGTTTGTTAGACTTCATGGTGAGCTCCTTTGTCTCCTTCATAGCAATCTTCTTTCCAGCAATTTCATCGTAGATGGCTGAGAGATATTCCTCAGGTAGGTCTTTGCTGTCATTAATGCCTCTGTTCATCTTGATGTATTGTTCCTTTGACATTTTATTCTTTACCTTCAGAGAAAACAACAACAGGGGTCAAAAGCCATCTTTGCATTCCCTGTTATACTCCATTGTGACTGCTGTCAAAATACATCCCCCAAAAGGCTCCAGTATCAAAGTGAAGCACTCACCTGTGGACTGTGGAGGTCTGTTGTCAGCATAATGATCGAGTAGGCAAGGACGTACGCCGTGTCAGCACTGGCAAAGAGGGTTTGTCTAAAAAAAAAAAAAGAACATTCAAATTAAGCTACCACATAAGCCAAATAATAAAACTAGCCATCTTGATTGCCAGATATCTTTTATCTCTTACGCCACATTTAACTCACAGATCTACACTTACCCCTGATTGCATTCAAGATATCTAGCTGCAAATTTCTCCATGAGCCGATCAATCTTCTGAGCTTCTCCAGGGAGCCGAAAGCCCTCCAGGAAGATCCTCAGTGCAGATACAAAGTCTTTGCCCTGAAAATCCATTTGATCCACGTAGGCATACATTACTTCTTTATTGAACCGGTCATTATCCCCAAGGAACTCTCCAACTTGAGTCTAAGAAAGCAAGAAACAGGACAGAGATTATGTAATACCTCCATGTTGACTGATAAAGCTAAAGGTTAGAGATTAGAGACTATCATGTAAGGAAAAAGGTAATCATTTACTGAGTCAAGTCTTTCTTCTTGGTGCAAAAACTGTGCAAGATCCTCTGGGGTTGTACCCAGCATGCCTTGCTCTTGAAGATATTGGATTCCCCTCTTTGGCTTCTTGTTAAACCTATGCATCATCCCAAAAAATAGCCAACATCATTACAATTACAAAACATTGTGAATAATTGAAATGTGTGTGGAAAACACATACAGGTCTATGCCCTGCTCGATTATTTCCTTCTGCTGTTTAAGGACCTCAAACTGCTCTGGGTTGTCAGTACCGGACATCTGAGTGCTGTAGCTACCAATGCCAGACGATGCTGTGGAGTCCAGTGAATTAACGCTTCCATAACGATTTATAGTTTCTGGAGCCTTGGTCTCTGTGTTGTCCTGCTCTAATGGTTTCTCTTGACCTGAGGGACAACAAGCACAAACAGCTAAGTTATATCCAGGTGGTTATTAACTTTTATAGTGTTTAAAAGATGGAGAGAAAAGAAATGTAGGGAAATATCTGCCATCAACATGAATAGAGTAGAAAGAGAAAGCTTCAGGCATTTGCATTTAATAAGCTAGTGCCACGAAGGCGAGAGTCTTTCACCGAGTCTCAGTCTTTGGCAGAAACTTGACTGAGAGGCTTTGAAAATAAACTGACACAAGCAAAAGTGACTACAGTAAATGAAATGGGAAATTGCAACAAGGAAAGTAAAATGACCCCGAGGCCAATTTAACAATTACAGTTGGGCAGGGAGGGTATGCACACGGGTGTTTTCTCACACAAACTGCAATGATGAGTCCACATTTACAAAGAGCGGGTGCAAGCAGAGCATGGAAAGTGAGGCAGAGGGTATTGTAAAAGGTGGATTATCTGAGCGCTTCAGGAGAATGCAGCCACAGCTAGGGTCTAAAGGAGGCAGTTTAGTAAGCCTCACAAGAACAAGTCCTGTTGGAACGGACCCATCCCGTTACCCAATGCTACAAACAAAGGGTCTTATTACTATTCGGAAACTCTCTAAAACATTCAAGCTGGTGTCATAGTAATGTAAGTTGGTTGAGTGCTTTCCATTGTTACAAAGAATAGTTGACCTGAAGTAAACCCCAAAATGGCTATGTAGCAGAAACATTAGTAATATTAAGAAGAGAAAGGGTTATAAGTAACATTGTACAGGGTGTAAATTAAGAAAAAGACAAACACAAACAAGGCTGTAAGAACACAATTTAAAGTCTGGGTGTGAATAAAAAGACACAAAGAAGGCTGCTAGAATAATATCTAAAGTTAAGACACAAAGATCAGTCTTTAACAGATCTTCTTCACAGCAACACAGCTCTAGCAACCACACCATATAGTACTGTTACCTGCTCTTGCTTTTTCTTGAGTTTTCCAAGACATTAGGAAACGTATATGGAAGGAAACAATTGAAACATGTTTTGTTTAACTTTTTTGAGACATTACTTTTAAGACAACAACATTCAAAACTTAGTTGTTGAAGCCATATTGCTGGCACATCAGCAGTTTATCTGTCCGAGTTGGTTAGTTATGACAGCTTAGTCAGTTATACCCTAACTGATGCAGTGAGCAGTTTCTCATTTCTATAACAACCAGAAAGACACATCCTGTGGTTGTGGAAAACATGGTAATCTGTTTCAGGCAAGCAGTAAAAACATCCAAGGAGATTGCTAAAACTACTAAATATGGGTTAAGAACTATCCAACGCATTATAAAAAAAAACTGGAAGGGGGGAACAATCATCTTCGAGGAAAATCTTGACTGACTGGTGATCACTTAAAAAAAAACAACTAAAAAAAAACAGTAGAACTCACAGCTATGTTTAAACATGAAAGGAAACATGTGGACAATGTGAAGGCAACTCAAGAGTTGGGGATTAAACAGTTGAGTAGCCTTAAGAAAACAAATTGTCAGTGAGGCTAATCGGGAAAAAAGGCTTCAATTTGCTCGGCAGCATAACGATTGGATTCTGGAGCAATAGAAGAAGATCATGTGATCTGATGAGTCCAGACTGACCCTGTTCCAGAGTGATGGGTATCATCAGGGGAAGAAGAGAGGGGGATGAAGTGATGCACCCATCATGCCTAGTGCCCACTGTGCAAGCCTGTGGGGGCAGTGCTATGATCTGGGGCTGCTGCAGTTGGTCAGGTCTAGGTTCAGCAACGTTATGTGGCCAAAGAATGAGGTCAGCTGACAACCTGAATATACTGACTGACCAGGTTATTCCATCAATGTATTTTAGAGTGTGTGACTTTTTTTGGAACAGGCAGTGTATATTAAAGCATGTCTTACCAAGGCTGGTCTGTGAATTAGGGTTCACATATTGGTCCTTGCTCCATTCTACCATACATTTCAGGATGGACACTAGACATTCAAGGCCCTTCTTTCGTAGTGTCAGCTCCTAAAAAAAAAAAAAAAAAGAAAAAAAAAAAAAAGATAAAGAACATACTAAATGTTGCACAGTTGTTTGTCATAAACCGCAGTCTTTATCACAAATTTCATACCTGTACTGGTGTTGTGCCAAGCTCATGACCAGCACGACCCTGTGCTATTTTTGACAGGTCATTGACTAAGCGTTCAAATATGTTAGCAGCATTTAAGTCACAATCATAATTCACGTAAATGTCCACCACACTCTGGGCATCTGAAAAAGACACACTACATCACTACCATGTTCGACAATTACAGAGCGCTTACTGATGTACAAACTTTAGTGAAAACACCAACAGACCTGCACATATTCTAGTGAGGGTTTGGATGACCATCCACTTGTGGTCGTAGGAGCTTGTTGATGTCTCGAGAATGTACAGAAAAATCTCTTTGAAGAACACCTGAAGACAGAGGCATGTGAATAAGAGAAATAAAACACAGCTTTACATACTAAATACTAAATCAGCACAGCTTTTTGCTTAGATTGAATTTATTTGTCAGTGTTGACCAGAAATACAATCTGCTGCCAGAGAACCTGTGAAAATGTCCTCCTCATCAAGATATAGTGGGTGGGCAATTAAATATAGCTAGTGTACTATTGTCATCTAAGGGCTTCCCTGCATATGTTAATCACAACACTATTAGACATTGATTTACTGAAAAGCTAGTTAAGACAATCCATTCCTATTAGAAAAGTTTTAAGAAGACTGAAATGTAGCAAGTTACAGAAATGTTTTCAGACTTAGAGATTACCTCGATTTGCATCTTGAGATGTGTCTTGAAGTGGGACAACAGGGTGAGGAAAATGGAGAGTGAGAGTTCAAAGACCTCAGGCACTGAGGATACACCGTTCTTGGACAGAGCCACACAAAGGTACTGCTTGATGGCATTAATGAACATTTCATTGGTTTTAAAAATGGGCCCCGCATTTTGCAGTATGGACAATAGCAGCTGCAGTGACAAGACCTTCGATCGCAACTCATGGGACCTGTACCAGACAAAGAGAAACAAAAAATGTAAAAGATCCAGACATTTTAGTCACTGTGCTTATGAGGCATTTATCTGCATCAAGTAACACCAAAAAGACAATAGTGTTGTGCAGAGAACAACCACATGATACTGTATCTCATCAGAGAGCTATCAAAGAACTGCTAGAGCATCTAAATCAAAGACTCTGCTAGTCTGAATTGTTTGTCAGCACAGCTCATACTTTCAGCTAGTTTATATGCTGCGACTGGCTCCTTCTCAGCAATGCCTTTTATCTCCTGTAAGTAGACAAAGGACATTTGTGGGGCACAACAAAAGATTTATTCACTTTGGCAATCCTACAAAAAATCTGTATGTATAAATCTGTATTTCTTTAAGCAACACTAGTTTAAGTGTAACTTTTTAGATTTTGTTCCCTATAGTAACATAAAGACACATGAAAAATGTCGATCTATGTATTAGTCCCATTTCTGTTTGAATTTCAATGACTACCCCACCATTCAGTACAAAAGACTTTCTGTGCCTCCAGAAAGCAGCAAGTGTTTTAGGGAATGCTGAGTGATGCCTCATTGTCTCCTATCCTATCACTATTTATCATAATAACACTTATTACTGGAGCAATCCACATTTGAAACAGTGACATGCATCTATTCTTACACACAGTGCACTCATACAGAATAAAAGTAGGAAGAAGGTTGTTTTTTTTCCGACACCGACTCAAGAAACAGCATAACACTGCAACACTGCTAGATTTCCTGGTAGAAATACATTTTTTAATCAATAACCAACTAAATACATTGAGCATATTTTATTTATGCTTTCATGTTTTTTGATTAAAACCAAACATGAATAGACTTACTTGGGATCTGGTGGTCCATCAGACAGCGGCTTCATTGAGAGTTTACAAAGTGAGCGAAAGACAAGGAAGGCATCTTTCTGGAGGATGTGTGAGAATTTAGCACCTGGTGGCTGACCCGGAGCTGCTCCAGATTCCTGTAGAATCAATGAATCAACATACAATTACATGCTGTACATTATAGAACAGTGTGTGGTAAAATGCTTGAAGAAGAGCAAAGATATTTGAATTAACATCTCAGTCATTTTTGTGTTTTTTACCTGAGTGTCAGTGGAAGAGACAGACAGTCTGTCATCAGTGAGTGAAGGGGTGAAGGTGGCAGAAATAGGCGTGCCGGGGATCCCATTGGCGTGGACATGCTCATTGTCACTACCCACAGTTCCCTCGTCCTCCAGGGAGCTCTGAGTGCCCTCGGTCACTGCTTCAGCCGGCTCCGACTCGGTGGGCTCCCCGGACTCCTTGACCTCAGAGCACAGGTTTGCAGGGTCCAGACAGTGCCCTGTGAAGTAAGGATGAGTTGAAAAGGATACCCAGTTCAAATATAATATGTCATTCAGATAAAATATATAGTGTATATACGCATCTTATTAACTAGGATACAATGTGATGTCATCTTAACAGACCAGATGCTGTGGGTCAATGAGAAAGATTTGAATAAAAGGTGGTACAATATTTTTTTTTTTTTACAGCATCCAAAAAAAGCCACAGAACAAGAGACTCAAGTGTAATCCTCCTTTATTCTGACCATTAAAGCCTGGCTGACAAATGTTGCTCGAGGGTAAAAGTGTCAAAAGAGAGCCCACGTGATTTTAAAGTGTATTTTTGAGCTGTAGAAAATGTCTTGCATCTCAGTGGAAGAGTGCTTTGACTTCTTTTTATCAGCAACTAAGAGAACTTTACGACCCCTACCCTGACCTGAAATGCCTCTGTAGCTTTGAAAAGACTTAAACAGTTAATTATTTAAAGAGCAGCATGTTAAAAAGAGCTTTGAGTCTGCTTCTACCAAGCTGGGTACTAGTTATCATGCATAGGCACTGACATTGTTGTACATATTGTGCAACACCCCCAAACAGTTGCATTGTCAGTTAAGTGTTGTAGCTTTCATATGCATTTAAGCTAACATTGTACATTGCACTCATTGTTCTCCACTTTGTTTTTAAACAAGCAAACAGGTAATTATGTCAAACTGCAGCTGCGCTCACCTCCTGCTACAGTATCGACCACTTCTTGTAGTATACTCTGAACAATTTCCTGGGCTTTTTCCTCATAGTTGGGGGCCTCTCCATCCTCATCACGAGTCTGCTGTCGGGCTTCTGCGTCTAAATATAACACATGCACTTAAAATAAAATAGCATCCAAAAGGTGTAATTCAAAACATCTGTACACAGTGGTTTGCATCCTAACACAAACATGAAATTGGCAAGAGGCTATGCTTTTATACTGTAGTTTGTGTTCAATATGTTTAAGCCTTAATATTTTCAAACAACAAGTAGAGACCAGAACTAAAACTAGAGTGTCTTAAATAGGTAATTATTTAGTTTGTTGAGATAAAAAAAAACAACTGCAAGAGGCGTTTCTTACTCTGTGCTGCTGCGGTGGCCTGGTCCGCCTCTGTCTGTTCATTTTCAGCCATGCAAAACTCCGACCCATTCTCTGGATTGGGGCTCTCGTAAACAGGCCCCTGCTCTCCGTGCTCGTCCTGCACAGACACAGACCTACTGCTTCCCTCTGGGGCCGGGGTAGAGGGTGCCGTGGATGGCGCTGTGGACGGTGTGGATGGGACGGAAGGGATGTTAATGCTCGTTGTGGTAGGTGTGGTGGGGCCGTTGGAATCTTGGGTCAGGCCCTTGGCTGGTGGGTGATTGTGAGTGAGTGGTGAGCTAGACTCCGTCTGTTGTGTGACAGGCGAGTGCTGCCGGTGACGCTCTTTCTCCAGCTTTGCCTCCTGCAGCTGTGGGGGTTTAAAGGAAAACAGCACGCACAAGTACACACAAACACACAACAGGTTAATGTTGTAGGTCATAACAACAGTAACAAGTGTCTAGTTCCCTGACGAGCTTACTGAAAACTACACAGCACAAAGGATGTTACTATATGGACTCAGATGTAGGCCATACTAATAAACAGGGTTCCCACTCTTTCATGAACATCAGATTTAAAGACTTTCAAGGACTTTTAAAGCACACATTTATTTTATTAAGCACCTAGTCACACCCCGGCATATGTAGCGTGATTGAAAGACCTCTTACACTACTGCACATATCACTTACACTTAACATTTACATTAAAACTTTCAGAGTAATAATGATGCTCTGAATGTGTAGGTTTAATAAATTTAGACTGTTTTGAGCAGTTGTCTTCAAAGAAATGTAATTAAATCCAATGGAGTTCATACTGGAAAAATTCAAATACATTTTCTTAAATATTGATAAAAACATTTTCTTGCATTAAACTTTTTTTGCTGTACTTTTTTAAATTAGAAAGAATTGATCAATTTAAAATTCATAAAAAAGTGGTTAAATGCAGTAATATTACAGTAAAACCTGTTAACATAAAAAAAATGCACATTCACTCAATAGAGATGGTACTCATTAATAAACTCAACTTAAAATTATTTTGTAAATTCCACTTTGTTTTGCAGCTCATGTATGAAATAATTTTTAGAAATAGCACCATTGTACTAAACCAAATTTAAGATTTTAATCAAGCACTTTGAAGGACCTATTTTTGTTTTCAAGTACTTTACAGTCCTTAAAACTGCATGTCTGAAATTCAAGTACTTTCAAGAAGCACAGGAACCCTGAATAAAAGATCACTTTGCGGACACACTGACGCATGCTTATATAGAGTGAGCTTATTTCAGTCCAGCAGTAGCAGTATTTCATTTGGGAAAAAATAAATAAATAAATAAATCACATGTTGGCTGCTGTGTCATGGTTGTCATATGTTACCACTTCTCCTGAAGAAGTGACTATACTTTTGTGGAGGTAGGTCACAAGCCAAAAGTGGGTCATAAGACATTTGCACACAGCTGCAGCCAGAACATTGTATTATATTCACAGTAAAATGTAATTTCACAACATTCAC
This sequence comes from Perccottus glenii, assembly GCA_024416835.2. Classification (NCBI taxonomy): domain Eukaryota; kingdom Metazoa; phylum Chordata; class Actinopteri; order Gobiiformes; family Odontobutidae; genus Perccottus; species Perccottus glenii. The sequence continues at coordinate 16,180,505 of CM044558.2, forward strand.
AACCTACACTGACCATTTCGGCTAGCCAGAGAAGAAAAGTAATCATATGCATTAGTACGACTTTAAAAAGACAGTTGCAAAAACTTGTACAAGCAGTGGATGTTTTTCAGCCAGGCAAAATTACAGCAGCCCATGGTGCATTTGGAGTTTTCACAAAATTAATTCACACAAAATGACAGATTTAGTGAAGAGAAAGAACAGTGACTAGAGAGAGCCATGAGCACCAAATGGATAATGAACTGTGAGACTTGTATTATAAACAATGGTGATGGATGGTGACCCCCCCTCCCCATTGTAGTAAATTAGCTTTTCAATAAATAACTGTAATTATCTGTGTATTTGCCAAAAATGGATGATAGCCATTGTGTGGATTTATTTATTTTTACTGTGACTAATTATTTATGATGGCTCATCATAGTGAACAGACAAAATAATTCCTAAATTAATTCCATAAAAGCGCAGCTTGATTTTTAAAATCTCAATACCATCTGAAGTGTTTTGTTGTTAATTTGTTTTTCTGTGTCGCATGTAAACCTAAGATGCAACATTCAATTGCACAGCATTCGGAATAAAACAATTAGCATTGAATATAAGTAGCAGTAACAAGGATAGACAAGCACACCTTGGGTGGAGGGGCAGCCGAGGCGGTGCAAACAAACTAAGCTCATTATTTAAATGCCACCTCAGTCGGATCGTGAAGGCTGAGTCGTGTGTTAGAGTGGGTGAGACTGCCACTTTGGATGAATGCGTGTGATCACTGCACACCGAGCTGCAGTCAGGAGGAAGCTGGATCTTCCTGTGGGGCACCCCGGCACAACGCAGATAATGACAACACCACAGTAGGCCTCAAAGTCTGCCATGTTTTGATATCTCTTTCTCTTTATATTTCTCCATCTGTGTCTCCGCAACACTCTTATTGCTTTGAGATAACTATTTTAAAACAAAAACAAAAAGTTGACAGGAATAAGGCAGGTGGAGCTGCCCTGCGCCACAACATTAACCAAGTCTGAGTATTAATCTAAACTAAATGTACAAAAAGTGCAAGATGATTTGAAGGCATGTCAACAAGCTACGGCAAGCAGCATGGAAGAAGTACACAGAAGCATACCTGCTCCGGTGCAGTGTAGGAGCGAGAGAAAGAAAACATTAGGCGTGGATGAAAAAGAAGCGTGATGTGCAAACACAGACACAGACACAAAGTGTTCAGAGTTTAGATCAGGCAAATCACAGCAGTCCTGCAAGCTTTACCTGGCGGTCACGCTTTCTGGAGGCCAGAGACCAAGATATCTTGTGATTTGTAAGCTTTGTGTCCAAAAGGTAGGGAGGAAGGCAGGTAAGGAGGGAAAAGTGTCATTCAAAAAGAAAAAAATGACATTAGAGCAAGCTTTGTTGGTTCAAAGCATCACCTAAATGTCCCTCTGAACACAAAGCAAACAACAAATTTTATTTAAATGAGAATAGATGGCTTGAGTAAACCTTCTAAGCCAAATATTCTGTCTGAATATCATGCTTGTATCATATTACAGTTCAATCTGACTCAGGACCGATGCAGTTTTAAAATTAGACATCAGCTGCAGCTTCTTCAAACTGCAAACACACATTTTTGTCTAAACTTTTGACACTACAAACAATAGCCTTATCTTGCTTTTGTCCGATTTCAATCACACAGTGGCTTAAGAAGAAGCCGCCATCTCTCGCTCCAAGACTCGGATTAAGACCTTAAAGTACACATACTGCTTGGTTTTCCATGCGTGCGAAGATGACGTTGAGCATCTGTGTGAGCGTAGCTTTGGCTGTGGTCTGGTTGATGAGGTTCTTGCTGGCCAGGTAAATGTTGTAGCAGGTGCGGACAGCCTGCAGAACGGTGCCCTCGTGGATCTCTATGTGCTGAGAGGTCACTGCTGTCAACAGAGCCTAGACAAGATACAGATCCTGATGACACCATGGCATATTTAGCACACCAATGTCAGCTTTAAAGTGGAGCATGAGGTTTCTTATACAAGCTAGGACTTAATATAAAATAAAGTTGTTGGAAAGACCTTTGAACGACCATTCTGTACTACCGTATTTTTCGGACTATAAGTCGCACCTGAGTATAAGTCGCATCAGTCCAAAAATACATCATGACGAGGAAAAACATATATAAGTCGACCGGACTATAAGTCGATTCATTTAGAACCAAGAGAAAACATTACCGTCTATTTACATGTGTTTATAATACACACACGAATCTCTCTCCTGGCATTTTCTCAAAAGTTACGTATTTATTATTTCTTAAACATTGTCAACACATTAACTGTGCACCACACCTCATTCATTGTTTTACTGATTATATTTCTGCTAGAGGTTAATACTAGAGTTGCTGTCGCTTTTGTGAACAGGGCATTTTAGCATTTTTTTGAGCAGTTAGCTTACATGCTGGGTCAATTGAGTTAGCTTCATTTATTTAAAATCCAAGACCAAGAACAGATATTGGTAATCTGGCAAGTCTGGCAAGGCAAGTTATTCAGCTAATGGTACACAATAGTACACAGAACAACAGGCTGAATATGTATATTAACGTACATTAACAGTTAGCTACATATTAGCATAGCACTCACTCCAAACTTTCTTTCTGCTGCTCGATTAACATGTTACCGCTGCATATTTTACTATCTGCAGTTTGTAATCTGCAGAATAGGATTTTCTCTTTGGTGGCATTTTGTTTGCATTCAGTCTTTCTCAGTTGTCTTTAAGTTAATATTTCAGTTAACAGTTTTCAGTGGTAGGCTACAGGCGCACTGAGCAGCATAGAGCGCCCTCTCGTGGCTGTAGACGGTAATGTTTTCTATTGGTTCATTTCTCTTGGTTCATTTCTCTCGGTTCATTTTTATCGGTTCATGTCAAATAAATTGATAAATAAGTCGCACCTGACTATAAGTCGCAGGACCAGCCAAACTATGAAAAAAAGTGCGACTTATAGTCCGGAAAATACGGTAATTAATTACCAATTAAAGCTCTGTATTTTGCTCTGGCTAATTTATTTTATTCCTTTTTTAAAATGGTCCAGAGGGTGCTGCTTGACAAAGACAGAGTAAAAATATTTTGATAAATTATTCAGTCTTAGTTGATAACCTCAGGTCAAGAGTACTCTCCTCCAATGGCTGCCAAACCAAACAGAACTATCTAAAACTATCTACTCTCAGAACAGATCGCACAGGGGCACAATTTAGTCAGTACCATTTTTAAAAAGTTGGCAGTAACACAACACATCTTTTTGTTTGCTTTGATGGACAGATGTGTTTGATGTCATGCAACAATGGCTGCAATACCAACTTGTCAACTTGTTATGCTTCATCTCTCAATTCAATTTCTACTTATTCCACAACACTCATCCCATAGCACATTGATTAGTGAGCTCAGGTCTCAAACATGATGCTCATTGTTTCATAGTTTTTCCAAATTAATTAAAATCTTGGGTAGAGGTGTGTGTGAGAATGCTTTATGTAATAATAAGACCACAGCAAAAGGCCTCACCTTGATGATTTGTAGCTGTATACCTTCATCCGTCTGTGGCCCCTGGAAACAAGCACAGATGGTCTCGATGATGCGGTCTATGAGTTTCTTGCCCGGGGCTGTGCTGTCCGGGGCACTGCCGGTCAGGTGGCCATATGCTATCAGCTTCTACATATGCAAACACACACAGGCAAAAGCAGAAGCCACATGTTATAATTTGGTAATGTTGTGAAATACTAGCACAATTACTGGAGGGTGTGCAGTCTGACTTTTCCTGCCACTGACCTGTAAACAGTCTAGCGAGGTGATGACGATACGGGGACATTTGGACTGACATGCAAGCTCGAATGGCAAAAAGTACTTGTCGGCTTCGATGAAGTTGGTCTTGGATTTGATTGGAGGCAAAGTGCTGGAACCCGATTTGCTGTCTCCACTGGGCGGACTAGGAAAGAAAAGGGACTAGAGTGAGACATAAACCCGGTCCAGCCTGTCAGCAGAAGTCACCAGAAGAAGCACGGTTCAAAAATCGGCCTAACATACTCACCATCCTCTTGACACGTAGGCATGACTAACGTATTAAAAGTGTGTATTGGGATTGGCATGTTTCACTGTACAAAAACAGCTCTTCTCATCCACAACATGATTCAACGTGCTTGAAGTGTGTTTTCATGTGCCCCGTTTCTCAAGGCGAAAAAGGCAAAGCAACGCATTTTATTACAGTGAATCTAATATATTGCCTGGCTGCTTCAACTGTTTTATTTGATCTCTCCTCAGAGTCTCAGTAATCCCAGAAATGTGCTATTTAAAATCCAGACTTCAGCCATGTATCCATGCTCACAAAGCATCCTCAATCTTCAGACAAATTCTTAAGAATATAACGTTACAGACCATTTTTAAAGTCCAGTGGCACAGACTGTTAAAATTGGGATCATCAATTCTCAGCGTCCATGAGCACTAACCACACCCAAACTGCACTGGGATAAGACAGAGACAGGAACGGGGGAAGGGGAAGGGGGTATTGTCTATGTCTTGGCAATGAAAAGGCATGACTTCAGCTCTTTCAGTGGGACAACCTCAGTGGAGGAACAGGACGGAATCAAAGAGACATACACAAGCACAGGACACGGCTAAAGCAGCCTTGGAAAGAAAAGGGTGGGTAAATACAGCAGAGATGGAAAACAAAACAGGAGCCAAGCACTGAGAGCGGTTATAGGAATTAGAAGGGATAAAAAAAACTGGAACAATAAAAGGGTAAGTAGCAGCTCAGTGAAATCAAAGAGTGTAAACAACAGCCTCTCTCTACACTGAAACCAGTAAGGAGCAGTGATTCAGCAAACAGTGTGCAAGGCGCCGGCTGATCTGTATGGCATGTGAGCGCATCTGTGTCTCAGCCATTGTGCTGGCTGTCTGCAGGGATCTGCTCTGTTCAGGCTTATTCCTGGATTCGCTGCTTAACATTGCCTGTCCTGCTCTGTTCAGCCCATCCTCCACACACGGTTAAAGCCCCTTATTATTAATATGCACATTAACTTAGATGTGATATGTAATTTTCACAATGTGTAAAATGTACTATTCTCTGCATGACAATGGCAAGACCCTTTTCTAAGGATTTAGTACAGGTACGATGTTAACAAACCTTTTCTAAAGTCCACAAGTTCTTAAGACAATATGCCTTTCTTAAAGACACAATGTCCTTTTTTGTTTACATGTACATGGGCGTTGTGTGCAGCACTCCAATAACTTACCAAGAGCTTAGAGAAGAAAAGAATAATGAATATAGGGATGTTTTATTTATTCCAGCTCAGTATATCCATTTAGCCATATATCCTTTGGTAAAACTAGATAGTATTAGCCTAAAAATACATTCTGGAAAGATTAACCTTAAGATAACATCTATCTTCTCAAGTGGTAATGTAGTGTATAGTATCCAATATACAATAATGCAACATCCTAAAAAAATTAATTAGAAATGTTGTTGAAATGCACTAAAATGTGAAATTTTGTGAACTGAAAAACTGCTTTGTGACTTGTACCTTTTTCTATATCCCCACTGAAAATGTCCTTGCCTGAAATTGGGTTTTAGTGATGAGCTTGCCCAAAGAATAGACATTGGGGGACAATTTAATATTACTGCAGGCTCACCTAAAGACAATTTGTATTCTTGAGTGGAGCTCGAGACAATGCAACTTTATTACTCAGAAACCATTGTAAAGTATCCACAAACGCATAAGCAGCTGTTTGTGTGGCCGTCAGCAGGTAGTTTTCAGCTTCCAATCTTTGATTTAGACGTTTTGAGTCCAAACAAAGTTGTTGAACTGGTCAAGCTAATTTGAAGAAAATAATAGACCTGTGTGAGAGAGAAGAGATGTGTAATGGGAGATAAAAACGAGACAGCGGAAAGGAGATGAGATGAGGATGAGGAGAGGTAGCACTCATGGCACGTTTCATTCCAAAGCCTGTGTTACTTGGCAGCCGATACATTAGGACAGCACACACTCAAGCTGAGCATTAGGTAGCGGCTTGTGAGGGAAAGCCATTAATGAGCAGGCAAAGGGGAACAGGCCACACAGATAGACGCAAACAAAAACACACCAGAGTACTCCACCACACACTGCCTTCTAATCCCTGTCACTAGTTTGAGAGGTCTACAGAGGCTTGTAGTTAGGGCTTAGCGTTGTCCCGCCTGGAACACAAACACATTCATTGTTTTATAATAATGAATTAATGCTTACCTTAATTTTTCTGATTCCTCTTTGATTTCCTCTGAAAGAGAAAAGAAGAAAGTGTTAAATTAGTGTGGCAATAAGAGTCTTGGGAAATGCTGAATATCTAGTATTTTATTCAGATAATGACACCATAGAGACTGAAGTCTCACTATATGAGCCAACACAGATTATTTGAAACATTTATGAAGGACATTTTTCTCTGGAACGTTTCAACTGCACAGCTCTTTAACTGTCACATCATAAGACGCGGCAGCTGCTACTAGAGCCTGCCTTTTCCCCAAACCCGAAAAACAACCGACTGACATTGAAAACATTTTTGCACAAGAAGCAAGACTAAACCCAACTCTTAAGTCCCCCATGTTGAGTATCCACGCAGACCCGCTGTGCTTTGAGCGTTGTCATGGCACTTTTCTTGTTTCGCCAGAGAGGGGCCTGGTTAATGTATTGCATCAACTTCCATAAGCGTAACCATTATTCACTCACTCTCCTCCGCCTCCACCAGCCAGGACAACATTCTCTGTTTATTTCACAGTTCTCCAGGCATGAAAGCAGTTGTATGAACTTGCTGAGCGTTGGCCCAGTAGAGGAAGGAAAAACATGAGACAGACACACAGAGGGAGGGATGACAGGAAGAGAGGCTGAAATACTGTAGAGCTTGCGCTGGACTGGAAGACAGGCCAATTGGTACAAGACATTTAAAGGGAGTCTTCAGTGGGGAAGCTTTTTTAATCGCAGTTGAGTACTCACAGAATAGTGCAAGCCCGCAATAGTGTATAATAAAAACACAGTAACGCAATGACAGCTCAATTATTTTACTGCTGGAAGGTTAAAGGAAATCCACTTGCTGAGAATATTTAGCACATAATACTCAGAGGAATATATATTAAAAAAAAGAAAAAAAAAAAGTCTGGTTTCGCCGACAAAAATACATATTCAAATCTCACTGACAAATGAGGTCAACAAAAAGGAAAATGGCACAAGACGAGATATGATTCAAAGCCTACCTCCAAAACACAGTTGGGCATAAAAACTGGATTTTCATTTCCACTATGTGATGCTTGAACTGAAATGCACTTTTGGCTGCGGCAGTAGAAACGAGGCCAGAATTCAAGTGAAATGAATGAAGTGCCAGCATGAGCAGACAGTGATGCAATCATTGTGCGCGTCGAGCAAAACTGAACCACGGACAGCAAAGAAAATAAAGGATGTGATGATAATTCAGTTTGATAATATATTACATGTACATGTATTCATCTTTAAAAAAAATCGGTTTTTTTGAAAGCCATATATACAAGAGCCAAGTCGAAAACTGACTGCGGGCTAAAGTATAACATTGCAGTCTATCTTCCGCTCAAGTCCAGAATGTACAAGTTATAGCCAAGCACTTTCTCTTCAAGATGTGTGAAATTACATGCTCTGACCCTGGGCCGTGTCACTTTTAATATTAGCATCACGTACAGTCATCTCTGAAAGCAGCAGGTTTTCCGATGTATGCTAATGCACACACAAGATGACAGGCGGGTACACAAAGCAGGCAGTTTGATGTGAGGGATAGGGGACTGTCACTTTTACTGTGTAAGTAACTGTCAGATAATTAGCCTGGTGTGTCGGGAGTGTTGATGAGGAATAGTCACACCAGGATTTGAACAAAGAAACCATAGCAACAGCAGGAATATTGGGGATGAGAGAGAGAAGAGATGCATAAGTGTACAGTACTCCTGGGACAGGGCGGGCACCAATACAAAATAAACGCCGCCAAATCTGTTAAATACTGGTCTCAAACTTGACATCTATAGTGCATTAAGAATGAGGGAGGTATATGGTGTGAGCATGTGCAGGGCATACAACTGCAAAATTAAAAAGAACAGTTTCTGTAGAGTTTAGGATAAAGGGCATGCTCACAAGTGCAGCTTTCTGTAATGTATTAACCCAGCCTTGCTCCTCAGCAGTGATAGCACTATAAAATACTGCTGACCTTGCTGTGGCCTGGCTTGTTCCTGCGCCTTGCTAGAACCAAACAAGAACCAACACAAGAGGCTGTAGCTCACTGAGGTTGGGGGCTCGGGGGCCACATCCTGCACAGTTCTGTCCCACAAAGCAGTGGCTCTCCACGCTTTTATGCATCGAGTCCTTGTGAAAAGACAAGGGGGCCGCTGAGAGGCCTCTTTGAACCCAACACTGAGAATGTAAATGTGAAATATACAAAGCCTCTTACTCTTACAGAAATTTATCGTACATCACGGCATTGTAATAATTACACAGCCTCTTATCAGCTGTGGAAAAAGTAATGAATTACAAATGTGGCCTTTAAGTGAACCCCATTTCATGGTGATGTTTCAAATTGAACCACTTATCTGATGATGTTTGCTATGTTTATGCTTCAGGAGGCAGAAACAGACTTTGGCTATACTAAAAAGGTATGACCACATTTAACTGATTAGCTCTATTTGAGTTATTGAGCAGGAATATCTATCTATTCCTGCTCCCTGACCAGACCAGCCCCCAACACAAAGCCACAGAGAGGTCCATAAAGCAGACAACATCTTTTAAAATTACATTTGGTAACACGTTATTTTGCACTACACTTGATACATTGTATCTCCCTCATTAAGTACAATGTAACACACTGTGTAACAAACTGTTATTACAGTTGTTACACACATGTAACACAGATCTCTGGTGTGTTATTACATAAGAAGGGAACAGCTTAAACATCTAGCAAATCCACTAGGGAGTTGAATATTTACTCTTATATACCCTGAAGTGGCCATCTATTCAAGGGTCCCCCCTCCCATTGAGCCAGAAAGGGGGTCAGTGAAAAGCTGGCTAATCATTTCTACTCTGAGTGGCTGTCAGGGATCCCAGGTAGAGAAGTGAGAGGGGCACTCACTGAGAGCCCGCAGAGGTCTGAATGGATTAAAAAATACTTTGCACCAACATAAACACAATCCAGTGAGGTATCGCCACAAAAAAGTGATACTGTAGAACAAATAGTATTGTCATGATGGGGAAATACAACACTTCCTATATTACAGAAAACATTCAGCCCTACCTCTTTGTCTACACTCTCACACAGTAGTCAAGACAGTTACAAAGCCACTGCTGCAGACTATGTAGAATGCATGAAACATTTCCTCTACATGTAAACTTGTACGTCATGCAAACATATGCATATCATAATGGCAGACGTATCTAAGAAACACAATAGCCTCTGTTAGCTACAGAGTTTGATATACGACACCGACAAAACACAGTGAAAAATGTATGAGCCTCCGAACCTGGAGTCAGCTGACGCAAAATCACCAAATGTCTCCTTAACGTGATGTGAGCGAAACCCAACACAATTACAATGTGACGCTGACATAGAAAGAAATAGCAGAGGTGTGGTTGTCTTTAGCTCTGCACTGTTGGGAGACTGTGGACATATAGGTGTAAGTGTGAGCTATTTGAAAGAAGAAGTGTCAGACAGAGACATGTTAGTCTTACAGCATCATGTGACATCTGCTAACACAAGGATGAACAGGCTCTGATCTCAACTCAGAGACATGTCACTCGATCCCTGAAGGAGGAGCAGAGGCAGGTATTACACACCTTTATGTAATACGTGTTTGGAGAGGGCTTATCAAGGATCCTTTCTATCACACAAAGCTGATCCTGACTTGAATAGAGACAAAGGAGTCGGCTTCTTAAGATGCAAATCTGTGGCTCTGTAGACAAGGATGATGAATCAGCAGGAGAGGTATTTGGAATTCCTAATATAGAGGTTCCAACAGTACGAGGGTCAGTTTACATGCACACAGCTTTTAAAAAGAGGCTGCAACCACCTTAACATTTAGCAGGTTGACTAGCAGCTATTCACTTCAACAATTAATCATCCAGTGTTATTTGAGAGCAGTCAATTATGTAAAGAAAAGAACATAAGAGTTAAGAATGGTTACTAAAGTGCTACAATGAAATATAGAAATATAATAATAAACAATAAGCATTTCAATAAAACACCCGGTACTCTTTATTCTGCTCCAGGCGCTACACAGAGGCTGAACTGTGGCATGTGCCGAGGGGCAGCTACAGCACATGACGGTGCATTTTTAGAAATCTCAGCATGCACATGAGAAAGCCAATCTGCTTCCATAATGTATCACATCAAAGTCCAACTGCTCCTCAGGGCAGCATGACAAACAGCCTGCTGGCCGTCTCGCTGCAGACAGACAACTGCTCACAGGAGAAGTACAGACTCTTATCCCGGGTACCACCCCTGCCACAGCGGCATGACGAGGCATTCCTGAGGCAACAGCAGCAGCAGCATATGGGCCTGGCTGGGAGTGTCCATAGCAGGGACAGCGCAGGGTGGAGCTGTCCCATCTCTTCTCTGGACAGTACTGGACAGTTTTGGTCTGTTGAGACTAGTGTTGACTGTGACATAAACAATAAAAACGGGGTGAATGCATTTTATCCAAATACACAATAGGATCATTTAAATTGTGTGGGAATACTGTCCATCATAACCTGTAGGATCGCGTGACAAAAGATCCACACTGATTTACTAAGTACATACTGCCAGACAGATCTTGTACACACCAAAAAAGGCACAACTATACAAGGTATCCAACAGTTTGTCAATTAAGACAGTGCACAGGGCCTAGTGGGAGGGTCTGGGATAAACAGCTAACTCTCTGGAGATGCTCTGCGCTATATCACAAGAACAACAAAACACCTTGCTGGAGGGATGCTCTGTTTTCAGAAAAATACTAAGCAGAGGAAAAAACTACAAGCTGGCTGGCTACCAAAACCAATCACCTATAAAACAATCTTTCTGTGCCGCTCTTTGGTTATAGCCCATGCATATGCTCTAAGAGTTTACATGTGTTATTCTAGTCTAACACTACAATTAGACATGTTCTGGTCTTTACGCAGAATAGGGATTATCTGTCAGACACTGAACCATCACCTGAACAGGGAGCTGGATGCCAGAAAGACCATCCAGATGGATTTGCATTTCAAAGACTTTAGTGCCCATCTGTGTCTAGTCCTGAATCGACGGCTGGCAGTAACCCCTCCATCAAAACCCTTTATTTCGAAGTAACGCTCTGGTGGTCATAGCAACAGCAGGGCGAGTGTGTGGCTGAGAAATGGCTCCTACATGGGCACAAGAGCCTTAATGACAGTACAAGACATAAAAGGTAAAGTTTTATTTTTGTTCAGCGCTCAGCGCTGACCCTGTTATCCAGACCGTGAATACTTATTACTTCTCTGGTGTATTCATTAATCAAGCAACAGCATTTTGAGTGTGTAATACGGTGGTGTCCGCGGGCGTGATAATAAAGACCCACAGAGGCTAATTCGAGGATGAATCTGTGAGTAGGTATCCACCTCCAACCAAATACAGATAAACAGGCCAGCTGCGACCACCACCAAGACCCTGAGAAAAATCAGACCTCTGACATTTCTATTGTCTGACCTGAGAGCAAAGGTTCCACAGCGGTAATTACATTTGAAGAAGAGAGAGACACTGACAGAGGTTGTCTGGGATACACCACTGTGTGTGTGTGTGTGTGTGTATATTTCAGTGTGTGTGGATACCTAGCTTGCAGTGTCTAATTCCAAGTCTCAGTCTTACTTAACTCAGCTGTTGGAGTCGTTTAATCTATTCTTATACATATTACATGATACACTTTTTGGTGTGAATGGAATGGTTCTAAAATAAGATTATAATCATTGTAGTGGACAGGGCAGTGCAGCACAAGCTGGTGATTAATAGTGAGTCAATGCAAGACAAATGTGTGTATGCTAAACCACATCCTCATATCTGCATGGCCATATTCAGCTGTAGCCGCAGTACACAAATTTACTTTGGTGTATTCACTTCAATTCATCCTTCCTCAATTTTACTCAAAAATGAGGATTTATTTTGCGATTGATTTTTATTAGGGCAAAACAGGCACATTTTGTTTTCACTCAAGGGGTTTCTAGGTTACAAACTCAAATAATTGTTAATGAAATAAACAACAATAATACTACACACTGAAACACAAGCTCACTGGCAGAGAGAGAAGAGAGACTAATCTGTTTAGGTTATGATTGATTTATAAGCTGTACCACAACTTACAGAGGTATCAGTGGAGACGAATAATGTATTAAGACTGGAGGTATCAGTAAGAACAAGCAAAATACACACTCATCCTTCCTTAGTGTAGACCTTTTCATCAGCATGAATAAAATGATTATTTATGCTTACCCAGTGAACCCTGGTCCTGCCATGACTGCTCCAATGCTCATTATCTGAGTATCAGTCAATCTTTTGGGGTTACAGGAAGCTTTAGTGTCTGCACTTAGTTTGTAGCAGAGAAACCTGACAGCACGTGACCTCACCCTTTCGCACATCAGCAACAGCGCCCTTAATTATCCAGCAAGAAATTTGACATAAAGTGTTTTTCTGACACATCAAGCACCTGCAGCACTTATCTGCTCAATGAAGAATGAGATGGCATGTAAAGGAGAGCTTTATAACAGGTGAACCACTAAGACGCCACTTTTTGGGCGATTTCTGATTTTTTTTTATTTATTTAAATAATCAAGATCAAGGAAAGATGTTGCCACTGCTGCTTTCCCCCAAAACTACATTTGTTTTCGGCAATTTTAAAATATGTAAATGAACCAAGCAGCACTTAATTATGCATTTGATTCCAGCTGAACTGCATGAAAGCCTTTTGAGAACATGTTAAGTAGCATGAACATTTAGCATACCAAGTACTGGAAGTGACATCAAAATATGACTTATCCTTTCAATCTCTTGTACTCTATCATCCCCTCTAAAGTGTGCCATTGTCACCAGCAGTTACCTAAGGTGGCTTTGCTGCATAAAAATCACACGGTTCTACTTCTTGGTCGATATCTCTGTCAAAAATATGACAGCTGCTGGTAAAAGGGCTGTCAGTTACACAACTTATGAAAGCTAGCTAGAAGTAGTACTGAATGCCTGCAGCACCAGAGTTTTATACATTCTGGGGCTCACTGGGTCTTTGGAGAGACATAGTGTAAAGCTAATCAACAAGCAGGATCATTTATAGCCTGGTGCTTATCATGGGAGAGCATGTGGTGGCTAGTGCAGCTTATCATATATGAGCATGTGTTCACAATCTTGAATGATCAGACGTGCATTTATCCTGTCGGTATCACTGCCATGACTGCCAACTGGAGCGGAAATGTGGCAATGGTGAGATTGAACAATAACTTTGGCAGCTTGTTATGTTGTGGCTCGAGTTGGTGCTAGTTTAAGAACTCCAGGCTAAACATCTGTTCTGACTTGCATCCCTTTAGTGTTACCTTTAGTTACCTTCTTTTTTTCCCAGCTGTTTTTTTGTAGGAGTTTTTCCTTTACCCTGATGGAGGGTCTAAAGACAGGAGATGTTGACTTGGTACAGTCTGTTAAGTCCTTTGAGGCAGCTGTTTTTGTGATATTGGGATATTCAAAAAAGAATATCTTGTCTTAGTGGACCTACAGTCAGCTCTAATGTAATGCAAGCAAAAGTGGGACCGAGTTTCTTAAAACTCACAGATCTGTATAGATTGTGTTCACCCTATTGAGGTGTGTTCCTAAACTTGAGCCAGAGAGAGAGATGGATTCTTGCAAAATTAGTGAGTTCACAAAATCAAAAAGATCCATTATCAAAGCTATGTACTGGTACTGGCAGTAATGGGTGTGTTTTGTAGGTTTGACAACAAAGTAATTCAATAAAATGACCTTGTAATGAGTGATTTAATGAAACACCTAGGTATTCATCTAATTAATAGGTGTGGAGGATTTTAGTTGGTTGACAATGGCCTAAACATAGATTTCAGTATAGTACATTTTAAGATTTATTGATAATCATGTCAAGGTAAATTGTCCAATGAATAGCAACAAACCTAGACAAAAAAAGACAAAATACAAAGCAATATTTTTTTAAATTCTAAGCATGAATAAGTTAATAAAGACTAGTACAGCTCTGCATGATCAATAAAGGCTGGTCAATTGTCATTGCTTCTCTCTGAACTGCCCTGTGTGGAATAATAATAAAATAAAAGCACTTAAACTGTCAATACAGTGAGCTATGTCATGCCAAACATAAAGAAATATTCACACTGCAGTGATCAGTTACAAATACCAAAATAATCTAGGCTGACTAAGGTATAATAAAAAAAAGAAAAAGGGGGAATAAAGGAACTCCGTGTGCAAAATGAGAAGAACACATCAGACATTTATGTACTTTTCCACATACACACCTTTTGCTGGTGATACTAGTAACAACAAAGCATAAAAAATACAAGCTACGGGTTTACAGGATGTTGTGACCTCTTCATCTGACCCTCTGCTCATACACCCTGAGGGTATAGGAATAATGAGCACTGTGCTCAGCAGGCTATAGGATATAGGCTCCCACAGAACGCACCTCTTTAGCAGGTTAGCTTCAATGACCACACTATCTTTCTTCACAAATTACTCTTGTTAAGGATAGGTCTCAATTTAAAGCAATTAAATAAAGACCATCAACCACAGTGCCAGCTTTGTATAAAGCTACCAAAGCATGCTACTGAAGGAATATGTGTCTGCTTCTTGTCTGATTCTTTTCCTTACATTCACCAGTTCTTGAAAAAAAAAGGATAATAGGATCCTGCTTCTTCTAAAGTCTCAAGTGTGAGAGAAACGGAGACAATGTTCTTTTGGGGAAACCGTGGAGTGACATTTTGATAATCCAAGAGAAAGGTCACCCAGAGCACAAGGATAGTAGACTGTCAAAGGCCAAAGCAACCAGCCAGAGGCTTCCACTGCATTTTTACTTACAAACCCTGCAGTGAATTACCACAAGCTGGGCTGCAAAGAAGAGAATAGACTACAAACAAATAGGCCTTTAAATGTGGTGAATAATATTTAGAAAAAAAGAAATAGATGGATTGAGTTACAGGAGACATTTGATGACAGAAGAGTCAAACTTTGAGCACAAGAGCAAGAGGAGATTATGTAAACCTCTCTGTGTAGCTACAGAGTCACCTATTGTTTTGGATTCAGTGACTACACACATTCAACTAAGTTTTAATCCAGAGGCAGACCATTATGAACAATTTGTTATTTACTTGAATGTCTTGGATGTGACCAGGTTATTTCTTGTGATGATGAGGTCTTATGACAGTTCAATATCAAAGAGAGGAAAATGTAAATTCTGCTTAAGATTCCTCAGTACAGTTTTGATGCTGAGAAACACTTAATTCAAGGACCAATTACTTTTACAAAACAACAAGACAAGTCTAGACAAATACTTATTATGACTGTGCCATTTCAAAAAGAGTTTAATGTGTTGATTAAGACAGTAACTGCAGGCAGTGCTAGAAAATTTTAACTGCGACACATACATGTACGGTTATCCAGTGGTAGAGTCATATTACTCCAAAGAACATAAGGCAGTGTGGTCCAATAGACAGAAGACAGCAATAGTTTAGGCCTGCAGCTTACACAGGTTACTAAGAAGTATACTATAATATTAATAGATAGGAAGTTTTTGTTGTGTGCTTATCACAATTAAGCATTTTTATTCACCAGTCATGCATGTTTATCTTTATGTGATGGTGACTTTTTATTTATTCGATGTAATTTACCTAGGCGTATAAATAGCAATTATTTAAGAGTGGCACAGTGGCAGAGTGGTTAGCTCTCCTGCCTCACAGCAAGAAGGTCCTGGGTTCAACCCCATCCAAGGCAGGGCCTTTCTGTGTGGAGTTTGCATGTTCTCCATGTGTCTGCGTAGGTTTCCTCCGGGTACTCCGGTTTCCCCTACCACCAAAAACATGTACAATAGTCCCCCCCCCAAACACACATGGGGCCAGGTCATGTTTGTAAATGAGAATTGGTTCTCAAACAGTTTACCTGGATAAATAAAGGTTAAATAAAAAATAAAAAGAGAAAACATAAAACATTTTAATGCAAACTACAACCGTTTCCCCTCCTTTCTGTTTTCTAAATGTAACTGCCCATTCATTTCTAAAGACAAATGTATTCAGTTACAAACAATTTAATTTAAAAAAGGTCAAAACTTTGACATCAGCTAGCAAACAGCTACATAAAGCTAACTCTTGTGTACGTTTAAAAACGGACTTGATCCGCATAAACTTCAAAATAGACGCACAGTAAATTAATCAATGTAAGAATTTCCCGTTAAAATGCCAGAGAGGCAAATATGTAGTTTAACATTACTAGCTAACTAAAATATTACTACTGGTTTATAAAGTCAGAAGCTTTGTTGATCCTCCTTTTTAGGCTGTGACCGGAAGTGAGTCTTTATAACAGCTGTGAACTTGGTGTTATTTTAGCAGAAAGGTGTTACTACACCGGTAACCTTCTACTTCCAGCTTAGTGTAAAGTTACACAACAGCAAGGAATTTAAGCACACAACAGTTAAAATAAAACATGTAATAAACAAACACTCCAATTGAATGCCTCTGTACGGACAAGGCTAGTCTACGTCTCCTGTTCACCAGGAAGAGACACAAACATTACACCTTGGTGTGGGTTAACACACGAAATAATGGGGTTTCAAACACAGCCGTAGATGTCTGTCGTCTGCTAGTTAAAACATTTGGATAAGCTAAGGTTTAAAGAACTTTGTTGTCTAAAGATCGGCCTGTTCTTGCATCGTTACTTGGTTTCCAGTATCGCCTCGATGTAGCCAGAAACACCCACCCCTCCTGCACCATTTCCGTGTTTTAAACGGGTCCATTTCTACGGACCATGAGACACATCAATTAAATATAAATGTTTGTCCGCTATAATACAAAAAAACTGATTACTGAATTCAGCCGATGTGCAGGGAATGAAAACGATGTGTTGCGACACTGTTAACAACAGCCGGTTAATAAGTAAAGGGGTGCATGACGTGTCTAAACCAATGAGTGAAAAATCGCAAGAAATATGATGCAAAAACAACACAACTCACCTAATGCCACCTCACAGGCTTTGCGCAGCTGGGAATGGTGAGCCTTTTTTACCTCCTTGTCGGCCAAAATCTTCTCCAAAGCTCGGGTAAGGAACATGTTTTTCGTCTTTTTGCCCTCATACATGTCGCACAGGAATTTGGGGCGAGGAGTGCCTGGTCCCAAAGGGGGGGCTGCAGCCGCCTCGAATATAGATGTATTCCTTTGCAAATGTCAGCCACACAGCCCTTATTACACAAACATAAATAAACACAGAAGGTAGGGTAAATCCCTCAGATTTCCATTAACAACCTGCCTCCTGCGCCATGTTGGAGAGAGGAAACGACGTCACGTACGTTTTAAGCTCGGCCGCAGTGAGGCAGCACGGAGAGAGAGTGTAACCTCCTCCCATAAATGAGCTATGTGTATTTAACACCAACTACAATACATATTCTCTCATAAACCATAACATAGTTTGTATTGTACATGTCCAGCCTACACGTTCTGTACCCTATAACTGTCAAATACATTTTTAGTTTAGGTTATCACTAGCCTGCCTAGGGTTATGTTAACGCTCAAAATTTGGCACTGAGGTAAATATGCTAATTTTAAGAGAATCAAATCTAAGTTCTAAAATTCAAATATTCTTTTAAATGCGTACAACCTCCAACAAATATAACACAAATACACATTTCCTTGTCTTTTAAATGAACTTTTATTCTATAATATTTTAGAAATTACTTGTACATGAGTTTCATGTGTTTGCGCTGAGGTTCTTGTTCCTATATTTACTTTTTTCATTTGTCAGACTTCAGTATTTTGCCATTTTTGCTGCAGGTTTTTTACATCACCTGCATGTTGTGTTGCTACAGACTGCCACAGCTTTGAATAATGTTTTGCAAAGTCCTAGAGCAAATACCCAGAGAGAACCTGGCAACCTGACAGCACAATTTTGGCAGCAGTGGGCAGCTTAGTTCACTTTGGACCGTTTATGTTTCTAAAATTTCTGAATCCATAAATACGAGCGGATTTGGAATAGTGTGAAAAGTCAAGTGCCAGATCTTAGAAACACTTATCTAGGTCTAACATGTTCATGAATAATTCACAGTAACAGTCATCACACAGGGATGATGTTTATTAGCAAACATAGGTTATGAGGATGTGTAAAAAACATTTACAAAAAATACAAATACAGTTCACAGCATCTGTGTACATTTTGTCATAAAATAAATGCACTGTATGATAATAAAAGAAAAACAATTGTATGACTTTTGAAAAAAGGGAATGACTTAATAAATAATAGACAGATGGCAGTGACAGTAATAAACAACATATTTGAGTGTTTTGAAGTTTTAAAAGCACCTGCTTATTTCATGGAAAACCTATTAAAAGAAAAAGCAATGATATGACAAAATAATATCAATTGCAGTATTTAACAAAATAGTATACATTTACTTGACATTAAAGTAAACATTTATGACGCTGCCTTTGATCTATACCTGAGTAAAGATAGAATACTCTATGGATTTGTCAGGCTATGCGTATTGCTCCTCTCGTTATTTTGTTTTAGCATATTTAGAACATTACTGCAGTATTGAAGGCACTTGACATTAAAAGTTTGAAGTGGCACTTGATGTGGAGACTGCAAACAAACAAATGTAACATAACACAATGCTTCATTAAAATGGTTCTTGTAAAATATGTATATGATAAAAAGGACCAATTCTAAAAGTGCTATTACAAGTGCTTATGTAACCACCATGCACTATAAGTTGACCTTAATTTATCAGCAAAGCAGCACTTTCTGGTTTGTCTAGGGATGTGGGTGCAAATGATTAAAATGCAGCAAAGGTCATAGGCTACATTTCAGCTTAACAAACCTCCAATGAGTTTGCATGTGACATGTATCTCACTGCTCTCTGACACCGCATGAGAGATGTTGCTTGTATGTAAAAGCCTGGTGGCATTAATAAAACCCCAGCACTTTCAGTCTTATCAGATAATGAAATAAACAAAATCCAAATAAGAAAAAAAATCTAGCACATCCTTTAGTCACCTGATTAGATCTAAGAGGAGTATGAAATCAAACAGAAGATAAGTAGCCGTGGGAGCGGAGGGCAGTGGCCGTCATTGCCTTCATATGTATGGAAATCTGTAGCTGTCTTTAGCTGTGTCACATTTCTTTAATAGACCTGAGGCGATGGCCTTCACGGCTCTCATGGTCTCAGTGCAGGTTGGGTTGATCAACGATTCAGGCAGAAGGAAGCCGTAGTATCCTGTGTCTCTGAGCTCAAATGCAAATGTGTAAGGGATCCCGTTTCTGTAGGCCCAGTCTATTGAGCTGCCTGAAGTAACATCTATTAGAAACAACCAAATCATATAGTCATATTAGATAAAGCTTATAGTTGTAGTAGCCTTGCATACTACACAAGATTCCTATTGAAAATTAAACTGATTGAAATGAAAATCTTGTCTAAAACAATGTGAATGTTAACATATCTGTAAACACACTTTTGCTTTTATTTCACTGTTTTCCTCCTTTTTTTTCTATTTACTTGTATGGGATGTTTTTAGGGACAGATTTGAGCTACAGTATTTCCCTGGAAATCCTTTTTAGTGCGTCCTTTTCTTATGGCTTGTCAAAATAAAAAAATCATTAAGAAACCCCAGCCAAATAATGAAAATATGTAAAATGAGTGCTCACAGAGAGTGGTGGATGCCGGTCCATATCTGTATTTCACTCCATAGGCTGAGTACAAGGCAGTCACTGCGTTTTGAGCTGCAGATTCCTGAAAAGTAAAGTTAAGGTAATGTCTAGTTCAGCGCAGTACTTGTGGGTTTATTTGAGAGAAAATTTTCATTTTATGCTCTGTTATATAAAGTCATCATCTTAAGGTTAAACAAAATGCTGCATCTCTCACCACACAGTTGAAGTTGGGGATGGTGGCGTACTTATGTGAATAAGGGTAGAGCAGCATTTGGGCATAGGCGTGGATGGATATATACGCTTTGACACGCTTCTTATTCTTGCGCAGGAACTTTGCGACAGCCTTTACTTCAGGTTCAGACTCGGGATAAGGGCCACAGTAAGTATCATCACAGGGATGGGAGGAGGCACCCTCATCTAAACAGAAGCACAAGGGAGACTATAAAGCAACGACAGTCTGTCCCTCTAAACCATTTTTGTTAAAAGTATCAAAGAACACTGAGGTTTGCATTATTTATATTTTGCCTGCAATCCATCTGCAATGTCTGTGAAGGCAGTCTAAAGAGAAAGAGGAAGACTGGGGCATAGATTTGAATCAAGAAAGTCACATTGAAATGTCACTTATAGAGGGCACATAATCAGTTTGGGTGTGGCACATGTTAAATTGAGTTGCTATCTGTCTTCAAACTCACCACACCATTTCACTTTCCAGTTCCTGTTAGCGTCCACTCCTCTGCAGTGGAACTTGCGATTCTTGGAGCGTGTTTTTCTCCAGAACCGATCCTACACAAAAAAATAGACACTACAGTACTATACACATTATACTTTGCTGCCGTTGAAGCAAAAAAGGTCATTACTGTTGTCCAGCTAAAGTGGTATCCATCCACATTGAAGACAGGCATGATGTAGAAGTTAAGCTGGTTGAGCAGTTTCCGCGTCACAGAGTCATACTGATGTGAAGCAAGTGCCTGCAATTACATAACACAGTTTCAACTCCTATTGGGAATTTGCGTAATGTAACTATTGTAGTCATCTATTGTGAGATAATGTCTCCTCAATCATAGTCTTTCAAAAAATCTTAAGTGGGTTAATACTCTTTACATTATGAGGATAGGAGAGAAAGACGGTCACTGAGTTAATATCTGCTCTTTAATCAGACTGTGCAGTAAGTCCCCAACTTAGATTGGGCCCTGACCTCCAGTGGCCAACCTGGGTTACTACATAACAGTACATTCAATAGTCGGAGCACAGACAGCATTAAGTACAGCATTTCCTGAGTCATACGTTTATACTGTAGCTTCTCTCCTAATGTGCAAGCAACGCATTTCTGATTTTATGGTCCTGTGGTCTTTTGCCCTTCCTTCTGAGCTGTATATTTGAGTCATGTGTAAGCCTTTATTATGATTTAACGTGTCACTGTTGTAACAGAATTAAATCAACGTGGTGTAACTTTTTAGAGTTTGCACTGCAACTAAGGACTCAATAACACTGCTGCCCACATTTGGCTGTGTCTTGAGCAAGTGATCCCCACAAGATTGTGCTACTCAGTAAGTATTTGGTAACCGAATGACCAAAACATGTTTTTGTACACAAACTTGCCCAGAAGTGGCCACACAATAACTGATTACTTGCATGTTAAAACAAATACAAGACTAAATGTTAAATGCACTTTAATTATTAACTTGGAATAGCGTGTTGCACTCAGAAGATCCTATTCATTTGAGATACAACAAGGGTTGTTGCAGTACACATCTGGCACTGATCTATTCACATAAAATAGCACCGAGTAAGACTTTTGTGCTTGTGATAAAGTATGACCAACAATGACCTTCTGTGTTTCCTGTTTTTATAAGTGTGCAAAACAAACAGATGTCTTGGAATCAAGCAGGTTTACAGTCCACACATTACATTAATCAGACTGTACTGTATATTGCTCAGGTAAAAAAAAAAAAAAGTATGCAAAGATTTACGGTACTTTGATTTGAACGCACAAACCTCTTTAACAAACCACTGACAGAAAGCTGGTCCAATCCATTCTCTGGCATGGATGCCACAGTCGATCCATACAGCTTTCTTCTGGGGACGACTTCTCTTTCCTAGCTGACAGGAGACACACACTCCTTTGTAGTTTATTTGTATTCATTTGTTATGTACATCTCTGGTGTTCGTGACTACCTGAAGCACATAAAGAGGCCTCCCCTCATACGACTTCCCAACGGAGAACATGTTTACCAGTTCAGGGTTTGTTCTGTTCATCTCAAACATCCAGCCCTGGATCTTTGGGGAAATAACATCATTCAGGCTGAATGAAAGGTTTATAAACAACACTAACTCTGCTATGTAAGTGTTTTGTTAAAGCTCTGAGTGGAGTCTCTGTAAAACCACTGAGTGAGGAATGTGCACAAGTTCATATCGCTTGATCAACCTGGAAAAATAAACAGTCTACACCAGGGAAGTGTCCCTAGATGAGTGCTGTCTGAGTGTTTGGAGCGACAGTGTATTTGGTAATGAATCTAGTTTCAGGAGACCTGTGAGATACTGTGCTGACAAGCCACAGAGCGTGTGTGATAATAGCAGATAATGAAGGCTGCATGTACCTCTTCCAGCGAGTGGTAAACCTCGTAGTCATATTGAGAAGCTGACCTCCGCTTACGAGTCGAGCGGTACCCCGTCTGCTTTTCAATTTCCTTTTGCAGATTGGTGATAAACACTCTGTGTGAAGAGAAGCATATTATATTCCAATAACCCGGTGAGCACATATGTAGTGTGTATCACGTTTATCTTAATCATCAGCCTATCATATGCTTAGTTAATTACACACAATATGTAGTATTTTTACGAGACTGTATTGAAGTAATTCTTAACAGAGCTTGAAACTAGTTAATAAGTATATTGAAGATGCTTATAAGTTTATTTGTTTCATGAGATGTTATTTTAGTTTACTTGTCATTATTCACATCCAACACAATCCAGACCGTTTCCTGTAGTGTGAAGTATTTTACACAACTCAATCAACATAAAGCAAAAAAACGTCCTCTAAAGAGCCGCAAATCCTCCATTTGGACAAAGACACTCTTTCTAGCTGAAGCTGCGGCTGCTTTGATAAAACTCCATCATTTCAACATTAATTTTGATGAGGGATGGGTACGGAGATGAAAGGCTTTTCTGGTTCAGATTGAAGAAGGGCTCTGAAGCATTGCGGCTGTGTTTGAATGTGTCCCAGCTTTAAAGGAAGTATGAGGTCTTTTGCATTCAAACTACGCCCCACTCAACATGTGTAAATCATACTAAAGCTGAGGAAAGCTGGTAATGTCAATACCCTTTGTTTAGCAGATGGTATAGAAACTAACCATCTACATATCTGGATCTGGATCTGCTCTGGCTATGTGTTGTTCAGCATCTCATACTTACCGATAATCAATGTGCTCCTGCTTTAATTGTGCATGTAGCCTGATGGTGTCATTGCGTCTCACATGCACATCCATGGTGGCATTGTGACTGATTAAAGAAATGCTGTTGGGTTGCCAAAAATCTACCTAAAAACAAAGAAGACCAAAACACAAAGACACCAGAGTTATGGGTAGAATAGAGATCCTGTTCGATTTAGATTAATAGAAGATACACCGGCAGGCCAACATTCATTGGAGGTCAACACATGCTCCTAAAATCTTTTCTGGGCAGATGACATTATTCAGCCATTACCAAGTGTTAACAGGGACACACAGGCCATGTAACTGTCTGTACTTGCCAGTCGTAGTGGGTCACCATCATCAAAGTGGGTGGAAATTTCAGGTTAAATGTCACTGTTAAAATGGAATGTCCTATTTGTCTGGCACATATTACACCTTGTTCAAATAAAAGTCACAATATTCATGACATACTTTTAGTCAAAATCAGTCAGAAGTTACTACCCTTAATACAGTTGGAGGTGTTAAAATGACAGTCATACAAGTCTCCATAAATTTAGTAAAACAACTTAACAACTTCATTAGTGCATAATACAAACTAGAGTGTCTGTCTTGTTGGGAAAAAATCAAAAAGAAAGAACATAGCCTTTGTCAAAGTGTGTAAAACTGGGCCAAATATTTTTCACTAATGACCAGATTGCTTTGTTACGACCTGGAGGTTGGTCAGAATGAGGGGAGTGTTGATGACTGTGGAGTGTTAATGGGCCAAACCACTCTGTGAAGTGTCCTTTTAACAACCTGCAGTAAATGTGTGATCTTATATGGGAGGTGAAAATTTAGTCTTCCAGCTCCTTGTTAGCAGCCAATGACATTTTAGCTCTAACTACCAGACTATTAGCCAAACAGCTAAACACATGCCGGGCTGGAAACACATAAATTCAGACTGAAATAACAATAAGAAGGAGAAATGTGAAAACAGTATTGTGGAGTTGTGGCCATGTTCAGCTGGCTTTGATTTGACCGGCTTTAGACTTGCAGACTGGCACACATGCTTGTTAATGTGTCAACTGCTTTAATAGTTTACAGAAAGCATACCAGGTAAATTGAACTTGCTCAGAGCCAAAAAAAAATGTTGGAATGTTTGGTGTAGCCTGCTCTCAACTGGTTTTCACTTTTATTGGTGTTTCCAAATGGCTAAGTACCCCAAATGTTTCAAACGCAAACAAATCCAAAACACATACGCTGCAAAAAGCTCTTAAATATCCTTTAAAATATCAGATTAAACAAACAACTCTCTAAAGGTAAAACTTTATTGCAGTATTTATAAGGATTAGATATTCTTTGTCTGCTTTTAAATCTTTTATCTCTTGATGTTTAATGTGTTTTGCCTTTTGTGGTGCATATTCTACAGCTATAAACTGCATTGGTTTTGTTTTGGATGCTGTAATAATCGTGTGGGCAGGGGACTTAGGGTTTAATAAAAAGGCACATGAGGTAAAGCAGTTAACCTTTGAAACTCAAGGTTTGTGTAATCTTTAATGACAATGACTAAAAATGACAAGTGTCAATAAAATTTCTTATCTTGTATGCGTTGTTTTTGTAAAGCTACTTCCTGTCCTGGTGTATTTAGGTATTATAGTCTTTTAGTGCGTAGGGTTCACCTGCCAATCAAACTGTGTTCAACACTGTCACGTTGCCTTCACTTCTCTTGTTAGAGAAAGTATCCAGATTTTGTAGTGGCTTGTCATATTTTTTACTATTTCAGTTTCAATGGTTGATCCTGGCACTGGATACATATCTGTGAGTGCCCACAGCTGTCAAAACAGTGGCTGCTAATGTCTATGGTTGACCATGGAGCCTTGTGTCCACTGCTCTTTCACTCATGCAAACTCTGGCCAGACGCTGACCAGCAGCTTGGCCTTGCCACCAATCATAAACATTTATTCAGAGGTCTTTTAGCTTTGACCTCACGATCTATGTTCAGCACTAACTTAGGCGTTGACCACTTAAAACAAGTCCTAGACACAGACCCAAGCCACACAGCTAAATGTGTTCAGACCTGCTTTGTTCTTCTAGCCATTACAGGATAATTATCTTTCCACAAATATGCTTTGATATTTCATATGCACAAGCTTGATGCACTAATCAACTTCAGAAACAGACCACAGGAAATATTGTTTTGTTTTTTTCACTAGCAGTGATAGTAAACTGATTAGTTTATCCACTTTGAGGATGGTCTAGAATTGCATTGGGCTTTTTTATACATATCAAAGAATCTTTGTACTTTCCAACTAAAATATTGCGCAGAGAAAATCCCTCCTGCTCCATAGGCTGATGGATAATTGGTCCTACAAGTCTGGGAAAATGGAAAGGGTTTCCCCTGATTTCAGAATTCTAGAAACACCTGCTTGTGTAGCTAACTATGACTGTCACAAATGAGCACTTGATATTTATTTGGTTCATAAGTAATATTCCATCTCCGGTCAGTGACATTAAATAAGTGACACACACCACACTGTTATCGGCAGTGGCACACCTTAGAAACTACAGGTGTGGTCTCAATATGACAGATAAAATAACAATGTGAAATTAAAAGCTTCTATAATTAAGTCAAAATATTGTTTAAAAACATTTTTTCTGCGCAATCGACATCAAAACACACATTTTGTATCTGTATCTCAACTCAATAACCAACCTTCATTTGTCCAAGGATTCTTCTGAGGACTTCCACCTCCTCATCAGTGCTTGGAGTTATCCTGAAGACTTGATTGCTGCAAAAAACACATTTCTTGTAAGTATTCAGTTACAGCTGGTATATGAATCCCTCAGGGGAGGCATGTTGTAGGGAAAGGCTTGGATCCATTTCCACTAAGTGCACATGTGAAAAACATCTGGGCCTTAGAGTCAAAGGTAACTCCAGCACCTTTTGTCCAGATTGAAGGTGGCACCCACAATAGCAGATGTGTGATGTAGACACGGGTGGCTTCTCTTTTTCATGAACGACAGATAACACAGTTAAACCGCAGTCAAACAACCTGACACGCCGTTATAGGATTATATTTCCAAGAGTCAGTTCAACAGGTCGCACCTGGCACAGCTCTCTGGTGGAAACAGGAGTAGCATCTGGTTTGTAATTTTTATATTTGTAAAGTCAATCACAATTTGTATAATATTATTTTTATGATTATTTGCATTAATGGTAGATGTTTCCAAATGATCTTATGATTCATTTCATATTATACCTCCACTCTGTGTCTCTTTGATTGGTTGAAGAAGTCAAATGAAAATGTATGTTTAAAATAACTTTATATGTTCAGATTTCTTCCAATGTTGTAGAGAATGTTATGTATGAACATAAATGGTAGTGTTGTTTGTTCCCTACTCTGATGTGGGTAATAAAAGAAGCATAGTCCACCAAATAATAACTGAATCAACAACAACAGCGGCAGAATGTGAAAGTGAAAGTGTCTGGAGGAGCTATCTTTCAGGACATCAAGATAACACAGTAAAATTATAACAAAAACAGAGGCTAAACAAGCTGGTAGTAAAACATGAATACCAAGGGCAAGAACAGATATGGCTACATGTTTAACATTATTCTTATCCTAAAATCCTTTTTAAAGATAATAAACTGTGTTTGTTATAAGTCTGGTTTGGCAGAGGCCCTTTGGATTTGATTTTATCAGCTGCACATTGAAAGCTGTCACTGTTTGCTTCACACAGCTCCCTTTGAAATGGAAGCAATTTGTTTAAAGCACTGGCCATTAAACCAGGATAGACCCACAAAAGTAATCATCTCTATTCTCTTCACAAATCTCAGTTTTATACACTAATTATTGTCTTCAGTTCTAAAATGTTATGTTGAGTTATGTATGGTAGTTTACAGTCAACATGGAACCTTGAATGCATCAACTCCACAAAAGGATCTTTAGAAAATACCGTAAAAGGTTTAAAATCCCTAACTGATAACTCTGCTGCGTTTACATCCAAGATTTGCAGCATTTGTTCAGTTTTTTTCCAGTGAACACACTAGACACCATCATATGTTGCCTAAATTTTAGGTCTTCTTTTAAATTAAGTGGCCTATTAATGTATATAATTCATGTTAAAGCATCTACACTTCAATATGTCTCTGGTAGGGTCCAAATTTAGCCTTTAACAAAGATTGCTGTCTGTCATGTCACAGATGTTCTGTCTGTAATTACACAAACCAAGTGCTGTGTTGAAATCTCTACAAACTCATATCTATCAATTTAGGGGCAAATGATGGATGTGGATGAAAGATTAGTTTCTCCAAATAATGTCTCTAAACAAAAAGCAGCAACAGTTTTCAAAAGTAAACCAACATTGTGTGACTGGCTTTCTGTTCATTCCCTGATTTCCTCCTACAAGCCCTTGATGTGAAGATACACTGTACTACACTTCAGAGATCAAGTGTCTCATCTCGACATGAATGAGAGCAGCTCTACTCCAAAGTGGACCTCCTTACCTATACTCACCCTGCATAGCGGTTATTGTAGAGATAGGCACCGACGGGACATAGCACATGACAGCAGATTATCACACATGACAGTAAAAGCGAGGCGTGAAATATGCTTCTTTGGTCCTGTGCCATGCTTGACCGGTGCGTCAAAGTCCTCCACACGCCGCCTGGGACACTTTGATGGATGCTGAGGCAGAAAGTTGGATAAGACTCGAGCAGCAGACTGGGAAAGTAAAGTTAGTTTCTCTTCTATTTCCCCGTGTCTATCTCCGGTTCTTCACGGCGCAAACGGTGCGAAAGTCCGTCAACTGCGCCAACGTTTCCAGCCTTTATGAAGCTCTGAGGGGAGTTTAAGGGTGGCAGCTCGTTTTGTAAAAGTGAGGAGGACTCGGGTCGGGTCACGTGGTTCCCTGGTGTCGGCAAAGTTGGTAACAGGATCCCTCTTTGTGTGCACACATCCAGGTAGTGCCCAATCTGGTTTGTTCGCGCATTCACAGTGAACACAAACACCAGATATTAACTCCGTATCATGTCTCAGCGTGTCTTATTAAGCACAAATAATGATGTCACGTCCCTTTTGTTAACACAAGTGTCCCGTCATATTAAATGAATAAATCTATTCATCTTCTGTTTTCTTTCAATGTTGGTTTAGTCTTTGTGCTTGTTTTTGCATAGATATTATTACACTAATACATACAAAAGGCCATCCACTGGTCTACAATCTTCATACAATGTTGCTCATTCATTGCAGACTTCCTGTCATCAGGTGTTGGCTTTTAAACACAGGCCTGCACCTCAAATAAGGGTCTGGATTGTCTATAACTTCTATTTTGTATGTTTGCCCATAATTTACAACAGGCTACTTGTTAATACATATGTCTTTTCATGCACGAAGCAAATTCTTATTTATCCAAGAACCATTCATTCTATGCTTTTCTTCAAAGAGAGTTATATTTTTATAAAGCTCCTCTATTCTAGAACAGTGTTAAAATATTTTTCCTGTGCTGTCCACTTTAAAAGGCTCGAGAAACCTTCATTTATCATCTGTCTCATTGAGCCCCTCCCTCTAAGCCCACTTTGCTCTATACTTTGGAGTCATGGGTCGACTGTGGAAACGCTTGTAGTAATCAATAAGTCTTCTCTTGGCTAACCCTGGCTTCTCTTATTGAAATTTTATGGCCCATTGTGCTACTTATCTACCCTCATAAGGAAGAGAAAGCCAGGTTGAAAATCCAATAAGCTTGCACCAATCTAAATGTAACTATGGGGTTTCTTTTCTTTCAGGGCAGATTCACACTGAAAATCACTTTAGAGGCTTGTGTCCTTGTGAAAACGTGAAGGAAATCCCTGCATGGAGCTCTAGACTGCTCTCTCTACTTTCCACGCCTGAGTTTGATCCTTTACTTATCGCCCAACTCTGAGATTAAACGTCTAAGTCAACTGGCAGCCTTTTCCCTATTGTGATCGCACGGCAGCAGCACATTTTTCACATGCTTCTCTCCAGTGTTAACGCCGCACCACCTGTTTTCATACCCACCACTTTACTCTACGACGCACACCAAACACATCCTGTTCAGCACGTCATGGACACACACACACACACACACAGAACCGACACAGAGTCAAAGAGGTAGTCTCTTGTCATCTTTGATAATGTGACGGTCATTTTACTTACACTCCACTGCTGTAAGAAGCACTTTTCAGCTTGTCCTGTTAATTCAAAGACCTACTACATCTTTGTTTAATCCTCATTTCAGAATCCACCTCTTTAGTGGAAAATGTTGTCAAAGCCTAAATTGAATGCACCAGCGTTAAATGAAGTGCTGGCAGAGCTAATTCTCCGGAGTATAACACAAACCTGGAGTGTTTTGAAAGCACCAACGACAGCTGCGTACAGAAGCATATTCATATAAAAATGCTTGCTTTGCGTTCTATGTATATCATGTTCAGGGGGTTGTAGACTGAATGAAAGCTGGCGTTGGGCAGTGTGGTGCTCTCTGTGTTGTTTTAAAGCAGAGGAAGCCCAACTTGTGTGTGTGTGTGTGTGTGTGTGTGTGTGTGTGTGTGTGTGTGTGTGTGTGTGTGTGTGTGTGTGTGTGTGTGTGTGTGTGTGTGTGTGTGTGTGTGTGTGTGTGTGTGTGTGTGTGTGTGTGTGTGCTGGTTCTGCTTTGGGTCTGTGGTTGTCACAATGAGCCAAAGTCTGCAGGATCTCAGAACGGCACCAGGGTCTAGTAAATCATCTTGTTTCTCATTTGCGCTGCTCTGAGTCGTTTGAATGAGCTCTTTGATAGGCTGAGAACAGGAATCAGAATAGTCAGGAATAGTTGTTGATTTCTTAACTGCAGCTCTTTTGAAGGTCTATAGTGGTCTCTGCAGGCTGGAGAGTGAAGCTGTTTCTGCACAACTGTGACCTTTTGACCCAGAGGCGAGAACTATTTACAAGAGGTGAAGGGTTAAAGTTAAAGAGACAGAACGGACCTTTTGGCAGATAGGGAAATGAGCCACTTGCCAACATTTTGGAGGATTACCTCAATGACAAGGACTTGAGTTCATGATCTTCAGATTTCTGTTAAAACGGCAGTAATCCATCGCCGTAAAACAAGTATGGAGATGAACCACATGTGACTCTGCAGGCCACAGACTTACAGCTGCTGAATTACATAGAAACAGAAATCACAGTGTTTCAAACTAAATCCCTAACAAGCAGCAGAGTGCAGAGGTCAGAGCAGAGGAGACAGTACGATAGAAGAGGCTTTAGAATGGTTTAAGCTTAGGTATTGTGCTTTCATTCGTATGCATTTACTTTCACATTAAGCTTTTAAATATTGAAAATAAAACTCATAATTACAAAAGACAGGTCATGGAGGATTGTCAAAGAGGCATTGAGTCTGTTCAAACCACACACCAAACCATTCTTTTGTAACTAAATCTATTTGATCTTTTTAAATGATAACTTTGGAGAATTATACTTTACATCGGCACAACTTTTTAAATTAAATACAAATAAAAATTGGGTCAAAAGCCAGTTACCGAGAACATTTCCAAACAAACCAGAGGAATCTCTGCTTACTCTAGCTTGCTTGTTTTAGATACACTTCTACAAAAGGCTTAACATCTTCTGTGTATGAGGCTCTTATTAATGACCTTCCAACTGATTAGAAGTCCTTGATCTTGATCTATTTCTGATTATTTCAATTGTACATGCTGTAGTGGCTGTATCTTGTTAGGAACACAGTGTATTATAATTGTACAAACCTGATAAATATATCTATCAAAACATTTGGGTTTCTTCATCTTAAAAGGTAGGTATGCACAGTTTTTAAAGTAGATATTTTTCTACAAACCCTGAGGCAGGGTTTAAAGCTTATGCTCTAAAAGCCCATATGGTTCAACTCCTCTGCATACCTGATATATCCCCTCCAAGTGCCTGTCTCCATTCAAATAGACAAGAATACGTTTTTGTGACTGGCACCACTGCAGATACGTGCTGTCGGGGGAATGTTGGCTTTTGCTGCCTGACAGTGATAGTTTTGCAGCCATTTGAATGAAACTGTTAGAGTTTATGTCCATTCCATTTGTTATCTGTAGTGGTTTATCACATTGTTTGATTTAAGTATCGTTCAAATAACAGCTCATATCTGCCTGAAACTCCTTTTCCAGGAGAAGAGCTTCCTGGCAGCGCACAGCAAGCCACTAAACCACAAATAATAGAAGTTAATTCCACAGAACAAGTCATGGGCTATAAAACACCAGAGTGGAAATTTACCTGCACTAAAACACCAGTTTAATACCATAATTAAGTTGTTCAGCCACTAATACAGTTCAGGAATTTAAGGATCCACAACTAAATATAGAACATGTTGAAGCCATGCCATCCAAACCATCAGTGATTATGTCTGATTGAAGCTGTTTTTTTACTGGTCTGGTTGAAACCATTTTCTCACTCGCTGCAGGATCTGTGCAAATAACAACAGCGCCCTCTGATGGTAGCACGAAGACAGTGCGTTAGAGTCAAATTCTCCAAGTTGCAGTGCCACATCTGACCAGGAGAGTATAGCATGGGTCAAGATATGCTTCATAGTCTTAACGTTGATGCCCTCGTTTCACCTGACACTTCCACAAACCTGTGAGACATTAAATGATTCCTGATGGTGCTGGGTCAATTAGGTCTAGACTCTTCAAAGTCCTGACCTAATTCACTTGAAGAGGATTTAAAAGAACACACTGTTGGAAATTGATTTCTTAAATTCTCTATTGAGTGTTTGTGCTTTCATGCATACCAATAATAAAAAGGCAATAATTTCTCCTTTAGGAAATATGTAATCACAAATGAACTTTACACATTAGATGACCTATATTTTAAGGACATCAAACTGTTTGAAGCAAGAGGACATCTCAATACTTAATTTCCTTAACTAGAAGTAACTGATTATCACCTAAATAAATATTATTCATTTTATGTTTATATTATTCTGTTGTATTTAGTGTGTGGACCTTGTGTATGCCCCACTGTGCTACTTGTCTAACGTAACATTCTTGTAAAGACAATTTGGTGTGACTTTGTTCATTAGTCTTGTATCCATCATAAAAAGGATTTTGGTGAGGTGTAGGGGCAGAGCACTTTGATGTAATTATACAAATATAAAAGAGTAAATGACCAAACTGTGATAAGTGCTCTCTGGTAAGAGTCATTATGCTTCATTAAGCATCTGCTGCATGGTATTAAAAGTGGAAAATAAGGAGTGGCAGCTAAAGTGAGCTGTTAAATTAATAAGGCATGGTTACAGCACCACTTCTGCAGTGGCACTTTGAGTTTGGGGTTTTCTCATAATTCTGTGATAAACAACACATGGAGTTTAGTGTGACTCAAATAGAATCAGTTAAACCGTATATTTGAATAAAAACTGAGATGTTTTACTCTCTTTTTTAAAACATTAAGATTCATTGTGGTGTATTTTAACTTTGTGGATGTTTAGGGTTCTTGTTAAATTGTCTGTCTTCAACGTAAAAGCCTTATGTCTGAAATATGTATTGTAAAAGTGGTGGCATAATTCACTTGCTGGAAAATAAACATAGCCTGGTTACATCTCAAACACAATGCACAATATAGTACTTGTCTCCTAAAATCTTCATGTTTCAAACACTAAACCTTTTTTTGTATTTTTCACGTGGTTGTTTTATTTTGAAGAGCGCAGGCGGAAACTAGTTAAATAATACAGGATCCTTGACCTTGGTCCTTGTCGGAGGAAGGCTGGATTAGAGATGAGGATTTTAGGAGTCACATGGAGGTCTCTTTAGTTCGGTTGTAGTGGTCCCCTCCTCAGTCACTCTGTAGCTGCCCCTCATCATTCCGCACTTTTTTAATCTGTTTTGACCTGCATTTTTTCCCTCTTTCTTATGTGACTTTTAAATCCCCGTGGACTTCACAAGTGAAAACACCGGTTGCGCGCTCACTTTTGGCCATGCTGAGAACTTTTTTGCATTGAATCCCAGTCTGTGGTGTGAAACTCCACTGAACCAACACACGGCTGTACTGCATTCATTTGACTCAACAATGACTGAGGAAAACAGAAGTGAGCACAGAGCTGAAAGCGGGAAGGATTTGGAGAAACAGCTCCGGTTACGTGTGTGCGTCCTAAACGAACTTTTAAAGACTGAGCGGGATTATGTTGGGACGCTAGAGTTTCTCTCGGTGAGTTTTTGGAACATTTAACTGGGTGTCAGTGTGAGAATAAGGTTACTCAACATGTGTGAACTCTAGTGATCACATTAACAACAACAGGCAGACTGCTTAGTATGCACAGGGCATCCTTCTCCAGCGCAACAGGCTGCCCAGAGTGTGTTAGGCTACTGTCCTCTTTCTCTTACGCTTTATTTGATACCTGCAGCAGTGAGTGGTGCTGTTTCTTTAGTGAATATTCGCATTTCAGACTGCAAGTGTGAAATTGCAAAGCATTTTCAATAAGTGCCATGGAACTACCGTTAATCCCCGTTTTAACTCTGCTCTCAAACCTTTGTCACAGTAAAAGCAGCTGATAAACTACAAAGCCCAACAAAACTCAATTGCATTGCTACATACAAGGTTGTTCCCTCCTAGCACAAAACTATTAAGTGTTTTCAGATTCATAGAAGTTTGTAATAGATGTGAAGCAATGAAGCCTGCAAACAGTTGACATTGCTGATGCACAACTACAGTGAGATCTTCTGTGGGAACTTTCACGGAGTACAATATGATTTTGATCAGGATTGGATTGCGTGTTATTGAGAGCACTTTTTCGCAAACCACATGCACTGTATAAATCCCATGTATGAGCCCATACCCCCTAAACCTACACACCCACAGGCCAGATGTTTTCAATGGACGCCACAGGGACTCCGAGCTTTATCTGCTGACGGTCGTGCATGCATGGCCTTTCTTAGAAGTGGCATGAGTAATAATGCCTTTATCTCTATCTGCACTGTTTGGAAGATGGGTTCATTTTTGAAGGTCCTTACACGGCGACTCTGTTTGTTGGGATTGATGCATCAGAGTAATAGCTTTATGGTCAAAACTAGAGTTACTTCTGAGCATCCATGTAGACGTGATGCTCAGAGAGATCACAGAGGAAAGGGGTTCTACTGAATACTTTCATCTAATCATCCACGTTGGCTTCAATCAGCCCTATTTCCTCTTGAAACTTCCCAAACCTAAGTGTTATAACTATCACCCTTTTTGTGTTGAGTTAACCTTGCTGACTTTGGGAGATTACTTTAAAGCTGAAAAGGAAAAGACACAGGAGATATATAGTAGTATTTGCTATGTTTTAGGGTAAGACTGGCCTGCCCAAGTGTCTTTCACTTGTAAACATATTTCCTGACGGAGAAAATTCCTCAGAGGTTATAGGAACAATGGGGAACAATGGAACTCTGGCTGGTAGCCCGAGTTGAACTATGAGCACAGACTATAGCTACTGATCTGGCTCCAAACATAATGCAACTTACACATT
The DNA here is from genome assembly GCA_024416835.2 of Perccottus glenii. Lineage (NCBI taxonomy): Eukaryota > Metazoa > Chordata > Actinopteri > Gobiiformes > Odontobutidae > Perccottus > Perccottus glenii. Next base: position 16,215,250 of record CM044558.2, read on the forward strand.
ACAGTAGCAAGTAGAGTAAAGTATGTGAACCTTTTGGAATTTGATCTGATCTACGTCAAGGGTATTGATAAACATAATGTTTCTCAAAATAATAACACAAAAGAATTCTGATCTTTCATGTCTTTATTGAACACACTTATTTAACATTGCCCCTTTGCAGTAATAACCTCAACCAGGCGCTTCTTGTAGCTGTGGATCAGACTTGCACATATTTGTATGAATTTTAGCCCATTCTTCCTGGCAGAACTGCTTTAGCTCTGTCATATTCTTTGAGCGTCTCATGTGTATGGCCCTCTTCATGTCAATTCATAGCATCTCTATTGGGAATTCATCTTCCCCTCAATGATTGAAGCTGGCCAGGCCCTGATGCAGCAAAGCAGGCCCAAATCATGATGTTTCCTCGACCATACTTTACAGTTGGGATGATGTTTTCATGATGCTATGCTGTGCCCTTTCTACGCCAGATGTAGCGCTGTGTGTTTTTTCCAAACAGTATCTTAGTATCAGGCATGCAGCAATGTTCTTTTTAATGAACAGTGGCTTCCTTTGTGGTGTCCTGCTGTGGATACCCTGCTTGTTTAGTGTTTTACGTATTGTAGACTCATGAACAGGGTCATTACCTCAAGGGTTCACATACTTTTTCCACAAACACTATGAGGTTTTTGTTTTTCTCAATAAAGACATGAAAGATCACAATTTGTTTGTGTAATTATCTTTAGATACATTATGTTTGTCAATACCCTTGATCAGATCACATTTTAAGACAAATTTATTCAGAAAACCATGAAATTCCAAAAGGTTCACATACCTTTTCTTGCCACTGTATTTTTATACAGAGTCATGCAGTGGAAACAAGGACATCTTATAACTTCTGTTGACTTTCTTAGGTTAAAAGTTCAATTACTCCGAAGCGCCACCTCTCACCCTTCCTGTACTTTCTTTAATTCATGGCTTCCACAGTAGTCTGACAATGATGGAGAAGCTCTTGGGGAAACTGTCTGGTCTATCTCAGCCTTATCTTACGTAATGAACAATTATAGCTGGAGATAGTGGGCGGTGGTGGACATTGGTGTTTATTTTGGACAGCACCGAGCCAATAAACTGACAGTTATCTGTAGAAATATCTCAATGAGAGGAACAAATCAAGACCTAAGTAAACAGTCCCTCTAATAAGGTCCCTGCATTACTGGGCATTTTTATCAAATGAAATACTATGCCATTGTTTGCAGTTGATTGAAAGAATTTAAAACGCTATTTGCTTGTATGATAAGCACTTAGGCGAGAATAGAAGAAGGTACAAAGCAGGAAACCTTTCATGTGGCGATTCTGGAGGGAGATCTGAGCCACAAGTTAACTTAATATATTCCAAAGAGTGCAGTGCATTAAGTGGTCCCTCTAGCTGCTGACTTCCTCTGCCAGACAAAAGCCTGTTGAACTATGAAGCAACCACAGTGTAAGGCTCAAATAAAAGCAGCATAAAGCAAAATTGTAACATTTCTCACCCAGAAATTCATTGAATTTGTCAGAAATTTCACTTTATTTTATTTATTTATTTGTAAGTCAGTGGGTTTGACTTGTGTCTGGAAACGTTGGTGGTGGGTATTTTTAAAGCGCAGTGGCTCAGTGGTGGAGCGGTCGCCTTATAACCGTAAGGTTGGTGGTTCGATTGCCGTTCTCCCCACAGTTCATACTGCCATTGTGTCCTTGTGCAAGACACTTAACACACCTTGCTGTGGTGTTTCAGCTGTAACACTGGTAAATGGAAGCTAGTAAGTCGGTTTGGATAAAACCGTCTGCTAAATGTAAATGTAAAGCTGTTGTTTCTGTAAACTGACAGACTGACCTGACTGCAGGAAGTCAAGCCCAACAGAGAAAGCAGATGTTAAAAATAGAGATGCTCCGATCAGCATTTTTGGGCGTGTTCTAAGATGCCTAATCATGTTAGTGGTGTTAAAATGACGTTGCTTGCTTCCACCTCGAGGGATTTCATCACGACATACATTGCAAACGGCTAACTTTACGTCTTTATCGGACACTTCGAAAAACTTCCAGACGGGAGAGCTCATGTTGCCACTGACAAGCTCCGCTCTGCCGTTGTGTACCTGTGCCGCGCGGCGAGCATGCACGTGTGAAAAAGTCGCATGATTTTGGGGTTTGCCAATCAAGCTATTTTTAGTCAATATCGGCCGATCATGATCGGTGGCCGATCAATCGGAGCATCACTAGTTAAAAAGGATCATTAACAGAATCTGAGAAATGGAATTGGTTATGTTTGTGCACCAAGGTCCTTTCTCATGCAGAGTTTTAATTTGTTATTTCTTAGAATTTTTGCAACATTATTAGTGACCATAAATTGCCTTATATAGCTAGTGATGCTAATGGAAGGTAACATGTCAGTGACATTATAATATATTAGTATGTATAGAGTAAAGATGTTTCAGTTTGGTAAAGAGCCTAACAACATCTTAGACGTCTTAAAAAACACAAGATACTGTACAAATCAAAATATAAAAGGTGAGCTATATAGATTATTTTAGTTGGATTTTTCCTCAGTCTGTTGTCAGTGAGAATACAGACAATTCCTTTCGTGCATCTGTCCCTAGAGTGAAGCCACTGCCTGAAGTGACAAAATGGCTTGCTTGCATTTTAATTTCACATCGCCGCCACATCCCTAGTGGCTGCATTTTATGCTCTGTCTGCATGGATGGAAATGTTTGTTCCACATTACTTTTGATTTCTCAGAGTCATGCATACCTGATTACAAATATATTCTTACTCTACCATACGCACGCTGTTTGTTTACTTGATGCATCAAAGCTTGAAAATGAATGTTCATGAGGATTAGCTGTTAGTCAGCAGAGGCTCTTTTCAACCTGGAGTCCCAATTCAATTAAAACACAGAGCGGGATAATCTTTTATCTTCACATTGGGGACTGCATAACTGGAAGGGAGCTGTGTTATTTTTCATTCATTTATTGGAAAAAAACAGAAATTAAACATAGATTTGCATTTTGCTACCCGCTGGGAGGTGATTGATTACAACTGACAGTATCCCGTATCATGTTTGCCTATTATGCAAGAGTTAGTAATACTGAGCCTTCTTGTACGGTTTCTGTTAAAGTCACACTATAGGGACACAGACCTTTCCAGCGGGATCTTAACTTAAGATAATGTTCTTTCGCTTTTGTCTCCGGAGCCATTTTTTAAGCAGGATTTCCTTCCTTCCTGGCCCTCCCTCTCTTTACATTGTGCTGCCCATTTCCTGCTTCAACTTGCACACTTCCCCCACTGTCACAGGCCAGGGCCAGAGTCCTATAACTGCTTATAGAGTCCCTGCATGGGAGGTAAAACTCCAGCCAGAGGTGGGGCCGTCCCACTGACCAGAGGAGAAGGCGGCCTTTGATATGCCAGCTGTCCAGTCATGTGGCGCTTACGTGTGGCAGCTTCGAAGAGCGTTAGGAGTCCATATAGACAGCAGTCTGGAACTACATGCAAAGGGGTCATCATCACAAGGGGCACACACACACGCGCACACACACACGCGCACACACACTTCAGTATGCAAATGCATTAAGGTTACTTTGTAATTTTATATTAAGTGCCATTTCCTCACTTTCTGATTAGCGTCATGCTGCATTGCTGGGCTCATATTCTGTAAAAAGCCGCACAGGCAGACATGATTGGAAATTTCACTTTGCTCAGAAATGATTTAATTAAGTTCTTGACTGGGATTTGCTGTAGTAGCTCCAAGCATTAGACAAGTGTCTCTCTGTGTCTGAGGACACTTGGTCTGCAGACTTAACTAACTGTGGGAGTGACAAACAGGGATTTAGCTCAATAAGAACTTAAATCAAATTAATAGTTTAACACATTTCAGATCTGTATACTCTTTTATACTCAAAAATAATGTCACTTTAGAAATATCTATCACTGCTATCCACTATATACTGTAGAGTTAAAACTGTAGGGTACAGCTCCACTCAATGAGTAGAAATATAGATGTGTATTGGCCTAAATTAAACATGAATGTACATAAATTAGTGCCTTCCATCAGAGCTTGTTTGGGAAGTTGGCAGTGTGCCCTGTCCTTTCACCATTCAACAACAGAAAGCCAGTCTGATTAGCAGAACCCTGGCAGGAGGGGGGTGTTCGTCTGGGTGGGCACACTCTGAGCAGTTTGAGAATGAAGTTGGAAGACTATTTGGCTGACTGGTTACTTCGACTCACCATTGACTGCGTCCGGTGCTGTCGTGTTGGACAGAGGCTGACGCTGCAGGTTTTCCGATGCGCACGCCAACCCTGCTGAGACCTTGTAGAGTGAGAGGTGGGGGCTGGCTGCTCCAAATGGAAATCACATGAACAGTCTTAGTGCGTGACGGACATGGTTAGAAGTTCACAAATAAGAATAGAAGAATCTGTGCTAAGTCATTTTGTAGATCGATACGATGTGTGCTATATTTCCTGACAGGCTCTTATAGGAATAGCCGGCTAGTGGGGAATGAGGCTTCACTCCAATGCACATGGAAATTGAGGATGCATTGTTGGAGAACTGTGGAGTCCCGACAGACCGACCCTCATCTGCTGGAGGCACTCGCACAGAAGCTCTCGCCACTTAATATCCAATTTCACAAGTCAAAAGATCTTTCTAATATGGCGAAGTTGCCTGCCATTTAAGGTGCTATGATGGGTGAAATTAAACAGACCTACTGCCTGTCAGATATCCACCGCAACTGGTGTTTTATCAAATGTGAAATAACATATTCTAGCTCACAGTGTGTAGACATTGGACACAGACATATTCATTAGATAAATTGCTACATTCCTGCTGTTTATGAATTCCCTTGACTGTCCAGGTCAGACAAAGGACACCAGGCCCTACAATTTGTAAAAGGAGTAAGGAGCTATGTTTTAAAAGCTTTTGTAGTGCCTCAATCTAATTAATAAACCAACAGGGTTCATGTCCTTCTATACTCGTACATTAAATTAAAATTTTGATTTTATATTCCCAACACAGATGAATTGTATGTGTAATTGTTGATTAAAAGTTCTTTAAAAAAAAAAAAGTCCTTTTGTCTGTCAATGGTTAATTAAAATAGACTCTCAATAGCCACATATTCTCTGTTCTATTTATACTTTGTGTTTCCTGTGTACATTCCCACTTGGGACAAACAGCCTAGTTCACTTCAGGAGGAGTCCAAGTAATGAGTCAGGATGTTCTGAATGACTTAGGGACCTGTCAAAAGCAGAAAGCGGGGTTAGCTTCTGGGTTGGAAAAACAACAATGAGGCACTTCACTCTTTTCTCAGACGTCTCCTACTGCGCTCTTGACTTCAGAGACAGGTTATCTCTGGCCAGTGCTGCTTTAGGGAAGTTTTGCTTGGGCCAAGAATGTGTTGTGTATAAATGTGAATGGGGGACTTGCTGTTTTAAAAGGACTTCCGTATCACAGGAAGCATGGTAAAGGCAGCATATCCTCCCCACTGGGATGTCATGTCAAGAAGCCCAAACAAGCATAACTCTTCCCCTTAACTATTCTGTTCATCCGTTCTGCCTTTGCCTTCTTTCCAACCACATTCAGACTCAGGTGTTGCCGCTGCTTGCCTGGGGGCCTACTTGTTACCTGTTGTCTTTTATGCCAGCCTTGGGGGATAGAGGAACAACACAGAGTCTCACACACACACACATTTAAAAATCACAGTTACATTAATGAGTCTTCACAGTCTGGTGGATTTACTCCAGTGTGGTTGTTGGAGGGAATCTTAATTGTGTTTGTCACCATCTCTACATTTGAACGCCCCTTAGGTCAGTAACATTTATTTGCCCAAATGAGAATACTACTTCTGTCTGTAATGGTAATCTCTTTGCAACAAGCGGAAAACAAGCAGCACACAGGATGTTTTTTTAGATGTGTGTGTGTCTGTTTTCCAGACTGCTAGTCATAGCAACAAAGCAAATCAGTGAATCACTATTAAACAAAAGAGGGAGCTTGTCCAACACACTCAGAGCAAGGTCTATTCATTCTTGCACAATGACATTTTATAGTGACCAGTGCCAATGAACTTATTCTGGTTCCTTTTCAATCGTGACCAATAGATTCTGTTTTGACAAAAGCTCTGCAGTGACAGATTATGTATATTATGCATTTTAATAAAGCCACTTCAGCTCTTTGAATTCCAGGCAGGCCGTGAATGTCTGCAGTTGGACCGATCGATGCGCCGGGACCTAGAGTGGTTGTTTGCATGTAATACATCAAACAAACCTGTTCTTCCTTCTCTGATGGTTTTAGTTTAAATGGATAAACAGATGTTGGAGGCTTGCTTTGATTGACTGTCATTTCTGGAGTGTGGAAGCAGCTAGATGGCTCTCTGCTTTCTGTTATGAGAGCAATTTGTTATAACGTCATGCCGTGTTGGATCAAGTTTAGCCTTCTTAATAAACTCACCGATTTGTATTCCCAGCTCGTTTTACCGGCTGTGTGGCTCAGCGTTTATTCTTAAGTCCCCATGTAAACTCTTCTCTGGCCTTTCTTTGACTGTATTTCATGTACAATGGTTTATTTGGATGAGCAAGAATGTCCATCATTGTCCAGCTGTTATATCAGCACTATCTGAAATTGTAACTTGCATGCCTAAACATAAACAGTGGGTGCGGCAATAGGCTTCCGTTGATTGTATGTGCACAATGTGGGTAAGTGATATGTAACGTTGCATAATGTCCTTTCAACCAAGTGTCCTGATTTAGGTTTAATCAGTATACACGTTGTTGGCATGGAAACAGCCCTCGAAACCCTTCACGACCCATATTTCATGTGTTTCATATTACCCCAGAGGGTTGAATTTCTTTGACGTAAAAGCACCTTTTAGCAGATATTGAGTGGTCATCTTATGAACGCTGCTTGTATACACAAAACTGCAGCATTTCAGTTTTCTACTCGACGCTAAAGGTCACATTATGACAACAGTGTTTTATCAACTCTATTCACGTCATGAATTTGAGCTGATGAATGCTATCTACTGCCACATGCAGTGATCAGACTAATCTTTTCATCACATCCCATCTGCCGTGTACATTAATGGAAGTTGTAATGGGTTTATAATGTGGAGTCTCCCCTTTGCTATCAAAATGACAGAACTGGTGATAAGACATACCTACTCCTAGGAGAACTCGCTGACTTTCTGAAAAGTTTATTCCCCTGATGAACACTGTTTAGAACAAGATTTGCATTGAAATGCATGTAGTGAAAATAAAACAGCCACTGCATTTCCCTTGTAGCAAAAGTATGTCAGTAGCTTCTCTCACACATCAAATGAGTGGCATGTGTTTGGGTTTGAGTGAGTGCAGATGCTATTTTAGAGAACTTTGTGAACTTCCAGTGGAAAGAACATCACGCTTGTTATCCAACCTTTTGAACATTTTGTCTTGGGTTTTTCATTTTCATAGTCACATTGTTGCTGCCATATGAAGAAGATACTCTAAGAACCTAAAAAAGATCAAATATTTCCAGTGTGCCACCAAGCACCAAACGGTCCTGTTCAGTGTGAAAATGAGGCCTAATTGTGATTCAGTCAGGTCAATGCTCAGACATGGTAGGGATTCTTAATTGCAAGCACATCCTTTCCTTGGAAACAAGACATCCAGCTCAAATTTAGTGAGGTCTGAGGCACCAGCAAGTATAAATGATGCCAGAGAAGTGCAATTTTGCTGGAACATGCTATTGCGAGCACACTAAAAATACCAATTTAAAGAAATTACCTGAAATTCTGTATTTATGACCCTTTACTCCCAGACTCTGGCATTGTCAAGTGCATACAAATCTCCCAGTGTCTCTCATACACAATCATCCATGTTAGAAATGAAAAAGTTTCCATTTTTACTGCATCATCTGTTTTACAAAATATCAAAAATCTTCAGTGCGGAAAGATTTTGCTCAAAGGCACACACTCCTCTAAGTATCGGTAGTGTGCTGATGTATAATTCGAGCAGATATTGTAATCATTTTCTGGCCTGACACTTATGATTAGCACTATAGAGACATGATGGCACACATTAACACTGTACGCCATTGTTTTGGTGCTAAAATAGAGTACTTTTACTTGGCCTTGTTCCCATACAGTAAGCGTTGTCAGGACGTAGCCAGGGCCCAATAAAGTCTGCTCTGGTTTTGTACATATTAGACTTGCTAATCAGATGCTAATTCTCATGAGTGGCAGAGTTGCAAGGCAAGGCTGCTACAGAATGGTAATCAGTGTGGGGCTGCCCTGCAACAAAGAGACTGATTATTTAACTCTTTTTGAGCAGCTTCAAGCTCAAATTCATGCCTTAACTTATAGATGTTCTTCTTCTTTGGTTCTTTTGCTTGACATGAATGTTAAGTGATATTAAGGTTTCACATTTAATCAAACCAAAGTGCAGTTCAGATCAAGTGTCAAGGAATAATTCTGAGCCAGTCTGCTCATTAAAGAAAACAGTTTTTACATGCTTTGTGGTTGAGTTCACTCAGGTCAGTGTGGCTTCAGATGGCATTGTGGCACTCACCGGGGCAGTAACGGAAAGGCCATTCTTAGGTCAACTTACTCAAACAGATCGTTGTGGTGCCTGGTGGTGGTATGCGTTGGATTGTGTTACTAAGGACTAGAGTAATCAGTGACAGGCAACTGATGAAACCGGAATACGGTTTTATTACAGGTCTGCATTTAGAAAAAACCTGGCTCAACTGACATCAAACATGCATCAAGTGGTATCCTTAAAAAATCTCATCTCTATAACTTTCACATAGCTGTATTATAATTTGTATAACACAGCAACATTATCCGTTTATTATTTGTTTTTGTCATGTGTTTTCCAGACTGAACAGATGACAGCACACAAATTGTCTTTTAAATCTAATTTGGTCTCATATAAACATCAAAGCAGTAAAAAAAAAAAGAAGAAAGGCCATTATTTTGCTGGGATTCAAAGTGTATACTCTCATATGTATTATTTAAACATCAACTTACTGTTTGCCTTGCGTTGCATTTCATCATAACGGTGCATACCTCAGGTGAAGTGCGTCAATCTGAAACAGTGTGTGATGCAGCTAATTTGTTTCCCACGAGAGCTTTTGCTGAAGATATATTTCACTCTGTTTTAAGAGTAATCTGAACATGTCGCACATAAACACAAGACCTGTTGATGGATGCGTTCTGTGTAAAAACCTTCCCCTTGGGTTTTAAAGTGACAAATTCCTTCTTAGACACATTTTAGAAATATACCTTCCAAGAAAGCGTCCGGGAGCATTAAATGTTGTCTGGAAAACATTGTCCTCAGGGAGTGGCAAAAAAAAAGCACTAGCAACCCACTCAGTTCACACACTACTGAACTTTCTTAGCTCTTATCCATGGCTTTTTAACATCGCTTTTGAATCTCCTCTGGCTGCTATTATATTGTACAGATTGTGTTTCGTGTGTATCATGTGACTATTGTGATGGTTACCAATTTGTTCTCGCAGCCAAGTGTTTCCACAGCACACAAAGCCTTGAATCTAGCTCTTCTTTCTTGTCTGTGAAAAGTGAAAAGGGTCGAGCGCCATCACGTAATTCAATCCACACACTGATTCAGAAGTGTTAACTGTTTCTTTTCTGCTCTCGTTCAAAGGTGTTTCTACATCGTCTCAACCAGTATGCAGCCACCAAAGTCGACAAGAACATCACAGAGGAAACCGTTAAGGTGAAGGTCAATCTATGTTGAGGCGTACAAACCTCTTTTTGTGTTAAAGCCTGGAAATTATTCTGCATAATAAACAAAGTGGGCGTCTTTTCCGAGAGCTCCTTTCAATCTAAAATAGCAGAGTTGAGAAAGAAGAAGACGTGGGCAACCCAGGAAGCAGCTGTAAATATAATCTATTTATAAATGATCCTAGACTGGGACATAATAAAGGATGTTTCCCCACAGTAGGCTTGCTCGCACTTGAAGGTAAACACTTATTCAGTGGATATTAGCGGCTGAATGTGTTTACCCATTCTGATTTTATTTGGGAACACCACATACATGGAGGATTTTGATCATGGTGATTGTGATGGGATGTCAAGCAGTAGCTGACTGAGTGACAAACATATATCAAGAAGGATACTTGGAAGAAACTAATTTTATATTCAGCCACATAAAAAAACAACTGCAGTAAAGTAAAGCATACCAAAGTTAATGCATTAGCAAAACAAAAAAATGGCTAATACATGTCAATATTGGATTGTATATACTACACTTAACAGTCCAGAAGTTACTTGCTGCTGAACAAGAAATAAGTAATTTTAAGAGGAAAAATATTTTATGGGGCTAGTTGATAGAGTATCAGGCAGTCAACAGGGTTTATGAACTTTCAACATCCAGTTCCAGATCAGAGGGACAATAGGTGAATAACACTGAACTATTAAAAAGAAGGACCGATCCTGGTTAAAGATTACAAAGATCCAAGCATAGCATTAAACCAACATGAGCCCTGAACTGTCCTTAAATGCAATAAACTTAAAAAAATTAACTCCATCCTAGGTTTTATTTTTCAACATTGAGGAGATCTTGGCCATCCACAAAGACTTCCTGTCCATGGTAGAAGAGCGGCTTCACCCTGACCCTCACGCTCATCATGAAATCGGCCGCTGCTTCTTGCACTTTGTAAGTACTTACCTCCAGCTGCAGATCTCCTTCCTCTCTACCTTTTAAATCAGCATGAGTCACTTTCTTGTCAAGACCCATAGGTTGGTTTTATTAAGCTCATTTTATTGTCGCTCTGGACGTTGAGGAGTTACAAACTACACCGAGTACAGCACGTGCTACCAGTCGATCTCTGCATGAGTCATACTGAAGGAGTACATGTGTGAGATTTATGATGGCTCGCTAATGTGCTGCTTACTGCTGCTCTATTACAGTATCACTTTTCTTTGTAGTTAAGCCTGGCATATTGTGGTTTTAATAGATTTAAGAAATCTTTACTGCTTTAGATTTAAAGCATGAGAAATGGAAAAATCTGTTTGTGGCTGGTATAAGGAAGGTTTTCAATATTATTCATAGCATGTAACTATAATCATGTAGCAATATGTCTATCACATGTGATCATACAAGTATTTACAGACAGAAGCTGGACATGTGGGTTTTCTTTCTGGATTTCGCTCACATTTTTATTTTTTTTTATTTTCCTAATTGTGGTATGAGACAATCTGTTTTAAAGGATCATAGAAATAAACCTAAATGCAGCTGGACAGTTAGATACATAATATTATATAATATATATATATTAATAATATATATTATATAATATTTCTTCACAGAGTCCAGAGGAATACCTACCACTGTGGGCCTATAATTTATCTTTATGATGCACTGTACTTCCATCTGTCTTCTGCATTGCAACACTTGGTATTTAGTTTATCACCTGTCCTTCTCTTTTCTTTCCTCCTCAGTATAATTTGTTTTCTTTTCTCATGATGCATTATTCTTACATACTTTTTCTGGGCTCTGCAGAGGACTCGTTTTCAGATTTATGACGAATACTGCGGGAATCATGAAAAGGCCCAGAGACTGCTGCTGGAACTTAATAAGATCAGGAGCGTCCGGACATGTTTACTGGTGAGAATGTACTGTGAATGCATGTAAAGTCCATGTTGTGTTCAAGAATTGAACAAGAGTGTGTGACCTTTGGACCTAGAAAGAGTTATTTTGAAAAAAGTGTATGACGTGCTTTTAAACCACTTTAGGAACATAACTGAGGCTTGTTTGCCTTATTTTAGACTAACACTTAAAACAGACACACATCCTTATACACACTAACATGCAGTCACCCACACAGAGCATCTGGACAGCAGAGGAGCCTGCACTTTATGTTCCAGTGTCTGACAGCTGATGGGACTGGGGTCCTTTGTGTGGGCGGGCTCCATCTTCCTGTTCCGACACTTTTGAGAGACTTTCACTTACCCGGGGGAGGCTCGTGTTGCCAGAACAAAAGACGGCCATATCTGCGCTGCCGACCTTACAAAACTGTCACACCTCTTTACTTCTTCTTGCCATTTACATCCTTTTGTCCCACTGCCTGTACTTTCCACTTTTGGCTCCTAGGTTTTGACACTTTTGTTATGTCTCACCCAAAATACTACCTTACTCATGACTATGACTGCTCTACTTCACCCCCCTAGTGTTTTAAGACCTCTATAAAAAAAAGGAAGACTTTAAATTCAAGGACTACAGCAGAGAACACACCCAGACAAGCTTAGAGAGAGTTTTGTAGAAACTTTTTGTGGTATTTTTTGTATTAAACCTCGCCCAAGCCACAGTATGTGGTCTTTTCTTACAGTGTAGTTAATGAAGTGAGAAATAAAGCATACACATGCACACCAGCAGAGAATATCAAATTTATTGTCTTCTAGTTCCTTTAAGCTAAGAAGCCAAAGGAGTCACAGATGGTGTTAATAGAGTTTGGTTTATCACGGTCTTTATACTTGGTGGGACATCTTACTCTATAGGCAATTATACACAAGGTCATCTCCCATACTATGCACTGACCAGGAAAGGGATATCCACTGACCCCCACAAAACCTTTCATCACCTTTTAAACCGGGCTTTAATGTTCACGCTGTAACGGGACACCTTGACTAGATGAGCGAGAGGTGAAAATGAATAGAGGCTTAAGTGACCTCGTAACCTGCTGTTCACCGCGTGTAGTTCACTTTGATCCAACAAGGACTGGGTTACTCTCACAAAATTGGCGCGAAATGATCTCCTCTGTCCAGTAGTGGGTTGTGCGGGGGGCTGAAATGTGGTGCATGTAGTACTTTTCCTCTGGATTATTTCTAGTGCTTGTATTGGTTTCTTACACAAACCAGTCCCCATCTTTTCTCCAACTTATTTTGCAAGTTAGAAAATAAACCCAGTGTGCCTAACATTTTGCTAACATACTAGTTTTAAAATGCCTCAAATGTTTCAAATATTATAACCATTTGAAGTCACTGATTAAACAATAAAGCATTTTATATAACTGTATGAAAACTGTTGTATTAGTTTCTGTTAAATGATGTGCTTTATGCTTCCTTAATGTCAAATATTTCTCGTCCCACTGCAGAACTGCATGTTGCTGGGAGGCAGGACAAACACAGAGGTCCCTCTTGAAGGCTACCTGGTGGCTCCCATTCAGAGAATGTGCAAATACCCGCTGCTGCTCAAAGTGAGTATAACCCTGTTCATGCAAAACCATGTATTAGAGAGACACCACACCTCTGCAGGGCCCTCTCCTCCGCTCTTTACCCGACACCGCCTAGTCATTACTCTCCTCTGTCCAGCCTCATTCACATCAACCTCTCCCTGACTAATCAAACGCTGCTCTCGCACACCTCTGCTTTACAACCACAATGTAGGGGAAAAAAAACACCACAGCCACATTCATTCAAACCATGGCTGTTGTTAGTTTTGAAATTTTCATTTCCCGATGTGAAATAAAACCCACTTTCAAAGACTTGTTGGAGTAAGTGATCTGAGCCGCCTCGTCTCATTTACGCTGTTATGATCTATTAATTCACCCGGGCGTTCTCTAAACAGCCACCGGCACGGACACAGAGATGTAATAATAATAGGGGGGTAATCTGATGCTGTGCCATTTGAAGTCTTACAGCTGCTGGGGCCTTCTCTGCTCCCCCTGAAACACCACAGATAGCCGTCAGCAGGTGCACACGTATCAACAACAGTGTAAATCAGCACGATAGCAGATCTCACGCTCATGCATATGGCTTAGGATACAAAAGGTTGAGGCATGGATGCACTTGTTGGACAAAATTTGGATATTTGTTGAGTGTGTAACCCTTGTGCTATTTATTTAGGAACTGCTAAAGAGGACACCTAAGAAGCACAATGACTATGCACTGGTCCAAGAATCTCTGCTGGTCATGAAGTCTGTGTGCTCCAGCATCAACGAAGCAAAGAGACAGATGGAAAAGTTGGAGATTTTAGAAGAATGGCAATCCCACATTGAAGGCTGGGAGGTACAAAAAACTCTTGTTTTTATGTTGTTTTAACCCAACAACTGCATTGGCTTATCCTGCCAAAGCTCAAAGTGATGACTTATTTAAATCCACTTAGCTTCAGTTCAGCCGACATTTCAACGGGAATTCCAAGTGGAGAGACTTCTGTAGCTTTTTTAAGCTTTACTTGCTCTCCAAGGGAACAAGGATTTGTATTCACAATGGCCATTCTTTCTGCCCGGGTGAGCTTGTAGGTAGAGCTGCCGTGCTTTTGGGTGACTGATCCAGTCATCGTCATCAGGTAGAGGACGCAGAGATAGGTTTGAGTTCGGGGATGCCTTAGGTCAGTGCGTCTGGTGCAGAGTCAGGGTGTTTATGTAACTGACCTGGTTTTATTCAGATTGAATAATGAATGCAGACAATGTTAAGAGTCCGGTACAGGTTTGGATGGACAAGACGTAACTCCAAACTGTCACTTCCCAAATTAGGACTATCCAAGTGGCACATAAACGCAGGATAGGATCATATGAACTCTAACCAAACGCCGAGCCCTAAATGAACTGGATCTGAGAAGTAAAATGTAAAAAGAAAATGCATTTGTGTGGCCATTTTGTGGAATGATGGAAACTTTGTGTGTGTGATGGCTTTGTTAGCTCTGACCTGCTCTACAGCTGGCTGCCTTTGAGCTGTCCTGGCAGGTTCTCTCCTCGTGGGGCGGAAAGAACATCAGCTGTCTGCACCGACTGCTGCCAGAACACAGATTAAATGTTTGCTGTCTGTTTTTCTCTACCATAGTTTGCGTTTAGGGTCACAACGTGGTTGCATTCCACTTGTAAACCTGTATCTTCTTGTTTATTATTTAAAAATATATTCTGTGCTTGTGGTTGATTTGGCTACTTTTTGACTATTTCTGTTCTACATGTACCTCATATCACTTAAAATTGTTTCATCATGTTCTCTCATATTTTGGCATGTTTGGCCCAAGACCAACACTGAAGAGTGACTTAAAAAAAAAACTAAAAAAACCCAATGCTGCATAAAAAGATGACATTACAAACAGAGGTGAATGGGCAAAATGTTTCAAGTGTACAGTAACAAGAACAGGAAGTGTTGGTTATTCTGTCAAGAAAACACTGCTTTGTCATCTGGATCTTTTCTGCGTCTGGTGTGCACACTTTCCCATTTTGGCTCCAAACGGCTTAAACATCTGGTCGTAGGCTGGACCGAGTCAAAAGGCCCTGACTGAGAGAGGAAAGGGATGTGTTGGGGGAAGGAATGGAATAGATAGAGGAATAGACAGGGGACTGGAGCAAAAGTGAAGGATGATGAGCACAAGGAAAGGATGAAAGGAAAAAGAAAAGAAAAAAAAAAAAGCGGAAAGATTTGGCCTGCTCGCGTCTGCTGCAGGAGGAAATGCTTAGCACATTTTTCGGCTCTGTGCACAAGGGAGTTATTTTTAGCTCCAGAGGCCCAATTGAGCTCTGCTACATAAATTCCCAGAGCTGGAAAAGGTATAGGGGAAAGGGGAAAAGATGGCACATTTTATCACCTGCAGCAGGAGACTGACATACGTATGTGCAGCAGTGACCAGCGCAACTATGCAGCGAGCTATGCTCCGGCTGGACAGGATGTTATTGTATAGTAGCTATTAACTCGCTCTGCAGTTGAGAGTCCCATAGCAATCTGTAGTGAGGAAGCAAGGAGTGTTTTTACAGACCCCTTAGAAAGGGAACAGGAAAAGGCTGGACTCTATAATCTCTCCGTCTACTTAGACCTTAAATGTGAACATCAAATGGTATGGAAAAATCCAAACTCCCTCTTTCTTTCTTTGAGCTAACCCTTTTTAAGGACATACTGTGTGTGCTTTTTCAGGGCTCTAACATCACAGACACCTGCACAGAGATGCTTATGCAGGGCGTTCTGCTGAAGATATCTGCTGGAAACATTCAGGAGAGAATCTTCTTCCTGTTTGACAAGCTCCTGGTGTATTGCAAGAAGAAGAACAGGTGTTACCTCATTTTTTACACATGACTGTTAAAACAAAATCCACAAAGCATGACCTCAAAGTGCGTTGAAAAAGATGCTTAAGAAAAAGTGTTAATTTTGTTATGTTATTTTCATCCAGAGACCCTTAGAGCATTAAAGCTTGGACTTTATAATTTATAATTAATTCACTGAACCAGAAATTCTGTGTTTAGGAGCAGTACACAGTGGGAGATAAACAAGTATTTGGTAAACAGTTGCTGCAAACAGTGTAGAGGTATCTATTCGCTCACTGCAAAAGGATAAAAATAACATCTCAGTAACTCATCTCAACTAGATCCTTTTTTCCTGAGTAAATTGAGTTAGACCATAGAAAACATTAGATGAGCGTAATGAGTCTGATACAACCTAAATGAACTGTGAGATGTATATAGCTGTAAACAAAGAAAACGACTCAATTGTTTTCTTTGTTTAAAGGCGTTTGAAAAACAGCAAAACGGCCACAGACGGTCCTCGGTACCAGTTTAGAGGCCGCATCAACACCGAGGTGATGGAGGTGGAAAACGTAGACGATGGCACTGGTGAGAACACACGTTTACTTTGGGTCGATTTCCTTCTGTTCCTTGTAGCGCCTCATTTTTCATTTTTTATTTCAGCAGCTGTGGTTATAATGTGAAAAATAGTCGACGACAAACTTCTTGGCTTAAGCTTTGTTCTTGGATTTACCTACACACATTTTTCTCCATCTGTAGTTACATTTCTTGATGGCAAATTCCAGCCCTTGTGTGTCTTGGCTTGACGTAACCACTTATTATAATTTCTATTTGGAAAGCCATCATTTCCAGCTCGGGGCTGCTCAATGGTCAGTAATACTGGCTGGTTTTGGCGAGAGATGGGACGGGTTTCGGTCTGGTCAGGGTGGATGAGCACTTAACTCATGGGTGTTCCGCACCACAGATGACCGATCTCAATCAAACTATTTTAGCTTCTGCATAATTAAATCTTCACCACTTTTTCCCAGGCACACACTTGCTTCTTGAGGTTGAAAAATGCCCCAGAGGACTACCATATAAAGGTCATGGCACTGTAGATGCTTTTAGATTATAATTGATTGGAATGGTTTTGGTACGCCCTTTGGACTGGGACTGCTTCAGGGGCATGGCTCTGACATTCTTTACACTTATTCTGAAGGTGTAGCTGTTGAGGGAGTTTTCTGAAGAGTTGCCAGGAAATACCACTGATGGATAGTGCTTTTTCTCTATGTGCGTCCACTCATTTATCTCGTTAAGAAGAGGAGCAATAATCAATGGAGCTACTCAATAGAGACGCTGGGGACCACATCTAGAGCTGGACAAATGAGTGTAGAGAGAGTTTTACCAGTCCCACTAGTTTAAACAGTCTCTAGTTTAACACGAGTATGTTTCTGTAAAGAGCTGAAATGTTAAAGACCCATTATCCAGTCTGTACAAGATGCATGTCACAACATCACAGTCCAGTCTTAGTTGGCAGCAGTGTAGTTGCTCACCAAAGTGCAATAATTAAATCTAGTAAATGAAATAATAAAGGTAATTCACATGTGGACATTTACATGTGAGATTGTATTTAATAAACACTTCTCTATCAAATGGTATCCTTTCCGACAAGTGCAGCAGTTTCCCAGACTTCCATTGCCACCCTGTTGTTATAGCAACCCCCTTTTACTATGATCCTAACTTCTCAACAGTCAGATTAATACGACACTGAACGTTCCCTCCCCGACTCGCATAAAAGCTCCGTCTGATGCTAAACAAGTTCAAACTGTCGATGCGAGGTGTTTTTGCATTTGAGCAGATGACTTTATGAAGTCAAGTTGAGCTGAAAACGTGTATGTGTTGTCGTCCTCAGCTGACTACCACAGCAGCGGGAACATCGTGAACAATGGCTGGAAGATCCACAACACGGCCAAGAACAAGTGGTTTGTGTGCATGGCCAAGACACCAGAGGAGAAGCAGGAGTGGCTGGAGGCCATTATGAAAGAACGAGAATGCAGGAAAAGTAGGCATCACACACAACAGCAAATCGATAAAGAGCAGTACAACCTGAATTATTAAATACAAGATGATCCCATGCCCGATTAGTATAAGGTATCAAAAAGTTTGTTTTTTTCTTACTTAAGGTTTCAGTCTTGTTTTACTGTCTGTGTTTTCAGTCAGAATTTTATCCACTTTATATATTATGCACCTGACAATCTTCCATAATAGCAGTCATTAACTCTGCATTATAGTCTGTAAAAAGGCTAATTATCTCATGAAATCTGCAGACATTAACCTTCTCTAGTTAATTATAGATGTTACTTCTCTTCTGTTGTAGGAGCAGAACTCAAAGTTCAGACGTGCCATGCTAATGACAGATGTTTTTCTGTTGTAGGTCTGAGGCTGGGTATGGAGCAGGACACGTGGGTGATGGTGTCAGAGAAAGGAGAGAAACTCTACCAATTTATGACCAAGGGAAACTTGATTAAAGACAGGAAGCGCAAGCTCACCACCTTCCCCAAGTGCTTCCTGGGAAGGTAAGGTGCTTCATAACTCTCCCATAAGTCCATTTATTGTATGGACAAGGGAATAATATTAAACATGCTGGTTTGTAAATCTTTGATGTAAAGCTGCTTTTGCCTGCAGTATAAGGTAATACCTTCAAAGTAGATCAGACAGACTGCATTAACAACACAAATCTCCTGCTTTCATTTTTGAATTACTTGGGTTTTCATTGATAGCTATCAGAAGAAGAAAGTGCTTTTTGATCCAGGAGCTAGTATGTTACGTATATGTGGAGTCTTAAGGCACAAGAAAATCAAATCTGTCCAGATTTGCCAATGAATCTTGTTTAAGGACTAATGGGGTGGTGTCTGGGGACGGATTGGCCATTGAATACCTCTCATAAATCACAGGAGATCTCTCTGAGCAGCTCAGCTGACTGCCTCTTTGCTTCCTCCTCAAGGGAGAGTAAAATTAGCTTTGAGGTAGCTGCTGTAGTGGCTTCATGAATGGCATAGACCAACTGTATCCATGAGACTCATGTGCCATTATTTCATTGGTTATTCATTTATAGAGGTAGTCTTTTGGTCCTGTTTTAGATGAGTGTCTTAAAATGTTGCTTGGGTACACAAGTACATTGCACCAAACCTCTGCATTTAATTTGTTCTGCCACCTGCCACAGGATGTTTCTGCTGGCTATGCTGTCCTTTAAACAATGCAAATGATTGTTAAAAGCTTTACTGCATAACTGCACTGCTTCAAACTGCAAGACTGGGATTTTGAAACACTTTTATTTGTGTGCGGTTCTCTTTTCTTTGCAGCTCATCTCTTTGCAGTCAGATGCAGCACAGTCTGGGGTTTGATTGAAAGAATTAATTAAATTAAATTAATTGAATTAAATAAATTATTATTATTATTATTATTATTGTTGTTATACATTAATTAATCAATTACCCTTACATTGGTACAACAGAAGTGTTTATATTAACTTTTATAAACCACCTTTAAAACATAAAACATCCCACAAACAGCAGCTGTAGTTCCCACATCAGAAGTGAATACAGTATGCAGTTATACCAGATGTAAAGACAAAACAACCTAATGGACAGGTAGGTGCCATGTTGTTTAACACATTATGTTTCAGTATTGCTGTACTATTTCCTCAGTATATTGAGTATGGCTCATGTCGATTCAGACAAAGTGCTCAGACAGTATCTGTAATCTCTCGCCATTTCCCCAAAACTAGAAACACATGTTCCTCCAACTTGACACTTACTTATAAGGCAATCTTTTATTGAACCAGAAATCCCTTTAGAGAAAATCTTGATGGGATATCACTCTCCCTGCCCTCCAAAGCTATAACTTAAATTAATTGATTCATTCTTGTATTCACAGGACGAGGAGTTACTTTTCCTCTCCTGCTGCCATGACTTGTAGACATCTGGTCATACGTTTTGAGAGTAAGAAGGTGACAGAGCTGGATCTGGATAATAAACCTTTAAAGTACAAACATCTGGCCGTATGTTTGAAATGAAAATGGCATGTGACAGCCAGACGTCTACACTGTGGTGACAGAGTGAGATTTAAAAAATCAAATAGAATATTTTTACAAGAGAGCTCCTGCTGGATGTTACATAAACTATGCTGCTATCTTGACTTTTGAAATCCCATAACAAATTTGCCTGGTAATTGCCCCCACAATGAGAATTTCCATTTGTTTTAGATTCTTTTACTGATGTTTAGACTGGTAATACTTACAGTGGAAATCACAAGAGCGGTTTTAAAGTCCTTGTTATTCTTTAAAAGCAAAGAAAATAGGAAAAGAAAAAACTCTATGGGAGTTTGTGGCGTGTACAGTGGTTCAAAATGAGCAGTCCTTCTCAGACGCTACAATCGCTGGTGGTTTGGACCTGTTGGTGAATCTCTTATAGGGAAATACACCCCTCTCTGTTTCCCCAACTCAACTGACACCTGGATGATTATTAGTGGCCAGAAGACACCTCGAGCCCCTCCGTATGTCCCCGTCGCCAGTGGTTTTGTAGATAAACTGGCCGTGAGTGCGTCTGTCTTTGATAAAAACGCCACACTGCCTGTAGCTTTTAACTCACTCTGCCCACTCCCCCCATTGTGAAACACTTTGTTCCCTTTCCCCTCATCCATGTTTTTAATTCCATGTTTTAAAGCCTGAGAGCTATATTTGGAGGCTCTAAGTCCTCCCTTTTAAACGGTATAATCACATTTGTGGTTCGGTTTCTGCAACAGTGTAATTCATCAAAGGAAATGTGTGTGACAGCCTTGTAGTTTTCAGTTAGCATCTACTGTCAAAGTTAAATATTAGAAGCATGCTAGATTGGTAGATTTAAGGGGTGTGACAAGATCGCGTGCCACAAGATCTAGCAGAATCAAAACATGGCGAGACTTCTGGTCTAGAGGGAAATGCTGTCTCGTGATGTCAGCATAATGGTGCATGAGGGTGCCATCACCAGGTTTGCCATTTTTAACTAAAGTTAGGTCAGTTCTAGTGCGTTTTCATTACCAAAAGGAGTCCATCTTGAATGTCATCAGATTATTTGGTGTGTAGTGTACGGTTAATGAATGTCATAAGACTATTTGTAAGGTGTGTGGCTCATAAATGTTGCCAGATAATTTTTGTGTCTGGTGTGCGGTTCATAGATGCCAGATAAAAAATGCTGAGTCATCAATAACAATGCTTACTCATGGGGAATAATTCTGAGTTATTTACAAGGAGTGTCTGGTGGAACAAGATCTTGCGTGATCAAGAACAAGATATCTCCTCTAGGTGAAAAATGTTTTGGTAATATCGGCCGAATGGAGTGTGAAGGTTAAGTTAGTATTCAAGATGCCCGTGCCACTTGAGTCTGTGTGACAAGTGGCAAAATTCTGTTTTCCGGTGGAAATAAGAAACAGCAAAAGAGTGACAGACAAGACACAAACAATATGTAAACAATGGCGTACACAGCTAATATGACACATGAGCATTAAATCAGCCACGCCTGGAAATAATAGAGAAATCTCATCTTGTTCTTGTGATCCCTAACTTGTGTCTCCTCTTGTCTTGTGGGATTTGTGTCTTGTCACGCGTATATATAAAAAGATTTGTGTGAGTAACTGAGTAAAAACCAAAGTGTACAACGTGTTCCCACATTTACTGTGAAATGTATTGAGTTTGACCTTGTTTTCCCAGAGGTTGTGTCACTAAACTTACAATAGTTGAAAAAAATGGGCATTTGTACAGCCCTGTTTTTTTGACTGTGGTTCGTTGAGAAAGAAAGAGGGAGGATGTCAAGGATGAGTGGCCAAAGAGTGTGAGATGTTGAAATGAAGGAGGAGGGTGGGTATTTGACCACTTATTTCTCTAAAAATGTTTGTAATTGCTTGCGGCTCTTTCTGAATCCACAGAATTCCAATGGTGCTGTGTTTGTTTGGCTTTTGTGGGGAGTCGGGACATGAGGGATGTAATCAGACACGCTACTGCCTTCACCACATTAACTCTGGCTATCTCAAGCTGTCACTAAATTGCAGACAATTATCCTGTTTAGCTCCTGTTGGCCATCTAATGCTGGATATTGTGTTTGTCGTTCCAGCCGTTGGTTTGTTTCCTCTTCAGAGTTGTAAATAGTCACAGTTTTTCATAGCCCCAAGACCCAATTAAATGCAGTGCTACCTTGTTTGTCTTCAAGAAATAAAGTTGAAGGAAAGCCTACTGAGTCTATAGCAAACGATATGTCCCTCTAGAGTAAATAAATCTTTGTGTTTGTTGCCATAGTTACATCAATTTAGAGAAAATATTGAGCCGGTAAAGGCCCTTCAGAAACGGGGGCAATGCCAAAGTGTGAAGGGGAAATTTGACCACTCATTCTCCTCTAGAGTGTTGCTGTTTTTCATGGTGCTTTTATTGTATCTTTGCCCAGAGTATGTTTTCATGCCAGTGTCTTGTTGTTTTGTCCCCAGTGAGTTTGTGTCTTGGCTGATGGAAATTGGTGAGACGGGTAACCCAGAAGAGGGAGTTCATCTAGGCCAAGCTCTGCTGGAGAACGGCATCATCCACCACGGTGTGTGCACTGTTATCCCCCTCACCCTCCTGCTGGCCTTTTGTTCATGCCTTGACTTGGGTTTATAATTGCACCACTCAACGTCTAGAATGGGCTTTTTTAGAACAGCCAGGATCATTTTGCACCGCCACTGATGTTGACAGGCTCAAATCATTCATTCTGTTATTAATGGTCATTTGAATCAGATTCTAAGGCACACCTTATCACCAGGAACTAACAGTCCTGTCATTAAAATGAAGCATAGCATTAAATAACTTGTCTAACAATTATCTAACAATTAGGTACAGTTTATTCACTAATTAGTCCCATACACATGTTCCTCATTTCAAAACGTGAATAGTCTCACAGCCTCGACTGTGGATTCAGCTGTCTATTTTCTCTTAGCATGTGTTACATATAAACACTCCCCTGACACGATGTTTAGGTAAGGATTATACATATTAATCCCTGTTTAGTCATGATTGAGTTATATCTGTTCAGTGGCTCTTACAGAGGCTTAAATTGACTTCCTTGCATTCACTCTAAATGTTGCATACAGCACTGCATGTATTTTTTTCCCTCAAAAGCGTAGGGGCCTCAATCCAAAATGTATCTTAAATCACTCTGGGTTGCTTTATTGCTTCCTCGCGGGAAAGGAGATTGGGCTCTGGAGCTTTTTCTGACTGATAGGAATAAATCGAAGCTCCTCTGAGCTCGCACAGTGAAGTTAAAACTCCCTGTGTGAAAAATGATAGAATATCGTTTCATAAAAAGCTTTAATGGAACCCACACAGCTGCAGCCAAGAGCCAACTGTTATTACTTTTAGAAACGGCTTCAGCATGATCCCCTTAAGTAAGAGCAACGAGACCGGAGTTATCTGTGTCCACGACGTGTTAGTCAGGAAGGCTTGTTTTACCACACAGCCATGATGTTAATGGCTTCTTAAATCTTCAAAATCACAAAGATGATAAATCCAGTTCTCTTGGTGTGACAGGCTCATATTTTTGTAATTTGAAGTTTAACTGTTTTTCAGTCACAGACAAGTACCAGTTCAAACCAGAGCCTGTGCTGTACCGTTTTCGCTCTGATGATGGTACCTACCACCCCAGGAGTGACATGCACGATGTCATCTCAAAGGTACACCCCCTGAATAACGTGATTTCTAGGTAATATCTTCAGCTAATCTCTAAAATCTCTCATTTTTCTTAGGGAGTTCGTCTGTTCTGCCGCCTTCACAGCCTCTTCACTCCTGTCATCAGGTAAGCTGCCATTTTCTTTACCCGTATATGCAGGGAAGTCCCATGCTTCTGGAGCAAAGCACGTTTGTAACCTCTAAAAATAGAAAATAGAACTATCATCGTGAACTATGAGCTCACTGTTGTATAGCGTCACAGCTCGATTCGGGAGGAGTTGGCGCAGATGGTGATGTAGCGCAGAGGGCCCTTTGTTCGATCCGGCCTGTCAACTTTAATCTGGCTTTTCTCGAAACACAGATGAGGTGACAGAGATCGAGTCTTTCACATAATGTTCATGTGTGTGGGACCCAAAAGTGAATTCATAAGATTAACTGTTAACTGTTAAAATGTCAAAGTTCTTTTATAGTGAAGTTTACTCAGTGTATAAGTATACATCAGCTGGTGACTATTGTGTGAAGACATCCAATATCCATGTGAAAGAGACCCACAAGGCAAAACAGGTGTTTTTGAGCACTTCTGGCACATGCTATGAACCTTTCACTTTCCTAACACAGTTACAAATGGAGCAATTACATTTTATTGGAGCAAATTGCTGGGCTGCTTTACCTCCTGTGTTGTTGTTCATAATAACATTTGAAGAGGTTTCAAGGTTGTGTTTTGCCTTATCAAGGTTAGCTATTTATGTATTTGCCTGAGGAAAAGCCTTAATTTCACACAGATTAAACCGTGTCATAGCTGGAAGGGGTACACTAATGCTATGTATATTAAAGCAATGTCTATTTGTTTGATCTTAGCACTAAAAAGCCTAAAGGTTGTTTTAATCAGGTCTGCTGGCATTTGATTTGAAGCCAAACCTTTGAGTGTAAAACTAACTTAACAGACTAAAGTTTTGGATTGTTGGCCGGCACATCTGCCACAGAGAGCTCAATACAATACATCACAGAGCTTGGGAACGCCATAGTTTAATTGGAGCAACCAGCCCCTGCCTAATTAGGTGGAATTTCCTGGCAGAGTGAAAGAGATGGGGCCAAGGAAACATACACAGCGCTCGTACTCCCAAGCAGCTTCTGTGCCTGTTGTTTCCTCACAAGAATGTTATCTTTTACTGTATACACACTCATTTGTAGTAAACAATAAGAGGATCTTTCACTGTACACACAAATCAGTAAATGTCGGCCATAAATAATTATTATGCAGAATAGAAAAGCTGCCATTTTAACAGACTTTGAGAAATATGGGCATCCTTATTTATCATATGCTACAAATATGGTTGTATACTCAAAAGTAAACTCCAAAATACCACATATTTGCTCTTGTCATTAATGTATTCCAACTAAATGTCAAGGCAAACTTTTCCTCTTTGCTAAGCAAGTTAAGAACTGCTGTTGTGACCTTTCCCTCTGTTGCTGCTCAAACTGTTGTATCTTTATGCTGGACATATGGTTGCCCATTGGGCTGCTGTTTACAGCCATTTTTCACTTTTGACAGCCTCACTGCACACCAGCCGCTGTCGACCCCCATCTCCCTGGATCTGGTGGTGTCATGTTTAGGGAAAATGCACAACTTTCTGCTGGTTTATGCATGGCACATTAGGGTAACGTGCCTCACAGCCTCACAGACACCCTCATCACAAACTGTCAAAGGAAGTTACGCAACTGAATGTTCCAATGTGTTTTTGGCCTCTCACGCTTCAGACTCTGAAGAGCTCCAGAGCGCTGAGATTGGACTCTAACATGTGTCATGTTTGAGTTGTCTAAAGGAGTGTGTGTGCGTCTGGCTTTGTGTTTGTGTGGTGTAGAAACGGAGCAGCGGTTCTGGACTTTCCCCAGACTGCAGCTCCGTCCCAAGAGGCGGCCTCAGCGTTCATGGGAAAGTCAAGGCTTCATTTCTAGATGCATTATTCCCGGTCTGGTAAGGAGGATTTGTGTGGGTAAATGTGAGACTGACGTTTGGGGGGCACCCAGGGGCCAAGCACAGCTGGAGTTGTTGCCCACAGTCCATATGAGCAATGTTGTCAGCTGCTGCCTGAAACTGCCTCTTGACGTAGGAAACTATTAGCTCTAATTTTGACTCTGCATTTAAATAGACTAGATACCTAAGCACTCTGCCGTTTGTTAATGTACAAATGTTTTGTAATGCTTTTGTCATAACATCCTATTCTGCTTGTTTCTGTTTTAGAGATAAAGACTACCATCTTCGGACCTACAAATCAGTGGTGATGGCCAACAAACTTATAGACTGGCTATTAGCACAGGTAAGAAAGACGTGTGATCCAATGGCTAAACCTGAATGTGTTTGACAGAAGGAACTTGAGGTGAACAACAAAGAAATGAAAAGTATTAGGCGACCACCACAGATACAGTATATGCATGTGCAGATGCTTATACTGTAGGTCAGTCCATGTTAATCTAATATGACTGAAAGCATCTGAAGTGCTCAATTCTTTAGGGGGACTTCAAGAGACGTGACAATGCTCAGTCTAGACATGGTTTTGGTTGTTTTTAAGATGAAGTGAGCAGTGCATGCCTCTGGGCTTTTGGGGACAAGAACAAAGGGGGACTGACATTTTGACTGCTCTCTAACCACACTGTGTCTTTTGTTCTGACTCCATTGTCTTTCATCGTCGGGCTGTTTTCTCTCTTCCCAGATTTAGTCTGTCACTTAGATTTGTGCTAAAGTCTTCTAACTGTTTCTGGGGTCGTGTGTTGCAGGGTGACTGCAGAACCAGGGAAGAAGCATTGATCTTGGGAGTGGAGCTGTGTGACAATGGCTTTATGCATCATGGTACAGGCCTACATTATTATAAACCTGCTGCTCATGGGTTGTGAAATTTACTCCATTGTTGGCTAAAAAAGCGTTGAAATACTTTGGTGAGACACTGCCTGGCATTTAGCTTCATATTTTAGCACACAGCCCCTCTTGTTCTCTTTCCTATGCCTCTTTTATTCCTTTTGATACAAGAATAAATTTATATTCCCATCATCTGAATGCATTTCTATGTGCCACAGTTAGAACTATGGTTGATGCTAAAATCTGATTTAAGCCTACTTTCACCCAAAGAGCTAAATGACTGAATGCAAAATACAGCCACCATTTAGTTTTGCAAACAGAAATTGTAGATGTCAGATTAAGTGCAAGTGGTTTTTCTCCATGGTTACAGTTTGTTTATAAAAGTTTGATTTGTTTTTAACTCCATGCTTGCTTCATGCCAAAGTCCACATCATGCACAGCACAGTATGACTCACAGTGTGTCTCTGTGATGTAACTGCTTCAAACTGCCCACAGTTCAGCCTCACACTACAAATGACCACAGACTCGATGGGACTTAACAGCTGCTGTCTTGAAACTCACTTTCTTTTCCAAAGTCTTGGGATCATTTGTATTTACTTGCCAGTAAGTTATTTTCCTTAATGATGTAGCTATTAAAACTATTGGCACTATATCTGATCTTAAAAGGAACGGCATGAGTGAAAGATACTAGGAAACTGTGTTTTTCCATCACAGGGATCATTTATATTAGAAAATGTACGTTTTGTTGAATGTATTACGTATGTTGCCCAGGAGACTTTTATTTATTCAGGGTAATGTTTTTGCCAGAACAGTCACCAGTTTATTCAGCTTATCCTTATTAAGCTACTCTACGTTACAGTGGTGCAAAGTTTTCTTATTTCTTCCGTGTCTTCATTTTCTTCATTGGACAAAAAGGTAACGTTTCTAAACAAGTGTGCACCCAATCCTCTGTATTAGTCCTCAACACTGAGTAAAACTTTAATCAAGGGTTTCTGTCATATACAGTAGTTTTGCTATATTCCCTTTTCTCTTAGCCTTGTTATTGACCGAGAGCTACTCACTCAACATGTCATAAAATTTGCATTTTTCACCATGTAAGGACAAATCCCACCAGAACCCTAAAAATGATACCTTTTAAGATCCTTAACTATTAATGTCCTGTAGACCTTCTTATAAGAAAAATAACTTGTTCTGTTTGAAGGGTTGTGGAGGCTTGACTACAGTAACAGTAACATGTATATTCCTTCAGTGTTGGAGAAGAGCGACTTCAAAGATGAGCCCTTGTTGTTTCGTTTCTTTGCGGACGAGGAGATGGAGGGCTCCAACACTAAACACAAACCCATGAAGCACGACCTGAAAATCCTTGAGAACGTCATCGCCAAGTCTCTCCTGGTGAACTCTTAACTTCTTTACTGATTATTCCCTTTCATTCTGTTCTATATTACCCAGAAACTTGTCACAACTTTCCCAAAGTAAGACACACAAACCTGCATGAAGACGTGTGCTCATTTTACTAGGGATGCACGATATTGGATTTTGGCCGATATTAGATATGCCGATATTTTCAAAATAATTTTGGCCGATACCGATACCGATATATATATATACAAATTACAGTCAGAAAAATAGCGCCGGCTAGGCATAGCATACCGCGGCTCTAGGTGAATCATTAGCCTCCTGAAGCCAACATCTTCCACCACGCTAAACGGGTGGTTATCAAGAGCAATAAATTCAATTATTTTGTCGTTAAGATCTTTTACGTTTGGGTGGTCGCTGCTGTATTTTCTAGCTTTGTTAAAGGACTGAAGTAGAGGCTGCTGATGGGTTTTTGCCGGCATTTTTTCCTTCTTACTTTTTAAAAAGTCTTGGTGCTGCTCAGGATGACAGCTCTTAAGATGTGTAATCATATTTGTAGTGTTGAAAGACTGTTGTTTTACGCCTCCTTGCATCACTTTGTTATCTGTTTGACAGATCTCGAAATGCAAAAAGTTTTTGGCGCTCAAGCTACGTTCATGGTCGTCGTGCGCGCACATGAAACACGCCCCCCTATTGGTTTGGCTCATCGGCAGAAATATTCATATCGGCCGATGCCGATATTGGTCATTTTAAGCTTTTATCGGCCGATACCGATGTTGTGCCGATATTATCGTGCATCCCTACATTTTACACTTCGATAAGCATTGTTTTGAGAGAAGTGAGCACATAACTCTGGATCCACAATCAGTCTGTTGCAGTATCTGCTTGTGTTGTTCGTGTTCACGGTCTGTGAGAACATCTTGGTCTGCTGCTCTTGGGGATTTAGCTGATGAAAATGGGGCCTTTTTTCCTCAGATAAGACCCAGTGAAGAAGGCTACGGTTTTGCCCTGGAAGAGAGAAACAGAGGCCTCATCATTAAATCAGTGGAAAGGGGCTCTACAGCAGAGGTGAGGATGCACACTAACAGACACAGTCATACAAGGGACCACATTTAACTTCAATAAAACTTCCACATAAATGCAAAACACAGATAGATCTACAGTTTATGAATGTGACACATGACCCATAATTCCTTCCACTACTGTGTGCATCTGCTTCTTCTGGATTTGATAGAGAATGGTGCTTTGTGTCATTTCTGGTAAATATTGAGAACAGAACTCGGCTGTATTTTCTTATGTAACTGATCTGCAAGAGACAAGAGACTTAAAATATAAAACAGTATGATTTTCTTGAACTTTTTGTGTATAGATGGCTGGCCTGGAGGTGGGAAGGAAGCTGTTTGCCATAAATGGAGACATGGTATTCCTTAGACCTTTCTCTGAGGTGGAAATTCTCCTGCGGCAGTGTTTCAACAGCAAAGGACCAATCAGTGTTCTAGTCAGCACCAAGCCAAGAGAGTAAGCCATTTGCACAATATAGTATATTCTATTCACTTTCATTTTACGGATGATGTTTGAGGTGCTGTTTAATAAATGATTTCAGGTTTTACTCAAAGGTCTTTACACTCATTTGATAAAAATTAACCCTTTTAAAATTTTCAATTAGTAGCTTAATATGACCGTTAGACAGGACCATCGGTCAAGTTAAGAGTTTGTACACAGACAGACTCTAAACTAAACTAATCAATGGTAACTTAAATTTGCTATAGTTTAAAACCATGTGACAATAATGAAAGTAGAACAGCAGTATTATTAGACTCTTGACAATTACATTTATTGCCTATTTCTCCAGAACAGTGAAGATCCCAGATTCAGCGGATGGCCTGGGCTTCCAGATCCGAGGCTTTGGTCCGTCTGTCATCCACGCTGTAGGGAGAGGTAAGAAGGGACCACTTCGTCTGAATGAGCTGTCTGCCTCTGACTGTGTTGTTCCTGTGGCACAGCTGGTTAGCAGCTGGCTTGTCAGTCTTAAGGACCAAGTGTGACTTGTCCACAAGAGTCCAATCTCTTCCTCCTTCAGCCTCTCTGTATGTGGCTCAGCTGGTCGGTTAATGGTCCTGCAAATTACCTAGTTATCTGCCGCTTTTCACCCTGTCAGGATCGCAACAATTCACATTTTCCATGCTGCCCAACTCTTCAATGCTAAAAAGCACATTCTCTATCTGCCCTCTTACCTAACGCAGCTTGTTTAGCAGCACTGTTGGCACAAAATAGAGCCTAATCAGAAAACAATTCATGGCCTTCTCTGGCAGTTCTCAGGGGAATTGGATCATGTTTTTTCCTTAAACAATCTAAATGTGAAAGTGGGATGTGTGAATGTGTGTGTTGTCCTGATGATGTAGCTGCCTGGGAACCTGTTGCGTGTTTAAGTCAATGCTCTGAGACAAAGCTGATGATGTGGGAGGTGTATTTTCCTTGGCCATGTCATAACAGCTGCTGTCCCTTGCTGTCTGGGGTCAGCTGGAGCAGGTAATACCAATTAGAGACACAGAATCCCACAATCTGAGAAAGTCCACATAAAGTTCACTATTCGAAACTGAGCATGGGGTATAGAAAAAAACTTGTACTTTTTCTGTTTGTGGAATAGTTCTGTATAGTGTGTATAGTTTAAATCTGCTTAACTACATTAGATTTATCTCAACAGTGTTTGACTTCGACGGGAGCAGTACAGACCGTGTATATTGCAGTTGTGGTATGTTTGGTGTGTTTAAGGAGCTGTGAAAACAAATGGGAGGAATATTTGGTCTGCCCTGCCCTTCCTAGCTGTTAACCTTGAAGTTTTCTTATGGTCTGAATCACAACCCTGAGCGAGGCCCTATCCCAGATATATCCCCCCTATCCGCCACATTTTCTCTCACAGAGCTGCCAAAACAGGAAACAATGTTGTAAATACAAAGAAAGAAAAAAAAAAAAAAAAGAAACTCAAAAATTGTCCACAGGATGTGGGATATTATGTGACACTTGTGTTGTCCAGATTTAGCATGCACCTGTGCTTGATAATTATGATGTGTGTTACTTCTTTGTCCTTGATCTATTGGCGTCTCTCACACAAGGCACGGTGGCAGCCATCGCCGGTCTCCACCCGGGACAGTGCATCATCAAGGTGAATGGCATTAATGTGAGCAAGGAGAGCCACGCCAGCGTCATCGCACACGTCACAGCCTGCAGGAAATACCGCAGACCCACACAGGTGAGGAGACAGCAACTGGAAAGATTATACTAAATACTCTTTTTTTGTTGTTGTTATTGTTGGGCTGTTTTCTGTTCATAATCAGGGTCATACAGTATGTTGCATTAGAACTTTAAAACACTTTTATAGTATAATATATTCATCCAGACAGTTGTTGTTTCACAAGGTCTAATTTTAAATAGAAATTAGATCTGCTGTTTTTATTATGGTTTATCTAATAAATTATTCGAATTTGGGAATACTAATGAATTTACTTTAATGACATATTGCTGGAGGCTTTTATTTGAAGCT
The DNA here is from genome assembly GCA_024416835.2 of Perccottus glenii. Taxonomy (NCBI): domain Eukaryota; kingdom Metazoa; phylum Chordata; class Actinopteri; order Gobiiformes; family Odontobutidae; genus Perccottus; species Perccottus glenii. Next base: position 16,246,658 of record CM044558.2, read on the forward strand.
GTCCTTTTGAATTCCCATGACCTCATTATATGCCGTCGACGGATCTTTAAGTTATGTAATTGAAACGCTCCTGTGGGAGCAAAGCAAGGAGCACGAAAGCGGAAAAAGGCGCTCGAAACGTCACTTGACCGTGAGAAACAGGCCTCTTGTAATTTTAGTGTACGCTCACTCTTACTCGCCCTGACTCCATCTTGCTCTCTCTTGGGCTATTGTGCTGAAATAATAATAGTTTTGGCTCGACCGGCCGTGACCCTTGGCTCACAGCGGTAGGCCTGCTGTGGGAGACTGGCAGGCTGTGGTGCAAAGTCACAACACTGGTTGGAGAAGCACTACACAAGTCAAACTGGAGACGGTGGGGCAGATGTTTGTCAAGTAGACCAGGCGGCAGCTGTGACTGGAGCAGTGAGATTTGGTCCATCTGTTGGGGAAAGTGTTAAAAGTAAAATTCTACACTGCATCCATGGTTCATACTGGTGTAGGGTGTCATTAAAATTGGGTCCTGCTGGGACTTAGGCTTAAAGATGCACTGCTCCAACACTAGAGTTGATCTGGTTTAAATCAAGAAATAGACAGGAGGGAAACCGCCCTTACTTTCTCAATCCCTGCCTTTTTTCTCTTTGTGTGTATTTTGGTTGTAAACTAGACCACAGACCAGTAAGCAAGCGCAACATGTAGCCTTGGCAGAAAACCCACTGCGGGCTTGGGTGTGGAGACAGACACACATATACGGTACACATGTGGCTGTGTGGCACGCTACAGTGGGCTGATGAGATTGGCAATGGTTTTGGTTTTGCTTTTGGTCTTACTGAGAATCACGTTTCCATATGTGCAGTGTTGCTCCAGCTGTGACACATTATCAAACCTACACCAGAAAACTGTCTTTTCAGTGTTTGATTGCATTATAGCAAAATTATTCATTTGTCCTCCTACTATTGGCTGTGTGGCTCAAATACAACCAACTCAAATGTCTGAGTTGGTGTTTGAAGGGGTATGATCCAATAGCACAGAACTACTTGAGACAAAAAGCTTTACAATTTACCATTGAGTGGTGAGCCTTAAAGTCATGTTGCACAGGGTTAAAAGCCTAGACTGTTATTCAAGATCATCTTTATTCATTGTTGCAGCAAGACACTATAAAGTGGGTCTACAACAACAGTGAGAGTGCCCGGGAAGACCAGAAAGCCAACCAGAAACCCACAGTAAAGGAGAACGGAGACGGCTTTGAGTGCAAAGTGGAAGGTGACCACATATACTCACATCTGTGCTCATGGGAATAGATAGACTGTGTGAGGTGTCTGTAGATGTTGCACAGACTTGTTTGCTGTCACATTCCAATGAAGTCCAGTCCGAAGCAGCTTCATCTGGACTGTGTTAGACCCCTTTACTCTGGCACATCAAGTGTTAATTCACCCCCATGATTTATGGAGCCCAATGAGAAAGTAAAACCGAAAAGCCATTCCATTTTAAGCAAACGGCTCCAGAGCAGGATTTATGGCCATATTAAGTTGCTGTGTTAACATGGGGCCGTTTAACTCAATGCTCTTGGAAATGCTCATTGTTTTTTTGGAGGGAAATGGAAGACAACCAATAGTAGAATGCCTTCTAAAATGAACTGCAGATTTGGTGGTGTAGGGTCTTCCCCAGTGCCTCGTAAGAGATTAGGTTAAATTGTAATTATACATTGCTGTAAATTTATAGTTTCCTTGTAGGTACTCCCAAACACTGATAAAATACTGTATCTTTGACTGTATGGGAAAGTCTGCTTGTACAAAACTTCACCTACACATGTTTGCTTTGTGTCAATCAAAGCAGAGGTGATTGACAAATTCAACACAATAGCCATTATTGATGGGAAAAAGGACCATGTGAGCCTGACTGTAGACAATGTCCACCTGGAGTATGGAGTGGTCTACGAGTACGACAGCACCGCCGGGATCAAGTGCCATGTCTTGGAGAAGATGGTTGAGCCCAAGGGATTCTTCAGCCTCACCGCTAAGGTATATACAATGTAATATAAGCTCTCAGTACTTTGTAGAGCACAGAGAGAGAAAAGAAAAAAAGAAAACAAAAACACTACAATTCCATATGAAATAAAGCTCACATTAGCCAAAAGGCTTATAATTGCCCCCTTCTTTTAAACAGTTAATAAAACAGGAAAAAAATGATATTATTCCTGCCATTTTAGCATCATAATTATTATTATTTTATTTTAATTTATTTTATTTTAATTGCTATTATTTGTTACATTTATAATTCATTATTTTACTATATATTTTGAAAATGCTAGTCTTGTATAATTTTTTTTTAATTGCAGCAAAGTTGTTGCACTTTTCATATTATCATCCAGACCCTTTTGGCCCCAGTACTAATCCCTGGGGGACCCCACATGTAATACTCCTCCATCTTGATATGTGTTCACCCACATGTTCATACTGCTGTCTTTCAGTTAAATATGATTGTACCCAGTTATTTGCAATTCCCCTTACTCTAAGTATTGCATGATCTATCTACAACATGTAATTATGGGAATGTGGTTTGGAGAATCATGGCAAAATGTTCACTTACAACAGGGTGTTGTATCTAAAAGAAGAGATTAATGTGTCTCAAAGTGTCTAGTGTATTTTGGGGCCTTTTTTCTGCCGTTGTGCCAATCAAACAGATTTACAAGCTGTCAGATCTGACCGATGATTAGTGATTCTTCATATTAGTCTATGTCTTTTCTTTTCATCCTTATTTTACAACCTCCGAGAGCTGGGATTCCAACAGACACTTAGAGTAAACATCGCTTGGGCTGTGTATAATGAGAGCCTAGATGCTAGAAGAAACTGACAGTTTTATTTCAGTCATGTTGGTTCCCAGCTGTGTTAAGTGCATGTATTTTATTGATGTTCGCAGAACGGTCATTATTGATATAAGAAAGAAAGAAGACTTGCTCTGATGTACAGATGACTGATAAGTCTAAAGCAAAAAAAATTCTGATGATCAACATCTCTTAAATCCACGCTTAGTTTACTGAGATCACAGGCTGTGTGGCTCATCTAGATTCACAGAACTAGTGTTCAATAAAAACACAAAAAAACATGGAACGTGAAAAGTATTATAATAAACATCTGCCCTGAGAGCCCCGTGTTGTCCTTAGAAATCTGAGTGAGCTTGAATGTTCATATTGCTTTTCTTTTTTTTTCTCTCCCTTGTTGTATCTTTCCCCTCTACTGGGGTTCTCATTAAGACAGCAAGACAGAGATTTGTTCTTTTCCTTTTCATATCAAATCTGTGATCTGGATTCTAGATGAAGCTTGTTTACGTTGTTCATAAAAGCCACATGGTCTCTTCTGTGTATCATTAAGAACCCCTATAGAGACATTTACCCTGCAGTTGTGTAAGATGTAATTTATTTACAGCTGCTTCTGAATGTTTCCCTACATTACATTAATTTATTTGTCCTCACTTTGAGCAGATCTTGGAAGCACTGGCTCTTAACGACGACACGCTGGTGCAGATGTGCGGCAGGTTGAGCTCCAGCTGTGATGTGATCCCAGAGGAGCTGCAGACTCGCTTCAGTGCCATGTGTAGCGAGAGGGTGGAGCACATTAACCGCCGCATTACCAACTACAGAAAGGTAACTGCCCCGTTTCAGGGCCATATACTATTTGTGTTTGTTTGTGATTAGCTCACAGCTGGTCAGGGACAAATATTTTGTGAGTCAGCATTTCTAAATATATATTTTTAAAAAACACCCTGACGAATGCAAGTGTGCGTGAGAGCTTCAAAGCGGATAAAATCAACACTAGACTAGAGTCTTGTATTAATTACCGGCTGCGTATAAATAGCCACAGACATGACTTTGTTGTGTGTCCATCGTGCAGTGGAACATTCTTTTTCAAAGCCCCAGAGAGCAAGAAAGAGTGACAGGAGAGACATGTAATGTAGAAAAGAAGAATAAAACATAATAAAATAAAAGACTCCTGGTACTGCTCAGTCTCAGGGTCAGTTTGTGGCCCATCTGGAGCTCATCATACTGCTCTGTACGACAACGTAGCACTCACACTATCTGAGATAACTGACAAGCACTGTTTGTTTTAAGGTTCACAGTTAACATATACATTTTGTCATGCTTTCGAACAGCTCAATCTGCAAATAATGGTTCCCAGCCATCAGGATGGATTATATAGCTCACACAGTGTAGCGTTTTAAGCAGGATACAGTTGGGTTCAAGAAAAGTGCAAGAAAATGTTAAAATGAAAAGATAAAAAGTGTTGATGTTGTACATCGTACTCATTATGGGGCTAAACATTGAGGAAGATATTCAAGTTGCAGCAGAAATAACTTAGTGTTCAAAAATGTGTGTGTGTGTGTGTGTGTGTATAATTACTTTAGTGAAATGTACAATATGGGAAAACCGCCTTGTTTTTCACAAATATTTTATGCTTTCATCTCATTTTTTGGGTCAGTTTGCCCGAGTCCTGAAGAACAGAGCATGGCCAACCTTTAAACAAGCCAAGACCAAGGTGTCACCGCTCCACAGCAGTGACTTCTGCCCCACCAACTGCCACATAAACATAATGGAGGTGTCTTATCCTAAGACCACCACATCTCTGGGCAGTGCTTTTGGCGTGCAGCTGGACAACAGAAGAAACACTTTAGAGAAAGGAGGCCGGTACACTGCTGAGCACGGTAAGTAAACACCTGCTGCACTGTTAAATAATGCAACATACTTGACTTAGCGTGCTTTGAAATTCAGATTATTACATGTGTGCACTCAGGTAAAATAAACCCCATGGTGAATGTCCAGCACACAATCACAAGTATGGCTGCCCCATCTGGACACAGCCTGGGCAGGACAGAGGGCCACGGCCTTCGCTTCTTGCTTCGAGAAGAGGACCTGCTCACGCTGGACGCTTACCAGAAACTCCTGTACAAACTCACTACTGTCGTCAAGGAGATGGAGACACACGGTGCACATATTCATGAGTAAGTGGGCACCATGCATCATGCAAACATAAAGCATACTCAAATATGTGGTGCACTTCTGTATTCCACCCAACACATAATGTGGTCTCAAATCCAAATGAGCCCCATGAGTGTTCTGTGTGTGAATGGATCTAACCCTTCACAGACCATTTAGCTTCTTAGTGCTGCCAAAGTCAATAGAACATTTCTGGATCTGTCCCACATTTTGGTTGTAGCATTTGCTTGGCAGTCTTTTCTGGTATTGTAATTCTGGCCAGGACGTAGTGAGCACAGTGTAAGCATTTATTGTTTGAATGGAAAGCAGGAAATGTCTCTTTATTTCCAACTTCCCTCTCTAAAATCTGACCCCAGATATGTAGAGGATGTTGGATTTGCCCAGGTGTTTGTTGAACACACACACACAAAAAAGGTAAAGACAATATTAGCTTGTCTCATAATTAGTTTTTGGTTGTTATATATGGCCATGTCATTTTGCTCTCTTACTCCCTGTTTCTTGTCTTTCTATACACATGTTTTGGGATGATTTGGGTATTTAAAAATGAAGATATTAGTATCAGATAAATAAAGTTGCTTGGTCTTGAGGAAGGGGCAGTGTCACATAACCAAATTAATGATTCAAAGTTTTTTTCTGACAGAACCTGTACAAATGTTGTCATGCTCTTGCAATGGCCAGTTAGTGCATTTGCCTGGACACGTTACATATTGTCAAGTGGCAAGTGGTGATGTGCATTTATATAGCGCATATAGTGTATATTTATATAGCGCTTTTTTTGTACTGTGGCTGTACCAAAGCGCTTTACATCATGCTTCCATTCACACACAATCACACCTGGAGCAGACAGAAAGGGAGGCTGCAATGCAAAGTGCTCACAGCCCTCTCAAACCACCAACAAACTCACCTCCACATTCTCACACATTCATACACCAGAGCTGTGGCATTGGAGGCAAGGTGGGTGAAGTGTCTTGCCCAAAGACACAACAAAACTTTTGGGTTATAAAACAACCGCTCGACCACCTGAGCCACTGCGCCCCTAATAATGACATTTTCTACATGCACACTTTCCATTCAAAGACACTTTGTACAAAGTACACTTTTGAAGCTTGTTAAAGGCAATTTAGGGGCATGTTTTTATAACTGAAAAATGTACCCTTGTTAAATTTTAGTAATTACCATCTGGATGTCATGTTCTGACCTTTGCAAATGAATTAAACTGTTCTATGCTTTTCATTACTTTTCACATTAACCCACTGCTGCTAGCATTGTCCTCACACAGCCGGACTTCCTGTTTCCGTTCTTGTCTGGTTTTCCCACCCTCATTTTAGTTAAGCACCATTCTGCAATCAGACATTTCATTCACTATTTTTCTGTTGAGTGTGACTATTGTGGCAGCATTTCTTTATAATCATGTCTTAATGGAGTATTTTGTTTGGTATTAACCCTGCTCTAACTTAAGAGTGTGAGCCAACGGTCATTAGACATTAAGGATATGTTTTATCATTGACCACTGAGAGATCCATTTTTAGGCAGTGACCCATGAGCCTTTGTTCCTGTGTAAATCCTGCCTTTGTATTGTGCCTTATATGAAAACGAAAGTTACGTATGTAACTACGGTTCTATGAATCCCGGATGACCGCCAGGGGCGGTGCATTAAGCACTGAATGATCATCTTTGCGCATGCGCAGGTCGAGAATTTAATATCAACAAAGTCACTTGTGACCTCCCGGTGACCCACGTGGGGCTATTTAGTCACGTGATACCGGGAGCTCAGTCCCTTTACCTTCTCGCAAGTACGAGGATTCCGAGGGACTGACTGCCCTGGCGGTCATCCGGGATTCATAGAACCGTAGTTACATACGTAACTTTCGTTCTATTTCATCCCTACTGACCGCCAGGGGCGGTGCATTAAGCACTGGATGACGTATACCAGCAAGGTCACGAGGAATCCGCAGACCCTAATTCAGCATACCTTAATAGGAACTCCCTCCAGTGGATGGGGGGCGGCTATGTTCAGTCTGTAAAATCTGGTGAACGTATGCGGAGTAGCCCATGACGCAGCACAGATCACCTCCAAAGGCACTCCAGTCCTTGCCGCCCAGGAAGTGGTAATGCTCCTTGTAGAGTGACACCTCACTCCCACCGGTGGTGGTTGGCCCGGGCATTGTATGCCTGGGTAATGGTACTCACTACCCATTGCGCCAGGCGTTGTTTAGACAGTGCCTGGCCCTTACGTGGCCAGCATAACAGACAAACAGCCGGTCTGTTTTGCGCATTGCAGCGGTTGCTTTTATATACACATCTAGTGCCCGGACGGGCATAGATGCTCACCCATTCTCCTGTATCAAAGCGGGCCAGCTGCAGCGGCTGAATACTCGCCGTCCCGGACATCACCTTGGGAACAAAGGAGACATCCGGCCAAAGAGAGACCCTGACCTGTCTGGATTCCACCGACAGCAGGACTCATGCACCGACAGCGCCTGTAGTTCTCCAACACGTTTGGCAGAAACCATTGCCAATAAAAATGCCGCCTTCATAGACACCCATTTAATGCCTACCTCCGTCAAAGGTTCGAACGGCGGTGACTTCAGGGCATCCAGGACTATGGTCAAGTCCCATGAAGGTACCACTGGCCGTGTAGGTGGATGCAATCGCCGAGCGCCCTTCAAAAATAAGGCAACATGCCTATTACTTCCGACCGTCCTGCCATCGACTTCCACATGTCGACAGGAGATTGCTGCCACATAAACCTTCAGGGTAGACGGTGACCGTCCTGATTTAGGAGTCCTTGTAAAAACAATAGAATGGATGACATGGGACAGTCTACTGGATCCTGTCCCCTGTCACGACACCACCTCTCAAACAATTTCCATCGATTGTCATATAACAATCGTGTGGAGGGTGCCAGCGTTCCTTATGGTATGCTCAACCTCCCTGCCAAACTGAGAGGAGCTCGATCCCGGCCCTGTAGCGGCCAGACCCATAGCTGGAGGTGATCGGGATAGGAATGTAATATTTGTCCCCATCTGTGACAAGAGATCTGACCTGGTGGGAGACGGCATGGGAGCCGCAGCAGAGCCTGTGCAGCATTGGAAACCACGTCCTCGCCGGCCAGTAAGGGGCCACCAGGAGGAGTCTGTGTCCCTCCTGAAGGACTCTGGAGTGTGTGGTCTATTAGAGGGAACGGAGGAAATGCGTACAGGAGCACCTTCGGCCAGTCGTGCGCCAGTGCATCCAGGCCTAACGGACTGGTGCTGTCTGTTAAGGAGAACCACAGGGGACAATGGGTAGCCTCCTCAAGCAAACAGGTCCACCTTTGCCCTGCCAAAAGTCCCCCAGATGTGCTCCACCACCTCTGGGTGAAGTTTCCATTCCCCCGGTAACACTTTCTGCCGGGACAGACAGTCCGCCACTCTGTTCCACACCCCGGGAACATGGGCTGCCCTTAGGCTGGGAAAATGGAGTCTCGCCCACGTCAGGAGACGTCGAGTTTCTTGTGCAAGTCTCTCTGAGTGTACTCCGCCCATGTGGTTCACGTAGTAGACTACCGACATGTTGTCGGAACGAATTAGTATGTGCCTGCCTCGCAGGCACGTGAGGAAATGGCGCAAGGCCAGATGTACGGCCATTAATTCCAGAACATTTATGTGCTCTGTGCAAACGTGTCGGGGCCACTCCCCCTGGGCCATGCGGCCCTGCCACATCGCACCCCAACCCGTGGAGGAGGCATCCGTAATACAACCTCTCCCGTACCGGTAGAGAGCCCAAGGAACGCCTTGTGTAATCCAACTCCTGTCCCTCCACTGAGACAGGGAGTCGAGACACTGGGGTGACACGAGTATCCTTTTGTACCTGTGCACGTACCTTGTCGGGTCTAAGCGTAGACTGTTCAGCCAGATCTGCATTGGGCGCAACCAGAGCAGTCCCAGAGGCACCACATTTGAGGCGGCTGTCAACATGCCCAGAAGTCGGAGATACCAGACAAAGGGCAGTGCCCTGCCCCTTTGAAAAACAGATAGCATGGTTATGATGCTGTCGATCCGCTGAGTAGAGGGACAAGCTTTCATTGAGAGTGTATTTAGACCGACCCCAAGAAAAACTGTATGCTGTGTCGGCACCAATCTGCTCTTTTCGAAGTTCACTCTCAGTCCCAAGCGCCCTATATGCTCGAGAACAACCCTTGTGTCTCGAATGGCCTGTTTGCGGGTCGGTGCACATATGAGCCAGTCGTCGAGGTATGGCAGAATCTTGATACCCCGTACCTGTAGAGGGGACAGCGCTGCTGCCACTACTCGAGTAAATACCCTCGGAGACAGGGACAACCCAAAGGGAAGGACCCGGAACTGGAAGTGATTTCCTTGAAAAGCAAATCGCAGGAACCTCCAGTGAGGTTCTGCAATAGGGACGTGGAAGTACGCATCCTTCAGGTCGATTGTGGTACACCAGTCGCCCTGGGAGAGTGCCTGGAGCATTTCTCCAGTGCGTAACATGCGGAATGGTATTGTCCTTAAAAACACATTCAGACCTCGTAGGTCGAGGACAGGACGTAGGTCGCCTGTCTTTTTTGGCACTAGAAAATATCTCGAATAAAACCCCCCCGGATCCAGCCGGGGGTCTACAGGAACTATCGCCCCTTTGGCCAGCAGGGTGGCGATCTCCTTGTTGAGCGTATTGGCTCTTGCCGGGTCTCGGATGACAGTCATCCTGACCTGGCCAGAAACTGGGGGCAGCGCGAATTGTAGTCGATATCCCTTGACAAGGTGGTCAGCACCCAAATGTCGGGGCTGTGAGCGGCCCAGTAAGAGAGCTGCTCGGGTAAACCGACCGACCGGCTCCCCAATCTCACCTTCGCCCCTCTGGCCTTTTGAGGGCCTGGGGGTTGCCGACTAGGTTGTGTAGGCCGGGAAAACGCGCGCCCTAAACCCTGTCCGATCACCCGGAAATTGGCCAGATCTTGTATTTGGTCTCCGTGGCATCAAAAGAGCCTGGATTGGTAAACCCAGGCCGGAAGGATCTAGCAGGAGGGCCGTCCGCAGCTTGAGCCATTGTTCGCCTGTGAAGGCCAGCTAGCTGTTGTCGCGTCTCAGACGCCCTGGCCGTGCGCTGTAGGGCCTCAATTGCGGCTGTACCAAAGAGCTCACCTGGGGCCACGGTAAGCCCCGTAGGGTCCTTCTGCAGGTCTCCGTTAGTGGCGACAGCCAGCCAGACCTGCCGACGAGCCTGCGTCAACAGCGACATCATACGCCCAAGCTCTCTAGACATGTCCATGTCCATTAATGCTTGGGTCGGTATATCGACTCCTGTGGCCTCCAGCGAAGCCGCAAGGCCCAGCATTAAATGGGACAGGGAATTCCCCATCCGTCCCATACGTGCCCCCGCATCATAGGCTCTACACAGAAAGTCATCCGTGACCCGACACTGCGGTCGTGGGCATCTGGCATTCGGTCGCATGGCTTCGTCCGGGGCCACAATTAGAGAGGCTACCGCCGGCTCCACCGACGGCATATGACCCAGCCCAAATTTGGGGGCATCCTGCATCAGCGGCGCTCTAGCATCGGACGTAGGCCTTGAAAATGCCTTAACGTCCGCACAGCAAGCATGGAGCTCTTTAACGTACTCAGCCGAGGGGGGCACCAGAAAAGAGGTAGCCGCATCCTGCCTTCGGAAAAATGCGCTGGATGCCACTGGTCGTGGTGGTGGTTCATCCAGCTGTAGCCGAGCGAGGGCCATCCTAATGGCTGAGACGGCCGAGTTGTCCGCACCCTCTAGAGTACCTGTAGAGGCATGGGACCCGGTTTCAGACGCTTCAGGGCTCGTATCTTGAGTCTCCTGGAAGAACGTGCCTGACGCCGCCACCGAAATGGCATCATCCTCACAAGGAGAGGCTACGTCCTGCATATGTGCCGCCGCCTCAAGGACTTCTCCAGCCCGAAATGACTGGAGAATGGCTTTCATTTCGCCAACTCTGAAGAAAGACTGTCCACCTTCTTGGACAGTTTCCCCTTCGAGCGTTTCTTCGGAACAGGAGGCGCAGCCCTAGCAGCTGGGCGCTTCAGCCGTGTACCCTGTCCGGCTGGTAACTGAGTAGGCTGTAATTCTGTTGAATAAGCAAAGGCTGTTCCACAGTGGTCAGCCTAGCCACCCGTACAGACCGGGCATAATGCTGCAGTTTATGCACGCGCATCTGTGAGACCCTCCTTGAGATGACCAACTCCCAAGCAGGAGGGACAGAGATCGTGGCCATCATCAGGCTGGAGGGGGGCTAAACATGCCCTACAACATAGTGACTCCAGCATGACCGTCAATACTACAAGTCTTCTTCAAGGGAGATCAGGTCGAGCAAGAACCGCCACTGGTGACCCCCAGTAATTACAATTACCCCTGCGAATCACCTTGAGCTGAAAACGCTACTAGTGATTCCACCGCGGGATGCTACGTGGAACCGAAGTTACCCCCGTTCCAAATATGCAATTCAAATACACTTGTACTTAAGCCGAACCCAGCCGCAGTTAACAGTGTACAGCTCAGTAGACCACGGAAAGCAACCCAATTGTACTTAGCTCAGCCGGACACGGCGGCCAGTCACAAAATATAAATAGCTTAGCCGAACACGGAAAGCAAATTTATGTACTTGGCTTCAGCCGAACAACGGCGGCCAGTCACAATATATATAAAGCTTAACCGAAACACGGAAGCAAACCAACTATAATTAGCTCAGCCGAACACGGCGGCAGTTCACAAAATATATATAGAGCTTAACCGAAACACGGAAGCAAACCAAATATAATTAGCTCAGCCGAACACGGCGGCAGTTCACAAAATATATAGAGCTTAACCGAAACACGGAAGCAACCCAATGTAATTAGTTCAGCCGTGCACGGCGGCAATTCACAAAATATATAGAGCTTAGCCGAAACACGGAAAGCAAACCAAAGTCTTTAGCTCAGCCGAAACACGGCAGCCACTCACAAAATATATATAGCTTAGCGGAAACACGGAAGCAAACCAAATTTAATTAGCTCAGCCGGACACGGCAGCAGTCACAAAATATATATAGCTTAGCCGAAACACGGAAAGCAAACCAAAGTCTTTAGCTCAGCCGAAACACGGCAGCAACTCACAAATTATATATAGCTTAGCCGAATAAAAACACGGAAAGCAAAACCAATTGTATTTTAGCTCAGCCGGACACGCGGCAATTCACAAATTATATATATATAGCACAGTCAACACGGAGAGTGGACTTACCATCTGTTGCACCCATACTGTGGACCTTAGCTTACCAGCGTCCGTGGTGCAAACAACAACATCTAGCTCGTGCAGCCTCTGGAGGGCGAGCACTCCCGCTGCTCCGATTGTGGTCAAAAGAAACTCACAATGCACGAGGCTACAAGCTACGAGCTGAGTGTAGAAAGAACAGTGGATTGTATAACACAAGTCTCCACCATAAAGCTTCACCTGCGAGAAGACAAAGGACTGAGCTCCCGGTATCACGTGACTAAATAGCCCCACGTGGGTCACCGGGAGGTCACAAGTGACTTTGTTGATATTAAATTCTCGACCTGCGCATGCGCAAAGATGATCATTCAGTGCTTAATGCACCGCCCCTGGCGGTCAGTAGGGATGAAATAGAACTCTTAATTTCCTGAATCAAATAACTCTAAAATACCCCTTTTTTGCCTTTTTCTTTTTGATAGTCACTACACATCATTAATACTGTCCAGGCTGGCAGCAGTCTGATATCTAAAAGAACCTACAATTTATTTACCTGAATCTAGATTAAAGCATTATGCAAATGTGTTATCAAAAATGATGGTGTGTGTTTTGCATTGCAGATACACTTATTAATGCAGTAAAGGTGATTGATAGCTAATGGTTGTGATGTGCTGAAGTAGGTTAAAGAGCTCCCTGATAGATATTAAAGGACTCTAGAAGCTGTTATGGACTTTATTTTTCTTCTTTCTCTGCTGAAAGTAGGTCTCAGTTCCAGTGATTGTTATTCTCTCTTGTTCTTTCTGATTGCGCCCAAAGGCCCCAAACTGTGTTCTCTCTTTATTAAGCAACAGCCAATCACAGAGTCTGCATAGCTTCTCCATGGTGATGGAATGCCACTCTGTTTTGGAGGGGCATTGTGGTGGTTTTAGGAGTGGACCATAATGAGGGCATTGCTTTGAGCCTGTCAGAATGTGAATGAGTAGAAAAAGGGGGTCAATAGAGCGACTTAATGGAAAGAGGGAAATGTGTTGACAAAGAGGCGTAAATATCCAGGATGTAAAACATACTTGGGACAGGTTATTTTTATTACATCGTTATGAATGGCCTGTGTGTACTTTTAAGGCTGATCTTATCACAAAATAGGAAATAAACCTCAGACGTAAATAGACACTACACAGCATATGGGTGCATGGGAATATTTAAAAAAAGGCCTCTTTAGTGTGATAGGATACAGGCAGGCCAGCTTTAACACGTGCTGCGTGTGTTGACACAGCTGTACTCTGCCACACGTTTGAACCTATTAATATAATGTTGATCTCTGAACCGTCTGAAGCCAACCGACGGAAGCTAAACACAAACAGTTTGAGTTATGTTTGGCAAACTCCAATGTCCAAACAGACGGACACATACGTGATATGGCCCACTGTTTACACTGTCAGACATACAATATTTCAAATGTACATATCACTTGTATTTCTTTCTCATTCCTCTTCAGTCTTTTATCATCCATCACGCATCCTCCTGCCTTAGAAACCAGGACACCAGAGAGCTACATCTCTGCGGAGAGCGAGGGTGAGAAGGGGGAGCGGAACGGAAAAAAAGTGTGTTTCAATGTGGCAGGCGACGAGCAGGAAGACTCGGGTCATGATACCATCAGCAACAGAGACTCGTACAGGTAAAACTGCATACCAACTCAAGGAAGTTGTAAAAACAATATACTATACACACTGTTCTAATAGATTCTGGTTGTCGTTTCTTCATAGTGACTGTAATAGCAATAGAAACTCCATTGCATCCTTCACGAGTATCTGCAGCAGTCACTGTAGCTCCTTTGTGCACAGTGACGAGTTGGACTCAGGTACTCTTCAACACTATACATTTACAGCATTATATGTCTTATGATGTCTAAATGCAGTTCAGGGGTGACTGTGTTTTCAACCACAACTCTCTAGGGGATGAGATGCCTTCCAGTGTGTGGCTGACCCATGATAAACAGAAGAAGTTGCACAGCTTCCTGGAGCATCTTTTCAGTCAGGTAACCTCAAATTGTTAAATGATCTCTTTACCCCACTGTTACAACTACAATTGGTGTTTAAAACTGTAAATTGTGAAATCCTGTATCTGATTCCTGCCCCCCTTTTTAAACCCTGGGTGGGCCCATATCTGATCAGATGTACTCCATGCAGGGAATGTTTTATGGAAGTTTCCAATGAAAAGCATGCGTTGCACTTTCTTGCTGCATCCTGCCATTTGTTAAATTGTAGAGCAGTTTCCTCAGCTTTGTTGACACACTGCGCTGCAACTGTATTTACTAGGGCACTGTGTTTCTGGGAGAACACGAGAAGCAGTTGTTAGTATTGTTTGAGCAGCACTTTTTATTTCCCTTCACACACTATTATATCCTACATACATGCATCAGTCGGATCCTTTTGCTTTGCTCAGGTGGACTCTATCACCAGCCTGCTGAGAGGAGCTGTGGTGGCTCGTGCTTTTGAACAGACCAAGTGCTTCACACCAGGAAGAGGGCTGCAAGGTAAAAGTAAAATTAAGTCTCCACAACCCTGTCTTTCTTTTGTCCATGATGTCGGTGTAAAGTGTTTTCATGATGATGACGAGTTAGTGTTAAGTGCTGGTGGTCTTTGAATGTGACTTTTTGCCCAAAAAGGAGGAGCAGTGTTTGTCTTTATGTTTAAAGTAAAGCCTGTAAACATCCCAAACTATCTGGCACACAGAGCCCCACAGAGCCACAAAGACTTGAAGTGAAAATAGGTCTTGTTGAGGGTGTGTTCGAATGCATGAATGCCCAGGAGGCCACTGTGAAGGCCTTGATCAGAGCGGATTCATGTCAGCTCTACTAATGTGTGTGAATGATAACGGAGAAAATAGGATTATCTAACAAGTGGGACACACTGCGTCTGGTGTGTGTGTGTGTGTGTGTGTGTGTGTGTGTGTGTGTGTGTGTGTGTGTGTGTGTGTGTGTGTGTGTGTGTGTGTGTGTGTGTGTGTGTGTGTGTGTGTGTGTGTGTGTGTGTGTGTGTGTGTGTGTGTGTCATGTTCAGAGGCACACTCTGTTTAACTGCCACCCCTCTATCACAGATCTTCAAAGTAAACTTTCTTCAGAGCTGTCAGGGAGAGGGGTAACATCAGATTAATGCAACAAGAAACCATGATCTTCGCTCAGATAAAATTGATACAATTAAATGTTAAAAGAGAGTCACTGAGAGTTGTGAAGCAACTGTGGGATATGAGAAGAAGTGAGTATGAAAATACAGAAGAGAGTTGATTAAGGGATTATGTAAGGTTAAATTTACAGTCTAGCTTATTTTGTTGCATGAACTTTCTCTTCACTATATATTCATATGTCCTCCTACCCTTAACATATAATAATAATATTAATGGATTTTTAAGGCTCTCAAATCGCTTTACAGAGCATTATTCATTCACTCCATAGTCACACACTGGTGGTGGAGACGTGGCAGACATTTTCTGCCTAAGGACTCTCCGACCTCCAAGCATTCTCACACATTCATACACCAGTGCCACAGACACTGTAGGCGAGGTCTTGCCCAAGGACACAACAACAGTATGAACCGGAGAGAACGGGAATCGAACCGTCATCCTTCCAGGTATAGGACGACCGCTCTACCACTGAGCCACTGGGCCCCATATGAATGTCTTTTGTACGTCAGTACAAACTAAAATCATAAAATCAGTTACTATCTGTGTGAAATCCATACAAGCACCTTGAATGTCAGTCTTCACATTCTCAGTTTCTATGTCTGTTTGTCCATGTCAAGACTTTCTGCAGGAGCTGGATCCAAAGGTGAACTGCTCCAAGAAGCTGCGTCTTCATGTCAAACAGGATCCGTGGAACCTTCCCAGCAGTGTTCAGGCGCTCACACAAACCATTGCCAAATTTGCAGAAGGTCAGTGTGTCCCTTAGCTTCTAAACACACAAAAACACATGATACATCCATAAATACATATATTACTCTCTGCTCTGCTCTGCCCTGTGGCTTGCGTACACATACAGCAGAGTCACATGCATTATTTATAATAGAGGAGTGCAAAAAGCTTCATGGGAAAGGCGGATTAAACTCTCTCGTCATGTTTATTAAATGCAGTAATACATTCTGCGTTGTATAGGCACCACTGGGTTCTTCTGTGTTCATTTCACTTGAGTTTAATGAGTTTCTTTTATTCTGAAACACAAAAACAAACTGGCCACATGAGCCTGGGAAAGGTGGTCACAACTATTACAATCCAGATATGCAGAGTTTAAATTAATGTGCTTTTTGACCTGTATACATGCTTTCTATGCCATGATGGCTTTTGGCTTGAAACCTCCTGCCAAGGTCCCCTCGGCTCTGATATGACTATAAACAAATTTAGATTTATGTTATCATCTTTGCCCGTGGTGGGTTTTTCATACAGTATATGGGAAGATAAGCAGCTGTGGAGTGGAAAATGAAGCACAAAGGTGCACAACATGTGGCTTTTTCTGGGGCAACTTTATAATAGGTCATGGTGTTAAAGAGGGAAGAAAAGGCTTTAAGTGTTGATTTAAGATTTGTTTCTCACTAAACTGTTTTATGTGTGTTTTCAGAAGTGAAAACTCGGCTTCTTTTGGTCTTACTGCAGTATACAGGTTTGTACGGCTTTACACTAGAAAACATTAATTTTGTTTATGTCCATTTTTAGCAGTTACTAGCATTATCTAGTGCAGGGGTGGGCAATTATTTTTCCCCAAGGACCACATTATTAGAACAACACATTTTCTCTGTTCATAGTTGAAGGTTGAACTATAGCAAAAGCATATGTGCAATGAACACTGTGTATTCTCCACCACTTTTAGATCCACTTTTTACAGTTTGTTCTAAAACCAGTATCATAATAAATTATTCTATTGGTTGAGGCAAACCAAGGAGTACTTTTATAAATGTTGGCACCAATTCATTCAGAATTTAGTGTTGTTTTTTTGTTCTGTTTCTTTGCACATTTAAAAGATCATTTAAAGTTTGTGTTCATGAGGAGTTCATGAACTCATGTTTAACTTACTGCAAAGGTTTTCAAAAGGCCTTCTTCTTTGGAAATTATGGCAGCCAATTATTTTCTGCCCGGGCACACCTGTCACTTGCTTTCATTTTTTTTCCGTTATGACATATAATATTGGGCAGGTTATAAAAAGCCACTTTTAGTCACTTTGTGGAAAGTTTTAAAAATGCTGCGGCACACAGTCTGACCTGAAAAGTGTGTTTAATTACCATAACAAGCTCATGCCACTTATCCCTGTCACACTCTGTCATTTAACCTTTCACCGGAGCACTTTACACCTCCGTTTTTAATCTTTGCTTTCCATATTTTGTACTGCTTTCATCTTCTCCCCACTACTTTTCTCACTTCCCTTTTGACCTTTACCTCTTTGCAGTCATAAGCTTTTCCTCTGCCCTCATTCCTTTTTTTCCCCCCTCGCAGACTCAGAGATCCAGCTTCGCCGAGACATGGTCTTCTGTCAGTCCCTAGTCGGCGCTATATGTGCCTTCTCCGAGCATCTCCTAGCTGTTCTCAAACAGGTAAAAGTCTTAAGTCTGGAACAGGAATGAATGTATCTGTACTAAGATATCAATAAAGAGTTTAATGTGTTCACTTGCAGTTCCACAATTCATGCAGAGAGTCGGAAACAGACAGACAGGACTCCCAGGACCTCCAGGAGGCAGAGGAAACTAGTCGTCGGTGGTTAGAACAGATTTCCAGTGCTGGGCTACTCTTACACTTTCAGTCACTGCTCTCACCCAATCTGGTAAGCACCCTGAATCCAAACTTTGGCCACTGAACTTAAAGCTGCTGTACTACTTCCCTGTATTATGCTGTAACAATAAAAGGCCATTTATTTAGGTTAAGGTGGCTCACGTCTGGTCCCTTAAAATTACCTTAGATGCCCTTTTTCCCCCTCCTGATGGGCTGTCTCCCCTTTTTTCTCTCTGCCTGTGTCCCTGGGTCTCTCTCATTCCCTTTCAAGTATCCCTGTGGAACAAAACAGGGTCTTAGTCCCTGCAGGTGATTCTCCCAAAATCTCAGCATGCCTGTTTTAGGCCACCACATAAAAGGGTGAGCAGGACTAGCTGGAGATTCTGAGGATTTGTGCAGTTGTATACTGAATCCCAATGTGTTTACGTGATGTCCTTTCAGATAAACCTACCCATACACAGCAGGCGTCACTTGGCAGGGCAGTGGGCATGTGGGACTGTCTCAAATGTGTTGTAAAATGGGACCTAATCCTCTTCCATTGTAGCTCTTTTTATTCCTGTGTGGTGAAGATGAGCAAAGATGAGGGGAGAAGCCTGACAAAGACCAAATAATACATCATTCACTCTCACTGGAGCAAACAAAGCAAATGTCAAATCAGGCAAACATGTAAGCAGACAGACTTTGGGTGTGTACACAGGCAAGATATCTTCACAACATAAAGCAAATGCAAAGTCTGTGTTATTAAGCTTTTTATGTGTCATATTCTGTCTTATTCTGTCTTTTGAGTAAAGTTGCCATAGTTTATCCTATCCTGCTGTTTAGCCATTCAACCAATGATAATTACTGCTGCAAGGTAAATACTTTAAAAGCTCTTCCCCACGGCGCTGTTAATACTGATGTTTTGTCTCCCTGTAGACCGACGAGCAGGCCATGCTGGAAGACACTCAGGTCGCTCTTATTGACCTCGAAAAAGTCACATTCTGTTTCCAGCAGTTTGAAGGAGAGCCACAGGTGGCCAGTGAGTATACAGTTCTGACTTTTTCATTCTTGTGGTGCAAACTGTATACCTCCTTCAACAACTTGTCTTCTATCTCCTGAATCTCACCAGTTTCCATTTTTTATTACACATATTATAAGAACCGATTTATTGTTTACAAAATCCTAAATATTTTTTCTGTGTTTATCCAGTTTCTTTCCTGCTTTGACTTATTTCCACTTCTTCTGTTGCTGTGTAGACATTCCCATTTCGTACCAGGTGGAAGGCACTCGGCAGGCCTTAAGGGTGTGCTTCTACTTGGAGAGTTTCTACTTTTCTCAGCTGCCTCCCAGGCTGAAAAATGGAGGAGGCGTTAAAATCTACCCTGTCTTGTTCACACAAGGTACACTAAAGCTAATAGATCAAAATGTGCATTGCAGCTGCATTAATACACAGTGATGTTTCTCTCTTGTTCTCTCCGTTTAGCACTGGAGACTATGGAAGGATACTACTACAGAGACAATGTGTCAGTGGAGGAATACCAAGCTCAAATCAATGCCGGCTCATTGGATAAGGTCAAACAGTACTACAAGAAATTGAGGTATGTTCACACTACAATTGCATGCACTATTAAGCCTTCACCTCTTGTGTGGTTTGGCATTTGTATGTCGAGCTAGTTCAGTCTATTGTAGCTTTATTCTCAACGCCCAGCGAGGCCTCAAGGTGATTGGCTGGGAGAGTCACAGCAGGAGTAGTTTATGATTGTTGGGAACACACACAGCAGGACAGGAGTGATTGGATGAGAGTGCCCTGTGTCACCATGGCTGATGTAGTGCTTTTGTACAGCTGCTGTACTCGGTTACCTCACACCCTGCCGCTTTGACGCACAACACCAGACCCGTTATGATCGGATGGTGTTGGTAATTTAATGAGGTGGAAATGAATACCAGGAAACGAAAGTTACGTATGTAACTACGGTTCTATGAATCCCGGATGACCGCCAGGGGCGGTGCATTAAGCACTGAATGATCATCTTTGCGCATGCGCAGGTCGAGAATTTAATATCAACAAAGTCACTTGTGACCTCCCGGTGACCCACGGGGCTATTTAGTCACGTGATACCGAGCTCAGTCCCTTTACCTTCTGCAAGTACGAGGATTCCGAGGATTGACTGCCCTGGCGGTCATCCGGGATTCATAGAACCGTAGTTACATACGTAACTTTCGTTCTATTTCATCCCTACTGACCGCCAGGGGCGGTGCATTAAGCACTGGATGACGATACCAGCAAGGTCACGAGGAATCAGCAGACCCTAATTCAGCATACCTTAATAGGACGTAGAAGTGTCCTGCCGCAGAACTCCTCCAGTGGATGGGGCGGCTATGTTCAGTCTGTAAAATCTGGTGAACGATGCGGAGTAGCCCATGACGCCGCAGCACAGATCACCTCCAAAGGCACTCCAGTCCTTGCCGCCCAGGAAGTGGTAATGCCCCTTGTAGAGTGACACCTCACTCCCACCGGTGGTGGTTGGCCCCGGGCATTGTATGCCTGGGTAATGGTACTCACTACCCATTGCGCCAGGCGTTGTTTAGACAGTGCCTGGCCCTTACGTGGCCAGCATAACAGACAAACAGCCGGTCTGTTTTGCGCATTGCAGCGGTTGCTTTTATATACACATCTAGTGCCCGGACGGGCATAGATGCTCACCCATTTCTCCTGTATCAAAGCGGGCCAGCTGCAGCGGCTGAATACCCGTCGCCCGACATCACCTTGGGAACAAAGGAGACATCCGGCCAAAGAGAGACCCCTGACCTGTCTGGATTCCACCGACAGCAGGACTCATGCACCGACAGCGCCTGTAGTTCTCCAACACGCTTTGGCAGAAACCATTGCCAATAAAAATGCCGCTTCATAGACACCCATTTAATGCCTACCTCCGCCAAAGGTTCAAACGGCGGTGACTTCAGGGCATCCAGGACTATGGTCAAGTCCCATGAAGGTACCACTGGCCATGTAGGTGGATGCAATCGCCGAGCGCCCTTCAAAAATAAGGCAACATGCCTATTACCTCCGACAGTCCCTGCCATCGACTTCCACATGTCGACAGGAGATTGCTGCCACATAAACCTTCAGGGTAGACGGTGACCGTCCTGATTTAGGAGTCCTTGTAAAAACAATAGAATGGATGACATGGGACAGTCTACTGGATCCTGTCCCCTGTCACGACACCACCTCTCAAACAATTTCCATCGATTGTCATATAACAATCGTGTGGAGGGTGCCCAGCGTTCCTTATGGTATGCTCAACCTCCCTGCCAAACTGAGAGGAGCTCGATCCAGGCCCTGTAGCGGCCAGACCCATAGCTGGAGGCGATCAGGATAGGAATGTAATATTTGTCCCCATCTGTGACAAGAGATCTGACCTGGTGGGGAGACGATAGGGAGCCGCAGCAGAGCCTGTGCAGCATTGGAAACCACGCCCTCGCCGGCCAGTAAGGGGCCACCAGGAGGAGTCTGTGTCCCTCCTGAAGGACTCTGGAGTGTGTGGTCTATTAGAGGGAACGGAGGAAATGCGCACAGGAGCACCTTCGGCCAGTCGTGCGCCAGTGCATCCAGGCCTAACGGACTGGTGCTGTCTGTTAAGGAGAACCACAGGGGACAATGGGTAGCCTCCCTCGAAGCAAACAGGTCCACCTTTGCCCTGCCAAAAGTCCCCCAGATGTGCTCCACCACCTCTGGGTGAAGTTTCCATTCCCCCGGTAACACTTTCTGCCGGGACAGACAGTCCGCCACTCTGTTCCACACCCCGGGAACATGGGCTGCCCTTAGGCTGGGAAAATGGAGTGTCGCCCACGTCAGGAGACGCCGAGTTTCTTGTGCAAGTCTCTCTGAGTGTACTCCGCCCATGTGGTTCACGTAGTAGACTACCGACATGTTGTCGGAACGAATTAGTATGTGCCTGCCTCGCAGGCACGTGAGGAAATGGCGCAAGGCCAGATGTACGGCCATTAATTCCAGAACATTTATGTGCTCTGTGTAAATATGTCGGGCCACTCCCCTGGGACCATGCGGCCCTGCCACATCGCACCCCAACCCGTGGAGGAGGCATCCGTAAATACAACCTCTCTCCGTACTGGTAGAGAGCCCAAGGGAACGCCTTGTGTAATCCAACTCCTGTCCCTCCACTGAGACAGGGAGTCGAGACACTGGGGTGACACGAGTATCCTTTGTACCTGTGCACGTACCTTGTTGGATCTAAGCGTAGACTGTTCAGCCAGATCTGCATTGGGCGCAACCAGAGCAGTCCCAGAGGCACCACATTTGAGGCGGCTGTCAACATGCCCAGAAGTCGGAGATACCAGACAAAGGGCAGTGCCCTGCCCCTTTGAAAAACAGATAGCATGGTTATGATGCTGTCGATCCGCTGAGTAGAGGGACAAGCTTTCATTGAGATTGTATTCAGACTGACCCCAAGAAAAACTGTATGCTGTGTCGGCACCAATCTGCTCTTTTCAAGTTCACTCTCAGTCCCAAGCGCTATATGCTCGAGAACAACCCCTGTGTCTCGAATGGCCTGTTTGCGGGTCGGTGCACATATGAGCCAGTCGTCCGAGGTATGGCAGAATCTTGATACCTGTAGAGGGGACAGCGCTGCTGCCACTACTCGAGTAAATACCCTCGGAGACAGGGACAACCCAAAGGGAAGGACCCGAACTGGAAGTGATTTCCTTGAAAAGCAAATCGCAGGAACCTCCAGTGAGGTTCTGCAATAGGGACGTGAAGTACGCATCCTTCAGGTCGATTGTGGTACACCAGTCGCCCTGGGAGAGTGCCTGGAGCATTTCTCCAGTGCGTAACATGCGGAATGGTATTGTCCTTAAAAACACATTCAGACCTCGAGGTCGAGGACAGGACGAGGTCGCCTGTCTTTTTTGGCACTAGAAAATATCTCGAATAAAACCCCCCCGGATCCAGCCGGGGGTCTACAGGAACTATCGCCCCTTTGGCCAGCAGGGTGGCGATCTCCTTGTTGAGCGTATTGGCTCTTGCCGGGTCTCGGATGACAGTCATCCTGACCTGGCCAGAAACTGGGGGCCGGCGTCGGAATTGTAGTCGATATCCCCTTGACAAGGTGGTCAGCACCCAAATGTCGGGCTGTGAGCGCCCAGTAAGAGAGCTGCTCAGGGTAAACCGACCGACCGCTGGCTCCCCAATCTCACCTTCGCCCCTCTGGCCTTTTGAGGGCCTGGGGGTTGCCGACTAGGTTGTGTAGGCCGGGAAAACGCGCCCTAAACCCTGTCCGATCACCCGGAAATTGGCCAGATCTTGTATTTGGTCTCCGTGGCACCGCAAAAGAGCCTGGATTGGTAAACCCAGGCCGGAAGGATCTAGCAGGAGGGCCGTCCGCAGCTTGAGCCATTGCTCGCCTGTGAAGGCCAGCTAGCTGTTGTCGTCTCAGACGCCCTGGCCGTGGCGCTGTAGGGCCTCAATTGCGGCTGTACCAAAGAGCTCACCTGGGGCCACCGGTAAGCCCGTAGGGTCCTTCTGCAGGTCTCCGTTAGTGGCGATTGTGCCAGCCAGACCTGCCGACGAGCCTGCGCCAACAGCGACATCATACGCCCAAGCTCTCTAGACATGAAAGCGAAGGTCTGCAGAGACGTGTCCATTAATGCTTGGGTCGGTATATCGACTCCTGTGGCCTCCAGCGGCCGCAAGGCCCAGCATTAAATGGGACAGGGAATTCCCATCCGTCCCATACGTGCCCCGCATCATAGGCTCTACACAGAAAGTCATCCGTGACCCGACACCGCGGTCGTGGGCATCTGGCATTCGGTCGCATGGCTTCCGTCCGGGGCCACAATTAGAGAGGCTACCGCCGCTCCACCGACGGCATATGACCCAGCCCAAATTGGGGGCATCCTGCATTGAAGCGAAGCGCTCTAGCATCGGACGAGGCCTTGAAAATGCCTTAACGTCCGCCCAGCACGCATGGAGCTCTTTAACGTACTCAGCCGAGGGGGCACCAGAAAAGAGGTAGCCGCATCCTGCCTTCGGAAAATGCGCTGGATGCCACTGGTCGTGGTGGTGGTTCATCCAGCTGTAGCCGAGCGAGGGCCATCCTAATGGCTGAGACGGCCGAGTTGTCCGCACCCTCTAGAGTACCTGTAGAGGCATGGGACCCGGTTTCAGACGCTTCAGGGCTCGTGATCTTGAGTCTCCTGGAAGAACGTGCCTGACGCCGCCACCGAAATGGCATCATCCTCACAAGGAGAGGCTACGTCCTGCATATGTGCCGCCGCCTCAAGGACTTCTCCAGCCCGAAATGACTGGAGAATGGCTTTCATTTCGCCAACTCTGAAGAAAGACTGTCCACCTTCTTGGACAGTTTCCTTCGAGCGCTTTCTTGAACAGGAGGCGAGCCCTAGCAGCTGGGCGCTTCAGCCGTGTACCCTGTCCGGCTGGTAACTGAGTAGGCTGTAATTCTGTTGAATAAGCAAAAGGCTGTTCCACAGTGGTCAGCCTAGCCACCCACAGACCGGGCATAATGCTGCAGTTTATGCACGCGTCATCTGTGAGACCCTCCTTGAGATGACCAACTCCCAAGCAGGAGGGACAGAGATCGTGGCCATCATCAGGCTGGAGGGGGGCTAAACATGCCCTACAACATAGTGACTCCAGCATGACCGTCAATACTACAAGTCTTCTTCAAGGGAGATCAGGTCGAGCAAGAACCGCCACTGGTGACCCCAGTAATTACAATTACCCTGCGAATCACCTTGAGCTGAAAACGCTACTAGTGATTCCACCGCGGATGCTACGTGGAACCGGTTACCCCGTTCCAAATATGCAATTCAAATACACTTGTACTTAAGCCGAACCCAGCCGCAGTTAACAGTGTACAGCTCAGTAGACCACGGAAAGCAACCCAATTGTACTTAGCTCAGCCGACACGGCGGCCAGTCACAAAATATAAATAGCTTAGCCGAACACGGAAAGCAAATTTATGTACTTGGCTTCAGCCGAACAACGGCGGCCAGTCACAATATATATAAAGCTTAACCGAAACACGGAAGCAAACCAACTATAATTAGCTCAGCCGAACACGGCGGCAATTCACAAAATATATATAGAGCTTAACCAAACACGGAAGCAAACCAAATATAATTAGCTCAGCGAACACGGTGGCAGTTCACAAAATATATAGAGCTTAACCAAACACGGAAGCAACCCAATGTAATTAGTTCAGCGCACGGCGGCAATTCACAAAATATATAGAGCTTAGCTGAAACACGGAAAGCAAACCAAAGTCTTTAGCTCAGCCGAAACACGGCAGCCACTCACAAAATATATATAGCTTAGCGGAAACACGGAAGCAAACCAAATTTAATTAGCTCAGCCGGACACGGCAGCAGTCACAAAATATATATAGCTTAGCCGAAACACGGAAAGCAAACCAAAGTCTTTAGCTCAGCCAACACGGCAGCAACTCACAAATTATATATAGCTTAGCGAAAACACGGAAAGCAAAACCAATTGTATTTTAGCTCAGCCGGACACGGCGGCAATTCACAAATTATATATATATATAGCACAGTCAACACGGAGAGTGGACTTACCATCTGTTGCACCCATACTGTGGACCTTAGCTTACCAGCGTCCGTGGTGCAAACAACAACATCTAGCTCGTGCAGCCTCTGGAGGGCGAGCACTCCCGCTGCTCCGATTGTGGTCAAAAGAAACTCACAATGCACGAGGCTACAAGCTACGAGCTGAGTGTAGAAAGAACAGTGGATTGTATAACACAAGTCTCCACCATAAAGCTTCACCTGCGCGAAGACAAAGGGACTGAGCTCCCGGTATCACGTGACTAAATAGCCCCACGTGGGTCACCGGGAGGTCACAAGTGACTTTGTTGATATTAAATTCTCGACCTGCGCATGCGCAAAGATGATCATTCAGTGCTTAATGCACCGCCCCTGGCGGTCAGTAGGGATGAAATAGAACAGACACTTCTTGGAGGTGAAAACTTTAATTTAATCTCCTGTATGCGCTGTATGAGTGCATTATAAGAATATCAATACACAACAACATCAACAGTTTGAGGTTAGCCTTGAGCCTGTGTGTGCTTTGAATGGGAAATATGTGGAAATATGTGTAATTAAAAATTAGCTTTAGTAGAACGTCCTACACTGTAAAACAACATTATCAGATGTTTAATGTAGAGTTTAATGGATACTCCCTTATTCTGCATCACATTTTTGTCTTATAAGATGTCACCCTTTATATAAAACAGATTAATAACATCTTGGTTGGTTTCATACAAAAAGAATAACATGTCAGTGTTAAATAAACATCTGCCACTTATTGCAGGGATAATTAAGCACAGAACAGAACTTCATGTCGTTATTTAAGGACATCTGCTCTGGCTGGGGTTTGGATGATTTGTAGCTCGGGCAGTCATGTGCCACCTCAGAGCCATCCTCCGCAACAAAATATTAATTTACTCAGATTGCTTTCCACTGAGATTTTCTAATTTGCTCTGTGTTTGGCTCGTGAAAGACATTCCCCATTCTAATTTCTGTAATTGTTACATGTCCCAAAACAGACGGCAAATTGTGTGAATCATTTATTATCATTTTGTTGATTTCTCCTATCACTTTTTATAAAACAATGTTACTGAATCCTCTGGGACAATGTCCTTGTAACAATAGACAATCTTTTAAATTTGTTTTAATGATGGGTAAATTAAATGCCACCATTTTAATTAAGACACTGCAAGGAGTCAAAAATGAAATGTCTTGATGCCTGCAGCCTCCTTTTGACATGAGATTATCCTGAAGCTATGTGGTAAAAGAAGCTCCTTGTAAATCCCAATCTCTCAGTAGATATATGCATGTGTACCTTACCTTTCTGCACACTGACACCTATGGAGCTAAAGTGTAATTGAATTGACAGCAGAGGCTCGAGCAGTAACACTGAGCAGATGTGTGCTGACAGGCGAACAGGCGAGTAGAAGGGGTCTGGGTAAACTGAAAAAAAGGCAGTGGACTTAAAAAACATGACTAGTTAAACTGTTTGAGACTCCTCTTTTTTTCATTTGCATTTTTTTCATTTAAAGCTACACTTACAGTGTACTGACATTTACCTTAAGTGAAAATGACCAAAAACTGTGAATTATCTTTTGATTTAATATATTGTATTGCAGTGATTACTCTTATTGGATTTCCACTAAATACTGTAAGCACTAAAAAAACTTAAAACGTGTATCTTAAAGGTGTAAAGTAAATACTCCTAGGTGGCTTTCAGCAGTGGCTAAATACTGCCATTTTCGATGTAAAATTACCGGTAGTCTTCCATTCCCCGGCTGCCCGAGGAGGCTGTGACGTCACTCCCTGCTCTCCCCGCAGCAGCACTCCGACCTCAGGCACCTTGTTATCCTTGGAGCGAGGCCATGGAAGTGTTGGGTAGAAACCACTTTATACTGAGGACTAATGGCCGAAGCTGATTGACAGACAGTAATGGCACTCGCAATAATGAACAGAATGAACTCCAGGGCCAAAACTCTCGAACATCTTCAAATTATCAGTAGCCAGAAGATGACACTCACATTATAACCTCACACACTAGTCACTTACACAGAGCCAGTGATGCATCTGCTGACATGTGCATTTAGGTTGAAATCCTGGATATGCACCAAAGTGATAGCTTGTAGCAGCACAATATTTTTCTGTGGTTTGCAATGCACTCGTCCCATTTTTGAAAATATACTGTAAAGAATATGTAACAATGTGTAGTATATACAATCAGTGATCATTATATGAAAACCACACATCTGCAGTGTTTTAAAACCACATTAAAACCATACAATCTATGATTAAAACATGTGATTGTATCTTTCTCTTTTTTCTATGTGATAAATTATACAGCAGTAGCTTCTTCTATCTTCCACATACTGTGTCTTAATGTTGCAATTATTGTTACGTTAGTGTAGAAGGGCATTTTCTTTTACTTTTTTAAATATGAGATTCTAATTGTGCTCTTTCATGGATTAATTGTGTGGTTTTCCGCATTCATACAATTAATGGATATTATTTTAGAGGTGAACAAGGTAGAACATGTATTGTATTACCTTTTCCTCCAAAATTGTTGCAGCAGCTCACAAAATAATGAAAACACTTCAGTGTTTGTGCTGGGAAATCCCAATTCACTGGAGCAGCGCAGCAGCTCGTTCTGCTCCAGCTGGTGCACTCTGAACTCCTGTTTATAAAGCGCAGCCAGGCTACGCACAATTTATCATTCCTCTTTGATACATAACGATGACAACTCTGCAGGACAAGGTGAAAAAAGATGTGTCAGCATCAAACATATCTACCAGGCAGCTATCCGTGTGGAAGACCAAAGTCTGTTCAGACATTTTTGAGGGGCGCAGTGGTTCAGGTGGTAGAGTGGTCGTCCTACAACCGGAATGGTGGCTGGTGTATGGATGTGTGAAAATGTTGGGACAACAGATGGACATTAGCCAAAAGGCTACAATCTGGCATGTTTACATTCATGTGGCTGTCTCTTGTTGTTCATCAACATGCACTGTCCCAATCAAAATTTAGAATAAAATAATAATTATATTGTGTATTAAATTGGCAACAATAACACTGTCTATTAAACTTGACACACTGACCTTATTAATACAAAATAGCATTTTATTCTCAAGGATCAGGCTTTGATTTTTGCTTTGAATAACAATAATGACTTTGCAAATGACCACGTTTCCATTCTTTAAAATATGTTCAATGTGTGTTTCCATACATTTGCTTTTCCCAACATGCTGTTTAATAAACAGAGGCCTGCCTGCTCTTTCCTGATGCTTCCCTATAAACCCATGTTTGACCTTTGGAGTGACCTGTAACACATGCATTCCCGTTCTTGTGGTCGTTCACTGCTAGTGCTCTAGCATCACTCTGTGCAATAAGGTTCCTGGAGACCTTTACTGGCCCTAATGCAGCTCTTTCAGTAGCACAGGGCTTGTGGGAGATTTAATAATGTTGAGTGTCATTCATCATGGCACTGAGTGATTTATCTAGACCGATGGGGGTCACTCATGTAGAGTATCATAAATCCCACACTTGGATCTTCTCATGCAATCTGAGGAAATCTACTAATTATACTCACAATTCTCTCTCAAGGGTGATTGTTGTCACTTTTGTACTGCCCAAGCTCATCTGCTCATTACCGCATTGCTGCTCTGAAAACAACTGTGCCTCTGATCCATCTTTTTTCCTTTTCTTTTTTTTTTTTTTTTTGATGCTGCAGCTGATGTTACAAAGGGCGTTGGAACAAAATAGAAGTCTCATAGGCTCCGTAAAATAGAGCCAGTTGAACACTGAACAGGTTATCTCTGGCTTGCTGCCAGACCCTCCATTAAGGTTTTATATAAAACATTTTGCAGCTGTGTTTAAGTCTGAGGTTAGCTTTTTCAGACCGAGCTACACACACTAGTCCTAAAGGTAAGGTCATTGATAGGTTTGTCTCTTTTCCGTCCTTTTGAACTAAGTGAAAGTAGATTTTCTGCACCTTTATCCAGTGTAGGACAATAATGAGCCTGTAGTGAGACTGCAGGGGCTCTAACCATTAAAAAACGCCAGCTGGAGTTGAGCCTCAACAAGACCAAAGGGGCTAAACCTGAGAGCCACTGCAGATGGGAAAAGTGGTAGATTACACAGTAGATTTTGACCTTCTTACTAATGTGTGTGTTCTTAGTCACTCAGTAGTGTCTGTACAGTGTGTGTGGCCCTCATTTTTCATTTCATAGTGAAGATTAGCAAGGTACCTCTTTTCCAAACTTCTGACAAAACACAGTGAAGATTTAACATGGGTCCTTTTCAAAGAACACATCACTCACCCTCTGAAAAATGGGCTGCGCTCCTAAAGCAGGTGGTATTTTTAAATCTGGTCCTTAAATCGAGTTAAGATTATCAGTGGGTATGATGACCTTGCTACTGCTAAGGAGGTGTCTGAGGGGAAGACAAAGTGCAAAAGGCCCCTCAGCTCTGACAGATTCAGTTATATATTCTGTACTGTATATAAGATAAAGGCCTGAGCAGCTGACTGATAAACCGAACAAGGGTGAGTGGACTCGACAGACACTGATGTGCATGGCTGATAACAGGAGTTGCAATAGAAACCATTTCATATGAGTTTTGATTTTTTTCTGGTTTTGTGGGTAAATTTTATTGTTGCAGAGTATATGAGAACTATCATGTTTTAGGATAGTGTTGGGCCAAGTTACATTCACACGTAGATTTGTATGTCTTGTGCTAGACTAAACTTTGGAAACCTTTGTCTTCATTTTCTATGAATGTGAGGCACAACTGACTGTACCTTTTAATGAGCTCTATATCTTCATAGTCTTTTAATAAAGCAAGCCACAAGGTTAAAAGACATGGATTAAACAACTTTAAAAAGTGACTTAACTAGCTTTAGATTGCTTATGTTTTTCTCAGAATACATAAAAAAACCTAGGTAACTGTTATCTGCTAAAAATAAAAGCCATGGACATAAAGTTTCTCTGGCTAATGAAGTAATGGTTTTTGAATAGCATCACAGTAATTCAGCTTCAATACATTCAGTTTCAATTAGCAATACTACTTGTAGTTGGCTTAAAGATTATTATTATTATTATTATCAGGCATTTCAGGTTTATCAATGTATCAAAATGTTTTCTAGAGACTTTGGCTTTGTGATTTAAATGTATGTCTCCAGAAGTGGTGCTGTTGGTTTGTGTGTGGTTTTCTCATTCACATTATATTTCAACTCTGTACAATCACTACAAACTCTTGAATCAGGGAACTGTCAGGTCTGCTGTGATTAATTAATTTCATTAATATTATGTCGAGCACAAACACTGCAGTCCTAATGAATGCCGTCTTGGCCTGGTTTTAATTACTTAATGGCAGAGTCAATGCAGATGAATGAGTGTTGCTTCACTGAATCTTGTAAACAATTTCCTCCATTAAAAGCTTGCTGCAATCATTCGCATGATCCATAACTGGTATTTTTGTGCTTTTAACTTTACATGCTATGTGGGTGACATTGTGCTGATCATTTTTATACTGCTGACAAGATGTAATGTATGTATGTAATTTTATTACAGGAGGCTAATGCAGTGTAGTGCTGCTATTTTTAGCTCAGGGCTGGATACAGAGATTTGATGAAGTCACAGACTGCTGAGTTAGCACTGTTAGAACTCTTTGCAGCACTCATCCTTTATTTCTGTCTGCATGAGGACACTGGTCCAGTGCTGCCCCCAGTGGAGAACAAGAGAAGTGTAAGTCTAAATCAATGGTACTGCATGAATGAATAAGTCCATGGCTTTTGGAGAGATGCCCAGGACAAGAGATGCTTAGCCTGTGTTTCTGCTGAGCTGTGCCCAACTTACTCTCATGATTGATAGTCAGATGCTGGCGCTCCATAATGAGCAGGTGGCCTACTTTTCCCAGAAATGGCTCCAGATGACCTAATGGTGCAGGAGTAGAAGGGAACAAGGGATTGCGAGTGTGTTGGCCAGTCATTGAACTTAGATAATTAAAATACTTTACATGATTGTTTAAAGTCTTTATGTCTCTACTCACTCCACATGTTTGTCCCCAGGGCGTTCTACCTGGACCAGTCCAACATGCCGCCCAGCTCTGCCCCCAAAGCTGCTCTCATGGATAAGGTAAGAACAGCTTCATACGTGGCATCATGACATCATGGAAAAATCTGAGCTCTTGATTAGATCTTTATGCTGTGGTTCAAAAGTGTTTGCACATGTATCATGTTTTTAGCCCTCAGGATGGCAATTGGAAAGTCAACTAATGTAATCTAAAATGAAGCAAGGAGCTTCACATATCAGTTTACATGGGTTTTGCTCAGTTTTGTCATTAGCCTATGGACAAACTAAGAGCAATTTTAAAATCGGTGCTTGTGTTTATCTTATATGGTATCAGAACACTGAAAGAATTACCTTTCATTATTACTATAAACTATCCTACACTAACTATTATTAAAAGAGAGCTCTGCTTTCTAGTAAGATAACAGTATATATACGCACATTCTGATCTTTGGATTGATGGTAAATTTTGCTTTATGCAAACCTAACTTTACATAGTGGATCAGTGGATCATGCTCTGAGCCTCTGTCTTTGTCTCTTCAGCTCATGCGCCCTTTAAATGCTCTGGAGGAGCTCTACCGTCTGATGGAGAGTTTCATTACCTGCCGTCGCACCGCTGCCTGTCAGAACACGGCCTGCAGGGCCTCAGGAGTAGGACTGCTCACGGTGGCCTCGGAGCTTTGCTCGCGTCTGGGGGCCACACACATTGTCATGTGCAACAGCGGGGTTCATCGGTGAGTAGTACTGCACTAGTTTTGTAGGATTCTCAAAATCAGACATATCCTCTGATATATTTTATGAAATATAATATATTTTTATACAAAATCTGGAACTTCTATCATTTAGCTGTTAATTTACTAAATAAATCTTTGCTGATTTGACATACAACAATTGGGTGGTGAAAAATAGTTTTTGCTAGGATATCTGGAAAGCATTGTTTGATGATGTGAATATCCCATTTTGACTAATGTAAAAATATGTGTTTGTTCATTATTTTTCTGTTTTTAGGCAATGGTCAATCACAGAGCACAAGCAATTTACCCAAATTAGAAGAGATGGCATAGAACTCACTTGCTTTTCTTTTTGGTGCATTTAAACCATTAGCCTATTGACATTTACTATCTCTTCCCATTCTTTACAGTTCTTATCCTACTACTATTTATATTTTCTGCCATTTATTGCTCCACATTTTTTTAGTGTTCTTTATCCTTCCTGCAAAGTGTCTTAAGTTCCGTGTATTCCCCACAGCCCTCACTGTGGCCCATTATTACCCATTTCATTGCATTAATTACAGCAGGAGATTTTAGCTAACAGGGCCCATTGTTTCTTTGGGCAGATTAGCAACTTTTGAGCAGAGACAGCACTTTGTACAGGAAGAAGACAGGTCTATTACCTCCATTCCCATTGTATTCTATATATGGCTGCCTAATTCAACTGCTGCCAAGAGGGTTGAATTCATCAGTGCAGGAGGACCGAAATATCCCAGTCGTTTGTCACCACTGATACGTACTCTGGCTTCATTTGTTATCTTTTACTTTGCCGTTCCCCTCTTTCCTCCCATACGTGTGATGCCTTCTGTCTTTACCACCTGACAGTGTTCATATCTCTTTGGCTCAGGTCCCACACACACTAAAGCAATTCATGCACACATCCATAACCTCACTGGATGGGACTGATGGTTGGATAAAGTGCAGAGGATGGAGCCGCCCTACTGCCTGAGCTGTAATAGAAACTTCCTGTCTTTGTGAAGACTCCTGCTACTTTATTAGGCCTCTGCCCATGTGTGTGTTTATGTGCAATAACACGCATCGGTCACAACTCTTCTAGACAGCTTAGCGCTCTATGAGGCAGCAGGTGACAGGCCTCACCAATTTTGGGGCTGTTTGAGAAGTGGCTGTGGCTTCCCTTAATATCAACATAGCACGAGTGAATTCTCCATTTCATTGTTTATATTTTTTATGTAAAACAAAATCTGGCATAATTGAACCTATGAATCCAGGCCAGGAGATTAGTAATGTGGAAATTGCATTATCAGTATGGCAGCTTTATCGGGCATTATTGATTGGGTTAGTTGGCTTGATGGATGAGGTTTAATAACAGTGAAAGCACAATATTTTGGGGCCATCAGCAGTTTGCAATATGCTGCACTTATCCTTTCTCCAGATTTGTCTTTTGTCCATCACCAACCATAAAAACTATTAGAAAGGTGAAAGAAGAGTTCAAATAATAAGAAATGCAGACAGGGAGAATGTATCAGGAGACCACATTTGGCAAAACTAGAGCAAAGTGCAATTATTTTCATGCAAATAATCTGTTATTCTCACATTTCATGCACGCACTTCCTCTGGTTCTAATTTCAAAAAGAGCGTGAACGTCTGCCCCTCTCATTCATCCGTTAACTCCATACTGCACAGTTTCTGTTTGGCGTTTTCTTGTTTTCATTCATTTATCATTATGAACTCCAGGAACAGTAAATGGGATTTTGGAACGAGTATAAATCACTTCGTCTTATCTCACCAGCTTTAATAACTCTCACGCACAGTTGCTTTATCCCACACCAACTAAAGAGATATCTACAAATCAACTTGGGGCAGCAACTTCCCCCCCCAGGTCTTTTATCTGTGTGAAAGGCTTAAACTATTCTGGGGTGGCCTGCAAAAAAGAGGACTTCCTTTATCCATTCTCCACTGGGATATCTCTTACCACACACTGTAGATAATTGCAGAGTTCATTACTTTTATCACATCATGTTACGCTCTCATAAAGTTATGCAGCTGCAACTCGGGGGGGTGCCTTTAAATCTTGGTCTGATTGATTCAATGTAATGGCTTTTGGCAGCACTTTGTCCCTTGTTGCACATCTGTTTCCCTTTTTTAAACCTATTTTAAAAGCCTACACCAGGAGGGATATTAAACAAACAGATAAGGTTTCCTATCAGCCTGCTACTCAGTGTAATTGAGACGGGCATTGTTGGATCTTTGGACAGTTCAATTTGCAGTGAAAAGGCCTTGGATCGATAAAGTAGTACGGCTTGTTATCATAGAAAGGTCACCCAGCAGCCTTGACTCCCTTCACTATTCTCTGAGGATTTACACCACACAGCAGAAATATGTATCTGTGTATGGGAACAAGGTTTTCTGTAATGAAATATAACCACAACAGTGTATCAACTGGAAATGACTTGTCCTTGGACCCTTTCTTCACAATGGGAGTTATCAATCGCCTACAACGGAATTAGATGACATTGTTTCTTCAAGTGCCTAAACTAAAGTCCATGTCAGGGTCTGACATTCTCTGTCTGTTCGGTCACAGATCAGGGAGTGTGTTATTCTACTGACACTTAGTGTTTTCTCACCCTGACTGACATTTGGGCAGCAAGAGAAATGATTAATTAGTGAGGAGATGAGCCAAGGTGAGGCAAGAAATGACAAGGTGTCGAGGAGACGGCACTAAGAAATTAGTTAGAGAATAAGTTAATTCAGACTTTTATGATTTGTGGAGGTTGTGGAGATTTTTGAAGCTGCCAGTGTTGATTTCCATCAGTTGCATAGCTGGTTTTGTTGCTGGCATGTTTAGAAAGTAAATAACAATGCGTGAGCAGACAATGAATCATAGATTAAAGAGACAATTACATTATGCTTTGATAATATGAGGTGTGATTGAGCAGTCACAGAAACTATTCCTTTTGAGACTGGATGTTTATTTTGGACTCAGACTTTCTTCTTCTTCCAACAGTTGCACTTTGAGTGTGACACTGGAGCAGGCCATCCTCTTGGCCAGAAACCACGGCCTGCCGCCTCGCTGCATCATGCAGGCCACAGATGTCATGAGAAAACAGGTACAACTTTCCATCTCTCTTTTTTTTTTTTAACTCCAATGAAGGAATTAGGTGTATTATACAGAAAACACCCCAAGGCGTCAGGAGAATATTGTGGCACTAAATTTGTGAAAACATTTGTTTTAATTACGTCTGTATTATTATATTCTTCTCTATAAGCCTACAAAGTCAGTGACTATACTTTATTTACTGTGAAGATACCAGTACAGGTTTAAAGTAACAGCAGCAGAAGCGTATTAAGGCTGATTACAGCAATAAGCAAAATACAAAATGATGCTCTTTTGATGCAGTTAGTTAATAAAATGTACCTTCTATGGGGTCCCTAATCCCATAGACCTTTTAGTGTCAGTACATTTTGGTGTGAGGAAGTCTTGTGTAGCTTTATAATTATGTCAAATAAACACTACGTGGGGTATTTGTGTTTGATCTTCGAGGCTTTTTTTTTTTTTCCTTTAGCACGAGGAAGTCTGCCACACACAGGCACCTCTGTCATTTGAGGGGCTTTATTACATGGCATGATGTATAAATTGAAAATCATTACAAAAATGATATGCTTCATTAACTCCAACCAGGCTGCTGGTACTATCGATGTGATACACATTGTCGATAGAAGTGCAGTCATGCTGGTGTTACCTCCTCGGTAATGCTTGATGTCCCACAAAACTATTGAAGTAAAAAAATTTTTAAGTAAAAAAGTTTATTGTTAAAATGAGTGTTTCTCACATGCTGGCTTCATCATTATATTCTTATGAATAACTGTTAGTATGATGATACACTGGCTCTCATCAAATAGAATAGATAAGGAAGTCATGTCAGTAATCAAACAAAGAAAAAAATAAAATACAAATTATAATAAAATAAGAGCTGGATTTATTATTTTACACAGAGTTGGGGATTTTAACATTACATGAGCAAGAAATATGAAAACATAAAAATTTTAACCTATACAGCATACAGTATTCATGACATTATAAATCAATTGTCAAAGCCATTCCTAATGTTGTTTAAAGGCTGGTATGAATCCAGTGTAAATCCTGCTTGTCCCTGAATGATCTTTTCTGGACACTGTCATTAGAAACATTAGGGGGCATATCGGTCCTGGGGCATCACAATAGTTGGCTGTGATGGGCATGGTATAATTGCTGATGCTATCCTGCTTTCTGGACATTGCTAAGGTCAGACAGTGGCATGGCAGAGATGAAAGTGAGAGGTCAGCTAATGCACTGTCTCGTCCAGTCGCTCCTCCTCTGCTCACTGTAAATACTCATGACCTCTTTGGACAATGATTTGATTTTAGTTACTTAAGAATGACTGGAGGTTATTCGTGACTATAATTTGAGAACCTTGTGTATTTGTGCACTGTATGCATAAAAGGCATTCTACGGGACCTGTAGTGAAGTGAAGGATGTGCTTCTGACTAGGCATATTCACAAACGCATTCACACAACATTATTCATCTTCCAAATTCCTTACTCGTGACTTTATTTCCTTACAAAGACTTTTTTGCACATGCTACTTTGCATACAAAGCTAAATAGGAGGCAGATAGTTGAGACCAAGAGCAGCTGGTCTGTAAATGTTAGTGTAAAATTGTCCAGGTGGCTTGAGCTTTATATCCCTTGATTAATAAATTATGAGAATTGTTGGGAGACATTAGGGGTTTTAAACACCTCCTGTTAAACCAAAAAAATTACAGCTGCATTATGGAGTCTTCATTCTTTTTATTTATAAGAAGAAAGCAGCATTGCTGTTATTATTTAAACCTGTGCTAAATCATCACTCTTGTCATGCTCAAAGTTTTATCCCTTAACCCATTCTTTTATGAATTGTCTTTACCTTCTAGGGAGCGAGAGTTCAAAATTCAGCCAAGAATCTTGGAATAAGGGATCGCACACCTTCGTCTGTCCCAAGGTAAGACTGCAGTCACAGGTTGTTAATCTGATGTGAAGTTCACATTTAATTCAGCCAAACAGCACTGCCAGGTGCTTAGTAGCCTACAACTTCCTCATCATCTTCCTCTTCTGGAGGAGCAGCGGCTCTACTCTGAGCTCCTCCCGAGTGACTGAGCTCCTCACCTTATCTCTAAAGGAGCGCCCAGCCCCCCTGCGGAGAAAGCTCTTTTCGGCCACCTGTGTCCGGGGTCTTGTTCTTTCGATCATGACCCAAAGCTCATAATCATAGGTGAGAGTAGGAACATAGATCGACAGGTAAATCGAGAGCTTTGCCTTACAGCTCAGCTCTTTCTTTGCCACGACAGACCGGTACATCGACCGCATCACTGCAGAAGCTGCACCGATCTGTCTGTCAATCTCACGTTCCCTCCTTCCCTCACTCAAGACCCCAAGATACTTGAACTCCTCCACTTGAGGCAGGAACTTGCACCAACCTGAAGGGGACAGGCCACCCTTTTCTGACTGAGAACCATTCTCAGAGCGGACATGGAGAATTTATATCAAAATCACAACCCCAAAGCACCACCCATTTACTTGTGTTTTCTGGATACATTTCCTCATGAATTACACAGACTTGTTTTTCCAGCAGCATTTGCATTTGCAGTCTGCTCTTTTGTATAGTATATGCTGCTTGTGCAATACTGGGGCAAATAGCTCTTTAGGTTTAGTTGGTCTAAATCCACCTTTTTAAACTTGTTTACAGAATTCACAAATGCAGTTTATTGAGCATTATTAGTGTTAGTTTTATGATTACTATTAAGACCTTAGGATCATGGAGCAAAATAGCAACAATCTATGGATAATATATAAATGTAAGTGGACATACTGTACCTGTTCAAACATCCTAGACATCTGTACATGTCCTTAATGACTGAAAGTACTTTACAGTTCAGCTTGAAGAGCTGCCAAAGGTTCAGAGTAAGCTTTCAAACCATTATCCCTGCACTGACACATGTTCAATTATAATTTATACAATTTTGCAATGCAGGAGAGAGTGACGATGCAACATGAAGAAAATGTGTTTAATAATTTAATGTCTTTACCTAAGCAAAGCAAATGTACCTAAATAGATCTTTTCACTTTTACATCAGCAAATATGTCACTTTTTAAGGCCTATGAGTCTGATGATGAATGTTTTCCGATATGTTTCTTCAACAGGCTGTACAAGCTGTGTCAGCCTCCACCTCCAGACGATGACCCTTGATGCACTGCATTGATGAAGTCCCCAGGAGCCTGAAGAAACCTCTTCCTCTGCCAATGAAGGATCAACAGAATCACATTTACTGGGTCCATTTCATACAGAATATTGTCACAGTTGCTGCCTTAAGTGTAAATAGACTTTCAAAAGCCGTAAATAGTATTTTAATACATTTTATATTTTTCAATATTGTACTTTATACATACATATTTTATTTCTTTGTTTTTTCTCTTCCTTTTATTTGTATAACAATGGTTTACGTCAGAAGGAAGTATTCCCAGGGAGTCGCTGTATAAACCCATTGTCATTGGATTATGGGATTTTATTTAGTTTAAATATGCATGATGTTGGACAAACTTAATGAAGAACAGCAGAACAAAAAGTACTGTATTCGTCCAGTTTATCCAATCACATGTCTGCTTTAGCCTCAGACTGTAGTACTTTATTAATTCCCATCGTAATGAATAACAATGTGCCTTTTACAATGTCCCTTAACATGCTGTGCATTTTCTTGTAAATATGCATATCTAGGGATTTTTAAGGGTATTTGGGGTTTGTGTTTTTTAAATGCATGTATAACAGAAGAATGATAATCAGTATTAACAGATACTAGATGGCCGAACATAGAGCTATGACATATCTCATTTTATGTGTTATTGACAATACTCAGGATTTTTGTCTGTTACTTATCAGATTGTAGGATGAAGGAGTAGCTCTACTATGCAACAAACATGCAACAATAAAGCTGCAACAATAAGCTCTAACTGGTTTCTCCAATCCAGCTTGTGTTTGGCTCTGTTCAAGTGTTTCATTTTCTTCTTTAATCAGTGGATAGGGATGAAACAGTGCAATGTAGCCTATTAAGATTTGACCAAATATTGCCACATGTAGTTTATATTTTTGATAAATAGCCTACATATTTGTTGATTGGCAAGGCCCTTTAATGACATCTCTTAACAATCTTGTTTTTTCTTGAGTTTATGAAAAAAAATCATATAAAAAAACGCCAGAATATGTTAATCCAGAATGTATTTATAGTTTTGACAAATTAGTAGACTATGTCATTCTTGCTGCACAAATAAACACAGATTTTAAAATAAACACAGACTCTAAAATAGTTTAAAATGTGGACTCATATTACAAAGCATGTATAAATAGCAGTAATTAAGCGAGTGCTTCTGACTCCTGGCGCACGTCCACATTCAGGTGGACGCATTACGAGGCGTGTCGCGTTAGCAGTGGGCTCGGCTGCCTGGGAAATGGGAGTGGCGGTGACTCTGCGAGCAGAGCAGCCACTGAGCGGCACATTTGTACTCCGTGACTGAGCCGCGGTGCCATTGGCTTTCACTTGAGGCTACAGCTGCTGTTGGAGTCAGTCTGAGAGGCGACAGACTGAGGATGGTCCCGGGCTGACTGTCCACAATGAGCCGACTCAACTCAAACCCCCTCCTCCTCCATCCCTTGGCTTTACACGCTTTCTCCGCCGACGAGACGCCTTTGTGAAGGACGAATGACACCGGCTCACCTCATGATTGCATCCTGCTGCTGAAGGCGCGCACACGAGTCACTCCAGTTTCTTCATGGCGTCTCCGCAACAGTCAAGAATTCAGTCGTACCTGGAAAAGAACAAAATCGGACCTCTGTTTGAGGTAAGTGCATGATTAAACCAAAAAGAAGTTGTTTGGGAGCTAATCTGAAGCCCAGTTCTGCACCAGACTGCCATAAGGCGTAATGTAATATTATTTTATTAGTTTTGTGCCTAATGGGAAGTGCAGTGCTGCAATATGAACTGCCACACTGAGCGTTTATTCTAGTAGACTGTAGGCTGTATGTTAAACCAGTCCTCTTATAGGATATGATTTTGTTTACTTATTTTCACATTAGAGCATCTTGCTGTGCAGAAGCCACAGTACTGAACACCAGAAAGACTAATGTGTTCTTTCATAAATATACATTGACATTTTAAAGCTGTTGGTGTTCAGAGTCCAGTTTGGTTAAGTTACTGAGCCCTGCAGTCCGAAATGACAATAGCCTACCACCTGTCAGTGTTGCATCCAAGCAACCCAAAGACACCATGACTTCATCCCTTGTTGGCTACCAGACTTTCTCAAGATAACAACTCAAGTGTAAGGCTTAATAAGAGGACCTATTGGACTTTGAACCAAGATGTAGATAACCACGTTTGCAGGGGATGTAGCTAGATGGAACATGTTTGAGTCTTTAATGCAATATTCAGATGATGTATGTTTCCCATAAATTACTGATGTTTCAGTTTTGTGAGCAGCACACAAACAAGTGCTGGCTGCATGTAAAACACATGTCTAAGCAGGAAGATGCTCTGGACAGAGACTCACACCAGGCTCACAGCCAGTCAATGGAAAACACACACAAAAATATGACAAAGGCTTTATGCTGAGGTTGAGTGGAAAAGTGCACTGTGTGTTTGTTTTGTTTGCAATTCCCTTCCTCCTCTGTCTGTCCTCCCTTCAACTTGTTCCCTCTTTCTCTTTGCGGCCAATGTTTGTTTTTTGTGTGTTTTTATGCAAAAATTGCTGATTATTAAAACCAACTAAATGTACTGCGGCTAAACATCTTTGTTCCATAAAGAGTGAAATATCAAGCAGTAAGTAGTATGACTTTGAACATTATGTAGACTGTAGGAGTAAAGATTTTCGTGGAGCAAGTTTCTTCTCTGCAAATTAAATATACTGTGTTCTTGGCTGGTCTTGAACTAAAACTGCGTTTCACTCTGAAAAAAAAGTGAGACCCTTTTAAGAGTCTCTTAAGGACTACTACAACACACCTTATCTGCTGGGTTGTCTAGAAACAGATTTGTTTATTCAAACATTTAAAAAAAGTATTAAAGAAATCTCCAGAATTTGAGAATTAGCTGTATCGCATTTCTAAAAAAAAACCTCTTTTATAACATTAGATTAGCTAATGCTTCTGGCCAACTGTTCATCTGCTCTAGTGACTGACCGTGGCTGCAATGTCTGTATCAGCGACACCAAGAAACAGCTCTTTCTGACTGAATACATGTTTGCCCCCTCTTTTTCTCACTAATGAAATGTTTTTTTGATTTTTCTTTTGCAGAGAAAGCACACTGAGTCAACAGCAATATTTCCCCCAAAACAAGTCACATAATTGATGTAATTGCAATTCAGATCAGACATACCAACACTTGTTTCAGTACAGCTCAGTCTATCACTGTGCATTGTGTGTAGGGGCAGAATAACAGGTCATTTAAAATATTACAAATATTACCAGTTTGACTTGAAGCTGTCCCTTTTTGAGTAGAGTGAACCCTTTTAGCTCTGCAGAATGAGAATTA
Source organism: Perccottus glenii (assembly GCA_024416835.2). Classification (NCBI taxonomy): domain Eukaryota; kingdom Metazoa; phylum Chordata; class Actinopteri; order Gobiiformes; family Odontobutidae; genus Perccottus; species Perccottus glenii. The sequence goes on from CM044558.2 coordinate 16,288,527, forward strand.
CTGATCAAAACCGAAAAAAGTTATCGATTATTACACAGTGCCTGCCAATACCTTAACCCCAGTACTTTAAATTCAAAGGCTTTTTGCTGTTTAGTGAAGTGCCACCTAATGGCTTTTCTTCATCCATCATAAGGAAAGACTCACTCTTATCTGTTGAGCTGTGCAGTGGTCTTAATGTGCTGCGTGGGGTCTGAGGAGTGCACCCCCTCACTTCTGCCGAGAGGTCGGTCAGGCAGACAGGGCTCGGACCCTCAGTGACCTATCGATCCATTCCTTTTTCCATCAGAATGATTATTTATGGTTCTTATTCCTAGTGCAGTGAAATGTTACCTTGCAATATTTTCTGTCATCACAATATCAAACTAAATAATATACACATGTATTTTCCAAAAATGCTGCATCTCTAATATGTATAAATATTATATTAAAAAAAAAAACATTAAAAAGAGATCCTTTTAATGTCAGATTTGTTGTGCAGAGAAATGTTCCCCTATTCATGCTGGAAAACAGACTTTTTTTTTTTGTATTTTTATTGCCTATGTAATATGCAGTTTTCCTATTCTTTTTTTTTTTTTTTTTTTTTTTATGACGTAAATTTAAAATACACTTTTCAACTTCAATCTAATCTAACAAATTAATATGTATCCTCAAATGACAATTGCTCTTGCTGTATGTTTTTTGTTTTATTTTTATCACATGATTAAACTATACCATTTACTGTATATCCAGTGATGTACAAGTGACTGTGACAGATATTCAGTCATACATGGGTTAATCCAGGGCTCCTTCAGGCACAGTTACAGTAATTACGACAAGACAGGCCTCTGAACACAGCCTGAGGCCAGGTTTGGTCCAGGGGGAGTACAGCAGAAGGGTGAAGAGGGGAGGTGGAGGATATCTGAGGGATCAAAAGTGCAAAGACTGATACGAGGAAGGTTTAGGTTGGCGGCAGTGTCTGTGTTTTTACATGAGCACAGAACAGAGAATGTGTCACACACAGTTATTGCAGTGCATGCTAATAAAGTTATCATGTCCACTTAGAGCTTGTGGATCCTGATGGCTCACTGCAGTTTGTGTGTAACTGATAGTCCCGCTGCTAGTGTGGTTGTGCTGATTTATGTGATAGACCCCTCCTGTTTTCCGAGCCTGTGTTCGTTCATTGTTCAGACACTGCTTTGTTTTAAGAGATAATGAATAATTGTGATTAACTTTACTCACTTTACTTGAATACAGTAATACATTCTGATCTCATTCTTCTTTTAGGTCTGAGTTGGCAATTTTAATCCACATCATTTGGGTACAGTATTAACCACTTGCATGTCCTGTGAACATTTTTCTATATGATCCACGTTAACATTTACATATTTTTTTAGACGATTTACGATTTTAATAATTTTTATGTCTTGCTACTGACATAAATTTACTCCATTACCTTCCGAGTTGAAAATAAAGCAGTTTAAGTTGGATACTTTTTTTATTATTAGCCCTCTCTATAGACTATACTTAATTTCCACTGCACACTTGTTAAAAGACATAAGAGGGACTGTGTGGACTGCAGAGGTACTAAGCTGTTTCTGTTGATCAGTTTCCTCCCACTTTGCTAAACCAATGTTTTACAGAGGTAATGTGCCTGCTTTCTCTGGTGATTATTCGTGTCTTTATTGTCTGCAGAGTAACCACAAACACATGAGCGCCGGCTCTAGCGTTAGCATTAGCCACAACACAGTGGGAAACATTCTTTCCATTAAACTATTAGAAACTCAAATTAATTCTCATATATTGCCCAGCCCTACAAAAAACATGATCATAATGTAACTTGTGCACATGAAATGTTTAGTCACAGAAATAGGCTAAGAAAATAAATAACACCCATAGCTTGTAAAAAAAACGCAATAATTGCAGTTTTAGGAGAAAACAGTCCTCTCCCACCAATGTCCTAATGGCACTGCAATGTAGACATTACTTTATTTATCCTTGAGAGAAAATTCATGAGATTTTTATTGAGATATTCATCAATTATCTTCTGTAATATTGTAACAATCCCCCAATCCATAACTTCATAGTTTCTTTCATTTTTTTTTTACCCATTGTTGCCAGCCTACTTCAGCCTAAAATGTATGCTGAGAATAATGAAAAAGATCTGTGCGGCAGTGTTTGACAAGTTGATTAACTGCTTCATTTGTATTTATTAAGAATAGACTGTAATTTCTGGTCCAGTACAGTGTGATTTGTTCCCCTTTTGTTAGATCATTCATTTGTTCATTGCTCTCTGCTTTTCAGAGCAAAGTGACAGTCCTTTGACTTGGATTTATATAGTAACTGTCCTAACTCCAGCTAATGATCGTTAACATCAATAATGAATCAGTTGGTTTTTATTCTGGTTAATAGATTCTTCCTTTGTAAAATATTAAATAGTTGGAAGCTCATTACCACTTTTTACGCCCTGGGTATTATTCAGAAAACTGAGGCTTTATCTAACCAACAGTTAATCTCATTTACAATTACAAACCAAAACACACATAATAGCTTTAAATAAAAATCAATGATCTAAGTTGGGTTTATCTTTCTTGGGTCTGTTAGTGGTGTAGATAGAACTGTGTCTTTAAGTCTAATCCGGCTCGGTCAGGCTGGTCAGGTGACTCTGCGCCTCCCATGGTCGTCTCCTCAACAGGATCTCTCCTGCTCTTGTGTGACTGCCTTATTCAAGGGCTCGATCTATTCCAGTGGCACATTTCTCTAGTTTTCTGACATTACTGCCTTTTTCAAATAATGTCCTTTTTTTTGTATATGAAGCACTAGTAGTAGCCTTCACCTCATTTAACCTAAGATTTGTCTTCTTAGTTCTTTTGACGAACAGCAGGGAAATCAATGGCAGCTAGTGGCTTCTATTAGAGGACAAGGTGCTCCCTGGGGAGACCTAAAAGAGGATTTGCTGTATGTAATCTTTTAGTACAATATTTAATTTTATAGCTCCTCAGATATTTAGAGTTTAGTTTGATTGTGGATTGCATTTAGTAATAAATAAAAATCCATATTTTCTTTTGAGACTACCAATGCTAGCGTATACAGTACTATAGTCTTTTCTTCCTTGGATCCTGACTTCCAAAGCTCAGTGGGCCACTTGGCGTGTACAACAGCAGAGCTGAGAATTCAATAGTTTGCATGCTGACAGAAAAGAAAAGAGTAAAGCTTACACAAAGTTGCTTAAATCACAAAGCTTATGTAGCTGCATGCACCTCTGTCAATACCTCTGCAATGTTTCCTGCCCTTTTCTCTTACAAACTTTTGTGAGCACATCTTTGAATCCCATCAGAAGAATATTTTAACTCTAAAAAGCAAGAACAACAACAAATGGTTTGCAAAGATGTTGTGGAATCTGTAAGGACTCAACAGCCTGTCAGTGCACTCGCTTTCCTTCCTTAATCATTATCCTTTTAATGTCTCTGGATTTTTCTTTGTCCTTCTATCAGCTATCAAGGTATGACTTTCAAACAAACTGTGTCTCATCTTGACCCGCTTGCCTTTGCAGTTCCTTCTCGTGACAATGAGGTGTGTTTGCGTAAGTCAACAGGGATTCAAGGAGTGTCACTCAGTGTATCATGACTGCCATTGTCCCTGGAGACCAACCTTGAGAGAGCTTCCAAGGACATGGATGTCTTTTGGCTGACTGTCAGTTTGTCAATTACAGCCACCAAACCAAGCGGCCTGGGGCGCAGAGATTTGTGCTCTGACAATAGATGTGCCCTAAAATATGGACTGCATTCCTCCGTTGTCCACTCCACCTGTTGTTTTTCTTACACTGATGCTTTTCTTCTATACATCTTCCATGCTCTATACAGATATTTTGGAAGTTACTTCAAGATAACATTAAAATCTGCATATGTACAGAAATGTTGACCAAGCTTCGAGTCTACACCACTGTGGCTTCAGTCCAAAGAATTTGATTACTAGGCAAAAAGCTTTTCAAAAGAGACTTGTGTTATTTAAAATACTGTATTACCATACAAAGTGAAAATGTCTGATATGGTTACTCGCTCTCATGGTGTGTGTGTTATGTATATCCACTGTGCAGATAATAACTGTTTTATGAAATGCTTTATGAAACAGAATGTTTATGATTGTATTGTGCTGTTGGTGAAGGACACAAATGGTGTTTTAGCGCTTAGCAAAGCATCTCCCTGGATTCTGAAAGATAAATCTCATTAAACTATCAATATGTTGGCAAGTTTTCAAGATATGGAGAAAAATATACATCCACAAACGTTGGCCTTTGTTAGATTTCATTTATTATTTCTATTTTCTGTACACATTTCCCTGTAGTGCTATCATTCTTCTAATACTTCTGTGTGGTTTTCACTGATGATACAGAAAAGGCCACCCAGCAGAGATTTATATACTTGTACTGTATACCCCCCTTTTTTAAAAACCAGTAAGATCTGGCAACCCAGTGTACTCTACTAAATTACAGCCTTCATTTATAGCCCTAGGATGATAGGTTTGTCAAAAACCACAGAAGAGCATCTAAGCGCAAATTAAAACTCTTTACATCTGGGTATCATCAGTGGTTTATAATTGTTGGACCACAAAAATAAATGGGCTTGTAAGTGGAGATACTGTACTGTAACCATCCTCTCCCTGGCTGTAATATGTAGAACAACTCAGGAGATAATGGCACATGCTGTTTTCTGTCAGAGCTGCTGTAGACACTGGGGCTGGGCAGGAATGTCCCCCTGACCAATTACCTGATTAGCTTTCCGAGCACACACAGCACAGCCAAGGCCAGCCAGCAATAATATACACACAGTGGCTGTCTCACTGTTGTCCTGCCTAGTGCTTTGAAACACACTCCATACAGATACATCCACAAGGACAAACGCACAGCAGCCACCAACAGTATGGAGCTAAATGTGGTCTTGTACAGTAACTTTGTAACACCTGTAACTTTCACATCTGTATATTTGCTAAACAAACACTACATGATTAGAAATGAGCGTGGAGAGAGAGAGAAGGCTTTTTGTGTGTTTCATCTAACATTTTACTGATCAATTTTCTGCTATTTACCAATTTTGACCTATTCCACTTTATTAATTTACTAATAATTGTGTTGCTCTGCCCCTATAGGAGTTGATGACCAAATTGATAACAGAGACTCCAGACCATCCAATCCCTTTTCTTATTGATCACCTGCAGACCAAACAAGACAGCCCTGGCAAGTTGAGCAGAGCTCTCTCTGGCTCGGCAGCACTGTGGGCTCAAAGCTCCCCGGGTCAGTATTCACATAGAAACTCCTACATATTCATGCACACACGAGGTAAAAAAAGAAGGAACTTAACCTCCTGTTTCTAACAATACCCATGGTGTCTTATGATAAATTGTATTTTCAAAAACAACAATTACTCTATAGGATGCGCAGCAGAGCATGAAAAGTATATTTGCAAACACCATTACTTGAGTTTGTGTGCTGAAGCTCAACAAAATTCTTTTTTTTTTGTTTAAACAGAATACAAACACACTCGCAGGGAGTACAGCAACTATGAGAAGCCATGGCAGATCCATCCAAAGAAACCCAAGAAATCTAAGAGTGACCTGGCAATGTCAAGCATCTCTCCCCCTTCACCAGAGTCTAAGTCTTGTAAGTTTCATCTGGATGTGTTTATAGACTTCCTCACTAAAGCTAAACATTCCTAGAATAATACAATAATTACACATATACTCTCATCCAGTCAGTTTTGGTATGTTTCACTACACTGCTTTGATAGCTGTTGTATCCCAATTACACTCTTCATTTGCTTTAATATTCATTTTTAATTTGATATAATTATATGTAATTAAAGTTAGTCACAGTGCATAGTCCAGCAATGTGCTCCCAAGTGTTTTCCACCTCCTGCAAATGAGTTCATTATGGAGTGACAAATTGTACTCAAAGGCAGTACTACACACTCAAGATAATGCTCTCAGAAATGTTATATTGATGTTGAAGAGCTGGAGATCTTTATTGTATTTTTTTTTTTTTACAAATGACTGTTTATGATGTTTATGATGTTATACAACAGTGATTCTCAAACTATTCTCACTAAGTACCACCTCAAAAACTCTTCTGTGTCATATAGAAGTGCAGTTCCAGGACATATACAAGTGGAGTCACAGTACACTACATACAGGCTATATATATATCATTTCTCAGGGGTTTATTGCTTACTGAATTTTTATTTTATTTTTTTACTATATTTTTATATATCTGGCTTTAAAAGAAAATCTCAGAAACTCTCTGAAAGTCTAGGTACCACCAGTGGTATTTGTACCACAGTTTGAGAACCACTGTTATAAAAAAGCAATATACAAGAGACAGTAAGGCTTTGTAAGTTAGTCAAAGAGCAAGGTACTACTTAAATATTTAAAAATGACTGTCAGTGTCAGGCCGAGGGTGCAGTTTAAGCATCACTCACATTCGAGAAGAAACTGAGAAAGAGAGGACTTTGAATAAAGACGGTAACAATTATGTGAAGAGCTCTGCTTAAAGGAGACATGATAAAAGTGATCCACATTTACATTTAGCTGATGATTTTATCCAAAGCGACTTATATTGAGCTTCTAATTACCGTTATTACAGCTACTGGAGGCAAGGTGGGTTAAGTGTCTTGCCCAAGGACACAACGGCAGTATGAACTGTGGGCAGAGTGGTAATCAAACCACCTACCTTCCGGTTGAAGGACGACCGGTCTACCACTGAGCCACTGCGCTCCTCTTCTCTTTTTACATAAGGAACCTTCAAACCTTCACTTCTAATGAAACTACATTAAAAATAGATCCAAAGGTGTTTTGGTGTGCTCATGTAAAATTGAAATCGAAAGAAATCCCTTTTAGAATGTAAAACAAAAACAACAAGCTCCCAAAACAGACAGATGTTATATTATCAGATATTTACTTTCGTAAAATATATGTATATTTCCCCTTTGAGGTTGATAACCTCAAGGCTTAACTATTAACTGATGAATTAATGAACCGCTCTAGTTGGAATTGAATTGTTAACCCTTAATTTAAGCTATTAATACACAGCCCAGCCCTTTGCAGCAGTGGCAGACCAGCATGCAGAGCCGAACAGGCAGGATACTGAGAGCCAGTCTTTGCCGGAAGTAATAAAAGTCTCCAGTCAGGATTTGGCACTGATATTTGCTCTGTGTTGTCGGCTTTTACAACGCCAAGCAGCTTAGTCAGGGTAAACAAGAGTAGGAGATGGCAGATTGTAGCAGCAGTGCTGTCAAACAGTCTCCACAGTTAATTCATTTGGCTGTGTGTGTTTGCAAACATAACCGTGAGGCATCCTTTTTACAGATCACACACCTTTTATTCTATTTATGTATTCTTTACCTTTTCAGTTAGTGGATAGTTTTTTTTGGTTCCTCTTCCAAATAGTGTTTTCCTTTTTTAGTCTCATTTTCTGTCAGAGCATTGGGTGTCAGTTGCCCCTGTCCTAAAAACTGCTTTTTCTTTTTTTTTTTTTTTTTTTATAAATAACCAAGAATTTATTAATTATCCATCATGTAGACGCAGCCGGGGCAGTATGTGGGACATTTTCTGATCATGCAGAGATGCAGAACAGAGTGACAGAAGTTATCCCTGGCTTTGAGCCGCTGAGGTCCGTGCTTGGACAGAGGGTTAGGTTGACTTTATGTTGACGCTGTTGATGATGTTTTCCTTCCTTTGGATCCTGCTGTAATTCACAAAAGTCTGTTTTAAACTAAGCATGCTTTTGTTTGTGTTTGTCATACCCAGTGCCGCGGTCAATCGAATGTCCGGCCTGGGACTGGAGGGAGAGCCGCGACTTTGACGAGCTCAGCCACATTCTGCAGGAGAGCAAAAAACTGGGGAAGGCTCTGGAGAGTCTCTCACGCAGTAAGATCCTTTTATATTAAGCTCAAAAGCCGAATGCTAACCCTATTGTAATGTAAGCTTAAACCCTGATAGGTAAATGGATTGAACAGCTAATAATCCTTGTAATCTGAGGTTTTATCTGACATTTCAACTGCAATACATTTCTGTTCTGTTTCAACAGGCATTGCCATCTCAGACGAGCTTGACCAGGTAAATAATAAAACATCACTCTTGCTACTGTCCTGTCACTAAGGCATCCCTCCACAAAACAATACAACACCAAAGAAAAGCAATGTTTTATTTCTTGTTTCAGAGAGCATTAAGTTGTCTTTCTCGTGGGAGTGATGGTAAAGCAATAGTTCAGTAAGTGTGTGTCCTCCATGTCTCCCTTGTTGCTTCAGCGGGCATCTTACTCATCTTTGTCCTCTCCTGGCTCCAATTCTCTTTACAATAGTATCGCTGCTGCCCAGACTCAAGATGCACCCTGCGATTTTGAAATGATCGGTCTGGATGTGATAGACCGAGTATGTTTTCACAGGAATTTGTTTTGTTTCACTCAGTCGCAAAGATCCAATATCTTTGGCTCATGCCCCAGAGATTTTCTCACATCTTGGCAGGACGTTGAAGAAAGACAATACAACCTGCTCCTAGTAGGCACAGACAATAGAAGTTCATACTATCTTGGATTTAGACTAAGTAGGGATTTACATGGATGCAGGGTGGCTGGGTTTAGGAAATGTAAAAAATATACCAGATGTGAATAATATTTTTGACTTGTATATTCTAAAATCCCTGTGTTGTACTTGTGCATCTTGTGTTGTCTAGAATTTAGGTGGCTACAACTGCATGTTGCGCCCCCGTGTGGTTGGGGAGTGGATTGGTCGTGCAGAGGACGACTCTGACCCACTGGCTGCTGAAATGCTCCATCCCCCCATTCCACGGACCAAGACTGATTTGTGCTGGAGCGGTGACAGCAGCCCTGCTGGCAGGTTGGCAATTGCTTCAACACATTTGAATATGTTCTGAGTGTTGAAGTTCACAAAACTCTGACAAAGCTATCGTTGGCTCTTGAAAAATGGTGAGGTAGATTTGTGAGCTGCCAGAAGAATGCCCATCTGAACGAGTTTGATAATCCCATTTCAAAGGCACAATGAAACATGCCTGCCATGATACCGCGTCAACGCAATTTTGAATTAAAGCTAACCTCATTTCTGTGTGCTTAAGGCCAAAGGAATTTTGTGCTTGTTATATTAAAAAAGGCCTATCTTTGACAATATAACTGCATAATGTTATGTAATTATTTTTTCTTTTCGCCTTTTTCATTCTTTGCCTTTTGTTTCACACTCATCTCAATTGATGTTTGTCTGGTCATTTTTCTCTTTTTCTGTCACATGTCAACTGCTGATGTGACTAATTAGAAGAGGACTGAATATAAAACCCTAATCATGCACGGCTCGTGCCGACACACACTCTATGTTAATCTTATTAAGTTACAGTACGGGTGGATTACAGGGAGAAACCAGTTAGTTAGGAGCCTGCGCTGAAAGACAGGGATATGAAGTACCTCACTGATGAGCCCTTTCACTGCACATTTAGTACACAAGATTCTACTATGTATAACTATTTATTCTCAAGTGATCCTTCATTTCAACACAAATTAACTCCTGAAATGGAAAAAAAAGTTTGTTATGGAGTGATTAACCTGGCTCTGGGTAATCAAATGTGACTTTTGAAAAAGCCACCAGCAGACAAATATGAACATAAAGATAAGGAAAAGAAACCGCCTGGCTTACACTTGTTTTTTTTATACTGCAGCCATATTTATTGTCTCTGAAGACTGCTCTGTACCTTCTAAGGTTAGTCCCAGTAGATCTAAAAGTGCTGACTCTGCAGCAGCTGCCAGCAGGCTTAGTGAGCCAAGACTTTTCACATGGAATATGAGGAGATAATGTACTACAGCAGTGTGATGTAACACAACCATATAAAGAACCTAAAATTATTTATGTTGCGTTTTTTTTAGAATATTGTTTTTTTAGAAAATATGTGAAAAGGCAGAGACAAATGAAAAAGGACCGAATAACTTTAAAATCCAATATTTGCAGAACTGGATGGTTATATGTGTTTTCATGAGTATAATTAGATTTAAAACAACTTAGGTTGGGGAGCTACTGTGGCTGTTTTGTGTCTAGTTAAGCTTTTTTTTTTCTTCATTGCTTAGTCTGAACATGGAAACCAAGAGCAAAGGGCTAAAGGAGCAGCAGCAGCATCACAAGAAACAGTTGGCAGCCATGTTGTCCCAAGACTCCTTCGACTCGGTCCACAGCCCTGCCCCCTCAGTTGTTGAGGAAGAGATGGAAGACGAGGATGATGCCATGGAGCTTCTAGGTAATGCCACACTTCACTAATTTAGCCACAGATGCTCTATATATATATATATACGTGCATGTACTGTATATGTTTAATATTTAAGTGATTTCTATTGATCTCCTGCTTTCAAGTCAGACGTTTCCCATTTATTTTGACGGGGTTTCATTGGAGGTTCTGAGGGCTTATTACCTTGTTGGTGCAGACAGCGTACGTAATACCTCATACCAAATCTAATTTGTTGCCTGAGGTACTCCTTTGTTACCACGTTTCTTCACTCAGTCTCTGCTTTACCTGCTGTCAAAGTTAGGACAAATATAGAAGGTCACACACTGATTTGGCCTGGTTACTACAAAGATGATCAGAAAAAATGATTCAGTATAGCTTTATTCTACATCACAACCATGTATTTCTATTGAGTGAAAGGAGAAGTATTGGTTAAAACACGTTTTGTTTTTGTTTTTTTGTTCTCATTAATCACCCATAGAGTTTTACTATGTTTACAGTTACCTTGATTTTTGCAGAATATAGTTATAAGCATAAGCCGTAAAGGTTTTGCAGCCACTTCTTGATACTTTGTATGATTCAAACTTTTGTTTATGCTGCACTCTAGTGGCTCATATAATCTATTACAACTTCAAACTGGTGGCTGTAATTCATGCTGGTTTGCTCTCGGCTGGAGATGACTGTAGATGTACAAAGCATTTTTAATGGTAACCACGAATGAAGATATGCAAAGGCATCCACTCCACTGAGGAATGAGAAGGGAGGGCTTTGTGCTTTATGAGAAATGTATATCCACTGGGAGGTGGAAAAGGAGCCTGTTGAGTAATGTACAATATACAAACTAATCAAAGATGTCACTGAACAATTGGCTCTTCATTGTGAAGAAGGGTTTACAAAGGGATTGTCTTTTTCCATGAATAAGGGGCTTCATAATATCCAATTGGAATAATTCACAGTGTCCCTAGCCAAGGTTTGTTTGGACTCCTAATACATGGCTTAAGTTAGATTTGTTTTGGTTGGATTGTTCCAGAAAAGAGCAAATACAATCAGCTTAGAGGCTAACAAGTCTTTTTGATTGCTGCACTGTGATTTCCATGTTGTTTTCTTCCCTTGAACATTTAATATTTACCACAGTTGAAAGCATATTGCAGATGAATATGACATGTTTTTAATCATGGAACATTTCTAAAGGTTTGTTGTCTCTCGGTGGTGAGACCACAGTTTTCATCTGAAGAGAGAAACGATCCAAGTTCAGTGTGTGGCCAGAAACACCTTGTTGTTGGCCGTGCTCTGTTATTTTATGGGGAGTTAAGGAGTCGAGTCCCAACTGTAAAGTTACTCCATGTGCTCGCCAGGGTTTGAAGTATTCCATTTTCATACCCTAAAGTCTCCTTTCCCTTTTTAGAGACATCTACGTGCCTAATGTAGAGGCTAATCTGTGATTTGTGCTAATTTCCTATCTGGATGATGCTGCATGTTGCTCTCCAAATTATTATTTGAGATGCATACAATTTCTTATCTAATCTGTGAATCACAATGTATTGTCTGCTAGATAATATACACTGTGATTATATTCTTCTGAGGAAGATGAAAAAGTAAGGCAAGCAGTCTAAGTTGGTAGTGATTCAAAATTACCTTTTTAAATGATCATAAATATATTTTATAATGGCAAATCTAACTCTTATTGTAGGCCTAAAGCAGCAAAAGTGTTGCATAAAATCATGAGCAGTCTGGTACGCAATTTATCCCCAAACATAAATTTTATTGTTAATCTTTATTTTACTGCTTATCATTTCCTGTAATGGTTAGACTATGATTTTGAATTATACTGCGTTAACTAAAAAAAGAGTCCTGTGCCTCAGGGTAACATTGAGCCTGGCTGTAGACAAGGTGCGCACTGCCTGATGCCAGCAGCCCCACAGACACACCCTCAGTTACCCCCATCGCCGTACTGTCTGCCTCGCTCAAACAACTGAAGAACACAAGTCACCGTGGAAACAACACAAACCAACAACAGAGCCATATCATCATGGTACACTGACAAAACACTGTGATGTGTTTATACAATACCTAAAACACTAAATCTTTAACTTGTCGTTGTTCCGTGAAATGAGCTTGAAGGTTTGGGTGAAAAGAATGTCCCCAGTAAAAGTGTAACGGCGCCTAATTTGACGCCTGTAAATGTCTCCGCGGTGCTGATTGATATGTTAATCGAGGGGCAAATTGCTGCGGCTTTACAGTGCTTTTACTGGAAGCAATTAGTAATAATAAATATCTATGAGTAGACGCATACAAAATCTCATAAAGATCTTTTTGCCTATTGCTGTGTCTACTGGCAATACGTGCCAAAAGAACTTTAGACAGAGATCTTAATAACTTGATGGTTCAGCTTGTCACTGTTTACTGGTTCTCTAAGTGACAAATAATAGAGACGCATCATAACGATATGTGTATTTGGAAGATTTTCACTGGAGTTTACTCTCAATCTGGTTTTGTGTTCCTTTACAATCCTTCTATTCTTCAGTTTCTGTTGAGTCAGTTCAGTTTCCATTTGAAGCAAAGACTGCAACATTATGGATCAGTCTAATTCATTTAACTGAATTGGGAAATGGGAAACTTTACCCAAACTTCTGAGCCTCCATCAGCTCACCTGGAGGAAAATAAAATCCACAGTGCAGTTCGTAGACATTCGCCGATTTCACAAAACACACATGTGCTATTGTGGCTGCTGTAGTCAGACAGATGTAAAGGATGGAAGATAGGTTTACAAAAAATACATCATTCTCATCTGGAACAACAGATAATGTATGAATGTACACATTGTGGCGTTCTACTGTGAGCCTAAACAGAGACGTGCAAAAAGCTGTGAAATCTAGTCTTCTTCAAATCCTATGTGCTTGCTCTCTAGCTTCCTTGGCTCCTCGATTAAGATTTAAGAGACAAAAAAGACAAGTTAATTGCAGACTCAATGCCTTACGGTGTATTTAGTGTATAAATAGAGGTCTCTGTGTGTGTGTATGAGGGAACGCTGCCGTATCTATGTGTTTATCGCAAACAAGCAGCAAAAACAGTTATCATCATCAAACGAATATGTGAACATAATAAATAAATTGCTCCTTACCACGTAACCCAATCACTTAAGAAATTTGACATTCATACTGGACACATCCTTGTTTGATTTGATTTTGAACTGTAGATGGCAGCCTTGAAACTTGAATTGAATTGAGTAAAATATTGCTTTAATAAAGATCAAAGTTGCAAATTTGACATTCATTATAAAATCTGCTGACACATGAAGGTCACTGGGTTTACTTTTGCCTGATCCCACTACAATCCCTTACACCGTAATTTATCTCTACATCATCCAAGATAGTGACAACAAAATCTCTGTGAAGTTTGTGGTTTAGACAGAGATTCTAAAAAGGTTGCACCGATAAGACCTCAGGCCTGTGATGTTGTGCCTGTCATATGTAACCCCATCTGATTCTGATTCGGCGAGACACAATTATGAAATGTAAGTCTGAATATTGTTTTGATTACAAAGCCAAACAAAATGTGTCTGTGGCGCAGCTCACATCTAATGATGCCTGTGTGACGACTAACCACCAGTCAGAGGCTTGGTGCACTCCAGGCTTTTAATGGAAGACATATGTGTGAGAGCAGCTGAAGTGTGAGGTCCCGTGCTGTATGCATTGGCTTGGTAGGCCTTCTTATCTACAGTATATGTTGCTCGTGTGTGTGTGTGTCTGTGTGCATGACAGGCATCCATCATTTACAGAATAATAATTAAAACCCACTGTTTTGCGGTGAGATGCCCTCGCGTCTCACGATGGAGTGGAAAATAAGTTACTTAGATGAGACACAATAAATCCTAGCTTGATGAAATGCTTCAGATGTAAGATATTTATTCACCCCTTGGGATAAAAAGGGAAACTCACTCAAGAAAAAGAAGGATAACTATGTTCTATATTCTGTTTCTCACATTTATACCAAATTGGACACTGAAGCATCCCCGTTGTGCTCATAATTTTACATATCCTTGCAGAATTTGTGATTTTTGCATGCATGTACAGGTTCATTGGCAACTCTAAAGTGTCTCTAGTGAATGGATGTGAGAGTGAATGGTTGTCTGTCACTGTCTGTCTCTAAATGTCAGCCCTGCGACTAACTGTCCACTGTCCAGGGTGTACCCCGCCTCAGGCCCAGAGCTGCTCGGATAGGCTCCAGTCACCCGCAACCCCTAACGGGACTAAGCGGTAGAAAATGAATGAATGTAGAGCAATGTTTCTATCACAGAAATATCTGTGACTGCTCCATGTAAGTGTAGACAGCAAAAAGTGTAAACAATCAAAAATAAAATTAATATGACAGCTTACCTTCTTCATGTGTGGTGTTCCACTTTATTTGTCAAGGCATCATCCAAGAAGGTCTATATTAAACTTCTTGTGAAGAAGACTATGTACTAATTATGTCTTCTTCTCTGTTTTGGGCTTGTTCGTGATGAGAAGTGCAGAGCCAGTCAGTCCGTCGCTATCTAAACAACGTTAAATTACATGGAAACTTGGAAAGACTGGCACCCATACACTTCTATGTGTGCTTCTACTCAGGCTTTTTCTGTGACTGAGTGATTGCGGCACGGAATTCCTTTGCCTTTTTGTTTGAGAGCGCATCGCTTGAATACTTTCCATTTTGCCCCCCAACTTTGCTGCCGCGACTAAACTCATTTTATTTCTCAGACAGAGGGGAGCATGCATGGCTGAGCCGGGACTACGAGGTGGAAATGTGACAGGCTGACATGGCAGACAGTTTGTTGTGTCTAGATGAAGACTTGAGAGGGTGTCGTAGGCTGAATTGGTCTCATGGGAGATGCTCTGTAAACCCATCGTGGTGGTATTGTTTGGGAGGCATACTCAATTGGGACGTACTATATCTTTAGACAGTCATATCATGTGTTTGAGTAAGATTAGACATAAAAGACCACAGGGAATAAAATAGATCCCCATTCATTCCATAACAAAGACTGTAATGTGACTAATCTGTTGTTTTTATCTTTTTTAAAGTTTGGCCTCATTGCTCTCTGGATATTGCTGCATAAACATGTAACAAAAGGCTGTAAAAGCAGATATTTACAAACTATATAATACTGAAACTACAACTCACCCGAGTACACGCATTCATCACTTCAGTGGCTCAGTAGAGCATAGTGACTTTGTAGTGTTTGTTCAGTTACTGAAATCCCAATGTGTTGCTTAAAGTCTACAAAGAGTGCAGGGATTAGTTTTGCCTTTCTAACAGAGGGGTCTGTCTCTACTGTATTGTGTCCCTTCTTCTTGTCCAGAAAGAAACAAGTGGAGGAGACAAAGCGGGAGCTAAGGTGACAAGCAGCTGAGGCCATGTTCTGTGTCAGGGTCTGACTGCTATTTTTTACACTGTTTAATGAAAAGCTGCAGTGTCACACAAGTGCATGTTTCAAGTGTCAAGGAATGATTTGCGTGTCTTGCTGTGACCCAAAGAAAATCTGGCATGCTACATGAATCTGTCGGCAGAAAAAGGAATTGTGGACCCAAAGGAAATGGAGGACAAGGTGAAGGCCTGAACTAGACTGGTTCCCACGACCAGCAAATTGCCCAAACTACTGGTGGCTCTCAGTGCCCTTCCCCCCCGTCCCACGTATACAGTGATGAATGGGACATTTAATATTGGCTGCTTAAGGGCATTACTGGAATGTATCTGTCCCTTTCAAAGCACAAGCAGCTGAGTTTCATACAACACACCTCCCAAGAGCAATGCTCAAGTCGTTTTTTTCATACAAATTAAATTATGTAGCGGTATGTTTTTGGGTTTTAATTAGGCAATTAATTGCATTTGCAATTAAATCGCAATATTAAAAATTGCAATTTTCAAATCGCAGAGGCTGCAATTATTTGTCATGTTATACATGTTGCAAGAAATAAAAGTTGATGGTTAACCAGAGACACTATTCTACATTGTGTGTTACAAAGAGAAAATAACTGAGCGCCCAATGTGTTCTTTGAGACTCAATATGTCTGCTACATATACTTTTTAGTTTTTCTCTGGACTAAAAAGGAAAGGTTTCATCGGCCGTTTGAATATCACTGTCAGAGAAATAAAGTGGGCCAGTTTAAGAACAGACACCCCAATGTTTAAACTCAAGGTCCAGTGTGATTTAAATGGTTAAATAAAAACATGTCATTCATACAACATCATCAAACGTCTTAATAACATAAAAGCCTGGCCACGAGAAACATGAGTTTAAGTGTTGGTCATATTTATTGATTGTGAATATGTAAAAAAAAGAAAATAATTGCATAAATAATCATAATTACAATATTAGTAGATTATTTTCCAGAACCGTTCAGCCCTAGCTTTAATACTTAAATACTTATTAATATAATTCTGAAGTGATGTAGTGTTGTCTGTATTAGTAGATGAGTTTATAATTTTAAATAAAAAGGAAGGAAAGAAGGATCTTGAATGTAACAATGTTTCAGCAATGCAATTAATAGTAAATAATTATAATAGAGATGGACACTGTGTGGAGTTCTGCACCACAATTCTAAAACAGACTTGTACATTTATGTGCTTAAAGACATTTGCTGGATGAATGTTTCTATCCAGCCGACAGGTGAGCTCTTCTGGCCCTGTGCCGGGCTGATGGATGCTCGCACAGATTTCTCATGAGCAAATGACATCTAATCTAATCCTGGTGATTAGTCATGCATTCTCTCCTTTCGAGGTGTGAGGCCCATTTTCTTCGTACCCAAACGAGGAACAGAGAAATGTGATCTCAAAGTATAAGTATCAGTGTTGGTGTCAAATGACAAACGCACGCACATGGACTGTCACGTATCGCGGTGTGTGATCAAGAGCAGAAGCAATGGCAGCCAGAGACGTGTCTAAAATGCATGCCCTGAAGGTGCCACGGCTCCTCAGTGACATAAGATAGAAAATATTTTGTGTTCTCATCTGGTTGTCTTACTCATAGCTTTCACTTACATTTTAGAATTTGTTTAAGAAGGCATTTTCTACTTGTCCAGTTTGCAATGCTATTGTCAGTCTGATCTCTGAACTGATTATCCTGTCAAGGGCCGAATATTATGCACTTACTGACTGATAAACAAAGGTAACCCTAATTGCAAATAGGTGACATGCTCAATTAAAACACATTGAACAAATGTATATTCTCACCCTTTGCACCTGTATCGTTTATATCAGCATGTGTTTCTATACAACTGCTGCAGACAAACAAAGAGTGCACAAGGTTAGGATGAACAATTCTGGCGTGTCTGATACATATGGTCTTCTTTAGTCAATCAGAGGGAGAACGGTCTGTGTGTGTGGGTGGATGCGCGCTCTGAGAATACTGGAGAACACAGGGAGAGATCAGACAAAACCCAACTTTCCAGCACTTCATCTAAAGTCTTGCCACTCATTTTTTTGCTCGCCGACTCCATTGTTTTCTGTCCCTTTGGCCTCTTTGCTCGTTAATGCACCCTTCCTGTTTTGTTGCTGATATGACATTGGGCTGTCAACAGCTCTTCGGCACTATTACTTTACTGTAAAAGCTCTGTGTGGTGCTGATTAAAATACATTTCGGGTGTATGCATGTTGCTGAGTATGTCTGAAAAATGTTTTACTGTGATGTTGTCTGCTTCATTGGCTCTAACCCGGCTATCAACACCAAACGTCCTACTGACAAAGTATGATTAATGACTGTCTTTTCGCCCTCTTGTTTTCTGTGTGTGTGTAATCCGCCCCTCCCCCACATAGAGGACCTGGACGACCTGCGAATGGAGGGTGTCACAATCTTGGCTCTGTCCGGAAGCAAGTTCAGTCAGGGACGCAGCTCGTACCATCACGAACCCCAGGCCAAAGTTACACTAAACATCTGCTCCAGGTGTGCCAGGTAAATGTTTCCACACAGATTGGACTGGTGTCAGAAAAGGTTTGTGGGGTGACTCAGGGTTTAAAGGCATACAACATGTTTGGTCTTGTCAGCTTAATTATTTTTCTTCAAACTCATTCGTTTTGCATTTCAAGCCGCCACTGCATTTAAATACCGTGTACAGTTTTCAGGATGTAGTAATTGAAATGGAAAAACAGCTTTGTGCATATTGATTTAACATCTGACTGTATCAAATGTGGCAGTATCCTATCTTAAGTGCATTCCAGTGTTGCTTGTGTGGACAAACAGGAATACTGATACCTGTCTGTCCTCGTTTATCACAGTTTTTCTCTCCTGACACATTTCCGTCCTCCTGATCAGCAGAGTTGCTCTAGCGCTCCTGTTTCTCTCCATGTTAGGCCTGATACTGCATAAGGCAGGTGTGGGCAGAACTCTCCCCTGATGCCAGTCTGAGATAAGTGGGTATCGTTTCGCTGAGACGCCACGCTACACATTTGCCTGTCCTGCGTTCTTTGTTTGGGCTTTGGAATTTGTTTGTTTCCTACTCTTCTTTCATTCGTGTGCTGCTTATCATTTTGTCCGTGTATTCAATCTGTGAGCCACTGTCAAAGATCCTACAGGAGGATGGCATCAGTGGATTCTTTTTGCCACTTTATCAACTATGTTGTTTGGGCACATATGATTCTGGAGGCCTTTTGTGTCCCTTGATTGGATCTGTGGCATAACAAATCTGCATCTGTATGTGGAGGCTGCTTTTGGCTCATACAATTTTTATTTTCTTTCCTGAACTGAAATGTCAGACATCTGTTCCTCTTCTCTCTTTCTTCTTCCTCTTGTTCAGGCCAAATTCTTGCTTTGTCCTCTTTAACCTGACCACCAAATCTTTCCCAGGTTTTATAAGCGGCGGACACAGTTCTTTCACAGACGTTTTTGGTGAGGGTCATAAACAACTTTTTCAGATGCAAACTTAACTTACACTTGTGTTACATTTACTGAGTGGTGCACATATGTAGCACAGTAACCTTTTTTTTTTTTTTGTGAATTCAAAGCATGTAGGTTGGGTATAAAATATGGCGTGGACATATAAAGCAGTCTTCTTGTATCACATAACAGCTATAACAATAGTGCAGGGTTGCTTGGCCCAGCTTGAACACAGCCCCAGGTTGGACAGGCATTCCTCACATACCCTCACCCCTGCAGCATTAAATACAGCCTGTGTTCACTTGCAAGCTGCTACAGGTCACTATGGTCCGGTGTTCAGCGTTACATTTTTGAACGTTGCTGAGCACGTTTTGTTTGCCCAATTAAATTAAGCTACTTAGCTCTAGTGTGTTTCATACTAAGCCGAAGAGCAAGGTAGTGGCGCTTGCTTTCACACCCGCAGCATGAAGGCGACAATGCCCTAATGAGGACTTGTTCATTTCCAGCTGGACTTTTTAGCAGCGATATAATTATGTTAGGTTTCAACAGCAGCCCATTGGGTTTTATGTATACAATGTTTCTAAAAACAAAGATATGTGGAAAAGAACTTGGTTATAGACAAACTTAATGTTGTTTGTGGAAATTCTATAACACACAAAAACATTAAACCTTCCCCTAAACTTAACCACTTTCATAATGGCTCATAATGCATCCTCGGCAGTAACAATGTATCACAACTGGGCACAAATTGGACTCCCATCAATGTCCTTCTATATGTCACCACTTAAATCCAACAAACCACATTTAAATATCTAATGTATTATTTGCTGCAAACTCTTTTGTGCTGCTTTAAAATTCTGGGTGTGGACCCCTTTTTTTTCTTCTTGTAGTTGAAACTTTGCATGGTAGCATCTACTTTCCATTCTGAGCCCACTTTGAAGCAGGCTCCAGTCTTGTAAAGTATCTTCTGCGGTTGTTGTCAGTTCTTTGTGTTCCTGTCCAAACAATGTCCACATCAACAAACAGTCGGGTCCTGTCAGCCTGCGTGCTCCTAAACAGCAGTGGCAGCCCGGGAAACATACTGCTTCCTCTGGCTCACCGCTGGTTAGCCGAAGTGTAAAGTGCAGTGTGGCCTGTGTGTTGTGGCCCTGTCTCTGTCTCCAAGGTTCAAGCTGCGGTTACGCCGGTCCTCATCCACCTCCATTTTGCTTTTTGTTGGTTCTTTTTAATGGATGTGCGCTTGTGGCCACAAAACCTCCTATTTGTGCTCAAACGCATCCCAGATCCAGGACAAAGTCCGAAGAGGTTTGCTGTGCGGTCTGAGAAAAAGCATAGATATCCGCAAACCTCCTTTGGGCTTGTTCTTCTCATTACATTAATTGCTTTCATATCAGGAATGCACTGGGAGAATAGTAGTGGCCATGGGGCACTTTTATCTCAGGCCGTGTGATAGTCATCTTGGGCACTTTTAACCATTAAACCCCGGAGACGAGGAGAGCCATGTTTAAAGATTGAGAATATCCTTTGAAAAATTCTGCTCTGTTTGTGATGTTCGAAACAAAAGCGGCCCTGCGACTGTGACAGAACGCAGTCACGTTATAAAAGCCTGTAGTTCCCCCTCTTCATCTGATGATATGTAACAATGTGTAATTATATTTAATACAATATCCATAGCTGTTAAATTGTGTTGGAAAAATGCTCCACCAATTGCAATTTACCCCCAAGTGTCAGGAAATCTCATAAAGGCTTGTAAAGCAGCTAGAGTAACAAAAAGGAAAGTGGAAACTAAAGCTGTGTACTGTACTGTGGTTTTTCAGTACGCAGAGGGATGGTTCTGAGAAAGGTTTCTTACCATATGTTTATGAATGCATTAGTATCATATGGATCAGTCGGGTTTGGATTGAGGCTAGTTGAGATTGAGGATGAAAGGATTTGTGAGCAAAAGTTGGAAATGTCTGCAGAAGCCCCCATTTGAATGCACATGTTTTGTTCTCCTTTGCTGTCATGTCAGCATCTTAACTGTTATATTTTCAAGAAGCCAACACTCTGGAGGCCCATGTGCAACTTTAGTGCATGCTCTGCAAATCTTTCATCTCTGATTGTGTATCTTTTAACTCCAAACTCCCTTAACACTTCCTCTTTGTTTGATAGAGATGATTATCGTTTTCTTATCTACTGTCCAGTTTCCAAACACACAGCGCTATGTTGTGGCTTGTAATGTGTTTAACAATGCACTTACAGTTTGTGCATACGTGTCTCCAGGCTGCAGGGCGACTCTTTATCAGACAAATCTGAAGAGGAGCACAGGGCTCACATATTGGAACAAGCTGTACCTGACATCTCTTGTAAGTTTCAATACCAAACACAGAATTCCTTCATCTTTTTATGATTATTTTGTGCTCTCATGCTCTGCTGTGTTTTCTTCTTTGTGTTATGTGGCGCAGCTCCTTTGCCCGGGGTGGAAGCGACGGCGGGACGGGTGCAGGAATGCGAGGCCTCATCTCATGTATCTACCTCTGTAAGTGTCCTCCCTACATCCATCACCAAACAATTAAGATCCCCTTACAGCCATCAATTACCTTGTCGCACTCACATTCTCAGTGTCTATTGTGAAAACCACCTTGAGCTGTTCGTTTTTAGGACAAGGCGCAAGTAAAACTAATCCGTCTTTGCGCTGAGAGCCCGAAACAAACGATACCCCAATTAGAATCTCACTGTATCACTTTGCTCTCCTCTCAGGGCACTTGTGAAGGGACAAAATGAAAAGAGTATTGAGTAACACAACAACAATTGAGGACTATTTAGTGGTTTTATACAATAGGCCTATATATTTATGTGTTACAGTAGCTTACACAGTTTTGTTTTGATTGAGACATTGCGTGATAAGCTCTGGGGAACAAATGCAGAGAACCCACCCTCACCCACAGTCACACGCTGTTAATAAAGCCGCAGCTTAGACGGCGCTGCCATTGTGTCATTGCAGCAATACCTTTTCATTTATTGCCCCGTCAGAGTGTGAGTTTTTTTCAGCACTTTTGAAGAAAGTAAAGGGCTGGTGTTGAGACGTAGCTCCCCGTGTGTGAAGCAGATGCAGAGGCTCCGCACTAACTGAGAGCAGACTTCTCAACACTGGAGGCTTACTTCACTCACGTACTTTACTCTGACGTCTTATCGGTTCAACACACTACCCTAACAGCTCAAGAGAGGATCTATTTGTATTTTATCATTACATTTGTAGATTTCGGCTCAAATTCAAACTGTTTATTTGTTTTTTTAAGGACCAACCATTAGTCTTTATAAGACGATTCTTCCTGGGGTCCAAATTTGCACAACATATATCACATAAACATTAAAAGTGAACATGTGGAGTTCAAGGGTTTACAGTTGTGTTCATAAGTTTTCATGCCCTGGGAAAATAGTTTTTTTGTTTTGTTTTTTTGGGGCCATTTGTCAAAGAATATGAATTATAACACAAATACTTTTCTTTCACTCATAGTAATTGTCAAACAACTGTGTTTACTCTTTTTAAATCATAATGACAACAGAAATGACCCTGATCAAACGTTTTCTTAACTTTTGATCCAGTTCTTAATACTGTATATTGCCATCTTTAACATCAATGACAGCTTAAGTGTTTTGTGGTAGTTGTGGATGAGGTTCTTTATTTTCTCAGATGTTAAAGCTGCCCATTCTTTCCTCCCTTCACTGTAGTTGTAACAACAGCATAAATAGTCATGCCTGCTTTATTTATTACAGGCATGTTATTTACAAAAATACTAGAAAACAAAGGTTACAGGCAACTTCCTTGTGGTACCACTTCAAACTTTACACAGTTTGAAATGGTACCATTAAAAACAACCAGTTTAAATCCATACACTGTGAGATTCCTGTCCATGGATCACCTGGCTCCGACTACAGCTAAACTCTACTTCCACAGGTTTGTAGCTGCTGAAAAGTCACCAGAAGGACTAAATATATCCCCTGCCCTCCATTGCAGCAGGTTAAATCCTGTCTGGGACACTTTTGAACAAGATATTAATGTGTTCCATATGGAAATACCATCTCCCGTCACCTACTGCAGCTTGTGTGCTTGTTTTGTGACTCAGCTTTAAAAGGCAAATCCAATTTGTAAAAGTATGTGAGTTTAGCAGGGCAGAGATCATAAAAATGAAGGGAATAAACAATATTTTTTAAGCATTTGGTTAAATACAGCTGCTTATAAATATAGTATGTCTCATGTTTCACTGGGCTACAGTAAAAGACTAATGCTGTTATAAAGTAAACACTGTAAATGGTTATCGTTATAACTCCAACCGCCTCTGCTTCTACCAACTCATTTAGGTGATAATTGCTCCATAAAAACAAATATTTTCCTAAAGCTATCGCCAGAACAAATTCTAGTACAGTTCCTTTTTATTGTAATCATATTCTGGGTGTTACCGTCATAAAACATGCCAGGGGAAACTGTTCATTTGTATGGCAGAAATCAGATAATTAGCCACATGATGCAATGCCATGTGTGATACAAGGCAGAGCCGCTGGGATGGTTTATTTATGTTTCCAAGGGAAGTTGGCTCACTTTCAGCCAATACACTATGGCTTTTATATTTGGCGCCTCAGCTGCTACAGTTCCATGGTTATCCTCTGCACAAAACGTGATGATTAATGAACATGTATCAAACTAATTGGGAACTAAACTGGGAATTCAACATTTCTTCATTACATCATTTACTGAAGTATGCTTCACTTACGATTACCTTTTGTGTTGCATCAGAAAACCTGCTTAATCTAAGAACAGAACAACTCTGACTGGTGTTGCTTTGTTTGTACATGTATATCTTTGAATGATTCTGTATACATATTTTCATCCCTTCAAAAAAGTATTGCATAGTTGACAATCCAACTTTAATCAAAACCGTGCGTGTTTCCTGGATAAACTCTTCTCACTGTCTAATAGGATGTTTTGATTTCTTGCAAATGTTTTTTCTCATTTCCTTTTTTGCTAGATTTTAACCTTTGGTCTCCTACAGACACAAGACTTTTTTAACCACTAGGACAGACTTTATGTAATAAGATGTGAAGCCCCATGTTCTGGATTGTATCCTGTTTATGACCAGACACTGACTCGCTGTGGGTTGATGAGCCTCAAACCAAAGACTATAAAATCTATCAAATGATATGCTACCAGCCAAAACAACAGGAACAAATTTAAAGTGTAGCATGGCCCTTCATGTGGTTGGCCAACCTACAAAGTGCTGCAAGAGTCAAATGACCTTGATCAGTCAGTGAAGCAATTTGAAGATTTAAAAGTGTTTTTCTCTGAATTTTGAATCCACAAAAAATGTTCAGAATGCACTTTATGTGCGTCAGGAAACTTGAAAGGGCTTTTCAAAATACCAGTCCAGTCTTTGCTCAAACTGTAATAAATACAGCTTTGTCAGATGGAATATTTCAAGGACCTTTATGTTAAACATCAAATCTGTATGAAGCACCAATCCAACCACCACGACCTTGTACTGTGATTGCACAAAGACCGGCCAGGTTGGGTTAATTAGGCATCTAACATTTTTTAACCTAAAGTGTTGTCACAAAGCTATGATGTAAAAAATGTCCTGTGTTGAAGCGGTGCAGCAAAATGTCTAAATATTACTGTTCAATGTCAAAAGTTATCTTCAAAGTACACTTCAGTTATCAGCATTTGAAGAAAAGGTTAAAGCACAGGCATCTGGATTTAGTTTTCAAGGTGAAGACGTTTCGTCTCTTGCTCAAGAAGAGACTTGGTCAATTCTCGAGATCAACTGAATTGACTAAGTCCCTTAGACAAGAGATGAAACATTTTCACTTTGAAAACCAAGTCCAGAGAACCTCCACAGACTTATCGGCATTAGATTTATGTTCCTAGAGAATAAACGTGTCTCTTTAAGAAACTGAGGGACTATTGGCAACTTTGATTCTGCAACAGAACTGAAGACATTGACCCTGAAGACAGAAAGTATGGATGGTGTATAACAGTGTCATTTGTGCCTTAGCTGTAACACACTTCAAGATGTAAAACCGTACAATTAGGAACAATGTTTGTGCTTGAGTCGTGATGTTCACCGCTCTATGCCTTCCCCGTCTGAGGTCTGTGACTACATGCACACAACTCAACAAACATCGCTCCAGTAACAGCACCAGGCCGTGTTGGATCAAACCCCAGATTGTGGTGATTATTACTCCTGACCACACACATATAGCTGCACACATGCACACTATAAAATCTTTAACTCCAAACATGGAATCAATTTCACCATAAACCAGATCCATGTTAGTTAGTGGGGCAGAAGCATCACCAGAGAGGCTTCACTTTCTCTTGTACCTCTTTTGGTTCTGCCATATTGGAAAGGACTTGTTTATTGTCTACAACACCGACATTAATATACGCATGAGTCATTGGAATATTACAGCCATTCTTTATTTCCGAGGTTGTCAGGTCGTCTCATTTTTGTCTGTGAAGCATCCAGCGTAGCATCAAAACACATCTGAAACACAGGGAGAGCAGTTAGACTGTGCAGTTTTCGGACATGGTTTATTATAATATTTTATCAGTTTATTCTGTCCTTGCATTTATTTGCTTCAATGCCAAGCTTTCTGTGTACAAAACCAGCATTTCCATTGTTTTGTCTGATCCAATATAATATAATCCTGGGAAGTGAATTGTTTGCAGGTTCAGTGTCCTGTTTCTCTTGTCTGCTGTTTAGAAAATGTCATCTCCATAGTTCACAAGAGGTAGGTCCAAATGACTGAGGCACAATGTGATATTGTTGCTTAATGCTAGAAAACTATAACTCAAGATTTTAAGGGTTTAATATACATAGTGGTGAATCAGATGTGTTAGGTAAACCTGTGTCTGTAAAAGAAGGGTTGTTTTTTTTCTTTCATGTCGCAAAAAGTTACACAGTGTTACTTTAAAAGATGTTAGCCTTTTCATATGCTACAAATCTGGTAACCTTCTACTGTGGACTTCATGTTTAGTCCCTTAATGCTTTGTTAGTCCTATCAACAAACAAGATGTTGAAATAGTAATAAAACCATAGTGGGATGTCTAAATCTAGCAGTAATGCCTGCAAGATGTGGGCTTGGGGTATAATACAGATGATGAAAAAGCAATTGGGAGACATACAGAAGGGATCTGTTGGTGGCCTTGTTTGCCTGAGCTGACAAGATCCAGAGATGGAGAAGGACCAGATGATGTCATGTCTTGGAAAAGGGTGATACTACCAAAGAGGCTTGGGGTGGGTTATGCTTGTAATACTGAACTTGCTGCTATATGAAGGCTGCAATTAAGGCCTGGCTTGTGGCAATGTGTGTTGCCACGAAATGCTTCATGCGCTCTATCTCGCAGACGCAAAGATCAAATGGTACAGAGCCGGGAAATAAGGCTCTGTCATTTATCAGTTTTTACATCTTCTCAACAGATTCTAGCAAAGTGTAGCTGCTAAATCCCAATGTTTGCCCTGAAATAGAAGAATATGCATGTACATTACTAAAGTATTAAAGATCTTTACTCTGTCAGCACTTTGTTAAGTTAACTCTGTCTTTCATTAGGTGCTTAGGACATCCCATGACGTTATTACTGGTAACGGAGGCCTCATAAGTGAATGAACAGCTGGCGGAAATATAGCTGACAGATTTTATTTCTCACCTGTGTTCGAAGCTTTGCTCTCACTCAGCTCGTGGCTTAACCAATCATCTGGCCTCTTCTGTCCAGTCAAAAATAAAAAGGAGGATTAGACTTATATTACTACAGGACATGGCAAAAACACTCTTGCAGGTTCTATCCAAAGTAACAGTACTGTAGGTTACCTTAAAACATTTTTGGTGTCTGCTAGGGTCTCTACTATCTGAGCTATTTCAGCAGTATTTTAGTTTGCTCAAGTTGTTGGCCCTTGGCCAGCAGACAAGTGTGCATATGTGGCTCCTATGTATTTACTAATAGAGAACTTTTCTGAACCACTTCTGACAGTCTGTCTACTTGTATTCACCAAACAGAGTACACTGCACGCCTCAAGCTTTCATCTACACTTTGTGGTTTTTTGTGTTTTTCTAAAGCTCATAAAATAATAATTGCCTCTCTCTTTTTTACCAGCAGATATGGCTTGGATATTTCCAGCAATTTCCAAAAATTATATAAAGTTTGAGTGAGAGTTTAATTGAAGGGTCTTTTCTCTAATGTGACTTTCTCTCTTTCCCTTTTAATGTTGTCGCTGGTAACCAGCGTCAGGCTGTCTGGGAGACTGATCTGAAGCCTGTAAGAGGTGGGAGTTCTCTGGGGCAGACGGGCCCGCTACTGGGAGACTCCCTCTTTTCCAAAGAGCTGGAGAACATGGGCAAGCAGCTTGCCGGTATGTAGGTCTGTGTGGAGCTGTGTTTTGTGTGAATGTGTGTATATTGCCGGCTCTAATGGTAATTAGCTTGGGTAAGTCGGATCAAATGCATGGTTTATAGAACAAAACCCAGTCTACACTGCACTCACACCATACTACAAAGAGTGTTCAGACAGAAAGTGGGAGGGTGAGGTCCAACTAAAGAATGTAATGCTTTTGAAGGATTTTCTTTGGTAATTAGAAGCTGATCTTGTTTAATTACCTTTATGTCTGCATTAAGGGATTGCTCATAACTGTAAATAATTAGGAACCGATTTAATCAGTAAGTAAATGTTTAAACCGAGAAATTGATTTTGTCCTCTGAAATCTTTTTATCCCATATTTAATTTATATCTGACGTCAGTGCTGTTCTGTCATAAAGATCAAGTGCAATCTGATGAAAGCCTTGTGTGGATTCCAAAAAGGGAACATCGCCATTCACCATCATATGTCACGCACTTGTTTGTCTACACATGTCCTCCCACTCTTTTATGGCACCACTGTGAGTTAAGACCCTATCCACACATTCACATGAGTTATTCAGAACATATTGGATCCTGCAAAAGGCTTTACTGTCACTGCTTTTCATTCTCAGTTTTCTTCTCCTTAATACACACAGAGCAGCTACTAACCCCAGTGGTAGTCACATGGCACTGATTTCTAGTCACTCTCAGTTTCTAAATATACTGATTGCTTGCCGCAGGAGGTTTAGTGGACGCTGTTGGATAAGCTAAACTCTTTCAACCCTTTATTAGCTGCTAATTGATTCCATGTTACAGAGAGACCTCCACTTTTCATCTTAATTGTTGCCCCAATTATGTGCTTGTGAAATCTCTCTTTGTCTGATTTATAGTAACAAAATGCATAAAACGCTGTGAGCGGTCAGAACGTACAGTAATATTAGGTCTGTTCCTACTTCTTATTGACTCTTAACTTTTTTCATCTCATTTTTCTAACTAGTCTTGCTGTTTGGATAAAACATATGAACATATTTTTTTCCCTTATGGATTTTGATGGTACGTCTTTGATCTATTGGAGCTGTCACTGTTTATTAGTATCTGTGTGTGAAAACTTTGTGCATTTCGTGTGAGGAGCACTTCAAAATAAAGCTGCTTCTGATAGGTAGCTTATTAATGCCGGAAAGTTAGGAGAAGAACTTGGTTTATAATAAAATCAGAGCAGTCTTTTTTTGACAATAACATTTGGGGTTTATCACTATTTCCCAGCAGATGAAAGATTAAGATGAAAATATCAGACTATCCTGTTTAGATTATGATAAAAACAATGATTAGAACATGGTGTGAGTGGCTAAGAATGACTATGTGTTTCTAAAGCTTAAAATGGCCTACCATTTCTGCTATACCATGACGTCATTGCACTCTAAACCTAACATTGTGTTGATGTAAAGCTTCTGCACAACCTGACATCATCACACTCATATATTATGACTTAAACTCTGGGCCAAGGCCAAGCAGGCACTGTACATTAACTGCAAGTTTCTTTTATCATATACAGTATTGTCTGATTCAAAACGGGAAAAGCAAAGTTTCTTGTTCAGTGCTATGAAATTTGTTATTGTATATTATTGTGTCTTTTACTTGAAAACATGGGAGCTAAGATTTATGAAATACTTATCATGCTTCCTTTTGTTATTGTCATTTAACGTCACATGTATACACTTTTCCAGAAATACTCCCCTCTGACTCATTCCTGAAATTATCCCTCTCAAATGATAACTCCCAGACTGCTTTGTTGAATCTTAGTTGCCAAGTTGTACAAAAGCATAAAACACGGGGGGGAAAAACGTCCCAGATGTTGATCACAGAAGTTGGCACTGTCACGTCTTGCACAAACAGAAATGTTTTTCGAGACTACCAGTGAGGCAAACAAATGTGTTTTTGTCAGGCACAGAGTATAAAATGAGCAGGCTGTGCTTACTGTATATCATAATGTAAGCTTTTCTGAAGGAGGAAACAGGATTCAACAGAATTTACGGGGTCTATAAATATTGTCATCATTGGCTTGAAGAGGGTTTAGATTAAATAGGCTCACCCACATTAACGTTCAGTAAAGTTTATGAATCATCCCTCCCAGAAGAAGACACATGGACTCGTTTCACAGCTTCATATATAAAGTAGAGACATGTTTGCTTCATGGTTTCTGTGTTTTTTCTGTAAATGAATAATTACCAATCTAATGTTTGTATGTTATGTGTGCATTGGGTTCTTGTCTTGTTCTTTTTGTTAATAGTGAAGTGTATGGAGTTATGGAGTAAAAATACTGTATATCTGTATGAAAATATTAGGGTCAGCTAAGGATGTGTCTTGCTTTAGCCACTGATTCAGTTTCTTTAAGAGAGTGGGCCATTAGATCAATCAAAGAGGACTTGGCGAAGGAAAAAGGGTTTACTGTGGGCTGCATGCTCATGTGTTGCGTGTGGCATGGTATCCAGTCTGCAAAATGCAATACTATAGCATCACATTATCATTCTAACAATCTGGCGCTCTACCATTATATCTGGGCAGTTTGATTTGTATACTGGTATCTGAAAAAATACTTCAGGGTAAAGGGTAACTACTGCAGTCAATATCTCAGCATTAAGTAGGATACTACATTCTCCTGTTAGCTGTAAATATGTTTTCTTAATGCAGTTCTTCTTTGTTTCATCCTCCAGAGGTTGAGAAGGACCTGGCCAAGCTTGCCGAAGTAGGAAAGATGACCGCACGCAGCTCCAATAACCCACACAGCAGCTTGCTCCACAACCCGCTGCGCCACAGAACGCTTCCCGACACACTTCCCCTTCAAAGCCTGCTGTCTAGGCCACAGTCTCCAGCCAGCAGCCTCACAGCCAAGCCCTGCAGCGTGGGCCTCCCCTCGCTAAGCTCCATGCCCACTTCCATGGTCATGGGTCGGACTCGGTCTCCTAGCAACCCTGGGAGCAGGACTCAAACCCCCAGAACGCCCAGCAGGCCTCTCACCCCGAATAGTTTACTGACACGCACCACCTTTAACCCCGGATCTCATAAAGAGGTGACCTTCAGGAGGTCGCGTAGTCGTCCCGTGACCCCCACCAGTCAGCCCATACACCCCCGACCGTTGCTCACTCCGCCGGGACTCAGCACTACAGACAGCCTTGGAGCCAGCCTGCGGGCGTATCTGTCTGAGGTGAGGGTGTACACTATCATTCATCTTCCTCACCACTGCTTACTTTTTTAGGTATTGGTTGTTTTGTTTAAGCAGTTCATCTGGCAATGAAAGATCAAGTTCAGTTTAAGCTTGTAAAACATGGGATAAAATAGTCATAAATGTGGGATCATGAGCTTGCAACGTACTTGGCAGTGATTTAGTGTGGTGCAAAAGAACGTGTGTGTTCAGTGTCAAACCGGCTCTGTGCCCGAGTAAAGTTGGCCGTAGAACACGAGAGCCTTTACGAGATTATGAGCGAGAGAGAGATTCTGAGTGTTCATTTAGACACACTCTGGTGCTACGTGTGGGGTTTAGGGGCAAGTCATGGAGGCCTGTACAGTAGGATGTCATTTCACAGTGGAAAAATTAGTCTGGCATAAAAGGAAAACTTTGAATGGTATTTCTTTCTTATATTCCTTTCATGATTTACCCAACAGCGGTGCTATTAAATATAAAACCCTTTTGAAGGCCTTATTAATGGTGGGCAGGAATTTGAAAACCCCTGAGTGTAGTTGTTTGACAGTTACACCAGTTGACACCTAGTGAGATTATTCACAACTTAGTGTGGCTTTATTGGGACCACCTGGCCTCAAGTAAAAGGGCAAGCCAAAATGCTTAAGATTTAAAAACCCTTTTCCAATATGAAATCTGCAAAAGTATAAATGGATTTATCCTAAAATAGTCTTTAATTTGGGCATGGGTTAGTTTTATTAAAGCTTGCGCCTGAAGACATGAAGACGTTCATCTCGAGATTTGGTACCATTATGGATGATGTATTAGAGCTCCTTTTCCATGTAATCACACCAAAGCTTTAAATAGAACAAAGTCCATTATATCTCATCATTTTTACGTCTCTATTTCAGGATGAGTTTTACCAGCAGTTGCAGGCCATTAGACAGCCCTGGCATATTCCCAGTGACACAGACAGTGACATCATGGATCCTCCTGAACAGGACATAAGTGAGTGACTTATTGTAATAATATTACCACAAGTAAGGCACTAGATGAAGAAAAGTTGGTATAATGTAAGTGCAATATAAAGTATAAAACATAATATATGTACAGGTACAGTCACTTCAACCTTTTGAGAGCCAATTCAGATCTGAGGTCTGAATAGTGAAGCACATAACTCGATATTTCAACATGATGAACTGGGAACATTGACAGTGGTAGTATAAAGGGAAGTGTCCAGGTTTGTTGGGTAAATCTAACAGTTATAATCTATATAATCTATACGCCTACTGTATTTGATTAGATTGTGATTTGTAGTTTCAACATATCTAGCTCAACATAATAATCAAAACCTGTCACAGCTGCAATGTAATATATCCAGTCCAAAAATAATTTATGTCATAATCCAAAAAAGTCTTTCAAATTAAGCCAAGCTTGTCATTGTAAACAAAACATCATCATCTGTTTTTTCAAATGGTGCACATCTGCAAATGTAATGAATGACTTGTTTGACATTTGAAAGAAGAACATCAATTAAACAAAGGATCAGGCAGGCATGTTGTCGTCACATGAAACTATAACTCTTTCCAAAAGGTTCCTCTAAAGGCAAGTTATTTGCAAAATGTGTATCTTGAGAAATGAATGGATGCATTTTCCTAATAACCCCCAAGAGCCTGCTCTAAGACATGGCAATTGTAACAGCATGTTGAGAGAGGATGTGAGGCACACATTGAGTTTGAGGTGGTTCAGGCACACACACAGCGAAAGTGACAGAGATAAATAGACCCAACAGCCACAAGACGTGACAAAAAGCTCTCTAGCGTGAGAGAAGGCCCACAAGACTGTTCACTGAAGTCTACTCTCCATGACTTGCCGGGATATTAATCATGAGAATGATTGTATTAGTCAATGTAAGACATTAAAATGGTTTAATTATTTTTTTTGAGTGGGATACAAGATGAACACATGAAAATCAAAGCCACTTTTTGCTAAATAGCTGTTCATGCACACTTTTAATATAGCTGATGAATCCTTGTTTGTTTATATATGTTTGACTAATAATTGATTCTCAGTTTTATTTCAGGATATGTTATGTATTTAATGTCATCTAAAAACCCAGTGTGATCCATGCAGCACATCAAGACAAAAGCTGTAGTAGTTTGTTGTTTAATAATAAATCAAAGTTACCTGCATCTCCATAAATATGTGACTGTGTTAATTAGACACCCATTTCCAGCTCTCACAGCAGACGTGTCTGAGCTGGCGCCCAAATGTATCGTGACAAATCAGAAATAAGGGGGAAAAAATCCAGAGCTATTTCCTGTTATTCTCTGTTATTCTATAAACTTTCACAATTGGACAACCACACATACCACAACGGAGATGAAAGAAAGCTTGTCTGTTTTCTCACTTCTTTGCCTATTCCACTCAACTAGTGGAAGTACCATTTAAAAAATTCTGACGTATCATTCTGCAGTGTTTTTAATCATTAAATATTTTTTTTGCAGATGGTGCGCAAAATGCCAACAAAAGATCAGTCTTTTCAGGTGAGAATCTGAGGAGTTATGCTTGTGTCTGAAAGCAGAGCTGCATATAACTCTCTGCATCACTCACTTGAGGTCATGAGAAACCAACCATGTTATGAGTTCTGCTAGTGTAACCTTTAGTTTTGAGAGTCTCAAAGTCTGTCAGTGACCTCATTTGTAGGGAACATGTAACCTAAATAACTACCACTAAATAAACGCTTTACTGTAGAAGCCTCCACCTTCATTTATGGTCTGTTCATTTGACCCCGCAGGCTAAATTCAGGGCATAGCAGCTCGGGCCTCTGATTGGTAGAAGCTTTTTATTTGTGGGGACAGTTACACTGTTGCCCTGTTCCATTAAGTCACTTGGTTTCTGAGTTTACATGCAGCAGACAGCGTCAACTCTCAGCGTCAACATTTGGAAGAAGGAGAAAGTCTGTCTGGTTTGAGGTTGTCTGCGGTTCTCCTTCTTGTGGCTCCGGAGGTGCCCACAGTTCCCAGTGTCAGTGTGCCAGTCTGGAGGGAGATCTGAGAGCACACTGCTGCTGCTCGTGCTTAGCTATCAGTGTGCCCAAAGCATTGCCACGGCAACACATAGTCAGAGCCCAGTCACAGATCTCCCAGAATTTATTGCAAAATGAAGTCTTTGGAACCTTCATTAGGTTGCACCAGGCCTCATTTTCCACCCCATGTTTGTCTTTGACATGTTCAGATATTAAATGGCTGCTTTAATGTTTTTGCCTTAGTTATTATTCCTATTAGTGGTTATTTGTGTCTGATTTGGTTTCTAGGAGACTGATGTTTTGTCTTTCATTTAACAGGATTATAGTGACGAAGACCAGATCTCCACTCAATTACAATTATGCAAACCACTGGATATTTTGAATACATGTACAGAGAATTATTTTTATAAATCATATGAATAAAATAAATGATTGTATACTTTTTCACAGATATTTCATAGACATTGTACTGTAACAATATGATATAATGTGAAAGTATGGAATATATTTATTTTTCTTTGCTTGTAGCATGCCATTCAACTTCCATTTCCAGAGATGGATGCATTTTATTGTTGACAGACTCTTTGTCTAGTGCATATGTTCTCATTGTAAGGGCAGCACAGTTCTGTTTGTAAAGGAGCAGTTGTCACAAGACGCATACTCCAGAGGAAACACACTGAATGTTGTTGTTGTATGAATAAAAGGGATTTAGTGCAGAAACAACTGCATTTTTATATCATTTGTAATGGTTTTCTGGATTTTAACAGGCAAAGAGAAAATAGAAACTGTCATTAAAACCAAACTAAAGTGTGAAATGGAGGCCATGTTTAATCTAGGCTGCAATCCATCTAACTTTGGGTTTTCTGCTCATAATGTGGTGCTGACAGACACAGGTTTCTGCTCTGGCTATGACTACGTTGCTCCTGTGTTTTCCTGGGCACAAGTTGGTAAAGCTGTGGCTGTCTGAGTGTCGCACAAGCCACGTCAGCGCACCTTGGACGCACCGTCAAGTCTGACTGATGATGATCCGTCTCTTCAAACATCTTTGCGGTGTGGTATACCTATAGCCATGTAAGCTGTAGTCTGTCGCCTTGCTTGTGGTTAACAACAATCTTGATTTCTCAAAAGGGGATTGTGTGTGAGAGTGTGCATTTAATATCACAAGCTATAAAACGCTGTTTGTGGACAGATATCTTGTGTATTTCAGCAGATTGTGTCCTGCTAGGAAAAGGATGTGGTTTTGAAAAATATGGAAGAATGTGAAAGCATGGCATGAATGAGTCTCAATGGTGCTTTTATGATAAAATCTTTATATTCCTATAAACAGTGTTTCCTGACAGAAAAGGGAAATGTCTTGCATCACATTTAAATCCTTATTTTTCATATTATGAACAGTGGGAATACAATTGCCATCTGTTCTCATTTCATAGATCAAGACACTAACTCAATGTTTTCTCAAAGTTTACATGTCTCTTCTGTGCAGTTGGTTGTTTCATCAAAATATCAAGTTCTTCAATAAGCCAAGAGATTGTGTGACTAAAATGCCTCCCACAGATGTCATGCATATCCAGCCCTCCTTACTGCTGGTGTTCTTTATGCCTTGTTTTTTGATTAATGTATCATCAATGAATAGTTTGATCCCTTTCTGTCTACACCACAACTTCTACAGGCTCACATTTCAGTCTGTAGCCATGTGACCTTCATGTGGGTTATAGCAAAGATAAGATACATATTTAATAAATGACTACCACAGGCACATATATTTCAATTTAAAAAAAAGCAACTCTTTTTTTTCAAAGTGATTGTAAGGGCCACCCAGGAATAACAGCAGGGATTGGGGGAACTAACTGGGAGATCCATTACCGTCACTGGTCAGCAGCACACTGAGTAGGTCTTAATTTACATCAGAACAGGCTGGGGTTTCTCTTTAACCTCTAAACGTATGTGGAAGGAAGTATACTGCAAATATGCAATTGTACAAAAGTCTAAATAACTACATTTACAGTATATTTCAAAGTACACTGCCATAGCAGAGAGTGTAATTATGGAGAAGCTTCCTATTAAAGCTTTTTTGGTGAGTCTCCTCTGTAGAACCACCCGGGGAGATTTGTGTGGCTGCTTTTTATATGGTAACTGTAATTTAAAACATAATCAACAATCTGGATTTTGTTTTCCACGTTCACTGAAGTGAGCTGCAGTGCTCTCTCAAAAGCAAATGAAATCAGTTCCACTGTTCTTGAACTGCTAATTTTTCCAAGTCTGCCATTATTTGCTATAAAAAAACAAACAAAAAAAAAAACTATTTGTCATTTAAAGCCATGGTAAAAAAAAAAAAAAAATCCAGCTCCATTTTGGCAGAAATTTGTGTTGACACAGCCTCCATATGCATCCAATGGAAGCATATTGGTAAACAGTCTTTTTTGTGTCATTGTTTGTAGAGTTGTTCTTGGAGCTCACTTTGTGATGACACCACAGACTTCTTTGTGTTTCCCATCAAACCCTTTTCATCTGTTCTGCAACGCAATGGTGTACAGACTATAAAATATGTAACCCAATAGAATTTTGGAAGCTGGTGATTAATAAAACGCATTATCTTTGTATTTGTAACATTAACCTAGGGGATGTACCACCCACTAATCAACTCCAAGCATGGGTCACGTGTAGGTCGACCAAGATATTTACACTGGTTGTCTATTGTCACCACGAAGAGGCAATTGCTATTGATAAATTGGATACCAAAGCCGTTTACGAATCGCTCGGGTTTTTGGTTGTTATGTAAAGTGATGAACTTGGAATAAAAAAGTCCTTTAAGCTCTCCATGAGGCGCCATTAGCAGAGGACGTACCACGATGGCCGTTTTGAGAAGACACATGTTGCTACAAAGAGGCTCAACTTGAAGGTAGGCAAAGTTATGATCTATTGACTTCTATTCACGAGGATTAATAGTCGATTAACAGCCCAAATCTGAAGCATGGTATGAATTAGCAACAGCTCTGCGGGTTTCTAAGTAGCATTTTGTTAGCTTAGCCTTCTCAGTTTTTGGCAACTGCCCTCGAGGCCGCAGCGCAAACATTTTATTTACCAACAGAGCAGCTTATTTCTTTATGAATAACTTTGAACTGTAGCTGGAACTACATCTGCATTCAATTTTGAAAATTGTGAGACCAAGCTGCTAAAATTAAAATAATTCTTTGACCATCCCTAACCCCAGAATGTTAACCAAAGATATCCATCAATGTTGTGTGGATATTTGAGGTTGATGGGTTTGGCTAGGCTTCACATGTTGTGTTACAAAACAAGTGTTTGTTTTTATTGGTGAAAAACTCTACAGTTTGTCTTGATGCGTTAACGTTACACAAAAAAAATAATTTAATACAAAAATATGGAGCAATCTGATTAGATAAACACAGATCCTCTTGATGTGTGATTGATTAAAAGGCAAACAAAAATCAGTAAAAGTCATGATGACTTGGCATTGTCAAAGTTTACTTCAGACATGAGTAGGAACATCATTTTGAAGTATTTGGTCTAGGTCTCTTTTCTATTCACAGGCCAGTTCTTGGTTTTTCTCATTGGCCTTGTTCTTGTTCTGGTCAGTTTTCCAGACTTGTGGGGATCTTGTCTGACTGTGTGCTTCATATTGTTGGTTGTGTGGTGGTTGAGATTTAGATCTGGGTTAAATGACTCATCCAAACCTGGTGTCTGTTGTCTCTTGGGCCAGGAAATCTTTGTGTTCATATTAGCTGTATTATTCTTTGAAATGTTGGGATCTAATCTTGGTTTGTGGTGCACCATGTCTTGGATGGGTTGTATCTGCCTAGAGTGGAGTAAAACAATACTGTGGCAGGAAAGCAGTGGGCTTATTAACCTGGTGTGTGTGTGTGTGCGCGTGTGTGTGTGCCTATTGTCAAACTCCTCTCCAAAATCCTGACGTCCAACCGTGGTAATGTGGAATATCTCTATCGCTGTAGCAACATGTAATATTTGTTTCATGTTAACATTTGCTGTGCTCCAAAAGTGTCAATCACGGTTCCTTGGATCCACTGTTAACATCTAATGTTTCAATAAATGTATGCCTTTTAGTCAAACTCATTGTCCTTTAAGTTTCTGTTGGTTTATGGCCAACAATTTTTTTTTATGAAGCCTTTATATTCACATAATGGTTTTGAATCATTTGTCATGACCAGGCATATTCTGGCTTTTCTCGTATACATACACAATGTAGCATTACCACAAATACTTGAATTACATTGTTTCTGAAGCCTGTATCTAAAAGTACAAAACGCACAACCCATTTAGCTTAAGCTTACTTTTTCTGATTATCTAAGCCTTATGAAATCAAACTTTTGGATGAATTTGTGACTTGATTGTGTTTGGCCTTAACAAACCTGCAGCTGTATAAATTTTACCTTCACGTGTTATATCAATATTCCACTGGATGACTAATTGCCTTTGCGCATTTGGATCGATGATACAATCTCTCTTTGCTCACATCCATTTGTAACACAATGAGTAATTTAAGCAGTGTTTGCCTCAAGCTGTCCAGCACAGAACCCCAGCAAGAGGCAGAAATAATAACTAAACATTTGATTTGGCTCTCGTCTGTGTCAGTGTTATTTCTTTAGGACTCGGAGGGACAACAGTGCACACTAGGGTGAGGCTGAACGATGATGCAGTTACTGGCCATTTGGGAGAAGGAGGAGCTTCCTGATCAGCTTTGTTCAATAACCTCAATGAATCCATGACCACAGGACACTGGAGGATGTCTATACTTGTGCCAGGAAACAGTTTGAAAGCGTTCAGCTGCTTCACACCTGCTGTTCCATCTGCTCCCTCTACTTTATCTTCTAGTACCTGGTTGTAGTTGTTGAGGGGAGTATGTGGGCCCTTTGCTCTTGTGTTTTATTTTTGAGAAACTAGCAGCAAGAAAAGTCAGGGGCTGCATGATTGTGCTCCATCGTCGCAGTGGACATGATAAAGGACCAATTAATTGTCACACTTGAAGTATTTGTTGTCCTCTTTCCCAATCACCACAATGACGCTGTTTCCCCTTCATCAAAGTCCAGTGCTGCCAAAAGTCTGATCTCAATTTCCCAGCAATGCTATGCAAAGTGGAATCATTCAGAGGTCATGAAACATTAGCTGCGGCTCAAAACAGCTGAAGCGTGATGGACAGACTAGAACATTAACAAGTCACATTTGTTTTTGAGATGGAGTTTGTCATTTGCTTAAGATGTTAAGAGTATTGACATGCAATGAAAATGAATTCCCTTCGCTCCACGCTGCAGCAGAGCGGGGATTGGGTTCTGTCTGTGAGTCATCAGCGTGTTGCTCTGGCTGTACAAAGTGATTTCCATTTTCTGGGTTTCATTTTTATGACTTTAAACAAGAAATGATTAGATGTGTATAGCAGCTGTCTCAAGGCAAGTTCACCCTATTGCTAAAACGGAGCTGCTTTTATCTCAAATTGTAAATGTGATGTTTATTTAAATTAGAGTACCTTAAAGCCTCACTACTCCGTAATGCAGGGGTTCCCAAACTTTTCAGACCGCGACCCCCAATATTAGACTGCTGACGATCCGCGACCCCCAAATGCATGTAGCCCACATGCTAATTATTATTATTTAAACCTATTGTATTTATTTTTGGAATGTATTTATTTAGCTATTATTATTAAATTTATGATTATAAAGGGGTGCACTTAAGACAGTATGTTTATCATAAAATAATTAATGAATGTTTTATTAAAAGAATAAAAAAAATAAAGAGACAGTTTTAGAAATGTTTCTGTACTATTCATTCTTAACATGAAGACTTGTTTGGCTTATTTATTATACTATGCTTTTTACCCAAAATGGACTTTAAAAGTAGCCCGCGGACTTGGCAACAAGCCGTCACTTAACTGTCATAATTAATCGGAGCAAACAAAGTTTTACAAAGTTTTACTTTCAGTTTATTTTAATTATCCTAAATGTATACTCGCATCATTACATCCTTTAAAAAAAAAAAAAAAAATTCATAAAAAAAAAAAAATTCATAAAAAAAAAAAAAAATTCTGGAAATCATCTCGCGACCCCCCGCCCACCACTCGGGGGGTCGCGACCCCCACTTTGGGAACCAGTGCCGTAATGCATGCTTTACTTTAACCAACTGCAGCTCTAAGGAAATGTGTTGGAGGGTTGCACAGCAGGTAGGCCACCTCAGCCACTCACTTTGGACTTAGAATTGTGCTGTGTTTGTCTCCCATTAGACACAAACCACAAAGATCCAGACCAGCAGGTATTAAAAATGGTACAGCTTGTGAAACTCGACTTGTAACCGTCTCGTATGACTTGTAGAATGTAGCCTTAACGGTGTATGAGCTTATTGGTGTCAGCTTTAGAGCGAAACTGCAAATAAAATGTATTGTTTTATGAGGAAACGCTGGTATCCAAAGCAACATTGTGTTTTAAATATACAAACACCATCACTGTATAGAACATATGACTTGGTTTACGAGCTGCCATTTGAGTAGCTGTGTATTATTGTAAGGATTAAGTGCTCATATCATCATTAACATTTGACCATTTTCCTTTTTAAACTTCCAAATAGTATGAGTCTAAAAGGCAGTTGTCGAATCATTTTAGTCCAGGAATAAATAAACGCACATTACAAAATGATTGGCTTAAGATTGTGGTTTATATTTTCTCTGTGTACTCCACATTTAATGCTTCCCGTTACAAGAACTGCCTCTGAGTCATCCTTTTGTATCTTACATCATCTCAGTATGACAAAAGCTCCCAGAAAAAGCCCCCTATTTATTTTATCTTTGGCTCCTATTGAAAAGGAAATGGGTAATTTTTCAAAATGAAATAATTGATATCTTAGTAATTGTAGTGTTCCCCTATGATGTCAGTAACAGGCTATGTTTAAAAGTTGTTCAATTACATGTCAAACAATGAGGGGTTTGGCGTTTATGTAATTCTTCAGATATTTTGACAGGTTCCTATGTTTGTCTGTGAGAAAATAAAGATCGGGACAAAGAGGTTTTGAAGGTATGGAGCCTGCTGTGTGTTTGTGTAATTGTGAGGAGGTTGAACTGTGCCAGCCCTCCACAAGAGGGCACAGATGATTTTGCACAAGGTGACTTGCTCTTCTCCTGAATATGGCTTTTGGTTGTTCTCAGTTTTGGTCACTATGAAACACACGCCAGTCCAAAAGAGAAAGAAATCCCTCTATAAGACCTATTACACCTGTTTCATCATATACTCCACTATGTTATGCTGGCTATTTAATGAGAACACAACTTTCTGCACATTTTGTCCCTTGTAAAGATTGTAGCAGTTTAGATGGAGCTCTTTAGTGGGTCCAAATTGTGCTGCTTTAAATATACTATTTACCTCTAGTTGAATGCTAAAGTGACGTCAAGGCTTGGTTGGCTCAAATAATGTTTTGATCTTGAACAAGGGCAATACTTAAATAATACTGTTTTGTGCTGGCACAGCTCCACTGACACAATATTTACGACCTACAGCCACCAGCCATGGCGCCACTATAGACAGCAATTTAAAACTTGATTAACACTGTTGTGAAATCAGGCTTTTATCACCTTTTATCTAAAATTAAGCCATTTTTATGTTTTTATAAATTTTGAATTAGTAATCAGGGCTGCAACTAACAATTTTTTCTATAATTGTTTAATCTGACTATTTATTTATTTTTGATCAATAATTGGATAGTGAGGCGCATGTAACTGCATGAGGACCTGGTGGACTAACAAAGACAAGTTGTCAAAAAACTGATGGTAATCCTACAAAAAAAAAAAATCACTTTTTTAAATTTTTTTTTATTTTTGTATTAAATCTAAACCCAACAAAGCTACAAGTATGCCACAGAACTTGTGAACAGAGCATATTTACACATAAAGATATATTTTTATCAAAAACACAATGTACATTTCTTTTACTGTTTCTGTGGATTTAGTGCTCTTTGTAATAAAACCCTCTTCTCTCAGCACATGGCAGGTTTCAGAGTCTGTAAATACCCCAGATAGAGATTGTTAATGGATTAATCCAATTAGTTGTTGCAGCCCTAGTAGTAATGTACACTTTTATTTCGACCCGTCTGGACTACTGTAATGCTCTTAACGCTGGAATTAATTAGAACACCCTCTCATGCTTACAGTTAGTCTAGAAAGCTGTGGCTGTTAACTTGTCTTTTATACTGCAAGTCCGCTGATAAGATACAATTTGTGTTTGCTTGATTTGTTTACATGTGCCTTTTTTGTGAGCTGAAATGTTAAGACTAAGAAGTGATTTAACAGATCACCATTGACTAATATGGAGCATATAAAACCATTTTGTATTTACATCTAAGTAATGTAGCACTTGCTTTTGGTGTAAACAGTAAATTCTCAAAGCTCTAGTGTGTTTGTTTATTACATTGTCCTTTCCTAAGTCCTAAGTGCCACTACTGTAATTTCTTACCATATTAAAATGACTTTGAGTGTAAGGTTAATAGAAATAGCACTTTTATGTGTACTATATAACTATTCTACCTTGACCACATCTTTTCATAGAGCTTTCAGAGAGCTTTTCACAGCTGCTCGACTGCTTTAACGTTTTGTGTTCTACTTTTGGTTTGCAGCATGTTCATGTCTTCACTTTGCTGAGATGGCAAGAGCACGGCGCTATTAAGTGATCATAACAGGTTCACCTGCCTGTCAGAGCACAATGTCAGACGCTGACACGGACCAGCAATTACGCCTTGATTTACAAGAACATGTGGTGAGGGCCGCTGTTTGTCCTCGCAGTTGGTGTGCTGTTACTGAAAAGCTTGACTTCAGAGATGGCACCATATGTTAAGGACATGTTCAGGATAGAATCTAGAAATTAGTTCGGAATTTTTTTTTATTTTCTTTAAAGCAGCATTATGAAGTGTTTCTCTTTGCACTGCAACCAGTTGTCATTTCATTACCTGACCTTGTTTTTGGAAATTTGTGGGTGAAAGATGCAGTTGGAAGTCTAAACTGAGCCTGGTGCGCTACTATTATCTTCTTTTTACCCATAAAGCAAATTAATAGCTATGGGTAGTGTAAACACAAAGACAGCTCAGAATTGCTACCCAGCCGATAATGTAGAGCTCTGTAGCCGTCAGGGCCCGAACACATGCAAGTACTACCACACAAAGGACATATTTGTCTAATGGGCCCCCGAGCAAACGCCCGATTGAGGACTGAACTTTCCCATTGCTTGGCTCTGTGTTGTATGACGTGTATTATTAAAAGGGATGAGGCTTTGAACTTAGCAGCAGGCATGGATTTAAGAAAAGTCAGGAGGAGGAATGACCACTGACAAATTATGCACCTGTTTCATTACAGTGTGACCTGGTCTGAATTCAACCGTAGAAAATAGGTTTTACAATAATGAAACCGGCTTTAGACTAAACAATGGCTTGGCAGCATTTTCAAAGACTGATCTAAGACTTTCAAAGTTTTAGGTGATTTAAAAAGTTGACATTCCTACCACATCTACCATTATCTTCTGATCTTAAATGTTATTCTACTAACCATATATAAGAGTTTTAACCTTTTCAAACATGTCAGGACAATGATTACCATATGCAAACATGAAGGATACCCTCATTGTGGTGAAGCTGAATGCTTACTGTTAAGGCCCAGGTTCTGTGGACCACTTCTCAGAAAATGTCTTTTCCTCTCAAACAGCTAGCATCACAAAGAGTCAGGAAGTCTCTGTGTGACTACGAAATAGTTTATATCTCTAAATTCAGGGGAGGGTGTTGGGTCCGCTGTCAGAACGGTGACTCCAATAGCCCGCCAGAGTGATGTGAAAAGGGGTTGCCACGGCAGTGAAAGCAGTCTGTTTGCTCATGTCCAAACCAGCAAAATGGATGAGAACACAGATGGTTTTTCTGTCTGGTGGACTTTTCTTTTGACCTAGCCTTTCAGTGTTTGGAGAGACATGGAAACCTTTGCTGCAATAGATAGGCATTTTATTGAATGAGGGAAGACTTAAGGCTTTCACCCAATCTCTGAAAGGAAAGCAGAGGACAGGGCAGGGAAAGTAGTTTTGAATAGAGAATTAACGTTAAAATAATGGAATGGCATGCTCTCCGTTACATTTGTTTGTTTGTCCAGCATGTCGAGAACGGATACAAAATGGTAGTTCAAGATGCAGCTGAGGCGTTTCCAAGCCTTGCCCTCAGAGGCTCCCTAGAGCAGCAGTCATAAAACTTCAAAGTCTGAAACAAAAGAAATCATCTGGGTTTGGTCCTCTCCACGCTGATTACTTGTGCTTTTCTCGGCCTTAAACGTGGGGGGATTCACAGAACAGCAGCACTTTTTCAAGGGGAAACCAAGTGCATCTCAAAGAATTGTGTCCAAGAAACACTTGTGCTTGTCTCCAAGGGCTCCTGCAGTATCTTAGGTTTATACTGATACCCTATTAGGAGAGCTGAAACACATTTTCCATTCCATTTTTCCACTGCAGTGTAAAACACAGTGCCTCTTTGGTAGTTTTCTTTTGTTGTCTTAACATCTAAG
Source organism: Perccottus glenii (assembly GCA_024416835.2). NCBI lineage: Eukaryota > Metazoa > Chordata > Actinopteri > Gobiiformes > Odontobutidae > Perccottus > Perccottus glenii. The sequence goes on from CM044558.2 coordinate 16,332,728, forward strand.
TAGATTTGCATCATGTAGAAAGGGCATTTTCCTACATAATAATTTTTAAACTAATATAAAGACTCTGATCTGATTCAACTTGATAAAGATTTGTCATACTTGAATCTGCTCAAATGCCTGGAACCAATTTAACATGGCCACTGCAGCAGTTAAATGATTAGACTCAATTGTTTCTGAGGTATACAAGGCAGGATTTTTACTACCTCTCCTTTTTTAAGGTCTCTTGTCTATTACATAAAATTTGTTCATTTGTTTGCAAAATGCATTTTTATTTTCAATCTAGTTAAAAACCAACAAGCAACCAGGTAACACCAGGACGCAGTCAGCTGTTCCTATAAGTAAAGGAGGTCACTTGCCTTAGATCCTTGTTGAATAGTGAAGTGAAAATGTAATGTCAGGCTCTCATGGGGCAGTTGGGACTTGCTGACAGGTGTAGCATGGGCAGGGGTGAAAGGTCAAGTTACCATGGCAATGCAAGTCCCAAACTGTCTGGTTTAAAAAAAAAAAAAAAATACCTGAGAGAACCAGCAGTGCACATTACCTTGTGGTAAAGTGTTTACTTTGTAAAGTTACAGTTCTCATAAGTTTACATACCCTGGTAGAATTTATTTATTTATTTATTTTTGATTAATGAAAAATGAATAATGACACCAAAAAATTTTCTTTCACTCATAGTTAGTGGTTGGGTGAAGCCATTTATTGTCAAACGATTGTGTTTACTCTCTTTAAATCATACAGAAAACAAACTACCCAAATGAACATATCCTCGTGATTTTGGCCAAATAACATGCACTCAAGTTGACACAAATGGGTTTGACTGGCTATTAAAGGTGTGTAAAGAATGCCAATCAGCAGTGTTCAAACTCTAATTAAGAAGTGGAAAATGAAAAGAATAAATGTAAACCATGTTTTTGAGTGCCAGGAAAATTGTTCAGGATGCAAAAAGAAGAGACAAAATACCAACAAATAACTTCAGCTGAAATACAGGACTCTTTGGGGGAAAAAAAGTGGTGTGAAAGCCATTACTACGCAAACGCCACAAAGCATCCCCCTTACAATACAACAAACAGCACAGAGACGAGCCTCAAAATTTCTGGAACAAAGTTATTTAGAGTGATGAGATCAAAATTTTTGTTTTTGGCCACAACCATAAACGTTACATTTGGAGAGGAGTCAACAAGGCCTAATGATGAAAGGTACACCATTCCTATTGTGAAACATGGAGGTGGATCACTGATGTTCTGGGGATGTGTGAGCTACAAAGGCACAGGAAAAGATGAATGCAGCATGTTATCATAAAATACTGGATTCAATTGGCACTCATCAACCCAGAAGCTGCGCACGTTCCAACATGACAATGATCCAAAGCACAAGGCCAAGTCGACCTGTCATTGGCTACAGCAGCATAAAGTGAAGGTTCTGGACTGTCCATCTCAGTCTCCTGACCTCAATATCATTGAGCCACTCAGGAAAGATCTCAGTTCATGCAAGACAGCCCAAGATTTTACAGGAACTGGAGGTAGCTTTACCATCTGAGAAAATAGAGCCTCATCTCGAAAGACTTCAAGGTTGTCATTGATGTTAAAGGTGGCACAACACGGTATTAAAAACTGGGGTATGTAAACTTTTGATAAAGGTCATTTGGGTAGTTTCTGTTATTATAATAAAAAAAAAGTAAACACAATTTTCTAACTGAGTGAAAAAAAGTTTTGTATTATTCTGAAAAATGGCCAAACAATCACAAAATCTGCCATGGTAACTTATGAGCACAACTGTTTATGTGGGAACTATCACACATGGAGCAAGTTTGATAGATATGCAATTATATTTAATACGTTTTCTTAGTTTCTCACTACTGTTGAATCAAATCTGTGTTCTTTGGGATTCTTTCAAGCAAGTTTTGTCCTTGAGCGGACTCTCTCTGGTTGTCTCATTTCAGCAATGTTATTCCCATAAGAAATTCCTTTTCGTTTAAGATAATGGTACTTAAATATTACGCCTGACAGCAGTAGTGACTAAGCTTAGATGTATGTTAGACCTTGTGGAACAGAAGTGTGGTACAGGCACATTAACATCAGGTTAAACCAACATTGGAGATGGGAGTGAGCCAACATCATTTGGAGGAGCGCGCTAAGGCTTGGCAGGGTCAGGTTACATTTCAGAAACCTTCAGACCTGCCCTAAACCTGTTCATCAGTAAGAGACAAGAAGTTAAGAAGAGAACCTAAAAGAAACACATTGTCACATGGTTTGATCAGTGGTATTTATTGAACATTTCAAAAGTTTGTCCAGCTGACGTCTAATGCTGATTTAATGCAATTAGCTGGTGGCAGATGGCAAAAGAAGTAATGAAAAATTTTATTAATATGAGCTGTGAGCACAAACTCAACATTGATAGACACGGTCTGATTGAGTTGAAGTTAAGGTGGTGCATGTCATAAGGCCACCATGTATTTATTTTTCATCTTTCAGACATTATTAAACTAATCAAGTGTTGCAATATTTTGTTTCCAACTGTCTTTTGCCTAGAGCTCTTTGAGTTACCCAGTGTATGAATTGTGCTATATAAATAAAACTGCCTTACCTTGCCTTGAGCCTATGTAGGAACTAATCACTCTGGTAAATGGCATGCATTAATTTGGCGCTTAGGTAGTCAAAGACTGATGGAGAGACATGACTGGCATACCAACGGTGTCAACTGCCTCTCGGACCATGGCTACACGGACACCACCAGTTGCATGATGTTGCTGTGGCCTTCTTCCCAAATGCAGGCTTTTTATGCTATCACGCCTGGAAATTGGCAGCAGGAACATTTCCTCATTCTATCTGAATGGTAGGGTTTGGTCTGGCTTTGTCCACATGGTTAGCAGGGCTAAAGTCTGGAAATTTCAAGTCCTATACCAGCCCTTATTCAACTGTTTACAGGAGATGTACAATTCATTTAAATTTTATTTTGTGGGCCTATTTTAAACCATACAATCAATTCAGCTTGCGCCCAAAGAATTCTTTCTTCTGTTGCTTTTCTATGGCTACATGAAAACATGAGAGCTCATTTATCAACACATCTGTGTCATAATCCTATGACACCAAGCTAATACGGCCTTCTTTTAGATGTCTGTGGCCTGGATGTGACATCATCCAGGGAGGTTAACTCAGTGCCGGGTTAGGCCATAATGAGTCCCACACAAGAGCTATTACAGTCACCAAGTGAAAGTTAGGCTGTTAAGATTAGCAAACCCCCGACTGGAGCAATCCCCCTTTTCTCTCCCTTCCTTCAGCGATTGTCTGACGCCCTCCCCCTCCTCCACATCTTCACCAGCTGGCTAACAGATGGAAGGACCTGTTGGCCAAGAAAGTGAAACAGAAAAAGAATGTAATGAAGAAGAGTGCAAAAAGTTTTGAGATGCATCTGATCAAGATTAAAGCATTGATACGTTGATGAGCAAAAACACGGACACTTGAATTGGAACTCTGTTTAAAAAAAGATGTGCGTAGGGGTGACATTTGGATGGGGTCGCTACTTCACTCATGCAATGTTAGCGTTTGGCGTGTTTGTTTACAAGGCTTGTGAAATGAAGGAAGTCAGATTGTGCGGGGGAAGGTGATGAGAATGTCAAAGGATGGGAGATGGAGTGGGCACAGGCTATACAACTTGTCAGCTTTTTGTGTGTGTGTGCGTGTGTCTGTTTGCATTTGTGGTCAAGGAGCAGTGCAGGGGAAATGATCTCTGTCCTGCTGTTATTTACCTTCCAGGCCCTTCAGAAAGGAAACCAGTGGGTGCAGTGGGATCAACAGGGACTTGTCCTCCTGGATTTATACAAACACCACTTTCTCACTTTAAAAGGTTCACTCTATCCTGCTGTCTGTGCGTCTCTCTGTGTGTTAATGAGTACAACGTTTTGAAGCTGTGTGCACAGGTGGCAGCAATGGCTTAACGGGAAAGAAAGTCCCACTTTAACGGCTGTCTTTGAGGTTTTTTTCTCAATGGCGATATTGTACATTTGTAAAAACATTCTGATGTGTTGATAACAGTAACAACGGTGTACTTTAAAAGACTGCCAAATCAATCCAATGACTTCATGCTTCAAAAGAGGTTCTATCAAAATGTCTTGTAATGGAATAGATCTGATATTGTGCTCATGGGCCACAAAGTCTAAAACAAAAAACAGTACTGACTAAGAATAATATTATTAAGCAGTTGACAGTATCTGAAGGATTCAATCACATTACATCTGGGTTAGCCTCCATTTTCACACTGTTACCATCTGTCATCTTTTGGAAACTAAACCATGGCATTTATTATGTGACAAAAAGATGTGAATATTTATGAAACATTTGCATTTTGAGTTCTGCAGCACATAACACATTTTAAATTATGACACAATCAAGCCTACAGTAAGCTGTTGGGTGATTTTACAGGATTGTTCAATCTGGTTTTTAATGTCATTTTTGAAGATGTATTACATTGTGTAGATGGAGGGGTTGCGTCCCTAGTTTGGAGAACCAGCAGAGCAGAATTGAAATGGGACAGAAGTATTTCCTGCTACAAAAAGAGCTGTCGGAAATTGCATTTGTAGCATCTAACACAGACCCACCTCTGGTATTATGTGTTTTTAGATCAATCTTTGCTGAGCTCATTTAGTTTAGTCTTTATTTGAAAACTTCTACAGACCCTAATGAACCTTATCTTATTTGTTGATTTTTAACTCTTCGTTCCACTAAAGCTCAAATGTCTGCATTACCTTATTGTTTTTCAGGAGGTAACGGTTAACAGGGTGTAATTAGCATGACGGCACTGCTGTAAAACCATTTAACATTTGACTCTTTAATGGTGACCTGATGACTTTGACACACAGGTGATATTATTTCCTGTCTGGGAGGAACTTCTTGTTTGCTGCCCCAATGACTTCCCCACATCTTTTTATCACTATTCCTATCTTGGAGACCTATTAAAGAAATCCCAACAAGAAAACAACTTTTCTTGGTTTTCTTTCCCACAGAAGCTCTAAACATATTTTGGCGTTCAGTCAGTCGCAGTAGGGGTGTGTATTATGAGTGAAGTGGGTTTGACAGTCAGTCATGGTGGCAGCTCCGTCTTTGCTGAACCAGGTTTCTGCTGGAAGAAATTAAATGGACATTATCGATTTTAAAACGTTAATAAATTAAACGTCTCCTGAAAAGATGTTGGCAGAACTGGTGTCCAGTGCTTATTGTATAGCTCTCTTCATTTTACTCATGTTGTGTCCTTGGCATACATCTTTGTTTTTAAATGGCTTTTATGCCTTACATTTACCTTGACTTCCTCACTGAATGTTTTTAAAATCCATTCACATACATTTGACCCTTTTTACAACTCTACGAATAACAATCACTGTCATTACTGCATCTCAGGCAAGTGTTTACTTCCTCCAGCCTGCTCCTCTCACCACCCCTTACTTTGTTTTGTGTCGTACCTTCCTTCTAGCAGCTGCTGTAAAATGTTAATTTGCCAATCGGGCCGTCTCTGGGTTTTGGTCTTGGCAGCTGAGAGCAGATTTAACCTGGCTGGAGCTGCTAGCCGTTAGGTGAGGGACAGCTGCTTTGCGGTGTGAGAAAATAGTCGTTCCAGGACACTCCTCAGGGCTTTACTGTTCTTTTCCCTCTCATGGTTTTGTTCTTCTGGGAATTGCACAGAGTCACTACTGACTCATATTCCTGCCACGGCACACAGTCCCTGCTGTTGTCCCAAAAACTAGACGTCACCTGGCCCTTCTTAAATACTCACTTGATTCATCCTGAATGCAAATGTGTACTAATGTCCAGACATTTCTGTTTTTATGTCTCTTCTAAATGCTCTCTTTAATAATGTGAGAATCATGGCTGACTTGAGGTTTTGAATGCCTTGTTGAGTATGCAGGAATGTTTGAGTGCTTCATTCTTAAACTGCACCCTGTTGAGCTGATTGACCCAGTGTGGCACCAATACCCATGTTCTAAGTTTAGATTCTGTTTTGGGATATTTGACTGTGTACTTACATAGGATTTATGTCTGTCTGAACATTTCTTTAGAAGTTACTCTGTAGGGAACCTGCTTAAATAAACCTGTTAGTCCAAATGGATCCTTGGGGATTGCCCATAAACCATAATTTCTTTCACAACTAAAATCTCCTTGTCTTCTGTTGCGAAAGGAATGAGTGAATGGAAATTTGCAGCTCATTCATGAAGCTGTTTGTGTATAGACTTCTAGCTGTTAGGACAGAACCCAGCTTCTGTTGTCCAAATCCTTCAGATCATCATGGGGTTTTGTGTTGCATTTTAATTATGCCATACCCCACAGTTGTCATGCCTTTAGCCACATGAAACTTTTTTAATTGGTCTGAGCTGCTACAGTACTGGAGGTATGAGTGTGGAAAATACCTCAGTTGTTAATAATCCAAGCAGCTAAAGGTTTACACAATTTGTTTGTGCTGCAGTAGACTGCAATAATGTAATGTACTATGTGTCAATATTAGTTGGTCATGTTCTTGCCTGAGAATGTTATACTTCAAGCTGTACTCAATGCACACATTTTTATAGAAATTATAGACCACTTGTGAAATAAATAACAAGAGGGGCAGTGATGCATTTCGTGCCCAGCTAATGCACTGTACTGTGAACTAAAGTTGTTCTATTATTAGCCACAAAGTGTAAAAGCCTCGACATGTGGTCACACACATATTTCATAAGTAGTCAGATCAGAGCAAAAAAAGCAAACACCCAGGTGTACATTAGTGTGCTAATGTCTCTAGGGCTGTGATTGTAGCATTTTTATTTTGTTTTTACTACTTCCAACAGTGGTGCTGTGGGGGAAAAAATAAATAAATAAATAAATGATTCCCATTGGTTAGGTCCATGTCATAAAATACAAAATGAATTGTATTTACAATTGGACATGTTAAGGTTCCGTTCACAACATAAGTGCATTAGCCAATTCTCAAACAGAACATATCTCAGAAACCATCACAATTAATATTTCTGATTAATACTCAGTTTGTGAATGTTATCCTTTGAAAGATGTTATGTTTTTGGTCTATTCTCTAATTTTTTTTTTTATTTATAGACGAGTAACATCCAACTGTACTGCACAAAGAGAGTGCGGCCACAGTTCAACATCGTGTCACAAAGGTCTGTGCATCTGAGAGTTCACATGCACCTGGTGAGAAGCTCCTCTGTCTGAAGGAGTGGGCCGATGATCCACTTTTTTTAAATTTTTTTGTAGCTTGTGTTTTTGAAGGTGATTCGATTCCTCTGTAGTGTGTATGATGCCCAGTTGGTCCTCCACCGCGCGTTTAGGTCTGATAATATGTATTTCTTCTAGTAAAGGTAAAGTCCGCATGTATGTGTCTGAAATAGCGTAGTTTGACAAGGAAGGGAAAAGTAAAAGCCAAGGGAGACACGCGCTCAAGGCATGTTCAAGTGCGTTCTGGAAAACAGAGCTATAGGCTCTGTTATATTTTACTGGTGAGATTTTGTTGTTGTTCATATTTTTCACCTGTCATTTGGGCCGGTGAGCTTTTATTTTACTGGCCAATTACAAATCAAACCAGCCAAAAGCCAATCTAGGCAAGGCAATTTTATTTATATAGCACAATTCATACACTGGGTAACTCAAAGTGCTTTACAGGAATAAAAGACAATTTACAGGATTTATATTAAGAAACATAAGAAAAAATTAAAAACATTTTAAAAAGAAGAGTGCTGATAAAAGAAAAACACTTTAGGTTGTAGTGTAGGCGGAGCTAAAGAGGAAGGTTTTCAACCTCCCCTTGAACATTGTTAAATGTCCTAGCTAACGGGAAACTCTGACGGAGTCTGAGGCCTTTTGAGTTTGAATTTAGTCTTTATAATCCAAATAAAACACAAAAAAATAATAGGCTATTAATTTCCACTGCTGTTGCAATTGTTATGATTAATACTACAAAACTTGGTGGTGGCGCGGTCGTCATGCCGACCATCACAGCCCTAAATGTCTCTGCACGGTGTCAGCGCAGATACCACTGAGTCAGAGGCTAAGACCTGCAGATAAGACCTGGACACGCCTGTGTTACTGGAGTCCTCCTAAAGACTGTCATTTCCTTTTTAAGAGCTTTGCTTTAAAAACACACAAATAACCTTTTATTAGTTCTCAGCCTAGACACTCCTCATCTTTTCCATTAGAGTCTACATCTTCTTTCTGTTTTAGGTGTTCATTTTTATAATTTACTCAAACTAAATTAATATTTGCCAGATACTTAGGTTTCCCTTTTTTATCTTCTTGCTCAGTTTCTTTGCAAATTTAACCCCCTTTTTAGGAAAAGAAAAATAGTTTAAAAAGAATTTTACTGAAAGATGCTAAACTCTGAAAGAACTATAAGAGAATGATGCTGGTTTCCTTCATCGGACAGCCTTTTTAAAACTATTGAAATAAGTCCAAAACCTAAGTGCTCATGTAACTCATCTGTAAACTTTGTTTTTACAACTTAAGGTTTCTGGCATCTATCTTCCCCGAAGAGGTCTTCACAATGTGTTCTGGGAATGATGAACCAGGTTTAGACTGTCACTATCAGGACAGCTGAAGGGAGCTGTCTCCGCAGTTAAAGAAAAGACCTCTCTATAGGCACAACGTTTGTCATTCCTCTCCTGAAGCTGCAAAGGCCATGCCCATAAAGCAGAGGAATGCTTTTCCAGATTTTCTTTTATTTATTTTTTTTTTAAGACAACTCTTTTTATTGTCCACCAAGACCACATTTTTATTTATTTATCTTCTGTTTTCTACACCAGAGACGTCTAGCCTCATTTGTCACACACAGCTAATGCATGTGATCAATATGTTTTCTTGTTCAGTCGGCGATTGTCCTAAATGGCTCCTGCAGCCTTGTCCTGTCTGGCCTTTCTCCCATGCAACCTCACTAATCAGTGAACCTTGTGTAGGCTTGTCTGCCTATTTCACAGCCAGCCTGGGAGCTGGGAGCTCTAATTTATGAGTCATTTCCTAAAGAAAATACAGCGCCTTAGCAAGTCCTGATACAAGGAGACCAGCGAGCAGGGCAGTTTGAGTGTGGTTTGCTGAGTGGACGAGCTGGTAAAGGAGCAGTTAGAGCAATGTCTGACAGAAGAAAAGGGTTTATGAGGCAGCTACAACACGAGAACATCTGGAATAGTAAGCAAGTATAAAGGCACACAAAGCAGAGACAAAGTTTAATAGAGTGATGAAATGGATGAAAGTGATAACAATACTGCGGAGACGGACATGGAGTTGAAGTGGGAGGGGGAGCGGAAGAAGAGACCATGTTTTATCCTTCTGTCAGTCAGTAGGAAATTACACGATACCATCTTTGACTGCAGCTTTGTGGGGCCTTGAGTTCATCATAGCTTTGAACATTGCTTTTGGATGGAGTAATGTTTTTATTAGAGTACTTTATTGATAAAACACAGAGAATCATGCCCCCACTGAAAACGTTCTCTTCAATACCTGAAAACATTTTAGACTGACAAGGGCAAAGCTTGTACAAGCAGAAGACTTTTTACTTTGATGTCATAACAAATGCTTTTAACTTGCTCCAGAGCAGAGGCCTGCTTCTTAAATCTGTCCCTTTTTTTTCTTAGTCTGTCCAAATCAATCACACATTCCTGCAAGCAGCCTTTTACTCGAAGTCTTTAGTGTTTCAGGACTGCAAAAATAAACATTTCAACGCCAGCGTCTGTTTCCTTTTGGACAGTAGTTATGCTTGGGCTATCTGAAGCTTAAACTTATTAACTGTCAGGGGAAAGGAAACTAATAAAAGAGGCCTGCTTTTGATTCAATTTATTTTGTTTATTTGTTGGATTGCTAATTCTTAAGCTGTGCTCTGACAAAATCCTTTTAGTTTTTCTAGAGGATTTATAGATTTCTCCCAAACACTATAAGCAACTCCATAAGAACTTTTGTAGGCGTTGTCAGATGTGAAAACTAACTCCCACTCCTCCTCATTTTTTTTTTTTAAATGATGGTCTGTCTATATCCTCCCCAGATTAACTGCAAGGTTGTCTTCCGCTTTCAAAGTGACCCACAGCAGGTTTTAAGTCAAATGGCTCGATAAGGTTCAAACTGCAGTCGGACTGAGTTTTGTCCTGGAATGAGTGAAAGGAGGTTTTGTAGTTTTCTTGGTGTACCTCATGACAGCTACATCAATCCAATAACGGTGTTTCTTAAGCTGACAGAGTAAATCTATCAACATCATACAGGCATTGTACAGTTTTAAAATGGTCTAGTTGGAATGTCCCATGGGTGATTAGTGGGTCGGAGTTTATCTAATGGGAACCTCCCTGCACAGATGTTTCATGAAACACTACAAGCATCCAGTCGGTCCTCGGCACATAAACATAATTTTAGGAAAATACAAGCTTTCATCCTTCATTATCTGTACAGTTTTTATTAAATTTTTTTGACGGAGTATAATTACACTGAAAGGTGAGAGATTGATAGAATGAAAAGCACATTATGGAAAATTTACAGAATGTAATGCACAGTAAATGCTGTATTAATGCACATAAATCTGTTTCCACATTGAAATGTGACTCTTATTGAAAAAGGCCATTCCCAGTTGGACAGTACAGACATTTTATAAGGAGGAAATGGTTAGCATTTTTCACAAATTTCTAGTCATGCACAATTAATGACTAGCTTAGACAGTACTTCATTCAAAGAGGTCCACAATGAGGGAAGTTTTGTTTTTCTTTCTTTTGTTTCCCACCATCACCTCCACATGGACTTTCTCAAACCTAGAGAATCATTTTCAGGAGGGAGATGCATCTCTTCTTTTGACAGCCGAGGCTCCTTCTCTTCAGCTGCTCAGAGCACAACATTGCGAATTGTCTTACCGTAAATTGGTGGACAATCTTGACTTTCCACCAGAACATTAACAAACAGAAAAAAAGTCATTGCAAAGTCATTGGTCTCATTACGTCTTTCACTTGCTGTAGTTGAGTTACTGGGTGGCCGTGAATTTGCTTTAGACGGCAAGTTCAAAGAAACACATGGACGTTTGATCTTGATTTATTGTTCCGACATCCCTCGGTCAATTGAAAAACAGTGTTTTATAATAACAATAATAAAAAAAAAGTTAATAGTGTTGTTCTTACCATGAAATTGAGACACTTTTATTGATACCAGTGGATGTTATGGCTGTGATATTATTTTATTTAAAGTGGACCAAACACTAATTAAGCCAGCCTTGAGGTGAATAGACTGTATGCGTTTAGAATATTTCAGTGTCTACATTCTGTACATTTCTTAAATTTTTTTATTTATTTATTTTTGTACAATGCACCATGAATGTGGCTGCCTTTTTTGAAGTTTGCTTTTTTAACGATGTGGTGGCAACAATACTTTTAGTGTCATGTGCTGTGATACGGAATTTGATTAATGGAAATACTAACAGATGGCATGCTGTTCTTGTGTGTCTGGCGTATCTGAACATAGCAGCTGTGAGGCCTGTGTTCATTGCTGTGTGGATCAGAAGGCTGACGTTTTCATTATGGAATAAACACTTATCACAAGTCCCTGCCAGAGACAGGTCTGTGGCTGATTCTGGGCTTCTAAAGGGAGATACTTGCAGAATGTATTTTCTTGGGCATAAAAGACAGAGGAAAAAAGATTCTTGGCGCTTGGATTAAATAGATGTATGAGGCAAGTATCATTTTGGCCAAAACAGAACAACATGGTATTATGGCAGATGGGTTCTAGTGTAACAGTAAGGCATTATGGTGAAGGAACTATTTTAATTTTGGTCAGTCTTATCCTCTGTTGCATGCTGCTATAACAAAGGTATTTGTGAACTCTCTCTTTCTGTATAAGATCTGGAGAAAGTAGATATTGGCTTTGACATTTGCTTGAGGGAAGGGGCCTTTTTACTAGAGACATAAAAGGTTGAGAGTCATTTCTATTAAATGATACTGCAGATGGAAACCAGGCTTTGGTGTATCCCTGTGGCTCAATGCTGTGCACTGTACACTGATTAGATCTGCCACTAAAGGGATGTAACGGTCCTTCTGAATCAGCGGGCCACTGCAGAGGAAACCTGCCAGACTTTGTCCAGTGGGTGTCAACTGGATGGAAAACAATTGAGCAGTTCATAACAAATGAATCAGTTCATACTTAAAACGGTACATTCAAGTTAGACAGAGTTCGGCTGTAACACATTTTGTAATAAGTGGCATATCTGTTAGTAAGACTTGTTACAAAACTTCTTGATGGAGTAAAATCTTGTTGTGACAAAAAGGTGCCGAATAAACCAAAGACACAAAGCAGACATTACAACAGCAAGTTGATATATTAAACTTCCGAATTCATTTAGGCGTACGGTAAAAACGTCCTTTTTCAGAAGAAAAGTTATTAGAGCTTCTAGTTGTTGTGGTTTTAAAGACATGTCCAGGTCATTTAAAAGATATGAGAGTGCCGCAGCAAACTTTTCCTCTGTTGCAGGCGGCATTTTGTTTGTTTTGGAATAGCTCCGCAGCATAGAGAGTGTGACGTTGCCCACCCCATGGCTGTCATTGGTCCGGCTCTGCTTCAGCTGAGAGAAGGGACCGGCTTACGAAGCGTGCCCATACTCACTTTCTTTCACTCAGAAAGAAAGTGAGTATGGCTACGCCAGGCTAAGAATATTTGCCAATGTCAAGTGGATGCATTATATTATGTGTCTATTTGCGTTTGTATTGATGGTCGTGCACTGGAGTTCGACTTGACATTTTAAATGAGGTACTCATTACTTTCTCCTTCTTTCTTTGGTGTAGGTCGACATCCTTTAGCAGTGACACACGCTTTGGAAACTCTAGAATTTCTAAAAGCTAATGTAGTCCCCTGGATAAAATCTTGGCATTAAGTATAAAATAATTTTATTTTCTAGGGCTCTGGTTATAAAGGGGGATAATGTGGTGTCTGCTCAAATCTTTGAAATCTTGTACATTTTGAAAACACAAAGACCTCTTTGGCCTACCTTCTCCAAAACTTAATGAGAATGGATGTGGGCTAAAAATAGGCATTGACATATTAAAAGGTTTGATTGAATACCATGAAAGAAATCCCTTTGGCAACAAAGGTCAGAAAAGCTGTGTTTTAGCTGTTGAATTACTTTGGGGCCTTGTAGTTGTATAGATTGATGATTACTGCTCTTTTAGGGGTTGTGTGCTTACGTGAAGGTTACACGTAAGTGGTCTAAGTGTTTTTTAAAGCCAGTGCTGATGGGAAAGTTCTTCCAAACAGCATTGGAGGCTAATATGTGCGTGTGTACATATAAGTGAAAGGAGTGTCCTGGGCAGGCCTGCTGTTCCTCCTGTCCTGGGCTCAGGTTGCAGCTCCCAGATGGTTCCTTAATCTGCAGGTCTCACTCAGGTCAGTTCCAGCAGATCCAGGTAACACGAGCCAAACTCATAACCCCACTATTCTCCAAAATGCATCCATAGAGACCCAGACAGATGACTTTAATGTCTTCACGTCTTCTGAAAACTGAGCCAAATGGTACTTGGAGCGTGTTGGTCGAGGGGGTAGGCGACCTGAAACCTGTTATCTACAAGACTTGCCACTGAGCCGAAATCCTGGCCGCATGCTTTTGATGCTGGTAATGCATCTGCGTCAGTGGAAAAGATGTTGAAAATCATTGTCAGAACCTCTGTTTGTCTGACGCTAAAACACAATAATTCCCTACTCGCTTCCCTCAAGCTCTTCTCTTTGTTTCCGACCCACCCGGACCAAACCTCACCAAACTGCTGCTTGTCAAAGTCACAGTAAGAAATTACAGCACACTCTTGAGGTTTGATTCTTGTCCAGATAAGGAACTGCTTGATAAGATTGGGTTACACCCTCCTCGTCTTAAAAGAAGAGAACCACAGCATGCTCTGAGCCTTCATGGTGATAAACTGTCTCCCTGTTTGAGATGCCTGCGATGCATAATGCCATGCTCTGATATCAGCCCATTTGACAGGGCTTAGGTGTGTTACAGCAGCCAGCTGGAAATGGTTTTCAAGCCAATTTAAAGCATATAAATGAGCGTCTGACCCCAAACCTTCCGTTCTAGCTTTGTCTTTTGAAATTAACCAAACAACCTAAACCAACCTAAAACAAACTAACCTCCTCATGACTTTTGTTTGAAACCCCGCTCTTGCTGTCTGGAGAATTTCCCCTTCTGATTGAATGAAGTAGGAATGGGATACTGTAGACTATAGTTTTATGTAAGAATAACTGGTCCCCCCTCCCTCTAGTTAGAACCCATCAAACACCTCCTAAGATAAAGTTTTAGTGCATGGGGTATGCTTTCACCAACACAGACGGCACTCAAGCTCGCCACTAGAACAGTGTCTTGTTGTTCGGCAACCTACTTTTACACCTCTGCATTTCCAAGAGTTGTACCGCTGCTTCTGACTAGCCACATTGTGTCCTCTGAGTACTGCTTGACAAAATTAAGGGGGAAAAAGTCATAAATGCATTGTGAAAAAAATTAAAGTTGATGTTTATAAGAAGGTGCAGACATTTGTGCTTGTCAACATGTGTTTTCTTTTTTTCCATTGACCTTCAAGGTATTCCAGTGATCTTAATTAAACCAATTTTCATATAAAGAGGCCATTTAGTTTTGGCTCCTCACATGAAGCCAGTAGCGTTCTGGACTCAGCCACTGTGAGTGGACCTGGCCTTTGATGTAGCCTCTGGTTATTTTTTCTGCTTGACAGATCAGAGCAACTGTGCAGAAATCAAAAGGGAAGTTGCCTCAGGTAAATTGTAACTCAGGACTGAGCTGGGACAGTTTGAAAGCTAAGCTGGCTACTGCGGAGCTAAGGCCATCTGGACAATTTGCCCTCTCAAGAGTCTTCAAAATGTTACGCTTAATATAATATTTTGGATGGGATAGTTTCAAAATCCCTAAAATGTACTTGTTTAAAAGATTGTGGTTTTGTTGATGGCGCTGTGGTGTTGAGCAAGGCATGTCCTATCTCCACTCCTTTTAGCAGGAATGCTCTGTTCGGGAAAGAATGCAGAAAAAAAACTAAAGATCCTCCTTATTTTACCCCAGAGAACCGTAGGTATTGAGGGATAAGACACGCTCAATTTAGCTAAGTGAGATATTCCTCTCAACAAACATCTGCCTCCCTGTCTTCTATTGACGCCGGACTTTAACCAGTGCCAGTAGCCAAGATTTCCACAGCACTTGCATTTCATTTTCCAATGCCCCCCGGAGGTTTCAAAACAAGCTCCAGGGTTAAGAACAAAATCTCTGAAAGCCATTACACTACTGCTGATGCCTAGTCAGGTCTGCTTTGCATTGCAAGGGATCTTCTTTGAGTGAGGGGCTTACCAGGAAGGTTTACAGTTGCGAACAATCAATGCCACATTGCAGCTCTACCTTTTTAAACTTAAATTACACTGCACAAGTTGTACAAGTGTTCCAAATCTTGCTGTCCTGAAGAAGTACAGTGAATCGTTTTGATCTGTTGCTGAGAATGAGAAAGAAGTTGCCTGGATCTAAATGACTAAAAAACTGACACAATTATTTTAGTTCATGTTTTATAATAAGATAATTAAGATAGCTGCCAGTCTTAAATAGTTGGCAGTCTGGCACATCATCCAATACAATATTTTCTACTAATGCTTTATGAAATCTTTTATTGGAACACATTGAACTCCAGCAGCCAGTACTTTAGTATCACTAGCAGCGATGGTAAGCCTTTCCGTTCTCCCGGCCCAGCATGTAAGTCACAGTTTATTGATCCTGTATCCTGTTGATTAATATCTGTATTTGTGGTACTCTCGTGTCCTACTAAAGGTAGAGTGTTGTTCAAAGAAAAGTGTAATCCTCAGAACTTCAGGGAACAGTGAATGTTTTCCTGGGAATTTTAACCTTATTTTTGAACCTGAGCCATGATAATAAAGACAAATGATGATAAACAGATGAAGGCACACAGATTGACACAATGTTCTGGAGAGAGGTGGTTTATCTAGAGCGGATTTAAAGCGGTTTTCTTGCAGTCAATCATAGAAAACTGGGAGGTCTTGGACTAAGAGAAGAGAGAAATTTAGATTTATCTTCAGGCTTATGTTAACCTGAGCTTCCCTACCACAGACAGACATCACGTTTCTGATGTATATGATCTATTAAAATTCAATTGCTCATTACTTTTACAGGAAACATGACAATGTTAAGACTGATAAATTTAAATAGGAATTTTGAAGATTGTTTTGTTCACACATGTGTGGGGCAACAGTTCTTTTTAAGGAGTGTTTCTTTGAAATCTGATATCTGATAACCTTCTCGTTTGAGTGCTATGTGTCTAAGACTGTGCCCAGAGCTGAGAGAATGTTTGCCCCACTTTGACAAAGATTATGAGGTCTGTGAGATGCCATTCAACAACACCTTTTCTTGTTTTTGTTCCATTTATGAGGCACACAAAGGGGACTAATAATAAAAGGATGTTGGCTTTAGTACTCCCAGTATGTTTTGCATTTAGTGTTTTTGGCCTGCCTCAAGGAGTGTCAGTGCAAAGGAAGGTATGCTGGCCTTACAAGCTGGGAGTGTATCCGTTTAAAGAAAGCAAGTCGAGTCACAAGGTGATGGTTTGAGCCTTTGGAGATCTTTATGCACAAACATGGAGGCAGAAAAAAGAAATAATTCCAGTTTAAACATGTCTTGAATAAAGGAGAGCAGTACAAATCAAACTGAGTGGTACTTTTTTCCATGTGATTTGGTTTTGGCTTGTGTGTATCACTGCAGATTGGAAGCTATGCTACTTTCCTGCTGCTAATAGTTTAATGGCAACTTCTGCCATCCTGTGCAATAATTCATCTCATAGAAAGTGCCCGGATGAATCTGGAGCCCTTTTACTAAAGAACAATGACAAAAGGGCGACGTGTGTGTGCGTGTGTGTGTGTGTGTGCGCGCTTCTGTGCTGTGGTCTGGCCATAACTAACTTGACTCATACATTTTAATATATTGCCCTCCTGTCAAGCAAGAAGGAGCAAACACAATGCCAGTGGAGAAAGCACCACTTAAAAAGGAACATTGCTTGCATGAATTTGTGCAGACAAGAAGAAGTACTTGTGCCAGAACATACAGTGCTTATTTAATACACTGTAGCAGCTTTGAATTTTGACATTTTACCCGGGTAATCACAACAGTGCAAACTCAATAGTCAATTCATGCATAATTAAGTGTCTTTTTTTTTGTTTGTTTGTTTTTTACACACAAATAATATCTGTAAAGGCTAGGAGTACTGTTCATAGCAGGGTTAAATACAGATTAGTGAAAAGCACCTGTTACATTTCTCCAATTAAATCCTGCAGCCAGCTTAAGAAATATTATTTAAAGCGTCTTACATTTTCTCACATAACAAAGTGTGGTGCACCTGACCGTACCACTAGCCTCTAAGAAGACACTTGTCGTCTGCCTTCTAATTGCGTTCTTCTCCAAATCAAAGGTCAAAGGTCACGCTCCCTCCACTCATCTCTGACCGTGTAAAATGGGTCAGTTTATCTGAAAGGAATAACGTGACACTTTGATGGAGTGGAAGGTGTCCACAAAGTACAACATTAGGTAATGCGCTAAAGCCACTACATTGCTGGGGGATTATCACGGCGATTATTTGTTCTATTTATAGCTGTAAATAATGGCGTTTCTGCTTTTTTCCAGATGGCTAAGACTTTCAATACCCTTGACTCCAAAAGTCTAGCGCCACACACACATCTTCCTCAAACACTGAGGGCTGTTTGCCTGTGAGCAATTGAGAACGCACTGGCCTTGCCAATCACACAAGGACAAATGTTTCAAGTGGAAATTTTTATGAAGTATTAAAATTAAAAACATTGCTCTTGACTCATACTTTCTGTTATGAATATTTTTGAATAAACTTCAGCTTGTGTGTGGTGATGCAAAAATGTATTGATCATTGTTCCATATAAAGAGCCTCTGCTATGGAATCTGAATTGACAAATCTGTTGGACTGTCATCAACAAAACGGATGAGGTATAAGCATAATTTATTCAATACTTATCATCCAAATGCATCCACATGAATAAGAGTTCATAGAGCATGAGTTTTGTCATCTTCCACCTCCAGTACCACATTAAAGGAATAGTCTTTACTGCCCGTTTATAAACCTGCCAGTTTACATTACTCATCCTTGTACATACCTGGAGACGTGCAAATCTCTCCAAAGCAGAGATGTTTTGCATTTCCATCACACATTTATCTTAATACTTGCAATATTTATGACTGTTTTAACATTAATTCATTGTGCACTTTTGATTCTGCCAAATTTGTAGCAAGGGATCCATAAAACCTTCAGTATGTTTTATCCCTGTTCTTCTCACTGTGTATAGTTACACCAAACTAAACACAATCGTGAGTGAAGAAATATGACACTGACCAGATTTTAATCCATTCCAGGAGAGCTCTGACTAAAGAGTTCATCAGCTGAGACTGGATGTTTCTCATGCTACTGTGTCTAATACAAACGAAGGTTACAGAGCCAGGGTAAAACCCATAGAAAATGATCCAAAGCCTTCTGCCTCCCACCAACATGATCCCTCTCTGGTTGGGGAAATCCTCCAGTTGTTCAGTTACAGATCGCAGGATGCTCCAGCCACCTGGACCCTAAACAGGAACAGGAAATGAAGAATAAGGAATTAAGAGGGGTTCTTTCTTAGAATATGAATGCTTGAAAACCTGAGCCATCCTTTGCCGGCCTACATAAATAGTCTTTTTCTCTCCTCATCTTTCCTCGCTGCTTTTTTTTTTTTTTCTCCCATATCCGTCCTTTGTCTGTTCTTCCCTTTTTCTCCTTTCTCGTTATTTTAGTCACTTCTACAACTGATTTACAATACGCCAATAAATGATAATTTTCCTTTCATTATTACTTAAGAGAGCTAGGTTTATCATATTCCCATTACAGTGTGCCTGGCATGAACATCATTTGTATATGTTTCATAATAAGATCAAATAAACGTTTAAACATAATATTACCAAGCATAAAGTATATCAATGTCAAGTGGTTCTTAAATCTTCATTTGTGAGGAGATATGTTTTCACATGCTGCCCATTTTCTCCCTCTTGGCCTTGTCAATGTAGCTGGGAAGATAAGCAGTTACTAGGAGGATATTCTGAATTCCTTTACTGTTTTCCCTCCTCATTGCTAGAAACAAGGGGATACTTGCACTAAGGGTCAAAGATTTTATTTATAACTAAGCAAGGTCTTCCGACTTGCGGCATCTCATTAAACACACAGCTGCTATGAATCCATAATTTCCTGTTTTATTCCTGTGCCTTTGTGTGGACAGTTGGGAGCCCCTTCTCACCTCATGCATAGTCAAGCACGCGCACGTTGGCACCCTGACAGGCATTTGTTGCTAAAGACCGGCTCTGGACAAGGAGAGCTGATCGCCAGCCAAGCAGGACAGTTACAAAGTGGAGGCAAGGAGACCCGCCATGTTTGCCGAGATCTAAAGCTTCTTTCTTTAATGCTTTGTTTGCGTTTTGTTCTTAGCAGCGTCGGAACAATACACAGAAAAGCCTTTCCTTTACTAAACCTTTTTTCGCTTTTCACTCACTCTGACTTGGCCGCTTTCTGACAGTTGATTCATTTTCAAAAGGAAATGATGTGCTTAATTGGATTATTGGGAGTTTTCTTCAAATGAGGGCTAACCCACCCACACAGCCCCACGCTCTGGATTTTCATGAGGGTGGGCTGTCCTGTGCACGTCTCCACGCTAAACGGACGGCACGAGGAGTGTGAAATCAGGAGCGTGTTACAGTTGAATGCCCTCGAGGTGCGGTAAAAATCTACGTAATGATTGATTTTTATTTTTTTTTCTCTCTCTAAAACAGAAATCCTACATTCAATTACTGTGAGGAAAATAACTCCCCTTCTCAGTGACTTGTGTTTTTCACAATTTGGACGTGATACAAAGCAGGCCTGGTTGTCAAGACATCTCTGCTGGCCATCATTGTGCTGCTTGGCTCAAGTTGATAGAAAGACAAAAGCATCCAAATGGTTGCAGGCATCAGTGGAATTTGCACCTGTTCGAGAAATCACATGAGGCCTTTTGATTTTTCTGTTCAGTGTCATAAAGAGACTACGTTAAAGGTAATAAATCACAGGAATATATTAGTGAAATGTGTTTTTGTTTTTTTGTGTGCGTGTGTCATGTGAATTGGGCAAATATCACTGTTTGTAAATGTTTGCTGTTAATTCTTTAGTTTCCTTTTTTAAACTGCTGAAAAATCGTTTACCATATGGCACCAAGGTTTCAAAAATCCTGAACAGAACTGGTTAAATGAGCAGCACAAATTTGGTGGAAAAGTGGCCTGGTTTCAAACACAGATGTCATAAAATAGGAAGCACATTTACGATACATTTAAATCAGAATTTTCAATAATTTTTATAAGAAGGAAAAATAACTGGTTGCCCCATGTGGATAATGGATGGACTTGTACTTAAAGCTATTGTTTTATAATCCTCGTATGGCCATCCAGTGCTCATAAACATCCCAGTGGTTGCTTAGTTGTGTAGTGGCACGCTGCTCATGTTACAGGTTTTTCTTTTTAGGATTGGGTCGAATGGATTAAATGTTCATTTTTCCATCTGCGTACAAATTGTCAATGACAGTGCCTCTGTGCTTTGGAGCACAACAAACACTTGGATAAAAACCTCAGCCACATGTCTGTGCTTTCCTCTGCCTAGCCACTCAAAGCATTGTTTGTATTTAAATGAAATTACCTAACGTTTGTTAAGTTTTCCATGTGGAACTCAGTTTTGCAGTAAACGGCTATTTGCTCACCACACTGCTCCCTGCGCCCTATTATTGGGTATTTTGTTTGCTGATGGTGGTTGTTAAATGGAGCGTAACATTTATCTTTATATTGCTCTATACAGACTGGCTACTATATAGATGCAGTGTAAGCACTAAGCCACTTCTGCTGACAGATAAAAATTCTGTCCTTATCGTGGCCCGGGGCCAGTTAAGGCCTCTGAGAGGATAATTGAACGGCCTATCTGCCCCATGCAATACTTATTCTCCTCTCAACAGGCCACAAGCGGCATGCTTTATGGGATTATTTGCAATCAGCCATTTTAAATGTAGTGGCATACATCGGCCTTTCTTCCCAGGATTAGAAAGTTCAGCTTCTGGAAGTGAAGCACCACTGAGTATGAGACTTCCAAAAGCTCCTCAGAAACAGGAAGGAGCTGGACACGAGAGGGCTTTTTCTCCATGTCTTCTTTAAACATTTCATAAATGCAACAAAGATTTTTGTATTTTTTTTATATAATTTATATTTTAATAATTTTTATATATATATTTTTATATGTAGGCTATTGGATTTTATGGCGTCAGACTTTTTCCCTTGTCCTTTTCTGTTGTCACTAATAAATCTATCAGTGGTCACTTTATTACACCTTATTCACCTCAGGTTATGTCCTTTACTTAAATTTGCTCTGAGCGTTTCCTGTTCATGTGTAAAGTAAGCATTTTCTACTAACCCCGAGATTGGCCTGTTAAACCTGGTAAACTATGTAGTAGGGCTGGGCGATGTGGACAAAAAGTCGTATCCCGATATATTTAGGCTGAATATCGATATACGATATATATCCCGATATTTTTTTCACAAAGTGAGAGCAAATGTTCAGTCAAAGTCGAAGCCAAATATAACGTCACAAGTAGTTTTATTGAAACCGGCCATTTCAGTGAACAGTTGCAAAAACAAATGAATAAATAGTAAACTTCTCGTGCAAAGTAGTTGCGACTGGCAAGCTTATATCTCGGGTCCAAAGTTTTCAGTAGCTTTTGGAATCCGACTTGTTCCACAGTTGCAACAGGGACCATATCTTTAGCAATGTGGAGTTTGCAGTGAGCTTTGTTTCGGGGCTGGAGCTTTTTTGGGTTGTCGATGGCTTGCGGCTGTGGCTTCTGCAGCGCGCAGTTTCAGAGACTCTTCGTACTGCAGTTTGTGCCACGGTTTTAGGTGGTGAAAAAGATTTGTAGTGCTTCCACCCCTGGCTGTAACTTGTTTATTGCACTCCCTACAAATAACGTGATGTTGTTGCTCATCTGATACTTTGAATCCGAACCATCTCCAAATTACTGAGCCACTGCTTTTTCTTTTACTTACCAATTCCTCCGCGCGCTCCGCAGACGTAGTTGCTTCCTCCATGTTTGTTGAAGAGTGGCTCTGTGTCTCCTGATCATGAAAATTAAAGGAAAATTATATCAGTATCCAGCTTTAGCAGAAGTACTTGGAAGATCCTAATCCAGTTTTTAAATGGCTGCTGTGGTGGTCGATCAGATTGCTGTTTGAGTTGTTCCACATACGGTCATTTTTTTATGGATAAAAGCTCTGTTTTTCTCTATTACATTAAAAATCGAACCTAGTTTATATCAAACACTACAGTGTTCAGTCTTAATGTTATCAAGTTTTGGTGTATGTCAAAGTGTTGTTGATACTCACTTTGTCTGAATTTATTAACATACAAAAGCATCGGTGGTAACTAGGGTTTCTCATACTCAGCTGCATTTGATCATTATCTGAGCTGCTCTTGAAGTGAAAGCACATCTGGCTCCTGCCTCAAACGTGTTGTTGTATGTCATTATGAACCGGCCTCTAAATCCTATCACCATTAGCTAACAGTTGATCTCAGGTTGCCGCTAATGACTTCATTATGTGCGAGTGTATTCCATTTGTCTGCAGCACTACCTGTAACCTGCTTCACACTAGGCTTTCATGAATAGCTTTCACAGATCGTCACAAAGAAAGGTCTTTCAACTCCTAAAACATTCTGTAAATGTGTAAATGTATAAATGTATCAATGTTGGGCTTATCACTTGTAATCTACAAAGCAAGCTAAGAGCCAGGTAAGTACATACAAAGTGATTAGTAGCAGAGGTAGGACACAGAGACTGTAGTAATACTTGTTTTCTGTGATAGGATTTATAAGAAGTATCTGTGTTTGATGTTAAAACATGAAATGCGCCTAGGCATTTTATTTTTGCCCCTGTCTACGTACTTTTTTTACCATTGACGCCAGCTGGAGTTGCTAGTTTGAAATACACTGTTAACAAATAAATTGTCAACTGGCTACATTTGGAGTTTTGTGACTCATGCATGTCTGCGTGCATGTGTTGTTTTTATACGTATAGTGCAAGGGCATTTGCATGGCCCAGCAGGAGCCCGGTGTCAGGCGAGAGTGCTCCACATGCATGTCCTGCAAGTTCAGCTGCCACAGAGTCCCACAGGCCTCTGTTATTTTTTCTTTACCCCCACTGCTCCCTGTCCCTACTGTATTCCTGTCTCCCCTCCTGTCCTGTGCCTTTCATTTCTCCTCCCCACTCTGCACATTCAAAAGCAACTGTGCGTGTCCTCCGCTGATTCCCTGCTGTATCCCGATCCTCCGCAACTCTCAGCTGCGCCCCACTGGCATGAACTTGAGGAGACGTTTTTACAACTTCACCTCACCTGGACTGGACTGGTTTTGTCTAATGTAAGGCCTGTAACCACAATGAGCCAGTTGGTGCTAGTAGAGTCTGTATAATTCATACATTATGCCCATATCCATCTGACAACCCTTAGATGTATTATCAAAACTGTGTAGTAGACTGTGTGTCACCAATTTAGCCCTTTCTCACCAGTTTGAAAAATATACATTGTCTGCACAATTATTAGGAAAGTGAGTATTTTGACCATATCATTATTTTATCCATAATTTCCATCTCTGAGCTGTATAAACTTGAATCCTTCTTGGATTTCAGGTGATGTGTATTTGTGTCAAGGGAGGGTGTGGCCTTAGGAGATCAACACCCAAGGTGGGCATAATTATTAGGCAGATTCTTCTTCTCAGGAAAAAAAAGGCCAAAAAAGAGATTTAACTGACTGAAAAGTCAAAAATTTGAAAAAATCTTTCACAGGGTGGCAGCACTTTAAAATATCTGAGATATTGGGGCGTGATCACAAAACCATCAAAAGTTTTGTAGCAAATAGTCAACAAATTTGCAAGAAACGTGCCGAGAAGAAAAGACACAAATTACCACCAAAGGTTTGCAAAGAATCAAACGTAAAGCTACCAGGAACCCATTATCCTCCAGTGCTGCCAAATTCCACAACTGCAACCTACCTGGAGTGTCAAGAAGTACAAGGTGTTCAGTTCTCAGAGACATGGCCAAGGTAAGAAAGGTTTAAACCCAACTACCTCTGAACAAGACACGCAAGTTGAAACGTCAAGAATGGGCCAAGAAATATCTGAAGACAGATTTTTCAACTGACGGATGAGATGGATGGGCCCGTGGTTGGATCAGTAACGGACACAGAGCTCCACCTCGACTCAGACGCCAGCAAGGTGGATGTGTGGTACTGGTATGAGCAGGTATTAAAGATGGAAAAAAGTACTGCCAAGATGTCCTGGATGACTAAGAACCTTCACAGACAGTTAGCTAGTTGGACCTTTTTGTTGAAAATGGACTCAAAATCAACTCTCAGACCTACTGCCAATTTTTAGAAGACACTTTCTTCAAGCAGTGGTTCAGAAAAAAGTCTGCATCTTTCAAGAAGACTTTGATTTTTATGACAACGCTCCATCACATTCATCAAAGTTGTCCACTGCGTGGCTGGCCAGTAAAGGCCTTAAAGAAGAAAAACTAATGACATGGCCCCTTTCTTCACCTGACTTAAACCCTATTGAGAACTTTTGGGCCCTTCCTAAGCAGGACATTTACAGTGAAGGTGACCTCTCTGAACAGTGTCTGGGAGGCTGTGGTTGCGGCTGCACAACAAGTTTATTCTGACCAGATCAAGAAACTGACTGTGGATGGAAGGCTTGTGACTGTTATCGAAAAGAAGGTTGGCTATATATTATATATTTTTTTATTTCAGAAATGTTTATTTTGTAAAGAGTTTGTTTATTATTCTCACTTTAACAGGTGAAAATAAACAAGTGAGATGGGAAAATCTTTGTTTTTCATTTAGTTGCATAATTCTGCACAGTAATAGCCTAATAATGGTGTACATGTAGCTATTCTCTGAAGAAAGCCAGAACTTTACTTTTACTACTTAAATGATCAGGGTTGAGGGTTTAACATTTTGGATTGACCAACAGCACTGTAGTTGTACAATAACAAAATTAATCCTCAAAAATACAACTTTTAATAATGCCTAATAATTGTGCACACAGTGTATAACACCTACAGTTTCCAAAATGAGTGGATATAGTTCAGTTTTTTTATTATCAGACTAGTGCTATAATGAAACCCGGCACCTGGCAATTTATTAGCAATAAGTACTTTACAATAAAACTGTTAACTCAGAATCAGAATTACTTTTATTCATCCCCAAGGGGAAATTCTTAACTGATGACAAATGAGCTTGATGTTGCAAAAGTTATGCTGTCAGACAGTGTTTTCCCAAAGATTTTTCATCATTTTAGAAATACAATTGGTATTTCTCTACAGTGAAGATATAATCTGTCGCTTCCGCTCTCTTCATACTGACAGAGGCAGGATCACAACTACGACACCCCTATGTATCTCATTTAGCCATGGAGAATGAGGTTAGTGAACCAAGTAGCCCCCCAACACTGGCCTCTGCCTGCACCCAGCCTCTGTTACTGGAGGAACCTCTGAGGCACTTTAATGATGTGGACAGTGTAGTCTAAGCAAGACAGTGATTTTTAATGCCTTATAAATTCTTTGTAAATGAGGTAAGGTGAAGTAAATGAGAGCCTGTGATCTCCTGTGGGCCACTCAGTCATTCATGAGATGTGGCCGTTTCATAGACCTCCGTCTACCTTTAGATTTTGTCCAACAGCGGAAGTGAAAAAAGGCAGATTAAGGGTGGTCTTGCAAAGCCTTGGAGTTATCCGACTATAGACCACTGCTTTCTGTCAGTTAGGAGTCAGGCCATTTGCTGGAAACCGGTAAATGTTTTCTTCTGAGCTTGACAACCTTCTCTGTCGGCGTTAATTTATGATGTTTACAGATGTGCTCCGCTCTTGCAAAAACAGTCCTTCTTCCCTGTGAGGTGGCCATCTTTTAATCCATTAAAGAGCAAAGGGATTTGGTAGCCCCTGGCCTGCCTGAAGGCCCTTTGGAAACCTCTCGTCCGTGAGAATGGGGGCTGGGGTTGGAGGTGTGGGTTTGGGATGTGTGTAGCCATGCAGGAGGGGCTGGGGACAGTCTTTGTGAATTTAGTTAATCTAATTTGAGCTCTTTTCCCCCGAAGGGCCTTTACTCCTTCACTGCCCCTCTAACAAACATCAGGCCAAGCTAGAGAAAGTTTCAGATCCCTAGTGAAAATAGTCTTTATCTAGTTTAATCCAATATCCTTGTAAGCAAACCTAAGGGGAATCAGATAGGGTCCCCTCTGATATTTGTGTATTTGTGCAATGTAATCAGATTGTCAAGCAATACTCTATTGGAAAAGAAATATCCCAAACTTTAGGTGTAGTAGGACAACCACTGGTTTTAATGTTTGTGATGATTTACTTAACTAGCGCTATATCTGAAGCAATTAGTCCTTGATCAATTATTGGAAACTGTAATACACAAGAAGCTATTCATCAGGAGAAAAAAAGCTATAAATCAAAGGGAAACTTGCACAGGAAGTTGTCGACGCTTCTTATAGAATGTAAATGAGGCTCCCCAAGGCCACCCTTTGGCGCTTCACACCTCTGATTAACTCATTGTGATTCTGTCGGATATCAAACGGGTATTAACTCATTAGGACCCGTCTTTGAAGCTGCTCTTGAATATCATCGGGGTCTTGTAATCCTTTT
Source organism: Perccottus glenii (assembly GCA_024416835.2). Taxonomy (NCBI): domain Eukaryota; kingdom Metazoa; phylum Chordata; class Actinopteri; order Gobiiformes; family Odontobutidae; genus Perccottus; species Perccottus glenii. The sequence continues at coordinate 16,359,501 of CM044558.2, forward strand.
TTAATGGCTTAGCAAAGCAGGACAGTGGTTCAACAAAATGATTGTGACAGCCTTTCTCACTCCACGTTTCCTGAATGTATTTTTGGAAAAGACGCTGTAAAGGTGTTAAAGCAAAATGCATTTACTTTATCACATGTCTACCATCTCGCTGTAAACCCATACCATGCTTATCTTAACTTCTCTCCCGTTTGGTTTTCCTTAGCTTTGTAATTTTAGTGTGTTCCCCTCTGCCCTCCTTTTTTTAACTTAAGGCAATAGGTGGTGAAGGGCAGGAATGCAGCCATGGGACAATAAGGATTTATCACACTTAGGTGTGAGGGTTTCTGCCTGTGCTTCTGTGCCTCCATATGTTACAGTTTAGTGCCAACAGCATTCCCACCATGAAGCCAATAGAGGTTTTTATTGCTTCTTTAGCTTGATTCTTAGGACCACATACTCTGTAGCCGCAGGGAAGAAGCAGGTCACAGACAAGGGAGAGGGTTATGTGTCCTTTAAGACTTTTATGTGAACTGCTAAGTAACAGTTAAATAAATAAATGAGTGTATCCTTATCTTTAGCTTTGCGTATTTGCCACACACTCTCTCTCTACCTCTCTAGCGTTCTTTCTCTCCTCCCATTCCCTGTCTTTCCACTCCTCTCGCTGTCCCTTCCTCCTTCTCTGCCTCTCAGGTTACGATGACTGGGGGTTTTCTTGCTTCAATCTCGTAGTGTTTAGCCTGTGTGTGTGCGTGTGTGTGTCTCCCTGTGTCCTTGTCCCAGCCTCCTGGCAAGCAAGGAGCCACCCAGCAGCCGGTCTGTGATTGGGCAGGGCTGCGGGGCTTCTTGACACAGCGCGGTGCTGACTGCTCTGGGACGTGTTTCAACAGATGGTCGAGGTTAGAGAGTGTCATCACATCGGAGAGAGGATTAGAGGAGAGAGGTTGTCTTCCAGGAGCTGTGTGGTCCCCCCCAACTCTTCAGCTCTAAAAGCCAGGCTCCGAGACACAAGCCCCTTCTCTCTATGAGCAAAGCAGCACCCGGCGAAGCAACACGCGGAGAAAACTCACTGAGGAATCCTAGCCTTGCCTCTCATTTGGCTCTCCTGCCTTTCAGGTACTTTACAACTTTTATCACTTCCTATTTTAGACCTATTTTTTACAAAGTCACTGTCTTTAGTCAGTGGGAAGCTGACAGTGAGGAGTGGCAATCTGTAAGTGTGGATTTGAAGCTGTGCTGTTTCTGCAGCAAAATCTCTGCAGCCTGTACAGAAGCGCTCTGTGTGTGCAGGACTTCATAGTTTTCTCTCTGAATGACAGGAATTCCCTCCGTCGCAAATTCCTCCGTCTCAGGGGATTAGAAGGGAGTGCATTCCATTAATGTCATTTTTTTTTTTCTTTAATCCAAAACACCTCATCTGTTAATTCCTAGTTATTTGAATAGTTAACATTTTCAAGTGAATGAAAGTATAAAACACTATAAGATCAGAAAAAAATAAAACTTAAAAATGAGAATACATTTTTATTCAATTGCTTCAAGGCACTATCATTTCTTATTATTTATTTTATTTTTTTAGATATATTGATTGGAAAAAAACAGGAAATAATTTTTACAGCCCCCAAAAAACACATTCCACCATTTAGGCCGAAATGTTTTTCATAAATCTACTTCCAAAAACACTTCTGGCAGATCATGTCAGCGTGGACCAAATGGATGAGCTGCTGTAGAGAGCTTTCCGGGCAAACTGTCAGGGAGCTCCGACTCTGTGAATGTCCACCTCACTTTAGCAATTTAACTGAAAAGGGAACAGTAATATGATGTATAGCATTTTTACCTAGCTCTGGGCACTCTGTCAGTATGTGTGTGTTTAAGTTTGTGAGGTGTTTGAAAATGGAGATTGTGCAGCTGTGAAAGGTTGTGTGGAGAGCAGTCAAGAAGTCGGTTGCGTAGGTGAAAGTGCTGTTTGTGTGATTCTGTGCTCATCTTGGTAAACCAGCCGTAGCTATACTTTTGCCAGTTACAAATCATCAATCAATTGGGATGATGTGGAGATGTTCATATGAATTGTGGCAATATGTTATTGTTAATATGTTATTTATGTTAAAAACAGTTATTGCTGGTACATTTAAATTGAAGTGTGGTCAGTTTGACACAAGTTTGTTCTTCAATTCAAGTTGGTAACATTCAAGTAACTTTATTCCTGAAAGCCTGAGGTCCATTGTTTAAGCTACAGTAATTGCTAGTACCACACACAATTGAGTGAATTAAAAACAGCCTTTATTGGCCTTTCATTTACAAATGTGAAGTAATCAAAATAAAGTTCAACCACAGCCTTTCAGTATCGACCAGCCTTGTCCATAAATCATCCGTTCACTGAAACTATGCCCCGCAGCGTATAGATTCAATTTGTGATTACCCTACTTGGAGCTTAGCAAAGCAGCTTTTGGGGGTGTTTTAAATGCAGCGCACACTGCCAGCTCACAAGCGAAGAGAGATCCTTTTAAACAGTTTAGCCTCACTCTGCTACAAACAAGACTATGAGCAGCTGCTGCAAATAATTAGGTTTCTAAAGGATAGACGCTTGCCAAGACAAACATTGTTCCAGTAGCAGCTTTGCCATCATCTGAATCTGTGTCTTTCTGCTTTTAGGAATGAAGTAACGTACAAGAAATGATTTTTGATTATGCATACAGGGACTGTGTTTAGTACTTTTCATTTTTGTACATATGTGCGTTTTAAATGTCAGCCAATGTGATTCAGAGATTCCCAGACATCTTGCATGACTTCATAGATGTCGACTGATGAAAACAGTCGGAGGCATTGACGTCGGACGATTGCAAAAAATGCATGAAGCAGTAAATCAACAAGTAATGACACATTAAGACCAGAGCATTTGTTTTTCATACTCTTTATGTGAGCACTATAAGGTTTCAGAGAAGCTTTTAGCCAGTGTTATACCTTTTTTCACTCTGTTTAGAAAACTCCTCACTAATTGGCTTGGTGAACGTTTTGTATTATATGAATTGCCTGGACATGCTGTTGCAAAACAAGGAAACTGAGTAATACAAAGTTATTATCTAGACCACTTTGGTTGGATGTAGTTTTGTGCATTTGTATTTTGATGTAAACACAAAGCAATTCAACGTCTAGTTTGTGTGTGTTCCTGTTTGTATGAGCGTGTTAAGAAAAGATTTCCTAAACCACCCTCTCCTGCAGCAGTTGTTTATCTCCTCAGGTTAATGACAGTGTTCTTTATACTGGCTTGATTGCATGGTAGACTAGATTGTACGCTCCTATCACGGCAAATGACCAGTATTTGAACAGGGAGCATTTGGCATGCATTTATTTCTGCCTGTTCTCTAGAAAGGCTATCTTTAGATGAGTCAGCCACTTTCAGTTGCTTTGTTGTCCTCGCTGATCAAACTATGCTTTCAGTTTGTTCAAACACAGCCCTCGCTTTGACTGTTGAAAACATATCTCCAGGGAATTACTGCATGCATATGTGAATGCAGACAGAAACTCTCCACAGATCTATTTTGAGGTCTTGAGCTCACAATAGCACCCCCAAGTGTTTGTTCATACTCTCATTGTAGGGTCAGTCCGCCAACTTGGAGCAGGAACACCAGTGTTTTGTCTTTGGGCTTTGTCTTCAGCTTGGCATTGACGACCAGTTGGGGGAGAAAGTATGTGTTTTGTGAAAAGGATTTATGATTTATGAGTTTTTAGTAGATGGTTTAGCTCTGCAACAGCCAGGGATGACCCCTGACCAGGCCCATGTAGCTTCGAACTCAGGATGAATTGAGTGACAGAAAGTGTGGGGTTGCTGTTAGTGGCTAAAGAACAAGTGAGGAAAAAGAAGATTGTAATGCCTTTTCTGGGATGTCCAGAGAACCTTTTGTTCAAATGTCAATCCCCATAGATGCAGCATAGCTTTAAGAGAAAGGGAAAGCTGGGTCAAAGACACAAAGGGGGAAGTAGAAGCCAACGTGACGGCAAAAGGGGAAAGGGGGGATGTGTAACAAAGGTGTGAGAAGAGTGAGGACAGAAGTTTGGAGTGTTCTGATTACTGGTTAGATGTTGAGCACACATCCCGTTGTGACACACGTGGAGCAACTGAAACACATGGACACTATAATCTTCTTGTGACACCAGCATGTACAAAGAGAAAACGTGTTCAAGCTTACCCACTCCGTACTTACTACCCAGAGCTGCACTGTCTCTGCTTTGTCATCCTTCTTGTCCAATAATCCCCTCCCCAGGGAGAAGCAATCTGTTTTAGATTTAAAAGAGAAAGGGCCCTGCCTGTATCACGTACAATTAAGCAGCCGTCCGAATGCTTCGGCGTAAGTTTAGAGGTAGAAGTGCTGCCACTGGGGGGTTGTCCCTTTCATCCACTGCGTATCCCGAATGGAGATAATGGGATGGGAGGGAAGGGGGGACGGGAGTTGATGGAGGGGCAAAGCGCATGAATACGTTTCCTCACCCCTCCATCGCGCTCCACAGCTCGACTAATAGAAGCCAGCATGCGTTTGTTTCAGCTCTTCTGCTCCTTTTCTTTCTCTCTCCCCTGGAGCGAACAAACACATTCAGCCTCTGCCAGCACACCGTGCACAGCTAGTGTGTGCATGCACAAGGGCCTGGATGTGTGGACTTGGCCATGTGCTGCTGCTAGCCTCTGGTCCTGTTTGCCCTTATTTGAACAGCTTGACATCACCATGTGGACGAAGAATGGCAGAATGAAGAGTTGCATTAAAGCTTGAGCAACTTTGTTTTTACTGACAAGGTGCAGCTTTGCATGTCACACAATGTCTCCACTTTGTTTTTCTTGAAGTGCCTTAAGCATCTTGAGCTAAGTTGGTTTTCTCCTGTCTCTCGCACATGTTAGGATGATGAATTGACTGCATTCCTTCAACTGTGGCTTAAATGTTAAGGAATGAAAGAATTTCAACTGTGAGCAGCTTGTATTTTAAGTTAATTAGACTTTCAGTAGCATTCATTTTAAATCCCCAGAACCTTTAACCACATTTTAAACAATCAGGATTAAGCTAATTACATTGACGTTGTTGTATGCTTTGTAAAGCCTCCCACTGTGCCAAAGGCAATGGAAAGGAGATCTCCCTTGTGTACAAATTATAGGTTATGTGTCTGTCTGCGTTCAAGTCTTACTGACTCTTGCGTGCTGTGTTTCAGTGAGTGACACATGGTGCATCTGATACCCAAATACACACACATGTGCCCACAGGCATAGACAGAGGGAGCCGAACAGGCACAGGTGCAATCGGGCAAATAGAGTTTTTACGAGTGGTATTGCGTTGGTGTGTCACAGTCATGGAGAATTTTATGGCATTCGGGGTCACGCAGGCTGTTTCCCATGATCTATGTTTGTCTACGGTTTCCAGAGAATATGCCTACACATGCTTCATATTTTAGGGGTGTTTAGTTTCAAGCACCAGAAGCAGAAGCAACACTATACTTAACCGGAGATTGTTGACTGAGATGATACCACTTCAGCCCGAGGAAGTTTCATACTGTGGTTATCAATAGGAATGGAGTTAGTTTGTATTTAATTAATAGAACAATGATTGTATACTAAGATCTTTTTCTGTAACATCTTACTGGTCACTTGACTAAGAAATGTTTTGTATTAGTATTGTATTAGTATTATAGAGGACACTTTATATCATCCTTGAGATCATAGTATGGGTTCTTGTCAAATTCTCTGAACTAACAACGATGACTTAAAAAAAAAAGGTATGTGAACACACTTACAAGTCCACTGAAACCCAGAGCCAGATCTTTCCTAAATCACTTACACTATCTATTCAATTAATGTAATTTTACTAATTCAGTGTTTTAAAGAAAGTTTAAAGTCAGTATTAAAATTCCATGACATTTTAACATCTCTCACTCTTTCACTTTGTCATTCATTCACTTTGGCTTTCATACTTCTTTTCTCACTGCCACTGTGCTGCTTTCATGGAAAAGAAGTCACCCTCTTTATTCCTGACAATTACCTCAGTGGAAAACCATTGAAGCAATTTGCCATAGCCCTCTTTTGTGGTAAAAGGAATAATTTATCTGAGGTATATTTTTGATGTGTCAAAAAGGCATAAAAGCCACCCATGAGTGAGCATGTTGAACTGATGTTTCTGTGTGTGGTAGAATGTAAAACTCTGAAATACAGTGGCAAGTATGTGAACCTTTTGGAATTTCATAGTTTTCTGAATAAATATGTCTTAAAATGTGATCTGATCTTTATCTAAGTCAAGGGTATTGGCAAAAATAATGTGTCTTTTAAAATTCTGATCTTTCATGTCTTTATTGAACACACTCATTTAACATTCAAAATGGCTGTGGAAAAAGTAAGTGAACCCTTAGAATTAATAACTGGTTGCCCCCCACCCCCACCCATCCTGAAACCATTCTGTTGTGGACTTGCTCTGGTGATTTGGGTCGTTGTCCTGTTTCATTACTACCTTCGACACAGTTTCAGCTGATGTACAGACATCCTCACAATATCCTGAAGAATTGTCTGATATACTTGGGAATTTATCTTCTCCTCAATGAAGCTGGCCAGGCCCTGATGCAGCAAAGCAGGCCCAAATCATGACGTTTTCATGATGCTATGCTGTGCCCTTTCTACGCCAGATGTAGCGCTGTGTGTTTTTTTTCCAAACAGTTCAATCTTAGTTTCCTCAGTCCACAAAACATTTTGCCAATACCGCTGTGGAGTGTCAATGTGCTCTTTTGCAAACTTCAGGCGGGCAGCAATGTTCTTTTTAGTAAGTAGTGCCTTTCTTTGTGGTGTCCTGCCGTGGATACCCTGCTTGTTCAGTGTTTAACGTATTGTAGACTCACGAACAGCGATGTTGGCAAGTTCCAGTAATGCCTTCAAATCTTTGGCTGTCATTCAGGGTTGTTTCTTTACCTCATTGATGAGTCTTTGTTGGGCTCTTGGTGTCATTTTGACTGGGTGCCCAGTTCCTGGTAGAGTAGTAACAGTACCAAAGTGTCTCCATTTGTAGACTGGTTTATTTCTAAAGTCTTTAAAATAATTTTTTAACCTTTTCCAGCTTTATCTAAAGCAACAATTCTTGATCATAGCTCCTCTGAAAGCTCTTTTTGGTGATGCATAGCTCACAGAATCCTTGTTCTTCTTGTGCAGAGAAAACTTTTACATTTTTATCAGTCAAAGTAGCTGTAGTCCACATCTCTAAACGTATTATCTTAACAAGACTCGTTCTCAATAAAGACATTATTAGAAAGATTAGATTTAATTTGTGTAATTATTGTTATCCATCCATCCATACTTTTTCTTGCCACTGTAAATAAAATAAAAATTTACACACACACACACACCTTCCAGACAACATTACCCTTGCTGAAGGGTAAATATGCTTTTCCACTTGTAAAACAGAATCTTTTTTGGTTTACGGACTAATTTAAAGGTGTTCATTCAGGATATAAACACTTGAATACATACCACCTCGAAAACAGGACCACATGTATGCATGCTCTCAGACACAAATAAATAGAGGCACTTTTCTCTGTTTCTTAAATGGCCTTGTGCATTATAATCATTTCCCTCACTGGGTATGCAGACCACCTGCAATAATTCCTCTTTGAAGTCCAAGCAAACGGGATTCTTTTAATTAAACATTAAGATACATCCATAATATTGATGGTGTGGCCAGGCCGCTCTGGCACTAAAAGAGTCTCTTACCATCGCGAAATAAAACAAAAAAGCTTTAGTCACTCAGGGTTCACATTACACTCAATATATAAGGCCATTGCTCTTTATTAAAGTGGCCTGCGTGTTCCCCAAACACAAGCACATACCGGTGGATGGGAATCATTTGAAACTATAACATGAAGTTTTATAGTAACATGCACCATTGGCAGATTCTGACTGAGCCTGTCAATGTAGAGACTTAGCTGACCATAAACATGTGGGAACAAAGAGCCAGTGATCTCTCCTCACTCTGCCTTCTGCTTGTTTTTCTCAGTGGAATTTTGTCATAGATCCTACACCAATTTAGGCATTTGGGTCAAACAAATCAGCAGAGTTAAGAGTCTGAAAACACCATGGTTTGAGCCTTTTCCCAGAACGTAGTCAAGCCAAATGAGTGAATGGGACAGAGCTCTCGTTCAGTGGGCTCACGGTGGCTGACAGGCAGGTCTTGGTGGATACAATATTCTGCCCTTGGTCGGCTGGGCACGGTGCTCTCTGACATAGGCCCTCTTTAGTGTGGAAGGGCCTCATCAGTCTTCGTGGCAGCAGACAAGCCAAATTCTCTTGGATTACAGAAATATTTGGACATACCTCCAATATTAATCTAAGGCTTCACTTAATCAGGGAAAAGAAATTTTTCCCTTCTCAAATGAAGTGTGCCCAGTAAAAATGCAGTAAAAAGTCTGGTTCTAACATTAACAGTTCTTTGTCTTAGCTGTGTACATTTTTCATTTACCACTTACAGGTCTGTAAATCTACTGGAGATCTTTGCCATTAATGGCTGTCATGCGGTATAAGTCACCAGCCAACAGAATTTAAACTATGCCATTCTGCTCTCCTTACCATTGTTTCTGTGTAACTTGGCTGCCTTAAAGATGGACTGGGCAAACAGAGGGGTGAGAGAGAGAGAGAATAAAAGGGGATTTGATGTGTTTTGAAATGGCCATTGTCCTTAATAGCACAGGCTTTTATGAATGGCTGATTTACTTTAGCCAGGCATTGCATCTGGTTTAGGTTTGACTTGCATCTTGTTTTGGGGAATGTGAACCCGCTCACCTCCAAGCGCTGTGCGTTAACTTGAACTTGAGCCAAAGTCCAAGGGCAGACACACATCAGTGGTCCAAAAAACCTCTTTGCTCCATAAACTGCTTGTATGCATTCATTGCTGTCAATCGGTGATGCTGACAACTTCTTTCTGTGTCTTTTCTTTTTTTTAAGATTTTCTACCGTCTTTTTGCTTTTATTGATAGTAGACGGTTTTAGACAGTAGTTTGACAGGAAACCAGGCGAGAGAGAGGGGGATGACATTGGGCAAATGACTGAGTAACACCGGGTCTCCTGTGTTCTTGCGAGTGGTCTAAACACCCCCTTCCTGTGTCTTTTCAATACGCCTGTTGTTTTTCAGTGACAACATGCACACGTCCAATACTTATGGAACATAGCTAAAGCCGGAAGCAGCATGTTTCCCATCACTGTAACAAATGCTGTTACCTTCTAACTTCCTCTACAGAGCCCCCTTTACTTAATTTTCTTCTTCCTTCTGAATTTCCCCTCTTAACCCCTGTGTGTGGCTAGCCTCAGGTTGCTGAGGTTAGGTTAAACAAGCCACCATCAAAGCCATATTACCACTCGGGTCAGGGTAGGGTCAGGGTGCAGCGGGGTGTGTGGTTTGAGGCTCTAACTGAAGGGCACAACTGCCAACCAGCCAAATAGTGCTGCCCTGCATGGTTACACAAGCAGCGGCTTTATTATGCTCAGCTTTACTTCGCACACAAAGCACAGCTGTCTCTGCAGCCGTACAAAATCGGAGCAATGCTGCATGTGCCAAAGGAGATGTGAAAGACTTTTTCTGCAACTTGGGGAAAAAAGCATGAAAGCAGAGATTACTAAATCCTGAGGTGCTCTAAAAGTCCCTCGTGTTGATGGCCATTAATCTGAAAATTGCACATCTTTTATGTATCTGCCAGCTGTGAGTCTGCAAACTCCATAGTGGCCTTTTTGTTTGAGGCCTTTGAGCCACTGGGCATTTTATGTTCCTTCCATCCATCCCCAATATTCCTCCCCAGGCTTAACCACAGTGACTACAGCAAAGGCTCATTTAAAGGGTCATTAGTGCTAATCCTCCAAAACAATGAGGAAGAATAAACAATGTGCTTCCCAGTCCCTTGGCCTTGTCTGGGAATAAAGGCCTCTTGTGTGTACAGCTGATGTATAGAAGTACATAAATAAATGATTCATTAAAAAGAAGGCTTTATGAAAATAGATTCTCAAGAAAACCTTGAAATTGGCAGCTGCTTTTCATTCAAGGATTTGGAAAGAATCAAGAAAGGGTGGCAGTAACCAAATTAAAACTCAAAATAGCTTTTGAATGTGCACTTTGTTTCTACTCTTTGCAGATTAGAACACAAAGCAATGTCTAACTGTACTGGCCCAGTCTCTTACTGGCACTTGGCCTGAAGAGTGCCCTAAGGCTTGAGCACTGCACAGATAAGACTTTGTCAGCCATGTTTAGACAACAGAACCCTTAGGACTGAGCTAATTCACTCTTTAATTTTCCAACTTTTATGGTTTAATGCTACTAGAATAAATATTTCTGCACCAGAAAAACTTAACCAACTATCACCTGACTTTTCTGTTTAGCTTATTGTGTGTGTTTGTCAGCCCTTACTTCATCAAATCTCAAGTTATCAAACAGTTTTTAAACAAAACATCAAATGACACTCGGGCCAGACTGTTAAAGTTTGAAACCTATTTAAATAGGAAACTAGAGATAAGATGGGTAAAGCCTAACACTTACCTCGACACAGTGGAATTCTCACTTAGCACATACCATATATAGTATCACTGAAGCTGCTCAGGATTTCTTTTACTGAAATTGACAGCTGTCAAATTATTTATGTGTGCCATTAATAGAAATCCTTCTGCTCATAACTGAACTTCCGATGACCCCAAGCTAAAAGTGGATGAGGTGAAATTGAGTTAGGATGAGAGGTTACTTAAAGGACAAGGGGAGGTTTACTCTCATTTCTTGCTCTCATAACTTCAATCTACATCCTGTTGGCCATTATGCATAGCACTTTATTAATCTTGCCATCTCAGTCATTCCAGACAGTGTAGCTATTGATGCCACTAGGACTAACCACATCATTGCCACAAGGTTTGCATCCCATTTCAACAATGAAGCTTCTTGTCTGTTTTCTCAATTCTTTTCTTTGCAACAACAGGCTATTGCTGTAAGCCACCAGTATGTTAAATTGAATTTGCAATGGGTGCTAACATGACAGTAGTCCTCTGACCAGTTTACAGCAGTGAAGACTCGAATCCACATTTGTTCTACGTTAGTATTCTCTCTTTTCATGGGAGAGAACTTTGTGAGTGTCTTATGAGGTTCTGCATGTCACTGGATGCTTGTACAGTAGTTTGTGTTGTGTCTAATTCCAAGTGCGGTCCTGTGCACTCTGCCACCCTGCACTGGAGGCTTGTTTGTCCAAACGGCGCCAATGTTTGCACAGGGTTTTTGTGATGACTGGATGGCTGGTCCTGTCGGTCTGAAACAGAAGGGCTTACTATATAGGGCCAGTTTGACACATATTGAATTAATTAATAGGATTAATTAAAACACCTGCTGCTCTCCCATGATGTTTTGAAAATGAATATATATTTAAGATATGGTTGTTATTTATTTGGGACTAATAGTATAATTGAGCTAAGTCTATAGATAGAGCCATAGCCCAGTTGGGTGTTACCAGGCTCAGGTGTCCTCAACCTGCTGTGTGTTTTCAGGCCATTAAGTTAGAATAGAGAACAGTATGGGGCCACTCAGTGGGTTTGCTGTCCATAAGGCACGTTTCCACAGACAGTGACGGAAGATTCATTATTGCAGCTTCATGCTTCGTCACACACCCAAAAGCATATTTGCTGTAGACTATGCTTATGTGATTCTCAACAGCACTGTACTGACTGTCGCTTGTGCAAAAGTAAAATCTACTGGAGCCATTGTTCTATCTTCTAGACAGGATGTTTAGGCGTTCATGGTCACCCCGTGACTGCAGAAGAGAGCAAGAGGCTTCAGTGGTAATCTGTGATTGGCGACAGTGCCATTGGGGTTAATGTAGCGGAACCCTCTCTCCGCCTCTGTTCCCTCTTACACCCTCCCCCCCGTGTGGTCCCATCCTCCCCACCAGCCCTCTGTCACGCTTGACTCACCAGGGGTTGACTTTTGAGTGACAGGTGAAAGGCGCCCTGTGATTGGCTCATGCCACAGAGTGGCTGTGGGTGTTTGAGAGTGGTCAGCCAATAGTGGTCTCTCGACACAGTTGGCCGAACAACCGCTTTTTAGTTGGAGATGGAAACTTCCCGTGTGAGACAGTGTTATAGGACAGAGAGGAACGAGTGAAACGCAAGAAAAGTAGAGAGGGTTGTAGAAAAAAGCAAATACTATGAGATTTGGTGGATTCTTTAAGGTGAGATTGATTCAGAACTGGTCAGTTAATGCTATAAATGTATATTGTGATAAGTTTTTCTGTTACTTAAAAAACCTTGAGATGAGACAGCTTTTATGATTTTCAATAGAATCTTTTAGCCTCATGTTTATCATGGTCTTTTTTGTTTATAATCTAAATATTTTTTGCTTTGAACAGTTTACTGAGGTATTTGGATGTATTTTACTGTTGTCTTAACCTTTTTATTATATCATAAGGACTAACACTAGATCATATGAAAGACTTGAGAATCTCTTCAGACCACTGTCTCTCTCTTTTCTGCTTAATGCCTTGTTTTAATGCCTCCATGTCCTTTCCCCTCCTGTCACAGGCAGCCGTAACGAGGGGACCTGCACGAGTGTGAGTGAGTGGCCTGGCTAGACCTTGACTCCCTCCCTCCAACTCTGCAGTAATCCCCAGCTCTGCCCATCCTGTCTGCTGTCTCGGGCACCATGCTGATGCAGTGGCTGGCCTGGTTGGCCCTGCTCTTTCTGGACTGGTCTCCTGGAGGCTTTGCCTTCACCACCACCAGGTCCCAGGGACTAAGGGGTCGCATCCAGAGAGACCGCAGAAACATCCGGCCCAACATCATCCTCATTATGACTGACGACCAGGATGTGGAGCTGGGTAAGGCTGGCACATTTCCTACTCTTCCCCAAACTCCATTTAGTGTTTGTTTCATTTGGGCTCCAATTCTTTCTTGCTTTAAAAAATAAACTTTAGTATACACTGTTCATTCCCCTTTATTTCTGTCTTTGTGAGTGTTGGAATAGGTAGTTATGTGGTTGTCCTCCTAACATGAAATATTAAACGGAGGCCATAAGCCAGAGCAGAATGGCCATCTGGTCTATTAACATAGTGAATTATAATTATTTTGCCACTCAGAGGCTTCAAAACATTGAGGCTTCTTTGTAAAAACTAAGCAAATGTTTTAAAAATCTATCCAATAAACAAGCCAAAATGTAATGACACACTTGTACCGTACATTTTTACCAACACAGTACTGTTATTAAAGATCATAAAAGACTGAAGAATAGTAGCGCTCATAACTGGTTTCACTGCTCTTTTTTCAGGTTCTTTACAGGTGATGAATAAAACTCGTAAAATCATGGAAGATGGGGGCACTAGTTTCACCAACGCCTTTGTCACCACCCCTATGTGCTGTCCGTCACGGTCCTCCATGTTGACGGGCAAGTACGTACATAACCACAACACCTACACCAACAACGAGAACTGCTCGTCTCCTTCCTGGCAAGCTCAGCACGAACCACGTTCTTTTGCTGTCTACCTCAACAACACCGGCTACAGAACAGGTAGGTGATATCTTTCCACATCAACACTGCCATTTGTTGTCATTGCATACAAAGGTAGAATGTAGACATTGTCCTGACACTGGTGTTGGTCAATGCACATTTCACTGTAAGCCCCTCTGCCTACCCGTCTGTTGGCTGTGAGAAATGCAAACATGGTGAGCGTGCCAGGTCGCTGTCAAGTCTCATCAGACAGTGTCCGTGTAAGGGATGGGCAGGCGTTGCATTGAGCAGCTCAGTGGGGTCCTGTGAGCTGAAGCACGGCCTGCGGTTTTTCAAGTCTGCAATTAGCCTTCTCTGGGACAGGCTGGCTTTTTGCCCAGTGAGAATGCAGTGCTGTGAAGTCTGAGAGGAAAAAAGGCAGATAAACTCACGCAGACTCTGGAGTTATAGACATATGTGACCTATGATTGTCTTTTACAACTTTCTTCTTTTTTCCCCACAGCCTTCTTTGGCAAGTACCTCAATGAGTACAATGGCAGCTACATTCCACCTGGGTGGCGCGAATGGGTTGGATTGATCAAAAATTCCCGCTTCTATAATTATACTGTCTGTCGAAACGGTTACAAGGAGAAACATGGTGCTGATTATGCTAAGGTATGTGTTCCCATCATTTCTTTTAAAAGCGGTCTATTAACTCAATCATTCATTTGTTTTCTCTGCGTGACTTAATATGAAGACTGTGCATGAAGAAATTGAAGGTTTTGCTGTACTTCTAAATACAGACAGTAGTGCAGTTTACTTGCAACATTATGATTGATGCTGGCAGGGATTTTCATCTGAGAATTAGAGGGAATGAGCTGACTCAACATGGTGTCTATGAAGCATCCATTTATTATGATACACTTCAACATTCAGTTGCTGTAAAATTTAAACATCCTGTCTTTCTTCCCATTCTCATCTCAAATTAACACTTTGACTTATTTTGTGGTAGTAACCCAGTTTTACAAAATTGTTACGTTGGTCTGACACTTTGATGACTACGATGTCCCGTTTGTGCCTCTGGATGGCATCAATCGTCAGCTTTCTCCAAGTATTTCATAAATAGTCAGTTTATTTTCATAGTGGTGTGCTAAGATCTCCTTTGGACATGGAGAATCTACAAGGAAGAGTTTGGATATATGTCAAGAAGGCCTGTCTAAACGCTGCACACCCAAATGTTAGCACTGCTGTTCCTGTGCCAACTTGGACTGAGGTGCAAACTTACTCACAAACTGAGGTGTATACTGAGTAAGGACTTGGTCAGCAGATTATGGTTCACAGACCAAATGGACACTATTTGCTATTGACTGTCAAAAACCATGAACCTGCTACTGCTGCTAGACCCAAAGCAACTCCTCTTGAGGCCTGCATGGTGAGAAAGAGGTGCTCTTCCACAAAGATTGTAGCTGCCCTACGAAACCCCTTATAATTTAAAGAAGCAGCAGCACTGCAATTCTAGGACCCATCAGATTTTCCGTTCCTGGGATAAGTTCACTAAGTTCACAGAGACCAAGGACTTTTATTTGACATTTTGATTCAGGATTTGTTCCATTTATGCTATGTAGGTCGGGCAGCTGGTCTGGTGAGCTGTGTTGAGTTAGAATCCTCAGGTGCTATCTCAAAGTGATGGGAAATCAAGCTGCTCCATCAGACACTTTTCTATATTGGCAATGAAAATATGAAGGTTGTAAGTACAAATGTTTAAATGAATGAATGTGAAACGCCACATCAATAAGTCCAATCAAATATCATCTACAAAAGCTTGTATACTGTTTGACTCTAATGCATTTACAGGTTTCTGCTACTCTCCATGACACGGTCACTTCTTTTTGACCTGCCAGAACCCTTAGCAGCAGTTGCTCAGATTATGGAGAGTTGGCAACACTCGGCAAATATGGCACGATTTTGTCATGTGCACGCAATCAGCAGCCTTCATAGCGATGTGCAGCAACAGGCCATTAAAGCTGGCCTGTCTATAACGCTCTATTAATAGAGACAGGATGCATCAGCCAAACCCACTTCTGACATTTCAGGGAAATCACCCTTTCCCCTTTCATTCAGAACCTGGCACTCCCTTCCGTACGTTGTATGCCAGGCAGCAGCAGTGGCATGCCAGAACTACAGGTAGTATGGCTAATCTACTGGAAACTTGGCATACATGCTATTATGATTTTAGTTCAGGGTGTGAGCTATTGTACTGTATTAATCGCACTCCACTAGAACTTGATAAAACACCATGTCTGTGGGTTGTTTAATGTAACCATTTCCTGTATCTGAACCTTTTTAAAGTATTGTCTTGCCCTCTCATTGTTAATTACATGGAAATATGAACGGGGCACTGTGGATTTTAGCAGCCCTGTGATTTTCCAATATACTGTAATGTAAACAACGCATCACTCAATGTTGCTCATTGCTTTGGTGATGCCTGGGGCTTTTTATATTTAGCATTTATCGTATCCAATTCTCATTACATTATAACCCAAAAGTCTGGGTGCTTTAAATCAAGTTGAAAGCAAAAGGAGCCATGTTGCAGGAAAATGTACAGAATCAAATGATGAAAGAGGATGGATACAATGGGAAGAGGGTGGGAGCCGTCATAACAACATGCCATTGAAGGCACCGGGCTTCTCTCACCATCAAGCCGTGTCACATTCAATAGTGCAGAGATTCACTGATGGGGCAACAGTCCATGTACTGTATACACACACTTGGATTTACACGCACAGGCAGACTGCCAGCTGTTGACTCGACAGATTGGTGCTGTAGTGCACTCAATGGCCCCAGTTCATACTTGCTGGCCCTCTCGATTTATTTGAAAATTACTGGAAGAGAAAAACAACATGTCACAGTGATTGAATGTTTTGCTGTAAATTACTTTATCAATGCCTGGGTTGTGCATTTTCAACAAACAGCCTTTTACTTGAAGTCATTTTTAGCCCTGTCTCACCTAGTAAATGTAATCGGGAGTGTTTTTTCTTCTCTTTCAGGACTATTTCACAGATCTGATCACCAACGACAGCATCAACTTTTTCCGCATGTCCAAACGGATCTACCCTCACCGGCCTGTGATGATGGTTATCAGTCACGCCGCCCCTCACGGCCCAGAGGACTCAGCACCACAGTATGCTGAACACTTCCCCAATGCCTCTCAGCACATGTAAGCTACTCTCAAGATCATATTATACCACAGACTCAGCAGGGATCCTCAAGACCCATATTTACTGTGTAATCCACTGCTGCTGCTTTATAGATCCACCTTGACTCTAATGATTTTGTGTATCTAATGATATTACAGCAGGCATGCCTCTCCAACCCCAGTGATGACAGCCTGCTGGGAAGCTGCTAGGGCTAGTGTGAAATCAGAATGATTTATTGTCCCAGGAATAGCTGGGAAAAATACCAGGATGATGATCAGAGATGTTTTTTTTTATATAAATAGTTACAATTATGCCAAGTTGGCTTACCCTGACCCTCACCATGTGACAGTGCAGAAGTAGTCTGGAACGCTCCATGGCAACATGCCCTGCCAGCGCTTGGTGGGACCTACAATATTCTCCCAGGATGCACTACTGCCACTGCATAGGAGACCATAGCAAACTAAGATTCAGTTGAAATGGCTATATAACCTGGAGTAGTGTTGTCACGATACTGGAATTTTTAACTTCGATACGATACCTTCAAAAATATCAATATTCGATACCATTTTTGATACCGAAGGGAAAACAACTGTCACAATATAATTTTTTTTATTTTTTATTTAAAGATAAATATAACATGTCTAGGCCTCTCAGATTTTCATACATTCAGAAACCAATACTGCAAGTAAAAAACAAACACTTGTATTTTCAAGTAAAATCCAAAGCTCAGCTGGTATCAATACCTCGGTAAATGAGCATGTATCGTTTGAGATATTTCAGTCGATATTTATCAAAATATTGTTATTTTTGACAACACTAACCTGGAGTATCAGGATATGCTACCATCTAGAACATAGACCTCAATCTTTAGTCCTTTAGTACATGTATATGGTGAAAAGTTACTTAAAGTTGCTTTAAATTTCTTTACTGTCACAAAGAATATCCAGTCCTTTACTTTGGTGTCAACTCATTTAAAGCATTTTCTCCCTCTTTGTCTAGTCCATATCAGTCAGTAGTAGCGCCAGAAACAGAACTGAGAGTAATACATTGTGTGCTTTGGAACACCCTTCTAGACTCGATGAAAGGAGGCCGCACTCGATCCCTTGGGTGACTAAAAGAGGGTTGCCCCAGCGACTGTGTAGGTGCAGTGTGTGTTGTCTGTGGTTACTGTGGCAGCACAGGTTGTTGTGCTGCTGAGTGGGTGTATGTTTTGATATTTGTTGGCAATGCAGTTCTATAAAATATGTGGAAAACTTTTGCAGGATAATGTCATGAAGCTATTTGTTTTATAGATATGTTTTTCTACACGGTTTGTATGTTTAATAAACTTTTACCCTGACACTGCTGCTTTTTCTGGGTAGACGTGATGGCAGAATTCTCAGGATCTGGAAGAGACAGCGTGGCAGCAAAGGAGTCACCTCATAAATCAAATGAGTCTGTACTTTTGACAGCAACAATAGCAGGGGAGCGTTTAGTGTTAATGTTATTAACATTCTTTACTGAAGTTTTTTTTCATGTTGCATATTAGATCCTTGGAAGTTTCTTACCCCCTATAGATGGACAACCTTAGTTGTAACTTGAGGGAGCGCCCGTAACCCTCATGGAGTTTAAAAATTTTTTTTAAGGTCATGCGGTAGACTGGGGTGAACAACAGGCTATGGGCTGCCATTATCCAGACCTAATACCACAAACGTATATGTGACAGGTGGCAGGTGTGACCTCACCTATGGACTTGCTTCAATCCACTGACCCCTGCATTCCTAGTTCGCTGTTGCCCAGGGCCCCATACCATGGTGGCCTATTGCCAAGAGACGGGTCCCTTTGTGGAGCTTATTAGACCGCCTGGCTAGGTGGGTGAAGAGTTCACCTCTCACAAAGCAGGCCTGGGGAGGGCAGAAAGCAGGGCAAACCCCTCTCAACACAGGTCTTCATTAAGAGTCATTGTGCTTGTTCTAGTAAGAGGCCAAAAGAGTTTGATTTTTAATGGGATTTAAACTAAAATCAAATATATATTTAATATTTTAGTATTTCTATTGTATTTTGTATTGGCTAGTCTTTTAAGCCTTAACTTAACAGACAGGTGATGGGCTTTTCTTGGCTCCACTGTCGTCTCCCCAGTTGCTGTTTATCCACTCTCGTTATTCCCCCATTTCAAATGACCATGACTTATTGAGTTTTGATCCAGAAGTTGTTGCAAACTTGACTTTAGAGCCTATTATTTTCTTAAGCCTGTGCCAACCCACAGATGACTTGCCTGTGCCAAGAGCACAGCGCAGCGAGGAGAGTCTCGTCTGTGTGCGAGGAGAGGGATGTTTAGTAGAAAGGTGTGGAAAAACAGCTAAGGCAGTAGCTGCTCAGTATTTAGCCATTTCCTTCAACAAACAGAGCAGCCATTGATGCGTGTCAAAATGTTGTGGACAAATGTGGCACCTGTTACTCCGCAGTAGTTTGTTAAATGTAGCAGACAGGTGTTTCTTGAAAGAGATATGTTAACATGCACCTGAATGAACACCTGCTAAGATCGTGTGATATCTGTGTTACTTTGTACATGTACAAATCTATTTACAAACGTTTCTGTCCCCTAGAACACCGAGCTATAACTATGCACCAAACATGGACAAACACTGGATCATGCAGTACACAGGGCCCATGAAACCAATCCATATGGAGTTCACAAACTTCCTTCACCGGAAAAGGCTGCAGACGCTGATGTCTGTAGATGATTCAGTACAGAAGGTACATCTTTTAATTGTGATGTTAAGGCCTATTGAAAATGTACAGCTCTCGCTTTAAAATATAGCTCATTCAAATTGTTATTTTCTTCCTCAGGTGTTTGAGATGCTGGAAGACACCGGAGAGCTGGACAACACTTACATCATCTATACTGCAGATCATGGATACCACATAGGCCAGTTTGGGCTGATTAAGGGCAAATCGATGCCTTATGATTTTGACATCCGTGTTCCATTTTACCTTCGAGGACCAAATGTGGAGCCAGGCGCAGTGTAAGTCAAAGTCACAAATTCTCTTCACAGCATCTCTAAGTTTACATTAACATTTTTGGGGAAAAAACCACTACTTGTCATTTTCAGTAATTTTGTTTCATTAAGTAAACTCTTTGTGCATGCACTTCATCAGAAACCCTCATTTGGTGCTGAACATTGACCTGGCTCCCACTATTCTCCACATCGCTGGCCTGGACCCTCCTCCAGACATGGATGGAAAGTCCATCCTTAAGCTACTGGAACAAGAGAGGACTGGCAATAGGTTTGTACAGCTATCATGCCAGATTATAGTGGACTTGATTTACAGTAATTACATAGCATAGAGGTGTTTTCAATGTTGGAACACTGTAGCTGTGTGCCTGACATAATATTTCTCATGGTAAGTGGACTGTTCTTGTGAGTTGTATAATCTTTGTGCATTTTGTTTTCCCAGATTCAAACCCAACCGGAAACCCAAAGTCTGGCGGGACACATTCCTTGTGGAGAGAGGGTAAACTGGAGTTTTTTCTTTTTCTACACCGCAGACACATCCATGTCATTTTGGAGAATAGTGTGTCAAACATACCTGACAAAACATTTGAGGCGACCCAAAATGTGTGAGACTCAGTGCACAATCTGACATTTCCCGACCATGGCGGATTTGGAAGGCTGCGTGAGTGGAAGAGGTTAAACTGTTCTTTGGTAAAGCTATACATGGCCTGCAGATTATAAAAACGGATAAAAGCCCTGTTGACACATGTGTAACCATTGTGTTTGATAATTTACAAGAAAAACAAGCAGATTTTTTTAATCTTACAAATACGTCTTGCATATATTAAATATTAAATAGGAGACTAACCCTGACTTGGCCTGCGGTTTGTGAATGGCGCAGACAGGCGGGAGATACATTTCAGTAACATGGTAAAACTAGACACATGCAAAATAAACAAAGGTTAGCCAAACCCAGGATGATGTTACCTGAGGAATGGTTCCCTCTCAGTCCACTGACACAGGACTTGTCATTAGCTTCTCTAGTGAGAATCGCAGCTACCACACTCGAGACAATACCCCACACAGTTCTGTGTGTGTCCCCCATTCTGTAGCGTCTGTAGAATATAAAGCTGCCAATTCGACAGCAAGCCTTTGCATAGTCGAGACATTAGGCTGTGCGGCTGCAGTGGTTACTAGAAATCCTACAGCTTAGAGATGACACAGTTTTCATGTGATAAGTGAAAAAACAGTGCTGGAAGGAACAAAGGAACCGTAATACTGATTGCGAGTGGTTCTAATAATTAGTTTTTTTTTTTCACTGTATGTCACGTTTGGATACAGCTGCTGTTTCCCCTCAGCTGTCATTTCCTTACATATTTTTTCCCAAATTGCTTCCTGACGCATTCTAGCCGCTCAAATGCCAGCAACTGCGTCAATGTCTGACACATTTCCAATAAAAGATTTATTTTTTTAAATGCCATTCATCCAGCCCCCTTTGTTTTGTCTGACAATAGGCCTAGCTGCTCTGTGGACTGTTTAATTACAACAGTACAACTACAGTAAAACATTGGCTTGTGGTGGTCTTAGCACTTTACCCCACACTCCCAACGCAATCCCACTGTTTATTAAAACCCTTTTTGCTGTACCCGCCGCTGACATGCGAGTTTTCTTCCAGCGCTTCTCAAGGCTAATGTTTTACTTGTGTAATGATGTATGAATCAGTATCCTCAAATAACCCTATAGTACTGCTCCATTGAGCCAATAAAGTTCAGATTGACAGCTGGGACTGACTGTTTTGTATGAGAGCATGCTTAAATGCGACATAATGCAGCCATCAGGGAGTGACATAGACGGCAACTGTTGGCTTTTTAATCGCCTTTGGCTAAAGGCTACAGGCTACAGCCAAACCCGTGTGTGAGCATTGGCTGTTTTCCCTTGGAGCACTGTGGTAAACAAGACTGGACAAGACAACAGGCCTGCTCTTGAATCGCACCGCTTGTTTTCTTTTTTTCACTTTGTCACCGTCATTCTGAGCTAAGAGCCATGTTGGCACAGAGCTAAGGATAAAGCCGGGGATAGGGAGGTTTGGCATTGGCTTAGCGCAGTCTGGCCAGGCCTTGTTGGTGGCACATGAGGAGGCGACAGGGGAGTTGTATGCCATGCCAACCTGGGGTCAAACAGCTTGGCATGAACTGAGCGCTGGTGTGAGACCCAGACTGTAACAGATGAAGCGTTTTAAAGTTTTAAAAACAGGAAACACTTCTATGCTCTCTTTGTAGATAATAGTAGATCTTAAATGAGTCTTCAGTTGATTGATTCCCTTCCTCTTCTGTTCATGCAGAAAGATCTTGAGGAAGAAGGATGACTCAGTGAACACTCAGCACACCAACAGTCTGCCTAAGTACAAGAAGGTCAAAGAGACATGCCAGCAGGCGGAGTTCCAGACGCCATGCGAGCAGCCTGGACAGGTAAAACAAACACACACCCATAGCCATGAAGTGGATTTATATCTTCAAATTGTTGTGAACAAAAAGAATCTCCTCCTTTTCTATTCATTAGTGTTTTCTCTTCCTGGACGTAATGCCTACCACTCTTCCATGTGACCTTTGTGCTTGTTCCAGCTGTTGCCTGTTGAACTTTCCTCCCCAGCCGCAAATCAAATGGCCATGTAAAGAACATCAGTTGGCTCGTAATTGGACCCATTAGCGCTATTTTGTGGTTCAGGCATTTTTTTTGTACTCCTCTTTAATCTAGGCCCATTAATTTTCTGGCGACCGAGTGTTACAGTACGTGGCCTTTGGAGCGCACGGTCCAGAACAATACAAATTGCTACAAGTCTGAGGTAGTGTTAAATCACACACTGAGCTTTTGAGTGGCTTACTAATCCGATCCAGACCCATTTTATAGTTAAACTGTGCTTTTGTAAGTTTTTAAGGCAGCGGTAGGAAAATCACAGCTTAATCAATAGACTGTGCACTTGGAATGTTTTCATTGAAATTGTAAAAGTTCCAGCACCTGTAAAAGTGAATAAGAAATGTCTCAAAATATATTGTAATTGCGGCATTAGATGCAGCATTAAACAAAGTATACGTCATATCTGGCATGATTTAACACAACCTCCCAGTAAGCACCCTAAAAGGCAGTAAAGCAGGAGAAAATGGCTCTATGTGCAGCTGCTAAGTCTTTATTGTTTCCTCTTTCTGTCTCTCCCATTGTAGCAAGTCTCTTCTTTTAGAAAATGAGGAAAGTCATATTGAACCACAGTATGGGAACATTTTCTAAAACATATTTTAATCAGGGCAATAAACTTGAGAGAGAATACAAAATGTGAATCCTTTTTTACTATGACCACAAAATCTTTGGTTTGGACACATTCTTCAAGGGCACTCTGTCCCGAGCTGCTGCGGTCATTTGGATCTTGACCACATGATAAAAAAGAACGTGTTTGTTGGAGGCATGTGACTACTCACTAGGGACAGAGAGCAAGCTCTGTCACTGTGCGCTGTAGGGGACATTAAAAACAATGGAGGGACTGTTTTGTATGGCATGATGTCTCGTTTAACTACTTCTTGCTCTTCTCGGCTGCTACATCTGTGTTTTCTCAAATTTAAGTGGAGCTTTATGACATTAAAATGCATCTGTCTCCTTTGCTTCTTGGTGTAACAGCTCCGTTTGGCACCCGTTTTCTCTCCTTCACTGAGTCTACCACATGAATCCTGATATGCCTTACGAGACTTTTTTTTTTTTGGTTTTGTTTTTATAAAGACCCTCTTTCCCACACTTGCCCCTGATCATCTGCACTGCTCTCAGGCAGATGTGTTTCTTCCATTTATACAAAACATCACCCAAGACATTCTCCTAAGTCCATTAGCTTCGACTCTCATTGCCTGCTGGGAATAAATGTTGAGTAAGACATACACGAGAGGATTCAGGACAGTGCGTGGCAATGTCTTATGTTTGTCTGACGCACTTGGCTCTGGCAGTGTGAGACAAAGGGGTTTCCACACGGAGCTAAATCATTTCATGTGGTCAGTTTGGTTTATCTTCTGTGAAGCTGTTGGACGCTGTTCTCTTGCACTGGCGGAGAGTTTGCTGATATTTCTGTTTGATTTTCTGTCCAATGTTTTTTGGAAAAATCATTACAAAACAAAAGCTTTGCGTGAAATCTGAGATTTCTTTTTTGTTATTGTTCTATAACTAGCTGTATCAGAAAATCTATTCAGCTCTGGTAGTATCTAAGTCATATCCTACAAAACGGATTACAATCATCTCTGGAGGGTCTCAGTTGCGGGGCAGAAATTGAGTTAAAGAGGGACAGATATTTCATGTGGGAATGTTTATTTTCTGGTTGTAACTAGCGTTGGTGTGTGTTGACAGAAGTGGCATTGCGTGGAGGAGATCACAGGCAAGTGGCGGATACAGAAGTGTAAAGGTGGCAATTTGAAGGAGGGATCCAGGAAGAAGGCCCGCAGTCTGAAGCCCCGCAGCAGCTACGACGACAGAGAGCGAGGCTGCGACTGTGACAGTGCTCTGTTAAAACAGTCCAGAGCTGACCGCCGTTCTCAGCGCCAATTCTCCTCTTCTTCTGGCCAGCGTGAGTACATGCGCTAAAGATAATCAGAGCTGAAGCAGTGGTTTATGAGGGTCTAGTAAAGGGTGGACAAATTCAGTTAATATTCTTTTCCTTATCCTGATGTTGGCCTGGCAGCAGCACTTACTGAAGAAGAGTTTTTATGTAATGGATTATGATTTAACTTTGTTGACAATGCTTGTGTTATGTTTTATTTGTGGTTTGAGGCCCTCTAGTGGAGCTTCTAAAACATGCAACTGAAGCATTACCTTCTTTTTAAATGCAGGTTTTCGCCCACGATTTGTCCACACCCGTCCCGCCAGGTCTCTCTCAGTCGAGTTTGAAGGCCAGATTTACGACATTGACCTCCAGGCAGATGACCAGTCAGCTGTCCGCCGCCGCGTCATCTCAAAGCGCCACTACAACCCAGATGATCCGGGAACTGACGACGGCTCAGAGGAGATGCTGGCAGATGATACCAATGCTGTAGGATACCCCAACTCTGTCAGAGTCACCCACAAGTAAGTCCACCAAAATCATCTTTACCAGAAATTAAAACGGTGTATGACATATTCCATATTTTGTGTAGGTGTTACATCTTGATGAATGACTCTGTTCACTGTGAGCGGGAAATCTACCAGTCTTCCAAAGCTTGGAAGGACCACAAGAGCTATGTGGACCAAGAGGTCAGTATCCGTTAAATTTGCTATATGCGTTATCTTTTTCGTTTTTGTTTGAGAGGTAGTAGTAACTCCTGTGTGTGTGTGTGTGTGTCCCCCGTGTGTGTGTGTGTGTGTGTGTGTGTGTGTGTGTGTGTCCCAGATTGAGGCACTTCAAGACAAGATCAAAAACCTTCGTGAAGTGAGAGGTCATCTGAAGAGGACACGGCCTGACGAGTGCGACTGTGGCAAGAAGAGGTGAGGACTTTAAACATACCCCAAAATACTTCCATCTATAGGCTTCAATATTCCTTCGTCTCTCTTTCTGTTTATAAAACCAGCTATTTTAGCAAAGGAATCAGAAACAAGGCAGAGAGATTGAAGAACAGAAAAGATCAACTCCATCCATTTAAGTGAGTTTCTTATCCACTTTAATGCTAACTTGTCCTGTATCATCATTAATATTTATACCATATCAAGCACTCATTAGAAAACCGTCCATGTGACCTTTTCAAGTATGTGTTTTGTGATATTTAGACCTAAAAGATGCATGTATATCTTTGTGTGACAACACATGAATGACTTTATATTGTACATTTTTTTTTTCTGTAAGTGATTGAGCCCCATGCAAAGATATCATGACTCAACAGTCAGTGCCTGAAACACAGGGATGGTCTTGCAGCGGGAAACATTAGGAAGAGATTATAGCAACACAAAGCAGCTGTCTAACAAGTGCCTGCTGTCTTTTGGAGGAGACGGAACGAGAAGGGACAGTAGCTAGAATGTCATTTCAGACACAATTAGACGTAGCAACGCATTTCTTTTCTTTTGCGTCATCAGTGTCTCCTGAAAGTCCCCCTTTACAGATGTTCTTCTTCAGCAGCTTCCAAGCATCGGAGAGGTCCAGGCTGATGTCATGTCTTTTCTTTTGTCCAGCAGGGAGGCCACTCACGAGCAAGACGCCAGGGTGCAGTTGTACAACGAAATCCGGAGACGCAAGAAAGAGAGGAAGGAGAAGAAGCGTCAGAAAAAGGGGGATGACTGCAGTCTGCCTGGCCTTACGTGCTTCACACATAACAATGACCACTGGCAAACTGCTCCTTTTTGGACTAGTATGTGTTTACAGTTCTACTTTGTTTGTTGTTTTAACTTTAATTAGTAGTATGTTACAAATGTGTCTGTCTTCATGCAGTGGGAGGGTTCTGTGCGTGCACCAGCTCCAACAACAACACTTACTGGTGCCTGAGAACCATTAACGAGACGCACAACACGCTGTTTTGTGAGTTTTCCACAGGCTTCCTGGAGTACTTTGACCTCAACAGTGACCCGTACCAGGTGGGTGAACATCTGCCTTCGTCCATTCTAATCCTGTCCATCTGTATTTTCTCCTATAAAAACCCACACACCCCATTAAAAATGATAATGCACTTTCTTTGCAGCTGACTAATGCGGTCTATAACATGGAGAGGGAGGTGCTAAACTCACTTCACACTCAACTGATGGAGATGAGGAGCTGTCAAGGGTCCAAACAGTGTAGCCCGCGTCCGAAAGGCCTGGATACAGGTAGAAAAATGCAAATAGTCTTTTTATAAATGAGGTGTTTCAGCGTATGTTTCACTGGTTCAGTTGTAGTAATGCCAACAATGACTAAAACAGAATCAAAAGAAAAAGGTTTACACAAGAAATGTTCATTTGAGCCAAAACTGTAATAGAAGATACATTACCTTTTTTCTACTAGTGTTCCATTCTCACTGGTGTGTCTTTTTGCATGTTGCATGTGAATGTGGACCAGCCACCATTTCAGGTGGAGCTCACAGTATGTGTTGTTTGAATGTGAATGTGTTTATTTTTTTTCTTAAACCAGCACTTTCTGCTCTCTTGGAATCTGTCTCGTCTGTCCACACAGTTGAGTTTGCCCTTCTTTTGAATTTCATCATTTGTAGTACAGTCCCGTCAAACGGCTGTATGTCCTATCCTTATTCTCTCTTTGTTGCTACACAGTGTTAGAGATATTATTTGGAGAGTGTTGTCAAAGCTGTCATTTCATTTGAAACATTCCTGTCATTTGCTGTAGTATTTTTACGAGCACCACGTGGACCAAGTGTCCCTCAGAGCAGAGATCCCTGCAGTTGTAGGTGGTTAATAAGTAATGACACAATGACCTAAGTGTTGTGGCACTGGCCACGTTAATTATGTCCCGGGGATAAAAAACCTCATGTGTGTAATTACCAGCTGGGGAAGGGAGCTGTGGAGCAGCCAAGCTGCACTGTGAAATCTGACTGTGTTTCAGTGCTGGCACGCTGGACTTGTCATTAGCATGCCAGCACACTTCACATAGAAGTCAAAAATCTTTTAGGCTGCCCTTGAATGGGTGCAACGCCAGGTCTGCAAACCAATCAAATGGCTCTTGCGGTTCCATCAAATGATGTTTGTACTGGAAGAGTTGATTATTAAAAAGTGAAATGGGTCTAACAGTTACATTTATCTATTTGTGGAGTGTGACTTAACCCTCATTATCATCTCGGTGAATAACCTTGTGTTTTACTTTGGAAGGAAAACCCTGTTGAACTCTGCAACTCGACTTCAAACATCATTTCTCCAGCCAATCACTCTTTCCCAGTCTCTCTTCTCCACTCTTCTTATTTTCCAATAATTGCATTTCTCCCTAAGGAGTAGCAGCTGTGCATGAAGAAATCTCAAGTGTGGTGATCTATTTATTTCCCTCACACATCTGTCTGAATCAAAGCGTTTAACAATCAATTGCTTTTATTTTTCTGATCAGGAGGTAAAGATGGAGGAAGCAATGAGCCACACAGGTATCCACCAATTTATTTTGTTTTCTTCAGTGGCTTCTCTTTAACACCTGCATGGGCTGAATTGCCTCATTTCCACTAATATGCATCCATGGAGTGTTGCTTGATCTGTGGCTGCATGCTGGTAACATGCTAACAAATCCTAACATGGATTATGTTTTTGTTTCATTTTGAGCAGCTTCATTTGTTCTCCTCTCTTCCACTTCATGTTCCCGGCCAGTCACAGTCTACACACAGTGAAGCCTTTAAAGCCTTTGCTTGTCAGATATTAAAATATTAAAGCTGGTGCTAAAATAGCATGGTCAAAAGCATTACATAATGAAGTCCTGTAGAGGTTGCTGAATAAATGCATCCCCTTGAAATTCAACCAGACATAAAGTGCACGACAATGCATGACATCAAATCATTCCTTCAGCTTAAAGCTTAAAGGAATAGTGACACATTTTTAATTCTCAAATGCATATTGACTTCAGTTGTCATCCACACTAATGTATTTATTATATAAAACTATTCCTTTTTGGTTGATTAATTAAAATGTAAAAATGGAAACTGACCAAAATAAACATTCATTAAAAAAAACGAATGTAGAATAAAAACAATCCTGTGTTTACGCTAACGTCTGTAAGTCATCAGGGCTGAGTGCATAATGACCAGACACACAGCAAAATGGAAGTCAAACATTTTTGTCCACATTAAAACTATGCTAATGTTTTTTAACTGAAAAAAGACCACATTTTTCAATATTGATCCTAAAATAGTAATAAATGTATTAGTGTGGACATGGCTTCATTATTCTCTCACATTCTGATCCATAAAGCTTGTGTCATCCTCATCCCATGCCCACCACCTTCACAAATAATTGTGCCACTGTGACACTCATATTTGCTCATGGCCATTAGCTTTTAGCGTTCATAGAGCGGACAGTAGAGTTGCGTTGTGACCTCTCTGTCCTCTCACTGACCAGGCAACAGCAGCACCGAAAGTGGTCAAAGAGGAGACCAGGCCTCTCCTTCCTGTGAGTCCCTGAAGCTTCATGTCATCCATCCTCTAGCTGCAGTGATTACACCACAGCTCAGCCTCAGGAAATGTGGCACTGCTACATTTTATTTTATCATTTTATTTTGACCTTGTAGACACCAAAACATCTTTTGGCTTTGAATATTATTTGCCCCTTTTCTGCTTTTCTTGATATGCTTTATTTTGGTCTGGGGATGCATCATACTTTATCATCATTCACCTTTTGTTGCCTCTACTTTTCAGTATTATTCTTTTTTTTTTTTTTTGTTACAGGTGACTTTTCGATCCAACCTTGTCCCTTTTTAAAAATTTTTTATTATGCCATTAATCGTTTGTTGTGCAGCATAATGTTTTTGCAGACTTCTTTCTTACATGAATCGCTTAAACGGCATGTGTTGGCTAGTCGTGGCTGCAGTTTTCTGGTTTGAGTTCATGTTGCTGCTTTGTAAATATCTGTGTTGCGTGGGGCTTTAATTCTGATGAAGCTTGCTGGTTTAGTTAGAGCAAGAAGCTGGGCACTGCTGCATGCTTTGAATAATCAGAAAATAATCTCCATTCAGATTCTTACAGTGGCTTTTCTATCTTTTTGGCAGAGCCCAGCCATTATGGGACGGACGACAAGGTTAAGCTCCCAAATCTGACAGACGAGGAGGTGAACTGGCAGGGACTGGAGGATCTTTACAGCATCAACGAAAGCCTTTATGAATGTAGGCCTGACTACAGTCCCAGTCTGGACAACTGGGCTAACTTCGAGCAGGATGTAGACTATATGTTTGCACTGCTACTTGATTTAAACAAACGCAACCAAACCCAAATACTTGACGACTCCACCCTGCCAGAGCTGGGCTCCGGGGCTGGGGGAGGACTGGATGAGGGCAGTGGAGACCTCTGGCCGGGATTTATTACAGAGGCTCCAATCATGACCCCCACCCCTAATACAACACTACCAGCAGCTCTTACACCCAGCCCAAATCAGGAAGGGACACTGAAAACTCTTGTGAACGAGCTACCTGAGAGCAGGCGGTCTGAGGCATCACCTCTGTTGGTGATGTCGGCGAGTGTCCGTAGCGCCGTGTGGACGCAGCTGGAGGACATGGACGGAGAGGGAGAGGATGGGTTTAGTGGGAACGGACTGACAGAGCTGGAAACAAGACACGAACACCTGCTGCGCACTCACAACAGCCTGCAGCTTGAGGCCGGTGCAGTCTCTAAAACCCCCACCTGGGCCTGGACCCCCAAGAGGAGGAGGATGTTTTCCAGGCCCAAGGCTACCTCCCCTTTTCCCCCCAGACTGAAAAGCCTGCAGTAAAAGCAAGCCCCCCCTCGAAACAGACTAGTGCCCCTCACAGCGTCAGGGCTAATCTCACTTTAGACTTCGAGGGCAGCGGCTCGTCCCCTCAACCCACCAATCAGACGCTCTGAGGCAGGAGCATGTGCCAAGCCGCCAGCCAATGAGCCGCTTGTCACCACAGAGACAGCGATCAGGAGATGAGCTTGCCAAAGGCGAGCGATGCCACCTCAGTCAGAGTTGTATATTAAGTATTAAAGCTATTGTTTATTTTTTTACAGGTTACCTACATTTATTAGTAAAACAGTGTTATGTTTAGTAAGGTGAGCTTTACTGCAGCTGAAGTCAGTGTTGGGATTAAAGAGAAATAATTCCATACAAATAACACCATCACTGTTTAAAATATGTCTTTTAAAAAGTGGAAGTGGTAGAAACCCTGTAACATCTGAATGAATAGTTAGCATTAGTCAGTCCTCAGTCTGTTCCCTTCTGCTCAGTCACAGAACGGTCCACTCACCAGTGGCATAAAGGCAACATTGACCCCAAATGCACTTTTCCTCACAAACTCCACCGTTTGTGTTTTTGAAATATTTGTCAGATTTTATGAAATGTTTTATGTCTACTGACTACTTTTTAAACTAAAGCAAGAACTGGAGACATTTCTGAAAAAGTTACAGAATCAACATTGATAGGACTATATTTGTTTATTTATAATGTTGTTAAAAGTCTTGGGTAAATTAAATATGCCTTTCACTTTGTGTTATTGGCATTTTAATTAGCATAGCAGTTAGCATATGGTTATAAATGGCTGTATGTTATGCACCACCTGCACTGAGCAGGTATGGGAGAAATGCATAGCTTTAGCTTTTATTTAGCATGTAAGAGCACTATTCACTGATTTGTTAGACCACTGCAGCACATCTCATTTGCAGCGTTTGCACATTTGTCACAATTCACAGCAGTTTTTAATGTAAGGATATTGATCATTAGTTATCACAAGGGAATGCTTTAACAATCAGTGTTTGTTTTTTTTAACCTTTTTGGAAATGCCACCAGATAAATCTTGTGCTGTATGAGTCATGTAGTGCTTTGATAATCCAGAGTATATTGTTGCACAGGGCCCATTCAATTCAAATGCAACTGTTTTGAACCTTATTGTTATGACAGCACTATTTTCAGTTTTTGGTATAATCCACAGCATACTTATTGCTTTAATAAGTTTGAAAATGTACCGTCTGGTTACCAATTGGCTTTTCAAAGACATTTAATGCTGTTTTGAAGCTTGTGTTATTCGTTCAAAAAGCCATGAAACTGAAATAAACCCTTGCAACCTCTAATGTTGTGTGCAATTTTTGTAAAAAAAAAAAAAAAAACGGACAAAGTTTTTGGGTGTTGTTTCCATTTAATGACATATCAATTATTCAAGGCATTTGTAAACCAAGTGTTCACAAACATCAATTTGTTTCTGTTCCTGAGGAACACAAAGCAACAAAAGCTTGACTTTCAGAATACTTCGGTCCAAGGGTGTTCACTGTTCGGTCCCAAACACTAATGTAGGGGAACTGTGGAAGTCAGTAGTTGTCAGACTTTCAAACAGAACACTGAGAACGTGACGATGCCTTTCATTTCCACATTATACATGAGCTGTAGGTCATATGGACTGATTCTCTAAACCACCCAGTCGGTGCTCGTGTTAGTGTGACAAATATTCAACTGAAACTTGCTGAAGTGCTTAAATTAAATCATTGCAGTCCAATTAATAACTTTTTCAAAAGCAAGCCAATGTAAGATACATTTAAAAATGGCTTAGTTATTTTCTAGTTTGTAAGATTTATATTCTTTGAAAGTGAAGAAAAGGTTAAAGCAAAAGTATGTAGACTCTTAGACTTTAATTTTGCTTTAACCATTTCTTCAAGATGACCTGGATGAATAAGACTTTTCAGACTTTGCTAGTGTGGTCCAAAAACTAGGAGAATCATTAAAAATACAATAATAGCATAAAGATGTTAATTGTCCTTATGACAAAAAGACCTTGCAGTAATTAAGCCCCTCCCCTGACCTTTTACCGGTGAATACTGTTTAGGCACAAAACTTTTTTGTAGATTAGGTCATTTCTTCCTACATTGTCATGGATTAGTTCATAAATATGCTTCTACCTATAAGTGAGCTCTAAAATATGTTTCATTTGTCAGTATTTACACAATCACTTGAATATATCACTTCTGAATCTATCATTTGAGGTACTGGAATCACAATACTATAATCAATGCCATTGGAAAGCTTCCACTGGCAGATTACAGTCTTGGTTGAGATTGTTAATGTTCAAATTTAGTCACTGCATTGATTACTCTAAATACAAAAATCATAAAATACAACACTTTATTAGACTTATTACCCACCCCATCATAAAAGAAAATACTAATAAACACTTTTTTACAGAAATCAATTGATGCAGCAGGTATACGATGAGCCATGGTATAAAATAGAACATTAACATTAAAACATTGCACTGCCTTAAGAGTTAAGGCGAAATCCAATACAACTGTCCCCTGGCCTATAAATAAATACAATGTCAGCTTATGTTCAGTCAGTCTTTGGAGTGCTAAATTTAGTGTAGTGATTAACTTTAATTATTAGTGTTTGAACCAAGAGTTTCCAAGTACTATAGGGCTCGACAACAGCAACATTCACCTGCCTTCACACAATCATGTCTTTGTCCACGAGAGGGCGCCAAAACAGCACTTTAAAAGCCCAGACACAACTATGTACATCTGATGACCATTAGAATGAATAAGCTTTTATAATACAAAGCCAAAAGATCGGTTTTGTTGAATTGGATTAAACACAAAGGCCTTTTAAAAGAGGCCATATTTCTTAAATTTTTTGCATTTTCTGTTTCAAGTGAAATCCCGTTTTAAAGACATACAGCAGCTTCTGCACATGGTCAGAGATGAGACACCTTAAGTCCTTTCTTTAATCTAGCTTAATGTTATGTAATGATGTAGTGTTAAGAGACTTGTTCTGACTGAACCACAGCGGCTACTTGGTTTTAAGCTACATACGTGTCAAGGCAAAGTTACTCAGAAAACCAAAGCTGTGGGCGACAAAGCAACAAATTGTCACTGAACTGAGGTGACTCTTAACACTGGTCGCTAGCGGAGAACTGAATTGGGCCAGACAGCCTCAGAGGCACTGTTACGGAAAAAGAATAATAAAAACTTAATTGTGACAATATTGAGAACCAGACTGCAGAACAAGTCAACAAGACAGAGCAATGCTGAATGTTGTTTGTAGGTGGGACTATATTGAAAAGGCTTACAAACTGGACAGGAATATATTCTGATGTGTGAGCAGAGCAGAGGTACACATGTGGCTGTACAGTTTTGAAGGAGGAGCTGTACACAGGTTCTTGCATAGTACAGATTTGTGCTTTAGACACTGTTGTGACGATGCCTGTACGGAGGTGTAATGCCCTGCCCTTGAACATTAGCACCGTATAATATGTTCCCAACACCGGCTCGTCCGAGGTCTGGCCTTCCGTGTGATGCAGCTGATGATATGCTCTGTAAAAGTCTCAGTTCTGATGGAGCAGCCCTTATACAGTAGTAATGTGGGCGTGGGAGGAGCGCCGCCTGGTGCCTGGTCGATGTCAACGCAGAGACAGAGACCAGAAGGCACATGTCACAATGAAGCCCAGAGCGTCCTCTTTCAGACATGGGCTGAGCCTTTGTAGTGGTGTGGCAACAGGATTGGAGGAGTTATTGCTTTGAGGGCATTACCGGGGCAACTGAAGCTGCTGTGCCCACGGTTGAGCAGCAGTGCGGCTGGTGGATCAGGCCGAGGCGGGATAAACACGGGGCAGGAGCGGGTGCGCGCGTGGCTCTTCTGGCCGCCTGCGTGGCAGATCAGTTCACTCACGGTGCCCAGAGGAGGCAGGTGCTGGCGCCAGCGCTCGGCTCGCTCCTCCTTGTGCTTGATGGAGTACCATGTGAGGAAGATGAACACAAAGCCCACAAACTTCAAGCTGGCAGCCAAGCCGAAGTACACGAAGCGGAAGGAGGTGACGTCGTACTCCCAGCATGAGCCGTGCACGCCACAGTCCTGCTGCCACAGCATGCACGTTGTGTCGATTACTGCCCCAAAGTAGATTGGTGTTGGGATGTACGCTGGGGACAAAAGCGAGACAGAATTAATGCTTTGCAATCATCTGGACTCAGTTTTCAAGATGAAGACGTTTTGTCTCTAATTCCAAGAGACTTTATCAATTCTGAGATCAACTGGTACAAGAGCTGAGCTTATATCTCTAGAGGGAGGAGTCTGACCTGAAACCAAACCTGGTGGACCAGGCTGTTCTGGTCTCATAGTTGTTGACCATGAAAGTGAAGTGTGACTCCTGACGTTAGAGTCGTTAAGGCTCAGGAGAGTCGTCAGTGGCACTGCTCCATTCAGATGCTGTGTTTGTTGTTCTAGGGTTCAACTCTTTTGTTTTAGATTTTAAAACACTGTTGTAAATACTATGTAACATGAATCTGAGGCCACCTGTTCTGTTCAAAGAAGGCTTTTCCATTTTCACAAAAATGGCTTCCTTCCTTAAAACTGGATTACTAAGAATCTTCACAGATGCTTTGCAATCAAGAAATCATGATGGGTGTGGAATACTCTTCTATTAATACTTAGATAAAGGAATAAAATGGAAACAAGACAAGCCTAGCCCAAAAGATATACATCATTTAAAACTGAATTATCATGTAAAAAGAAAAAAATTGTAAATGATAATTTCCTGAACAGAGCAGTCACTGTTGTGCCTATAGATGGTCCTTAGAAGTATGGATTTAACTGAATATATTTAGTACCTGGACTCAACCACGTGGTGGCACCATTTGACAGCATTAAGACTACGTATAAGAGTTTTACACATCTTTAATCGAATGAATGCAATGCTGTCTTTCCACTCCCTCAAAAAACGTAGCATGTAGTGACTTTGAATCTTTTGTATAACATCAACAAAAAGTCAATTGCAGGAAAAGTCCAAAGATGGTAGACTTATGTGTTGCCAGAGGTTTTCCAGTGTGCAGGGCTCCAGACTAATTTATCACTTTTTTCAGTTGGTCGCACAAACAGCAGGAGCAGGAGACTCAACCTGTAGTTTAGAAAAATATGTATTCCAAATACTTTGTCTAAAATGTTCCCTTTTAATTACTTCACATTATAACTTAAGTCTAAAACCTAAGTCTGTTACTATTTTTAAATGACGACGCCATTAAACCGTACATCATCTTATGGGCTATAATTAGGTATCGTTGGTCAAAGTTAAGTCTTATTAACGGTGTGTTCCTGAACATCTCATGAGCCTCACAGTGAAATGGTCACATTGTGGCGACTTGTTTGACCTGACGCATTTTCAAACACCTGCTATCCAGTAAAGATTAGCTTTTAAGATAAGCTTTATACAGCAGATGAAACGTTTAGCTCTGCTTACGGTTTTGAAATGATAGCATATCGCCCCAACAGCGTTCCCCGGTCTTACTGTACTCATCCTCCGTGTCCTCCGTTGGGACAGTTTAGGTTACTGTAAATTCACAGTTATCTCCGTTTCTGTGAAGACTCGGGTCACTCCTCGCTAAACTTTGCTTGTTAATGAGTTTTTGACGTTGTTACGAGACAACAGAGGCAGTGGCGCGACTCGGGTTAGTGAACGTTGCTATGATCAGCTACACACTTTTGAGACAGACACTGTTTCCTCTTGGGCTCAATAACACACATCACTCAGACAGCTGAGCAGCTGATGATACAAATCGGGCTGTCTTTATTTGGTGGAAAGTAAAGTATAATAATGAAATCCCTATTGTCCAACTGCTAAACCTTCCAAATGTATAAATTGTACGTTGTTCAATTTTCAGACGTCCACCATATGTTTATTAATCGATATAGTTTACCATTTTTCCCATAAATGGCTTAGTCCTAAACTTACCAAGAGTTCGGAGCAAGACAAACTGCATCCCTAGAGCGAAAGGCCTCTCTTGTTCATCAACAGACCTGTGAAGAGAAGAACATTATCCTCAGAAATGCTCAAATACTCTCATCTGTCTATGCTCCTGGAGTAAACTCAAGTCATTACCTGAGAGTGACGATGATGGCCGAGGGCTGGGCACAAGCGGTGATGAGCGTGACTATGAAGAGGAATATGAGGAACGGGATGAGGGTGTTGCAGGTGCGGTCACACTTCCCGGACACTGCGTAGCCGTTCTCGTTCAGGTACGTCTTCACGATGACGAGCTGGAGCTGATTGACCTGCCCTCCCGAGGACGGCGTGATGACCTGTCTGCTCTGGACGCAGCTGCAGTCCGTATAGTTTCTAATCTGTAGCAAGTACATCCAAATATCCAGTTAGATTTCGTCGCTGGCTGAACCAAATACAAACCATTGGGATCGTCTCCACACAGACTTAGTGGCACTGCTCATTGATGTAGAATCCGTCATGGGGACAAAGAATCAAGACATTTCATTTTGTTTCCCATCTGACATTGTTGTGTGTAACACTTCCTTCATTTGTATTGCACTTGGAGAGGAAACACAGAAAACAATCCATGTCTAGACTTTATGTATGTATTACTGCCTGTAAACTGTTTAGCCAGATTATTTCTATTAATCACTTTTTACAATTCAAAAGGCCCTTTTTGAAGCACCTTTTTATTTGACAGTGCCACACAAAGAGCAGGGAGTGGACATAGTGTTTGGGCTCACCCCGGTGCTATCGTTGCCCACAGTGCTGCATCCTGCCAGACAGGGGTTGAAGTATGTGATGCCGTCCGAGCCACACACCGGGGCGTATTCGTGGATCCTACAGCCACAGTTGACGTTGCAGCTGCCCGTCAGGTTCCTGTGGGTCAGCGTCAGTGTCGGTCTGGAGGCAAAGAGTAGAAATTGATTTAAAGAAAGTTTTCACAAAAGGACTCTAGTAGGAGGTTTTCAAGATTTAGGAAAAACACATTTAAATGGGTATGGATTTTGAACTAGAGTTGACATTACTTTAGCTCCAAATTACTTTAAAATTCCAAGGTATATAAACAATTTATATTCTAAACAATATGTAAGTATCTAATTAATATGAAGCCTTTACTGCAGCAGACTGAACTCACTGTTGATCCCCATTACATAATCATTTTAATTAGGCTCTAATCAAGCGGCGGACCGTGATGCTGTGAGTGAGGACACCTCCGATGTTGTGGCCGGCAGCGGGTGGGAACCAGCCATCTAAACCAAACAGGACTTTGGCTTGGACTAAAGCAGGAGCACTGGAGCGAGCCCGGGGTTTTCTCTGGGAAATCTCTGCTCTGAGCTGTGCGGAAAAGCCTGCGACATCCTGGGCACACTTGGTGACAAAGAAAGACTAAGTGTGTATGAGGTGCATGTTTTTAAAAAAGGCATCAGTCTTGTGGGAGTTGCCGCCTCTGCACTGATTACTCATGTCCTTTTTCTGCAAATATACCGTGGCCTTTGCTGAACCCTCCAGATGTTGCGTTGCTTTGTGTAAAGGCGCTGCTGCTTAAAAGCCCAACCGCAGCACCAGCTTTCTTCTGGTTTACTGTGGCAGCATCAGAGCACAGGGTTAAACTATCATAATTATGTGAGTTTGTACCAGCGGAAAGAAGATGTGTCCTTAATCTGCCCCAAACTGCAGCAGTTTCTCGTCTGTTTGCCCATTCCCAAAACGCCTGCAATGCTACTGCAGTCTATTACATAACTGCACACGGTTCACTCCAGAACATATCAAAATCTTTTAGATTTTCAATTGTGTCCAGAGTAGACAGTCAGCTGGGAGAGCTGTCTAGTCTGCTGTGAGAGTACTGACGAGCATCAATACTGGGCTGGGCCTAAACATTCCACATGTGGGTGCTAACAGTGAGCAGTGACTTCTCGTAATGAGGCTCACACAATCCTGCTGACCCCTTTAAAAACACAGGCCCTAACAAAGGCCACAGTTAATGGGTCAGTGACATACCCGTAAAGGGCAGTTGATATCCTTTACGGGAATATTTGGAAAATAATTGCATTGATTATCTTGTAAAAAGTGTTTCAGTATTGCAAAACTCAACACATCATGAAAATGGTGTAGATGTATTTTGAGCAATATATAACATGTTACTATTTTATTGGCTACATAAATACTAAGTGAACACGAGAGAAAGGGAAACATAAAGCAAACAAAGGCGCCGGGAGACAAAAACTGGTACTTATATTCTTTGAATATAACAAAGACTTACAGCAATATATACTTTGATCCAAGGTCGTAGCACATACAGCCTCGTTGTCTTTTCATGAGCACATGTGCAGAAAGCCAGAAGTGCACACCATGTTTGTGTCTGCGGGGCTGACTGTTAATTCCAGCCTGGCTGCTGAAGGGGTGTTGAGCCACAGCTTCAGAAATAGAGGTGGCAGAGTGATTCACCGGAGCCACAAGAGCAGATGTGAGCATTGCTAATGAATCATTCACACTCCATCACAACGCTATGACACATGAGGATGAAGGGAACAGTGACACCAGCCCACTCCGCATGTGCCTGATGTGACATCCCATCCACAACAGGATCACATGTTTCCTTGGCTGTGTGATTAGAAATTATAATATTTATTCAGCCCCTTATGAAGAAATTTTGGAGCCTCACCCTGGAGCCAGGCCTGGGGTTGAGGCTCACAAGCGTGGATTGGTTAGCAGTTAAAGGCAAGGGCCCCAATGACCTGATCCGTGGACATGAAAACTGGCTTTAGGGACATAGAAGGTCACCTCGCTGCTGGGGAAGGAGCCTGAGCTTGTGCGGGAGGTTGAGAGATACTGACTAGAGATAGTCAGGCTCACCTCCACGCACAGCTTGGGCTCTGGAACCACTCTCCTCGAGAGAGGCTGGAGTTGCCCGCAGTGAAAGGCGGCGGGCTGGTGTGGGCTTGCTCATAGCCCCCCAGCTCAGCTGCCATGTGTTTATCCCGGTGAACGAGAGGGTCGCTTCCCTGCGCCTTCAGGTTGGGGATAGGTCTCTCACTGTTGTTTGTGTTTACGGGCCAAATGGCAGTGCAGAGTACCCGGCCTTCTTGGAGTCTCTGGGAGGGGTGCTGGAAAGTGCTCAGACCAAGGACTCCATCATTCTACTGGGGGACTTCAACGCTCACGTGGGCAGCGACAGTGACACCTGGAGGGGCGTGATTGGGAGGAACGACGTCCGTTCAAGCATAAGGGTGGCCATCAGTGCACGTGGCACCAGGACACCCGGAGGTGGACACCGGACGTACGGGATGCCGTTAGGCTGAAAAAGTCCTATCAGGCCTGGCTGGCTTGTGAGACTCCTGAGGCAGCTGACAGGTACCGGCAGGCCAATCGACCAATAGTCGAACCTCAGATTCAGGAGGAACAATGTGGTTTTCATCATGGTTGTGGAACACTGGACCAGCTCTACCCTCTCCAGGGTGTTTTGTGGATCTGGGAAGGCATTCTACTGTTCCTTCACAGCATCCTGTGGGGGTGCTCTGGGAGTATGGGGTGTGGAGAATGGGCATGTTAGACTCCGACAGGGCTGCCCTTTGTCATCTGTTCATCATCCGATCTGATTTTTATGTGCAGTCGGGGGCCGGAGGGAGTCCAGGTACCACATGATTTTGTCTCTTTTGTGCTTTTTGCAGATAATGTCCTGTTGGCTTCATCAGACCGCGACCTTTAGCATGCAGCTTAGTGTGAAGCTGCAGGGATGAGAATAAGCTCCTCCAAGTCCGAGGCCATGGTTCTGTCAGAAAAGAGTGGCTCCTGCCTCAAGTGGAGGAGTTTAAGAGTGAGGAAAGGAGGGAGTGTGAGGTCAACAGACGGATCGGAGCAGCTTCTGTAATGATGCAGTCAATGTACCGGTCTATTGTGGTGAAGAAAGATTTACTGGTCGATCTACCTTCCTACTCTCACAGATAGGGTGAGGAGCTCAGAGTAGAGCCGCTGCTCCTCCACATCGAGAGGAGCCAGCTGAGGTGGCTCGGGCATCTGTTCAGATGCCACCTGGAAGCCTTCCTGGGAGGTGTTCCAGGTGAGTCACACTGGGAGGAAGAAGACCTAGGACATGCTGGAGGGACTATGTCTCTGGTCTGGCCTAGGAACGCCTCGGTATCCCCCAAAAGAGCTGGAGGAAGTGTCTAGGGTATGGGAAGTCTCTGCTTAGACTGCTGCCACGTGACCAGGTCCCGGATAAGCAGAAGAAGATGGATGGATGGTGTTTTATTGCCAGGTGTTTTGTGTGGTTTTGGTTGCTTCAGCTCAACTGTCCTTACCCAGTGGTGTACGGGATGTTGATGCCTCCCAGGTTGATGCTCTCACAGCCCACAATGAAGAGCGTAGAGAAGCAGAGCAGAGACACGCCGCTGCAGATCATGGCCAGCTTTGCTGACTCTCTGGCTCCCAGCTTCAGCTTCTTTATGATGTATCCCCCGAGCACAATGCCCACCCCAGCGCTGGGGACAATGATGAGACCTGTGACAAGGACGAGGTGGCAATGAGTAGTGTCAATTTAAGTAATGAAAAAATGTTAGCACTGAATTAATTACCCTTAACCATAATGTACAATGGGGCAAAACCGCTCATTTTGGCAAAGTCACATGAATCACATGTGTCTCATGTGACTGTCCGCATCTCAAAACCAAACTCAAAAATAACTTGATAGTCAATGAGAATAGGCTGTGCTTTGGGCTTGCAGTAGGTCATGTAAGTTCTGTCTGTGCCACTATAGTTCACATGTTCTTTGTCCAACAGGCTTAATGACTACCAGCTGTTGGCAGGATGGTACAGCTGCTAAGTATCATCATGCCTGGGTAAAGGTTCTGGGTCAGTCACTGGAGTCTGGAAAGTGTTGTCCAGCATCTTGAGGTCTTTATGGGAGTGTGTGTGTATACAAGCAAGCCATTGCAAGTTAAGTGTGCTCAGAGCAAAGTCAAACAAACAAACAACTAAAGTATCATACTTTCCTCTTAGTAAAAGTCATGTGCAAAACCTTTCTATGAGATTAAACATCAGCCAAAGCACATACAGTATCAAGTCACAGCGACATAAGCCCCGCACTGCTCTGTTGTTTAATGCTTCCAGGCCAGCTAGTTTAGTAAAGTTAAAGACACAAGGAGGAACTATACTACTAGCAGTAATATGGGTGATCTGCAGCAGAGGGAGGCGTGTGAGATATGTTACACTGCTATTCCTGATGGTTAATGAGCATGTAGCAGTGGCCCACAGCTCACCAGACGTTGCAGTCTTCAAGATAACTTGTGAAATTCATTTTATTTTAACATATGTGGTCATTAATGGAGACTGGTAAAAGCAGACTTTAAATATATTTTGTTGTTTGCTTGAAGTGTGTGGCCACTACATACGCAGCAACATTTTTGATTACATTTTTATATACTTTAGTAATTTAAATGTTTGTATTTTATATTTAATTTTATATTTAATTTTATATTTATATAAAATTTTATATTTGTATTGTTTAGTTAGAAGTATCAGACCAATGTAACTCATTCACTGAATAAAAAGCCATATTAAACGTGTGGTCCAGCCCCTCATCATCATGGAAACGTCACAGTTGGTCAGTCCATCTGTCTTGCCTGGGGAAGCACTGTGCACCCAGCAACAGGGGCGCCCTCCTCCTTCTCTTCCCCAACCATCACATCCCAGAAGCTTGGCATCCTTTGGG
Organism: Perccottus glenii; assembly: GCA_024416835.2. Lineage (NCBI taxonomy): Eukaryota > Metazoa > Chordata > Actinopteri > Gobiiformes > Odontobutidae > Perccottus > Perccottus glenii. The sequence goes on from CM044558.2 coordinate 16,401,152, forward strand.
TAGCCATGGTAACTGCACCACCCGTTTGCCCTTACCCCTCGTATCCTGGCAACAGGCAATGGTATTGTGCGTGTGTGTTTTTATGTATGTGTGTCTAGAAATCACCATATGCTAGCAAGCGGACTACTTGGACAGAGGCATAGAGATGTACTCCCGGGGCCATAATTGAGTTTTCAATCGCCCCTCGCCACATTAATCCTGATAGCAGATTAGTATTAGGACCCATCTCAGACGCGATCATAGGATTACAGGCGCTACATACTGTATGTGTGGTTCAAATGCTGTGCTGATGAGACCAAAAAAGACCAGTGTGTTACAGCGAGGGGTAAAGGAAGCTTATTACTGAATGAAAGTCAGCACAAAGCCAAGACAAGCACAAGACTCTGAACAACAGCATTCACTTTAAGAAGTGAGAGCAAAAGTCAGCCTAAAATGATTAAAGTAATAAATATATGCATACCACAGTAATGTATTATGCATTGTAACCAAAGCAAAAAAAAAAATCAAACATTTGAATCAAAATTGATAGAAAACAAGCTTGACATATTATTGACCGCTGTGGTTTGTATGTTGACATTTGCCTGGGGTAACATACATATTTATAACCTTCTATGGAGCTTTGTTAAAAGTTAAGTGAACAGCAGCTGCTTCTGCTCGTTCTTACATTTATGGGCCCGTCTTAAAAACTATGAAATAATTTAGCTTAAAAAGATGTATAAATGCAACTTGCCTGTGTATATGCTTGCATTTGAAGCAGGGATGCCAAACTGTGACTCTATGAACTTCGGAATAAAGGTGATGAAGGCGGTGACAATGGCGCACTCCGCAGTGTAGGACAGGCTGACAAAGAGGAAAGTCATGTTGCTCAGGATCCTCAGTGCTGCCTTTGGGAGGTCTGGACAGAGGACAAGAGAACAAGACATCATTTTTATTAGTCTGTAACACACATAATTTTCCTCTTGCTCTCAGAGCTAGTCAGAGGAGTCAGAGAAAGGTGTAATTAAGAAAACTTTACAAAAGGTTTATCTCTATCTCATTAACCTTATACAAGATGAACACTAGGTCATACTGAATGACGTTACTACCATTCCTAAACACACACTCACATTTAAACATGCACTCGAGTGTCTCATTACACCCATCTAACTATCCTTGTTTCACACTCAGTTGCAGGAGCCAACAACAAACATAAATCTGAGTTTTATGAATTCTCCTGCCGCTGTATCTAATTAATGAAACAGTATTTAATTATGCACTGTGTCTATCAGGGATCATAGAGTAGGCTGAAGCTTTAGGACCATCTCCATCACATGTGTGAATGCTGCAAGCCCAAAACAAAGCAGGGTCTGCAAATCTAATGCGTTCACCCAGTGTGTTACCAGACAGATGCCTTAACCATTTCCATCTCTTTACTTGGTACTTTTGAGAAGCTAACTGAAGAAGCCCTTTATATCTTTACTTGGTCGAAAGATTAGATAAGTCACTCGACTGCGCTGTTTAAAAGGCACACCCACAGACAGTATAGAGGCTTTGATGAGGGTCCTTACAGCTCACGGTTATTATGACCATAACATTTCTTGCAGATATCAGTTTTACAATATTGATTCTTTGTCTCCGAGGATCATAAGAAAATTTAATACAACAGGAATAAACAACATCATCCCTATTTGATAGTATTCTGTCTTCTGTTTCAGTTCTTGGCTTGCTGTCTTGTTAGGTCCACAGGGGAGGTTGGTAAACAAACAAACCAAACAGGAGTCATGGACATGAACTAAAAATTGATATGCTTTTGATTAATCGTGTTAGTCCCAAAGTGGCCTTTTACAACTTTGTGTAAAAAGTACATCTTATACAATATGTTCTTAACAAAAGCTTGCAGAAATCCCTTTACCGTGCACTGTATAAGAGCTGTGTGACAGAATGGGATCTGTGCAATCCACTGGGACCTTCCATTCACACTGCAGCTTCTTAATGATAATTAGTAGTAGTAGTTTAGAAACCAGTTTGGGACCAGGACAGGGGTGTGATGCAGGGTCATAACAACCTCTGTGGCAAGAGGTGGAGAAACTGCAGGTAAAATGAACAAGATTTTATATCTCTCAGAAAGACTATTCTTTATTCAGAAAAAAAAGAAGTGTACTGTATCCTGATGAATTTGATAAAGAAGCCACTTTATCAAACAAGACAAGTAACCTTACCTTGACTGTGTATTGTCAGAATGGACAGAGGCAAAAAGAGTTTATTTGTGCCTTCCAGATGTTAGAAGCAGCCTTTTTTAAGACAACTTAGGCTTCCAAACAAATGATGTGTGTTCTGTCTCTGTATGTGTGTGGGGGGGGTCTGCCGCAGGCCACATATCTGTGCTTAAAATATTTGTCTGGGGACAAAGCATCTAAATGAGCACAGAATAGGCATCTCCTCCACCTCTGCGAAGATGTCCATAGGTTTAATGTCTTTACAGTCACACAGCAATGACAGCTTCTAAGGCTCACAAACACAAATGTCACAAAGCAAGTGGATTTTAATGTTCTTTATGAAGCTAACCATCCTAGAATTGAGTGGCGGGACTCTGCAATCACTATCTTGGCACTAATTTGGCTAATTTTGTTGAGGGATGGGGAAGTGTAGCATCTGTTAGTGTTACAGCGGCTCAAACGTACCAACTGAATGGAGACACTAATTATTTCATTCCTGTGGAGTTGGGGAGTAATCTCAGTCTGGACGGGGACAGATGGTGAGGATCCTATTGACATCTTCAGCAGCTGCACTCTGAATCAGACAAACCAGTGGCCCGGGACAATCAACAAGCAACAGTTTGGGAGACATTTAACACAGCTGCTCAAATACTTAAGATTTATTATATACTATGAGCAGATTTATCATGAGATGTTAACTTCTTGATTTGGGAGCAATTAGTTAAATTATAACATAAATTGATTACTATAATGTAGAGGTTAGTTTCCCATTTACGCTATATAGACCAGTCATCCATTTGTAAAACTGGCCCCAGAACTGTCCTTTAGGCTGTGTCTATGATCTTGTCAATGGTTCCAATGGTCTGCCACCTTACAGTACAATTCAAGGCTGCAGTTCATTGTTACTCAAATCCTATGAGGCAACAAAACGCTGAAATGCTGATAATTGTTTTCAGTTGACCACAGTTTGAAAAATTCCATACTCAACTCTGTCGCTTAGACGTGCATTATTAAAAATGTTAAGCGTTTGCATTTTTCAGCGCTCGTTCATGATCTAAAGGGCAAAAAAAAAGAAAATACGTCACTTGAATAGAGCATATCTTTCAGAAAAACTGCTGAATTGATGCTATAGACAAAAACACACACACTTCTCAAAAGGACAAGCAGAGAGTGGAAATACATTACAGATCCAACAAAAGTGAAGTGCCTGAGTCTGCAGAACTTGTCAGTTCGCACAACAGTCCTCAACATCCTGCTGGGACAAGGGAAAACAGCATGAGCGCCAGGAGCAGCATGACAACACCCAATATACTTAATACTTTATCTGCTCTCCAAGAACACAATGCTGTCTGGAAGCATTAGATAATTAGCTATGCGCTCACTGCAGTTATTCATGTATGATAAGGGCTGTGTGTGTGCTGCTGTTTATCTCCAGTGCAGTCTGTCTACTCCTGTGTGTAGAAACGTGACCGAGTTCCCCAGAGAGCTCATTTAAAAGAAGATAGACGGAGAGAGTGTGAGCGAGCTGTCTTACTGGGGAGGATGAGATGAGAGAGAACTGGGAAATACTGGAGCGGAACTGAATTTAACTAGAGAGGGGTCTCCCTGGAAAAACTGGGATATACCTGATAAATCCAGTTTAGAGGGAAAAGAAGATATAGTGCTGCTGACACTTGTACTGTAGGGGCATGGAAATCTGCAGTCATTTACGTAGCTAAGAAATGGAGGAGTGCCTCACAAAACAGACATTTAGATTTATATTGCATCTCATGTACATGCTGTTTTTTTGTTGACCTGAGCAACAAAAATGTAAAACGTTTCCAATGATATGCCACATTATGCATACTTAAACAATTAGTAAATTCCTCTGCACTAGGCTCCTCCCCCTTAGCCCAGCCTGCTATGATTGGCCACATAGCCCAAGTATAGCTCCTGAACAAAAGTCAAAAATTGTCTAAACTCCTTCTCACTCATCCACAACAGATAGATATAGAAGATATAACCCTTTTTTGGTATTTTTACTGTAACTACCATTATTTCCCTCTTCTTTTTATCTGGAAACCCCAAAAAACAATCTAGAAAGAAAATGACTTCACAGAGCTTGCACTTTAGACCTTTCAAAAATAGCTTTATTCTATAATAAAACACTAGCAAATGTCGAATGAAAGATGATGCAACCACAAGCTCCTCTATTTATAGTAAGTGTTTAACCTTTGACCCCGTTTACTAGCCATTTCTTAAAGCAAACAGGGCTATGTTGGCTGTAAATTACCAGCTTCATTAGGCTGCTGTGAGGACAACTGTTCCCATTCTCTTCATTCCCAATCAATTCTATCTTTGAGTTCTCAATGGGCACTCCGCTATTAGATAAGATAACTAATCATGGCATTGAGTGGACTGTGGGCCATTTGTTCATCAATACCACACAACACGCTGAAGTGATGTTATCTCCTTTTCACCTTTGATGTCCTTCCCAAAGCCCATTGAAGAAGTCACATTCTGGCTTTTGGTGCTGGACTTCTCCTTCATCACTTCGTCGTCGCTGGACACGTCTCCAGGTGAGCCCATCTTTTTCTTCTTCCTCTTTTTGTGGCGTGGAGGCAACTTCTTGGGAAAAGCAAACATAGGGAAGATGACAAGGAGCATGGCAATGGCACACAGAAGGAAACCGCTCCACCTGTGAGAAGAGGAAATAACAAGATGTGGTCAAAGGGAATGACAGATGCAAGCGCACACACTCTGTCTCCACACATACGTGTACTTACCAGTTCCCAACAAAGCGCGGGTCGCTCTGGTCGATGTTAACTACAATCTTGGGGTCAACGTAGAAGCCAATGAGGACGCCTCCCAGCAAGTAGCCAGCTGCAGGTCCAAGGGCTCCCATCACATACATGATAGCTAAAAGACGTAAAAACGAAAGACGTTAATTTAAAACATTAAACTGAATGTGTTGCATAGGAGGAGGCTGCAATAATAAATGGATTTAAATACAATTAAAAACAATGATATTTTTGTGTTATTATTGTTGATACACAGAGAGCTTGAGTGCCTGACACATTGAACACCATTTTATTCATTGAGAGATTAAGTAGTCTTTTGCCTTCTTCAAAATACTGTGCCTAACTTTTAGCACTTCTAAAGACTAAATCTAAGACTGTTGGAAAACTTTCAGGTGCACGACTTCAAAGAGAAAAAAGACCTCCATAACCTTTTCCACTTCCTCATTAATTCTCCAAATGACACCGTTCTGTCTGAATGTTTGACATCACATCTGTGGGAGCTGTTCATTACCCTGGAGCATTGCCCAGTGAATCAACCTGCACAGACTCTGCCCTGGGGTCAGTGCTTGCACTTCTGAGACCTCTGTAACAACAGCCCTCAAAGCTCCCGAGGTCATGTGCTGAATTGGACACTCGGCTGCTGCTTTCCTATTCCAGCTAAGTCTGGAGCTTGGAGGCTGCCACAGAGGTGAGCCAATCATACTTGGGCACACACTGCCACAGGAAGGAAAAAACTCATTAAAGTTAGATAACCTCAGTTGGACAAGTGGAAAAACCTCCTGCGGACATGAAGTTGAGACGCAAGTCAAAGCCATTTAGCAGTTGTAATCAGGGGCAAACTTTCTATAATTACACCTGGACCACTGCCGCCAGCCGCCAAGGCGTTTGTGTGTGTGTGTATGGGTGGGATAATCTTTTAATGAAGGCTGCCTGCATGGAAATAAAATTATTCTGTCACTAAATCAATTTTCCTCTCCCAGAATACCAGTTATTATTTTTTTTACAAGCAAATTAACAAAACACATGGTACTTTTTTAAAAAACAGTTATCTACTTTCTCTTTTTCTATCTCTCAAATATCACATACTTGAAGGCACGCTGGCACCAAGGCACGCTGGCTCCAAAGCCCGCTGGCAGTTTGTACACTCTTACACGTACGTGTCCAGTGCAGAGGCAGCAGGTGTGCGGTGTCCACACCAACGTCAGTGTCTAATCTCACCAGCCAATACACCTCCCTGTTGGATTACATAACTCACACAGGGACGCATATACTTTGGCTACATTTACTTTGTCAGAAGATGTTACATTCTGTTTCTACAAATTACTGAAGTTACTCCTTAACAGTTTGACATCTTGCACATCTTGGATTGCAGTCAAAGCAACACAAAGGTTTATGATAAGGTTTCAACATAGAAATACAATTCACACTAAAGTTTTTAGTAATAAAAATATTATCACTATAACTTCCATCTACAATCTATTGTTTAAACACTACTCTTTAATAAATGAACTGAATGTAAAAGACTGGTTTAAAATGTGTGCAGTGTATACATTTACAGACCTAAAGACACATGTATAACCTGTGTATTACCATCAAGCTACCATGTCTGTTCCTATAAATCCCATAAAGTGAAGGCTCTTTAAGCACCTAAAAGCAGATGTACTTTCTCTTTTCACTGCCTCTTCCACTTTCTCGCTTTCCCCTCACCAATCGTTTTTCATCTTTTTTAACTCTTTTCACAGCTCTGTCTCATATCCTGCCAGATTTGCTGCAGCAGTCAAAGCCCTACACAATGTAACAGGATATTACCACCCACTCTATAAACAACTCATTAAAACTGGCAAAGATAGCAGCACAGATTATCTTATTATTTCTGAGAAATAAAAATACCTCACAAAACCTACAGAGCATTTTATGGAAGGTGTAGCAGCTGAATTATTTCCAGCCTTAAAGCACAGGGTTGTCTCATATAAGGGGTGACTTGAGAGAAAGGATGGAGAGTGAGGCGTTACGAGGCTTTATGGAGTGCGGAGATTGTGAACGACAGTGAGGATGCCCCCTAACATTATGTTTAAAAACTTGAACTACATCAGAACAACAGCAACCATGTGCAATGGTAGGTTCAGGAAAGTTTTTTTTGTTCACTTTTGTTATGCAATGAAAGATGAGAATTCATGTACAAAGAGCAAAAACACAGACAACTGAGAGGTCTGAAAAAAGAGAAAATTGCAGCAACATTTTCACACAAAGGGACCTCTGTGAACAACTTATTCCCATCTTCTCGCCTTTCAGAGTGCTGACCCTTCTGCGCTCCAAACATAACACTTTCAAGTACACCAACAGTCATTTATACCAGATGCAATGGGTCATTCTGGTCCCTGGTTGCCCTGCTTTCTGCCCTTTCTCAGGCCCCCAAGCAGCCATATTTTCTCGTGTGATTGTGTAAGCGTCGTCTTGCCACTCCATCCATCACATTAACAGCGTTCTGCCTGGTTGGAGGACGAAGTGGGTCATAAACCTGACTCCATGCCCTACACCGGCCGATTGGCACCGTGCCACACTAGTTTAGGCTCAGTGAGTTTGGGATGAAGGCATCGGGAAAAGCTGTGGTTGGGGGCTGAAGGGCAGAACCGCCGGTTTGAGGAATTGGCTGGCTACAGCAGTGGTGCTCCATCACCCACACACACTCAGACACACTGAGAGGCTGCGGTGGCCAACGTCACTGGATTGAAGGGCTGCATGCCAATGAAAAACGTATGGCGCACCAATTACGCAATAGACCTTCACCAGCCGCACGTGAAGGACAATATGTTATCGGCCTAAGGTAATGGATTAGGAGGCTCTCCATTGCAGTTATTGAATAAACAAAGTCAGCAGCCAATATAAACTAAACCATCTTCACCTAAAACTATCAGCATCTAAATATTAATTGCAGTGATGAAATGTTTATAACATAGGAAAGCATTTATAGAAGTACTGCAGCATTACTTTCAACTGGGTGGCTTCAATGTCATCCAAGGTCAGCCTTCTGCCTCTGCATCCTGAGCACACATGAACACGCACAGGCACGTGACGGGGGTGGGGGGTGGGGGTATTGTGCAAAAGTATCAAGGTTAAAAGTGAGGGACCAATCTGGAGAAAAGCTTTTATGGTGACTCACTGACCCTTTATTAGTGTTTAAAAAAGGTTCAGTGTGTGATGGATGGCCAAGAAAAGAGGGATTTGCTCGATAACAAGAAATAAAACTGATCAAGCGAGGAGAGTGGTGGACATATGGGAGAAATAAAAAGCATCCAAAGTGAAAAGGGATGAAAAGGAGCAGTGTGCAGTTTGTGGCAACTGTTCCTACAGTGCAACTGAGTGATAGAGCTTGCTCAGCAGTGTCGCTCTCATATGTAACCTTCAGGGACCAGAGCTTTGTTGTCTCCACTCTGCTGCCTCCTCCTCACTCTGCTTCAGGACACACTGACTCATTCAGAGCTTGCAGGGAAGAATGAGAGCCAAACACAAAGAAAATAAATGGCTGGAGAGGTGACTAGATGTGTCAATGCCGAGGTGGCTGCTGGGAGATTTAAATGGACAAAAAACATTTTACTTTTTCTTTACTTTAGATTCTCAAATATTTAAAATGATAATAAATACCTTATTTTCATCCAAGTAGTATTGGAATCACTAATAGATAAACCGTGGTATTTGCTCATTCTGCAGGGAACTTGTAAAATGGGAACTTGCCTATACAGTACACACTCAAGTCAACTTGGCTGTGAATAGAATTTCAGCCATGACAATAAAATCGCGTCAGCGGTGCACCCCACCCCTCAACCATCATCTCTGCTGACCTTCTGTTCTCTGCACTGCTCCGACCCCTGAGACACAAGCAGAACCACAGTTAAAGATTGAAGGCGGAGAATGAAGAGCCACCAGACTCACTCCCAATGAAGCAGGTCTACAATGGCCAAACTAATTTCAACTTATCGTAGATTTGACTGAAACAGATTGAGTTTTATACACAAAACAAAAATATAGACTTGGACAGCCAGGTCAGAGGTTAAAAGGTAGAGGCAATAATTCTTAACAGAAGAATTATGTCAGAATACACACACTGAAATAATGACACTCTTGTCTAATTTAAGTTCACATCTCTGCTGTTTTCACATCTCTTTTATGAATGTCGTGCTACACAGAGCAGAAGTATGAAACTGGCCTCGTAATCCCTCTGCTCTTTGACTGGAAACTTAGTTTCAATGAATTATGTAGCGCTCCTCCTGGCTATTTGCCTACAAAGCCGTGTCAGTCTCCAAACAAGTCTGGAAATGGATGACTAGAAGCACGCAACAACCTTGGATTTGAATTTGCTGCTTTTCACAGAGGCCGTGTCTCTAAAGGTTGCATTCATTTTGTTATCATGGCATTACCCAAGAGCTCTGTCATGCAGATTTATTTAGCAATTGCATCACACCACATATCCATGGCAACCTGAGCTAATAACTGATCTGTGAGACAGAAAAATAAAAAAGCTGTTTAACTCAACAATATGGTTTTTATGCGAGACGTCAGCACACATTTAAGAGCCTACTGCTGCGCCAAGCACAGTGAGATGTTTGAGATGTGCAGCTGTAGGTGACAGCTGGGAGATAGATGATCTATGCAGCTCTGGCTGCTGCTTTTAGAAAGACAGCGAGGACCGCAGAGAGCCAACTCCATGCATCCCTGTGGTATATGGATCAATTCAGTCATGTGACCTAAAAAAAAAAAAGTCAAAAAACACAATGAAATGGGGGGGGGGGGGACAACAGCATTGTCATGGCAACTTGCTGACAAAGCAGTGTCTTCTTACAAGTCCTAACCTTACAGTTTTTGCAACAGGGTCTGCACAGGAATCATGGCCTCACACACAGAGTCAGGGCAGTGGCCCAAATGTATTAATATGCACCAGTTGTTAAGATACTTACAAACTGAATACAACTACACACAAGGCATGTGCTCTGCACTCTTGTGAGGGTTGCTTTGCATGAATGTGCAAGGCTCTGTGTTAAACATATGAAGAAAAAAGGGTAAAAAGGTCTCTCCATAAATGTCAGTGAAGATAGACACAACATCAGGAATGTGTTTACAGATGCCTGGACAGTCATGGGATAAATTCAATGTGGCTGGAAATGAGCAAAGGCAAATAAAATTCCACAATGTACTACACATTTACTTTACGTTTACTTAAAGTTCATCACAAAGAAGTAGGTATTGTTTATAAAGCACAGTCAAAGCCATTGTATAGTCAATAACATTTCACACAAAGTTGAGGGCAGAATGGTAGAGAGTCAGAGAAGCAATTTATTAGACTATTTTAATTTAGCCATAGCTCTTACCAATGTTTGACTCGCATGCACAGAAAACAACAAAAAGCTGTATCAAAGCATGTGTGGTTGAGACACTTATAGATTGACATTAGCTCTGTGGAGCACTGCCTGGCAAGGAAATGTGTTGCATCAGTAAGCTCATACCCTGGCAGATGATGATTTTTGGACCATTTTTTCTGAGAATATCAATGATAACACAAAAACTTTTCTTTCATAGTTAGTGGTTGGGTAAAGACATTTATTGTAAAACAACTGTGTTTACTCTTTTTAAATCATAATGACAACAGAAACTACCCAAATGACCCTGATCAAAGGTTTACATACCCTGGTGATTTTGCCCTGATAACATGCACTCAAGTGACACAAACAGGTTTGAATGGCTACTAAAGGTAACCATCCTCACCTGTGATCTGTTTGCTTGTAATCAGTGTGTGTTTATGAAAGGTCAGTGAGTTTCTGGGCTCCTGACAGACCAGATCTCAACACTTATCCAGATCTCCAACATGCAGGTCATGCAAGACAGCCCAAGAATTTACAGGAACTGGAGGCTTTTTGCCAAGATGAGTGGGCAGCGTTACCATCTGAGAAAATAATCCTATATAGCCTCATCCACAACTACCACAAAAGACTTCAAGCTGTCATTGATGTTTAAGGTGGCAATACACAGTATTAAGAACTGGGAAATGTAAACTTTTAACTCAGGGTAATTTGGGTAATTTATGCTGTCATTATGATTTAAAAAGAGTAAACACAATTGTTTGACAATAAATGGCTTCACCCAACCACTAACTATGAGTGAAGTGCAGTGACTGAGTTTTTGATTTTCATATTCTCTGAAAAAAATGGTCAAACTATCACAAATTCTGCCAGGGTATGTTAACGTATGAGCATAACTGTACCTACGTCTCTAGTTAAACAGGTGTTACAGTCCCGGTCCGTCTTGTCGATTATTTTTCAATGATATGGTCATCTGCATCACAGAAAGAGCTTGACAAGCTCCAGTTGGTGCAGAACAGGGCTGCCAGGGTTGTCCTTCAGTACCCACAAAGGATCAGTGTGGTTCTAATGCAGTTGGAAATAGATTCAAACTACAACTTATTTTATTCATTTATTTGGAATGTTTTATTTTTAAAAACGGCCATAATTATTTGCTGAACAGAGTTTTTGTTATACAGACAGTTATTCAACAAGAAATGAAGTGGGAGGTGATCTAAAACTTCCTCACTCCAGAACTAATGCTCTAAAGCCTTATTGAACTGGAATAAGATCCCAGTTGCCACACGTAAAGTAAAAAACAAATTAACACTCAAGAGAATGCCAACAAGAGCATTATTGCAGATGACCATGTGATTGCCAAACATTATTTTTTCCTTTCTTTCCATTCTAATTTTTCTTATAATTGAAATGAATGTGTTAGTTTATTGCTTAAATCCATAAATCTGTCTATTACCATTTTAACTATACTTTTGTGTTATTTTGTGCATTTTATGTTGTACTTTTGGCAAGAGTAACCTAATCTTTTAGTGAGGACCCCCAAGAAGATTAGTGGCCATTTAAATGGGCAGCTAACGGGGATCCTAACAAAACATTAAAAACCACAAACCAACACCACCAAGTACACCACCAAGAACACCACCACTAGCCACAAGCAAACTAGCAACAATCTGAAGCAGTGCCGCTTTACAAATGGATCAAAGCAATTTTCTTCTTTGTGCTAAATCAGCAGATGATCACTGTGGAGTAATGGCATGCAGATTAAGTCTCACAGTTGTACAGCAGTTACTCGCTTTACCCACTTTAGGTTACCAAACAGAAAACATTCTCAGCAGGTGCATAAATCCCCGGTTCCACACTCAAACCTGATGAAGTGCTTGAATATACATAGATTCAATTGCGCAGTGGTAAGACTTTACAAAGTAATGAAACAGTGGGTGGTCAAAGATTAAGATAAGTCTTATTGCCTTTTAAAATAGGGCTAAGTACAGTCAGTGTGTTGAATATTTGAATGGATTAAGAACAGTTAAGAACCTTGATCTTGCTGGGAAGTCAGCACACACTGGTACAGCCAAGATTTTATCAAGAAGACGTGACTCCTTTGGCACATAAAACAGAAACACCAAAGTAATGCAAGTCAGGAATCAACATCAGGCCACCCATCAGCCTTTGTATTACTTTACTTCGAGGTAATACGCTGATAAGCCCTTTAAGCAAAACATGACTAGTCACAAGGGAAAAACCAGAGGCCTTTTATAAAGTCGGCTCTTTCTTGTTCAACCTTTCTTACATACTCTTCCATATGCCAGTCTGCGACCTTGTGAACTCTTCTCATTCAGATGCAGGTCAGGCAGCACATGACGAACAGACACAGCAATGACAGGTGAAGATGTGGTCCATAAATCTGTGCGCGAAAGAGATGGCAGCTCAATTTAAACATTCAAACATCAGAAACGCTCTTGTTGTGGGATTATTTCTGAAATCTGCTCACTGCAGTGCTGTAATCTTACGTCTTTGTCACCGCTCAGGAAGCCCCAAACAGTACTCTACAATCCATTTTTTATGCAAGCTGCTTTACTTTCCAAGCAGGGCTTCCCCAAGCTCACTTCACTAAATCAAATAGTTAGAAAAAAAGAATGGTGGGGTATTTTTAGTTGTTCCCCAGCTGCAGTTGGAGGTGCTGCTACGGTACAGTAGTCAACTGAAGTGTGAGAGCACCCTGTAAGCATCCTTAATATATGAAAAATAGCAAAAGATAACATGACTTTTTGGATGCTTTGTTGGTTTACAGTGATAAGACTGGTAAGACTAAAAAAGTAGCATTATGCTCTGTAGCCATTATTCTAGGGTGTCCTCTAAAAAATGTATGAGGCCTGTATTCAATGTTAACACACAACACTTTTTATTACCGAGGTGTTTCCTGTGGGATTCCCATCCACTCCTTATGACGTGCAACTTTCTGCCAGGGGTCACCAATCCTAGTTCCACCACATGACCATTTTCTGCTGATTTTGATGCTAGCCTAGGACTTCTGGTCCTGAGCCGACAGCAAAAGCCCACAGATCTGCTGCTGCTGCTGATGTGTACAAGAACGCAATCGATGAGGGCAGAGGGCTGGACACGTACGAGTGCAAGCAAAGAAATCCAAAAAGACAAAGTTGCAAAAATTGCAAGTAACTTGGTGATGGAAGCAGTGCCCGGCCAGTGATGCATACAAGGTCAGTCAGCGGCTTGTTCATCTGTTATAACATGTGACTGACTGGGACCCTAATCCATCACTGTCAGCTTAATAAAGGTTTAAAGTCAGAGTAAAGGGAATTCAGAAGTCCGATAAAGTTAAGTTTGCTGTTTTTGCCAGTGTAATACCATAAACTAAGATTGCTGATATGAGCAGTCACTGACGCACCACAAACTTTTTCATCCTGGTTCCTGCTTTCATCAGCACCGGGGAGAGTTGTTCTTGTGAATGAAGGAAGTGCACAAAGCAATTTCACTTTATTGTCAGTCAAGGCTTTGCCAGAGGAGGGGGTTAATGGCATTCTTTATTTGACAGTTACAAATCTTTTTCACTTTCTCTGCTTCACAATCTCACCTTGTGACAAGCCAATCAAAGGCCCACATCTCTCTACAGTGACTGAGCCCCATTCAAAGAGTTTAGTGTTCCAATTCCTTTGTGCACACTTTCCTTCCAATTATTTCACTTTTTTGGCATCTTTTACAAACTAAAACATCAAGATGGCCTTCTACTTTCCTCTTTTCCTATCCATTTTAGGAATCCATTTAGCTGTCAGTTCTTACCTTGCCGTTATCCAGCTTTATTCTATTCTTGAGCAGAATTAGTCATGGCAAGTTAGCAGGGATCACAGTTTTCAAAATAAAAGCTTCCCAAGCTGTGCCATGAAAACACATAAGAGTTATTATATTGAGGAGGTCTAGACAGTTATAGTCTTAAAAGTCATTACAATAAGTCTGCACCCACTCTAGAAAGAGTATTATTGCTTTGTCATAAAAGCTTCCTGCCAACACACCAAGGGGGTTTAACACATCTAGTCTGTAAGTAGAAATGGCAGAATTGGTTTATCTTCACATAGATGAATCTCCAGCGTTTGAGAGGATAGCAGCTGATGAGGGGCGATGAATGAGAAATCTCGTCCGGGCGTGGAACTACATTATCCTAGCTCTTTGTCAGTATACTCGTACATTATGATGAAGCAACACTCGAGCAGTAAGTGTGGCATTGCGGAACTAGAAGTGTGCACCTGCAGCTTTTCAACCCCTTTCATTGACTGAAATTGGACAGCAAAGTCAAGAATAGGGCCAATCATCTGGCATCTTACTCTGTTACAACTCATAAATACGCAAATAAACAAGAGAGGACGTACTGTAGAGCTGCGGTGTGTTAACTGCAGCTGCTCACACTGGTTGGAAATGATTTGCTCAGCTAACACAATCTAGTCCTGCAATCTGTTGGTGATATAACTTAATAACAAAATAGGAGGTATTCAGGGATGGTTCAGTCAACAAAATGTCACTATGAGATAAATTCCTTGTTTAGCTCAGCTGCTTGAAAAAGGCCACAATCATAGAAGGGCATTAACCTACTGTCTGTTCTGTATTTAAAACTGTGGGAAAACAAAGACAAGATTGGATTTAAATAGAATCATGATGGATAAAGCTAGAACCAATAACACAAAAAGATTATGTTCTCTCTTCATCTCTCCGTCTATGCCTTTGTCTGTTGGATTCAGAAAAGGATTAAGTGTGATGTTCGCAGCAGAGGTGCTCCCTACACATTGTGACAGTAGCATGCCACTGGTGGGTTACAATTCTCTGTGGTGTCTACAAACAGCCACAGATGTTCAAATACCAGTGCATGCACGCTCGCAGAGAAAACAACCTTGCCTTCAACAGACACTTGCCCTCGTGCTTAACATGTCGACCCCAAAAGCTTAAAAAACCTCACCCACCCCCGCTGCAGGTGCACATGCAGGCGCACACAAAACCCCTGTGCCCTGCCAGCTCTTAACAGCTGCTCTCCTGGATTCACAGCCCGACGGTAGACCAACAACTAGGCCTCTCAAAATGTTAAACAGACAGCAACAAGAACAAAGGGAAATCAGCATCATGGCAGTGAGCTTAGCAACAACCTAACTTCCCACAGCCTTCCTGGAGCATACTTTGTTAGCTAATCTGTGGGGACAACTCTAGTAAAAACAAAATCTTCCCAATGAGCTGTATCTCATGTGTTAGCCTATTAGCCTGCCTTATATAATGCACCACCAGCTTAACGCTACATTTAGTGGCATAAAAGAGACTGGCAGAGTCGCTGTGACAGACACATGAACATGCGCTGGTCTGTGCGCCTGTCAGGCTACATGTTGTGTTCCAACAGCGTAATTCCTCAGCACTGCCGGCATGTGTTTGGAGTGTGTTAGCGTGTGTGGGAGCGGACACACAGGCTGAGGTCAGAATCATCCATCTCCCTCTGAGTGGGCTGCTGTCCCTCCAGGAAGCACCACACAGATGGGTATGCTATGTGCAGCCAGCACAGTAGGGCAACAGCTGAAGGTCAGAAGGGGGGCATAGAAAGTATATGTAAACGGGACACACTGTATTACCATATTGGAATAAAAAAAAACCTTAAGCTCTTTGAGTCGGACTTTTTTTATTTAGTAGGTTAGGCAGTTTTTGTTCAGAAAAAGGTCACCAAAAGTAACTCTATTCCTGCACTTTATCATGTTCAGTAAAATGCTAAGTTGGATTTTCAGCCTGGCAAATTGTTACAATGTGATGTAATTAAGTGACATAACGGTCTTGGAGAGGATAAAGACTAAAAATTCAGCACCTGCAATTATACTTACAAACACAAAAGATAAATCTGACCAATCATACGGTCAAAGGTTGGAGGACTCTGCCCAGAAACAGCGCTTAGAGGGCGGGGCTTAAAGAAACAGCTAAAACAAAGCAATGTTAAGGGAAGCTTGGTGAACATTTTTGTAAAGCAGGTCCTTTTCTCCCCAAAAAAGCTACATTGTTTTTACATACGTAAGTGAACAGTGCGTTTATGTAAATGCCATTAACACTTTTCCCCTAGAGGACATTTCTCCCTCCTTCTCAATCTTGGCCGTGCAGGGGTCAGGGAGAACAATAGCTGGTCAGCCGCTCAGAGGATCAAAACAAGGAGGATTTTTTTCTCATCTCTCAGGCAAAACAACACTTTAAAACCTCTGAGGCTAAATAAACATGAAGAGTGACATTGAAAGACTGTGTTGGTGAAAATAAGCACACAAACATGAAGGTACGCACCATCATAAGAACATTTTGTGAAGAAAATGAGCTGAATGTACCTCGCGATAAATGTCTGTCTTGTGTTTTGAGAATCCCATGTTCCTGATAGAACACACAGTACCACACCTCTGACTGGTTGTCTTAGTAAAGCCTGATAAATGACGCATAATAATTGACAAAATTATTTCCTGACTGCTCATAACTGGCCGTGGACAGCATATTTCTCTCTCCAACACTGATTAGCCTAATCAGAGACTGTGGGCTGCTGAATGTTTAAGGCGTGCAGCCAATGCAAAGCAGTTACAAAGAACCTGGTCACAATGAATGGAAACTAAAAGTGACCACTTTGTTTTATTACTGTAGCAAGGAATAAAAAAAATAGGGGGGATGCTTAAAGATAAGTAAACTAAATATGTGGAATTTGAGATTAAGAAGTATTATATTAGTAAATGAGGCACTGTGATTGCTGCAAATTAATGTTCGGATCACAGTGTAGCTTAGCAATCTGATAATTTACAATTTACTTAACGCTGCTTAGCCACAATCTAAAACTTAAGCACCCAATAGATGAGAAACCAATCCCTAATCAGAGCCAATAAACCTACCTCACTTCTATTTTGGGACATTTCATTTTAGCCCGAGCTACCAAAAGTCAAGGATCAAGGAGGATTAAGGAAACCAAAAGTGCTACAAAGAACAAAAGGAGAAACATAAATTTTACCGCTCAACATGGTTAAAGACAAAGTGTTCCTGCTATCACAAAACGCTCTTGTGGCATTTCCCCAGGAACCTTCCCACATTGTCAAAACAACCTAGCCACAACACTGAAAAACAGCCAGTAGTCATTCGCAAATAAGGTTAAGAAATGACTCCAGTACAGTTGCTACGTTAGAGCCGCTGCCTTTAGAAAGAAAATGGACTCCCACGCTTTTTACTTCCCAACTTCATTCCATCATTCCTTTTCCTCGTGAATGATTCAAGAGACTGGTGGGGGGAACAACAGCATATAGCGAAGTGAATTCAAAGATGTAAAGACAGCAAGGGGAACAGTGAGGAGACCGGAAGAGGCTATATCTTTCCGTAAGCGTGCCAGTCTGTGAGGGAGGCTAACGTGTACCGGTCCTGAAATGTGATCCGTCAGGCTGAAGGGGCAGAATGTGCAGCAACCATCTCTGGAGAGTTGTGTGTTTGTTTGGTTGTGTGTGCAAAATCTGCATTTGCTTTGGTTGCCATAAAGCAAAACAGGACATGCTGTTTAATGAAAGTGACTGCACAGACAGCACACAAACTGATCAAATATTATAGAGTAATGTTCAACTGTGATGCTTTTAGACTAGTTTATTTTTTTCCACCCTCATACACAATTAAACCACTTCACAAGAGGGACAGAGAGCAACTGTTCATTCTAAATTTGTCAAAGAGGAAGAGCCACACCCTTGGCGCTTATGTGACTGTGCGTCTGTGTATATGCCGACACCACCCCTTCCCCACCTCCTCAGTAAATAAACAGTCTCCTCTACAGACCCGCTGTGTCAGCCAGAATCTATGTCAAGACGTCTTGGCTTTTATTCACAAGCGTCTAATGAAACATTAATAATGCACGAGCTAGTATGTTACTCCAGAGAAAACTAGTTAATGCACAGGCAGAGAGCGGGTGTCAGCTCGGACGAATCAATTAACCTTATCCTCGTGTAAAAGAGGCTGTGCGTACAAAGAGGTAGAAGATAAAGATGTTAAGATAAGTTGGTTCAGAATGTGGACATGTCTTATAAAATGAGTGCAGTTACAACCAATAAAAACAGCTCCTTCTAGTTTATGGCTTAAGCTTAAAAAATCTGTTCATTGATGATTATGTAAACAGTGCTAATATTTTCCAGGATAACTGCAGTCCGAAATTTGTTCTCAATCCAGACCATACCAGTTCAACTGAAAAGTAGATATGTCAAATTAAATCTTTTATAATAATCATTATGCCAATATTGACCACAATTTGCCAGAATGGGAGAAAATTACCCTTCATTTACAAACGGCTATGGCAGTTTCTCTGCGTCGCTTGTTTATAAATTAAAGACCACAGATGGGAATAAAAATTAGGCTTCCACTTATTCATATTTGTGGGCTGGCCTAGAGCACATTGTTATTGCTTTTTCAATTACCTCAAACACATAGAAATCTTAATATGTAGCAACCAACCACCTTCACACAAAATGGAGTGGCTTTTCAGAGAGAAGGGTACAGAGTAGTATTCACCATAGTAACATTGAGAATGCCTTGCTGTAAATTTGTCCAAACAGCATTTTAGGGAAAGACTGAATAAAGGGCACCGAGTGGTTGCCCCAAGACTAGAGATAACGACTAGAGTAACGACAGATGCCACTGTCGTTACAATTAACATTGTGACATGGGGCCGGAGCTGGGAAACAGGGCTCAGAGAGAATGCACACAAAGATAACATCCTGACAAAAGCCACACAATGCCTCACACAGACACACACACACAAATACACACTGTAGCTCCAAGGGCAACACAAGTACCCCTCAGTGTAAACCGCATTGTCCTACAAAACGGGTAGCTCCTCCCTTCTGCGCCGGTTTAAATTGAGATGGGCTTTCCATTAATGGGTTTAGGGGAAAAAAAACTCTAGGTAAAAAAATGGGGGAAGCCTCCTATAGATATGGGTGGCCTATATTTGACTCATTTTAATGCGGATTTGGTAGAGTGACTTTCCAAAAATATTAGAGCGGTAGTTTTTGCCTTTAAAGATATCTGTTCAAATATGTCCTTTTAAATATTATAACCCATGTGTTTCATTTACAAGGTGAAGCAAGAACAAACATGATGAGCCAGCAGTGCTCTCACCTGTGGCTGAACTGTGCACCAGATACCTCCACACGCCTTGGACAATGTCAAACGAATGTTGTCAAAACACCTGAAAACTCAACCTAGAGCTGAGGCGCCACAGTGATTTATCTCAAATGCAAATCAAGGACTTCTTACATGCAATACCTCTGATGTGACCGATGTGACAAGCAAGCACAAGTCTGTTGTCAAAACACAGGAACAGAGTGTGCCTGCATGGATGAAGCAAAATGCTACCACGATCAAAGTGCCATGTGCTTTTAGCTACATTTTCACTGATCTGTATAATGGCACGTCTTGACTCTTGGCTCGAAGACCCTTCTTTTCATGTAATGGCAAAGCAAGCCTCTGCCTAGGGATGGTTGTCTTTTCTTGATTACTTCCACAGCTGCACTCTATGAGGCACTGGCTCCCATTAATGCAGAAAACTGATCAATACAGGGTCTTAAGGGCAGCCAAGCAGCCAGCGAGAGCCTTCAATAGCAAATATGATCCATAGGCTGCAAAATGTTGTGGCGATGGGCTGCTGTCAGAACTGTGGCTAATAATGTGCAACTATTCCCTGTCCAGGCTATTTGACAGCTTACATTTTCTGACATTTGTTTATGGTAATGACAATAATCCCATGTTGCTGTAGACAGGTCAGTGAGCTTGAGGGGTGCACCATGTCCCAGTAACCCCACTTCAAAGTGCAAGGATTATTTTTACGATTAAAATGGTCTCTCTGAGCTATGGACAGTATGCAGAATGTGTCTGGGACTGGCCTATAAACAATTAATGCTAGTAAACCCCGGGCACATGACATAAATAACTGAATATCTCAATTAAAATGTCTGAAGCTGACAATCTGCTCAAACTCAAACGCTGTCTATAGGTGCAGGTTGCTTTGATACAAGCTTGAGGACACTGTAGGTATATTGTATCTACACACACATGCAGTGCTCGCACATTAATCATCAGCAACCTAGTTCTGCTTGGATCCACGCTGCTCGCTCTCTCAGGTGCTTTTGGTCCAGGCTTCACATTGCAGTCTCTGTATTTACCTCAGTGTGGTGCAGAGGTTGCATGCCGCGGAGATTAAAATCAAAAGGGACAGAACGCGGTGGGATGATTGCATTCTTGAACTCTCTGGGTTTAGGTACACATGTCTCCTTGGCTGGTCACATGCAGGCTTTGAGATTTCAAAAGTAGTATAGTAAAAGAAAACAATGAGCTTGTGTGAATTAAAAATAACAAAATAATCAATGATCCATCTCATCTCATAAGAAATTTCACTGCATAAACTAGAGCTTTATAAACTATAAGGGTGATTTTGATTTAAGGTCATAGCTTTATCCCTAAAAACTGAATATTTTGAATGAAAGCTGAAATCTGTATTGTCACCACCTTATTGCTTGTGTTCTAACCTAATTCAAAACATTTTGTAAATGTCAGTCACAGCCAAGGCGATTACACATTGTAAGTGATTTCCTCACTTTGGCTCAATGCCTTGGTGCTATTATTTAGATGATCTTACCTAGGTAGAGCGATGCATTCTCTTTCTTCACATTGTCGTCCAGGTAAGTGGGCCCCAGTGTGTATATTGGTGTCGAGCCCATGCCCACTAGTATCTGGGCACAGATGAACAAAGCCACGTATAGGTTGTGCTCGTTGCCCTCTTGATCGCGAGGGCAGGAGGACACGTCGAGGTCTCGTCCGCTGCCGTTGCCACTGAGGCACAGGCCTTCGTGACCAGCTGACGAGTTCATCTCCTGGATCTGGTACGGTGGCGAGATAAAATGCGGCAGCGAGAACAGCCCTGCCCCGATGGCGATGAACACACCACCTACGGCTAACCAGCGCGGCCTCTGGCCCCTGCCACCAAAATAGGAGATGAAAACGACCACCACTAAGCTGCCGATGTCAAAGCAGCTGACCAGCAGACCGGACTCGGAGCTACGCAGGCTGTAGCGCTTCTCGATGGTGGTGATGACGCTGCTCAGGTAGCCAGAGACCATCAGGGACTGGATGAAAGTCAGGTAGCACATGCAGAACAAGAAGCAGCGGGAGTCCCTCAGGATGATCCGCACATACCTCCTGGCTGGAAAACGGATAAGGTGAGTGAGAGAAAAGCCCAGTTTTTTACCACCTGTGCTTCTATGTCCTTCCACAGGTAAGGAGCTGCTGAGGCCCACCATGCTGGACACAGATGGCGAGAAGTCCGTCCTTGAGGAGGGGGACTCAGCCTGGCTCGAGTCTGGGGATTTGATTTGGAGTTGGCTACTCTGGTCCACATGAGTCACTACCAAGCTGGGCTCCCCTGCTTTTCTATCCTGCTCACAGGGTCCATTTAGAATTGGTAAACTTTTAGATTTGAAGCTATTCTCAGGGTCCACATATTGGTCTTGGAGCTCAGGGATCTCTAAAGACTCGGACAAGTCGCTTCCCGTCTCGTCGTGGTCTGACATGGTGCAGCTGGTGATGGGCTTCCTTACTGAGCTGACAAATCAGAGCCACATCAGGACACAGTGGAGATGCAGGAGCTTAAACTGTGCCCTGCCAATAGAACAGGGGCGCACTAGACCCCTACCCTATGTGCATCTCCTATTCATCTCGTACTACAAGAGCTGATCTTACTGCACAATATCAGCTCAAAGTACACTTCGCTAAACAATGACAACAATGGTATCTCAACTTCTCAGTAAAAAGCATAACTAGAATCTTATCCAATCTGTCACTCTGTACTGCGAGATATGCCTTTACCACTATCTTTTTTCTTTATAGCTCTTGGATGTGTTTTGTTTCCTTTGTCCCATAGCTTTGCAGCATCCTATAAGAAACATACATAAAGATAAAAAAATATTAGCTGAGGTTTAAAATGGATGTTTCTTTAGAAGTAGACGCGTTTATAATTGTCAAACATATTCACTGAAGTAACGTTAATCCATACACGTTAGTAAGAAAAATAAGATTCATTGTAAAAAAATGTACCATTAAAGAAAAATAACCTAGCTTTCAAGAGCAACCAAATGACAACAGTGTCAATTGTCAGGTGTTGCAGCTGCCAAAGCTAAACATCACCTAGCTCTCCTTTGTCAAACGAGAAATAAAGAGAACAAAAGAGCACGCCGTTTACAAACGTCTCAGTGGTGACTTTGAAAAGAAATAAAACACGGCAACACGTCTAAAAATTTAACAGCGACACGAATTAGCTTCGAAAAAAACAGTGATAGTTTCAATTAAGTCAAAGTTTGAGAACAAAAGCGGAGATGTGAGTGGAAAGTACTTACACAGGACAGAGGGAGATCGCCTGTTGTTGTCTTCGCAGCGGCCACTCACTGAATGAATCCGGTGATCCTGATTGCCGCTGCAGTTAATGCTGCGTTCACGGAGACCCAGGACACAGAGTTTCTTATACCATTTTAAAATCTAAAAGAGTTTGAACAGAACTCTTCAGAACTCTTTGACGTAAACAACACGTCAACACACAGACGGCAAAAATGCTATAACCAAACAATACATTTTTTGTAATAATTAATAGTAACCTTTCACTAATTTACCTCTATTAGCCTACTCGAAAATAGTTTGTAATATTTACTTCTTTGTTATAAAAACATTTTATATATATCAATATAATATCATGTAACCTAATATTTTAGCAAATAAACGAAAAGGCAACAATTAGCAATGCGGATAACTTGTGTTGTTGATAGAAAAACCCCAAATTCCGTTTGACGCAAACGGTGGAATTTGTTTTTTACAAGTGGAGCACTGGGATTTGTAGTTCCTTAGTGGGTCTGTGGTACCTTACCTCACCGTGCAGTTTAAATGATATCTCCAAATGTCCAATTACCCTCATATCCTTAATGTAATGCCGTTTGAAATACATATGTATATTGTTTCTCGTGTACGTAATCGTATTGCACATCCTCTATTTTCACTGACCACTTGGACTTCATAGACCATAATACGTTGGTTTATTTCGTAGCATACGTCATTTGGACAGCTGGGACTCTGCTGGCCCAGCAGTGATTGACTGGTCACAAGCTCAGACCCAGACAATAGAGCTTTAGAGCGGGATATGCAACTGGTGAAGCGGCCACTTGTAATTTACGTTAAGGAACACTTACGTTTAACATGAACGATAACTTGACTTAAGGATAACTTTATTAATGTGTGCCAATTATTGCACATAAACACGCCTACATAAAAAAAAATAATGGGTCTATATTTGCATATAATACATGATATATTTGACATGACATATTTAATATGTAGAAATTGTGTATTTATATAAGCCTATTATCAATCTGTAATTTGAAGTCAATATAGTTGTGTGTTTTATCATTAAATTATAGCATTGTTGACAATAGGTAAGTCAAACCTAATTAAAAAAAATATTGTCTAAATGGTTGTTGAAGGTAATTAAAGCTGTAATATGCTGGACTGACATTTATTTTTTGTTTGGAGGTAACGCTATCTGTAAACCCACTGCCTGTATTTTACCATTTGGCTTCACGGTTTACAAATATAGCAAAACCATACGAGTGATGACCATCAAAACCCAGAATGAACATCCAACGGTTTTGACTTTAGAGCTAGAGGAGGCGATTACAGACAGGGCCTGTTGGTTTACAAACACTTGTAAATGTTAATGGAATGGATTGGTGTCATCTGAGAGACACTGGAAACCAAAACTATGATCATTACCAGAACTAATTATTACATATTTCTAACTAAATTAAGGAGTCTTTGACAAGCCCAGATAAAAAAAAGGACAAAAATGAAAGTATGTCTTACAAAACACTCTTCTGCTGTGAGTGTATTGGTATTGGTGCTTGTGGAGTTCTTTTCCCTGCAGACTACATTCTATTGAACAGAGATTGAATGAACTATCTTTGGCTCTATTGAATAAGATGTATCTCTCTGTGAAAAGACTTGACTCCCAGCCTTGTCGTGTGGATGGATGACTTTCCCCAAGGTCATTAATTCATCTCCTGGACAAAGTAGACTGTCTGATCAATCATGTGCTTCCTCTACTCTGTATTCTGATTCTCTACAGTCCCTCAGTGGGGAACTACCAAGAAGGAGTTTGACCTGAATGTCACATTTTTGCTTCACCACATGAACCCGATATGTGCCAAGATATTTTTATAACAGCTCCTAATGTTACAGACACTCTATCTTCCCATATAGCAGCCTTCACTTTCTAACTCTTAAGCTAATGCAGTCCAGTGGTTTGTGGTGTCTGACAGAAAGTGACAATGATCAATCAGAGGGATTATGGGAGCATCATGGTGCTTCATAAATGGCCTTTGTCACTCAGTTGCTATCAACATGCAGCAGCTAAATCAATTGCACAGACCACCATGAAAGCGCAATCAAATTAAGGTATAAGGGGAACTAGAGCAGTGGTGACAAACTCAAAGTGGTGAGGGGCAGCAATAGTAAATAAGAATCCTTTCAGGGGCTGAACATTGTGACATTTGGAAGCTTTTATTAAATTTTGAATGTGAGGTTTCTTTATTTGAGTCTTACAAAAACATCTTTAAAATAATATCTTTAATATTAATTTACTACTTTTATGGAACTTGGTTTTGAACAGGCTTTATAATATAATAATAATCTTTATTTTTATATAGCGCTTTTCCACCTACTGTTGTAGGCTCTCAAAGTGCTTTACATACATTAAACTATTTACCAGTGTTACAGAACATCACTGGAGGCAATGTAGATTAAATGTCTTGCCCAAGGACACAACGACAGTATGTGGCGGAGTGCAGGATGTTATGATGTTTTTGGGATGTTTCGAGCGGAGATCGAACCGCCCACCCGCCGGTTAAAGGACGGCAGCTCGACCCACTGAGCTACTGCCGCCCTTTAGACAGATTCAAATCCTTTTTAAACGAATCCATCTAAAACCTAGTGCCAAAAAACTTATTTTTGGAGGGCCTCAAAAAACACTGCAAAGGCCCCATATTTGGCCCACGAGCCTTGAGTTTGACATGTGTGGTTTAGAGGTACTATGACATTCTGCTTTAGTGCGCGCTACCTTAAAGAAGAGTAATAATAGAGTTTCCTAAAAGAAACTATTCAAGCCTTTTCATGAAATTGATTAATAACTGAAGTTGGTGCTTTTCCAAATGTTACAAACGTCCCATGATAACAAGTAAATTTGCAAAAAATAAAAAAAGGGTCACTACAAAGCTCTCCTTCACATCTGAGTGCCTCCCCCAAACACTGCCAACAGTTACTGCTGTGGTGCATTTCTCATAAACGACTCAATAAAATGCCCACTGTTCCCTCTTAGAATAACGGATTTGTGCTTAGAGGGCTCAGATATCACATCCAGTTAGAATATCCATACTGCTGCCCTATTGAAGGACAGGCAGTGAGGCAGACAGTTATAACTACGTGATGACGTTTCCTCAAATGAACTGTGCAATAGGTTTGCAAGGAACTTTTCAGCAAGGCCCTGCGTGTTATGTGATAAGAAGTATGGCAACAGAGTGCAACGAGTGCAACCCAAAGAGAGTAAAAAAATAAACAACAGTGACCTCTAGTGTTCAGTCCTTTATAGTGAAACTACAACGTCGTCAGCAGTACTGAAAAGAACCAGCAGAGAGAGCCCTGTCCTTTTATTCTGACCACTCCGGGATTTCTCCACTGTCTCCAGGGGTGGCAAGTATTCTGTACAGAAGACTTAACCTTAGTAGAAGTACAGAGACCTATGTTAAAAACGACTCTGGTAAAGGTAGAAGTACTGATTCAACTTCTTTACTCAAGTAAAAGTAAAAAAGTACAGTCTCTGAAATGTAGTTAGTTAGGTAAGTAAAAAAATAATTTCGCTGTCAATGATACACAATACATTTGTGATAACTCCGCAAATTCCTTCCGTTTATGGTGCAAATTTAAATGTATTTTAATACATGGACCTTATTTTGACACCATAAAAGTTCATACATTTTGAATACTTTTAAGACCTTCGAGCTACCCTGTTGTTGTCTTCGTGTGGAATTGATGGATAATTAACCATTACTTTTAAAAAATGAAGGTTAGCTTTCGAGGCTCTCGGCAAGTGAGAGCTAGAGCGTTAGCATTAGCTTTCAAAATAGGTTGTAAAAGTAATGAGGCTGTTTTGACAATGTAAGGAGTAGAAAGTACAGATATTTGTGTTCAAAAGTAGAGAGTAAAAGTAAAATGACTGTCAATTCTGAAGTCAACTGGTAAGAGAGCTGAGCTAACGACTATGAGACCTGAACAGCCTGGTCCAATCATAGTTTCAGTTTCTCCTGGAAAAGAGACAAAACGTCTTCACCTTGAAAACCTAGTCCAGATGCCTTTGTTTTAACCTTTTCTTCGTTGCTGTGTTTTGCAAAAAAAGACAGGAGAATGTATGAGGATGTACAAACTGTAACAGGGGAAGGGTCTGAGCTCATGATTAGTTGATTCTTGATTATTTTCAGAAGATGTGGTTAAAAAGGGGCAAGTCATGTAAGACTGATCCTCCTGTTTCTTTTTTGTTTATGATAATTGGGATGATGGCTGTTTGTTTTTGTTTATTATAATGTTTTGTTGCTAAAGTTGTGTTAATTGTGGAGTGGCATGAACAAAAATATATATAAATAAATAAATAAACAATGGTTTAAGCTATGTTTTCTTTTTTACATTTAAGTGAAATAAATAGGTGTGTGGGATTTGGATGGTTGGATACAAACGCCACTAAAGTATGGGACATTTGCTCATTCTTTGATTTTGCTGACCTTTTCTTCTTCTCCCTCCATCAACAAGTTTGTCCTTGTCACAAAGCTGCTGAAATCAACCCCCTGTCAACCTAAGACAGATGACATCATCACTTTTACCTTCATCATCATCGTCGCCCTCAAAGCTGACGCGTCACATGGCCTTGGGGTGTGCGCCCTCCTCCTCTGCTCCCACACTCTTCCTGTTAACCATATGTATTGACATTACAGGAATCACTAATGAAACCCTGTCTGCATGCAGCGCCATATCAGACACAACAGAACATGTTCATAAATGTGCCCTTCCATCCCCCACACAAGCCCTCCACACTATAGGTTTTCCTGGTCAACACATCCAACCTGTCCGGGAAAGTGTTATTTACTCTTAGTGTCTTCATGTGTAACTGGAAGGCTTCAAGCTATTCTGGGATCCATGTTTGTCCAAACTTTTCAAGCCCGTCCACTTTGGCGTTGCGTGGCGTGTACCCCTCTTCTCTGCTCGCAGGGATTCATCAGCTAATGGCTTTACCGCAGCACTCAAACATATAGCAGGCTCTGTGTTTGAACTATAACCCTCTGTGGTACTGTTTTTACCACATAATGCTCCCGAAAAAGTAACCCTCTCAAATTAGCCATGCTCTTTGTCAGGTCGGGTCGAGTAGGATTTGTGAAGCACTCTTTTCTTTCTTTTTAAAGATTTGTTCATGGGCTTTTATGGGTTTGAGTGGGCAGGATAGACAGTAGCTTGATAGGAAAAAGAGAGAATGGCAAGCATTTAACTTTTGTTCCTCCAGGTATGTGGCACACACGCTACCGGGTCAGCCACTGAAGCAACTCGTAAACTTATGGCATTTACTTGGGTGTATGTGTAACAAAAAATCAATTTATTTAAACATAATAGGCCTTATTTCAAATGAGACAGGCCTTAAATGATTTTGCTGGTTATATTTCTTTATTAGTGCAATAAATCTTAAGTTTCCTTGCTGTAGTTTGTGCTTGAGTACAGAGTTTGGCTTTCTCCAATCTTGCATATGAATGAGGAAAGCACAAGGTTGATGTAATAGTTTTGTTAAAAAAAAGGGCATGGGCTTGAAAAAACAAAAACCAGTTTAAGCCTACCCTGAACATCCCCTTCTTCCCTTTACTATGCTGACCAATCTCAGCAGGGCATCTATATGCGTATGTTAAAGCACTCACCCCCCCACCCCTGCTTTAACACTACATCGTTCCAACTGCAGAGGCCTGGCTGGTGCAGGACAGGACACCCAGAGAGCACAGCTTCCATGACAAAAGCATGGTCAATGTGCCTTTCCTAATAAATCACGAGGACATTATCAAATATGTGGCTAGTGCTTGAAAGGGAACAACTGTGTCCTCAGCGGGGAAGTGTTAAGCTGAGAACACACAGTATTCATTAGCAAAGAAAAAACTCAGTGAAAAATCACCACCCACAGAGAAGAGCATCAGAGTTCTAACTGACTTCACGTCTCTAATCCAATAACAGGCTAGCTTGATTATTAATGATAAAAGTTATGAATGAAATTGGAAACACTCTAAAATACTTTTCTCATTACTGTCCTAATATCGTAAGTCTGAAGATGAACTGTGCTGCTGATAAAATGTGTTTCTTCTTAAAATCCTTTTTATAGGGCTGAACATAAATCACTAGCATCTGTTATTTCAAAACATATTAATATAGCACGTTTAAACCAACCTCAGTTGAGTGCTTTACACTTCCAGTGATTAATTGCATATACTGTACATACAACCCCACTTACAAATTTAAAGACGAGGACAATTTTCATTCAGATTACTCTACCAACCCAGAAACCATTAACAAACAAGTTGCCTCTTTAATACAGTTGTTAGTGAAAATACATTAAAACTCCTGCAGGGAAATCTTCCTATTGTGTAGTTTATTTGGTGGCTGGTATAGTTGGAAAAGACCATTCAACTGCATTTACAGTTTACTCTAAACACAAGGGCATTTCAAGACCTCCACGGCCACCCCAGCGCATATGGAAATGACCAATAGCTGCAGGGCTTTATCCTCCTCCTCCATCCGCATGGCCTATATGTTAAAGGAGGCCCTGCCTAACATTTCATATTCATGGCATACAATTACCTCCATATAAATAGAATAATTGCTCTTTAAAGGCTTAAGCTAATTTAAGTATGTGTGCATTTTTCGGACCCTTGGGCTAAGGTAATCAGCAGCAGCTCAACCAATCATTTTGTTCCATTGTCTGGAAAAAAGGTTGAAATGATCTTACATTAGCAGAAAGGAATATCTAATCTTATGTAGTAAAATTTCAGAAAGCTTTGAAAAGTTCTGAAAGATTAACATTGGATAAAGTTATAAAGACTCAACGTTACATGACAAATTGTAGATTATTTATCTTTAAGACATGGAATTAAGGCATGGAAACCCCAAATTAGAGTATTGAGCCAGCTGTCGTTGTTTTGAGCAGCCCATTGACAATCATTAAGCCCACTGTCACTTCTCATGCTCACCGTAGGGCGGGTTCATCCTCAGCAGGTTTCTAAAGACAAATCCCTTCCTCATTGTTACGGCAGCACCCCGGACTACAGCTCCCCTGTTTCCTACAGAAGCCAGAGGTGCACACATGTGGGCCCTCTTGACCCCTTAAGAGGATCCTCATCCCACTAATTACCTCCTGGCCATACTGTAAATGGGCCACTTGTGATTATCAGCTTGAACAGAAAGGGAGGGAGATACAAGCGCTGATAGGGAGACAGATACAGGCTTCTATACATACAGGATGTAATGAGATAGAACTGTTTAAAGATTTCCTCATGACCCCAACACAAAGACACATTGCTAAATCTACAATCTCGAAAAGTCAACTGGGATCTTTTGATGCCAGAATTTTTTTAATTTATTTTATCTATAGATCATAAGCAAATAGACCTATATTAAAAAAAATGTCCCCTTGTAAGAAATGCAGTTCATTCTTATCAAAACAATTTTTGTGTAGTTCAAAGTAGTTTTGTGCATCAAAGGTCATCAAAAACAAACTCCACCTTGACTAACATTGGAGAAAGGAAACATACTAGACAGACTCATATGAGAGATAACAAAAGCATAGATTAACATTAGACTTCTAAATTGGACAAGATGAAACACAGTGACGCCACACACATCCTCCTCTTACTGTCCTTGGACAGTGAGCCACAGCTGCCAATGCCTTCTGCCCCTCAGAGCGCACACACACACACACACACTCACAATACAGAGGTGCCTTTCATTGTAACTACTTCTACACTGTCTTTGTCTGAACTATAGTCCAACAGATCCATTGTTGGTCATACATGTCTGCTTCTTGAATTAACCACCACTCCTCCTCCTCGCCTTCAGAAAACCCCTCCGAAAAAAGTCTGTGTGTCATTCACTGGGTTCCGCCTCACACACAAGAGAAGTGTGCTGCGGCACAAAGCCTGTGAAAAAAAAAAAGGGGGGGGGGCACAGTAAGCAATGGGCCCAACTTTTATACGACACCTTAATGCAAACAGCAAAGTGTGCTGCCTTGTGCCGCAGTGCTAAAGAGGCCAGACACCGTCATCCCAAGCTTTTGTGTACAAGAAACAACTGACCATTTATTTCATTTACTAGTTAGCCATTAATTGGGGGAGCCACTGATTTGCTGTTGGTGGATGGAAAAAAACAATCATCACCAGACTGAGCCTTTAATTGAATCCATTCCACTCATTGGTACGTCAATGATTATTTAGTAATCAATAAAGGCAATGTATAGGTGATTAGACGGTGCAGTGGTGTAAAGCAAGGGACATCTCACTCATCTCACAAGATGTGTTTGTGATGATGAAAAACAACATTTATGTGACATTAAGAGGCAACTGAAAGAGGCCTCCAAAAGGAAGTAGTATCTTGGTTATGTTGCCATCTGTGCCTACCAATCACAACCCCATGTGGACAAGGCAGAGACGGACCTGTTTTACAATACGCAATTATGGGAATGTGACACCTTAAGAAGAGTACAGCAAGTGTGGTGTCTTGCTGTTTCAATATTACTAACCATGTCACCCTCACATGTGCATCCCTTTATTTGCTGTTGCTCCTGTCTGCTTTTCCAAACCTGAACCTGACCATTGACCGTTACTAGATATTACCCCAACCAATATCTACAAATGCCACACGTAACCCCACAACAAAAACAACCTGTCCTTTAAGAGAAAGAAAGGTTTGCCACAATGTACATTTCCTGAAACAGTTTACTAATTGACGGCTCTTGACTCTTCAACAGGTTCTTGGGACTGCAGCACCCAGATTAATGATTGTCCGCCTTCGACAAACCCCTCTGTGGTTGTCCCCCATCGATCAGCTGATCTTTTCGATCAAATGCGCCAACAGATCTATGGGGGGAGACACTGCTGTAATTGAGTTGCGCAGAGGGAGTGTGTATCTGTCCGAGGTATGCTCAAAGCAAATTATGAGCAGCCTTTAGCCACACAGTGTTGTGTTTTGGTGCCAAATGGGAGATGGGAGTGCTCCCCGTGCTAATTATGAGTTGCAAAGCAGGTTGGGATTGTGGTTGCTGGTTTGAGTCCCAGAGGGGGATCAGTGTTCTGTCCACTGCTCCTCTGCTGTGTGATTACTGCGACTGTTTGGATTGAGACGCAGAGCCAATTAATGCCGCACCAAAGCAATAGGAAGAATATCACTTTGTATGTGTTTGAGAGCTCTCCCTAATTTAGTTTGGACAAATCTCGTGCAAGAGTTGGTCAGATTTAAATTTTTCCTCTGGAACAATACTAAACACTACACAAATTAAATTATGTGATACACAGTATAGTCAAAAAAGTATTTTACTTTAAATTATGATACTGATATACATTTTTGTGAATTAAATTATATTGGGTTAGATATGTGAGGATATAACCAGTTGAATCTGTCCACTCTTTAGATAAGCTGTCTGTAAAGATGAATCATAGTCGGTATAAAGTGCAGTGTGGTGTCCCTTTGATTATAAGGGCCTCTGCGGCTGTTACCATGTTTCCCTGATCAGCCGTGACGCTAATCTTACCTGTCATTCTCCTCACCACAACCAACCAAACAAGTGCACTCTCTGTGGGTCCGGCAGGAGACATTTTTTCAGGATGACAACAGTCTAATGGACACTGGGCGTGGGAGCTGCCTTCATTAGGACCTGTGTCGAGTTGAAGGGACAGTGTAATGGTCAGGTGCAGGGCTAATGGGACACGAGGGGATAGAAGCACCTGAGGACGACAAGGACGACACAAAGATAACATGTGCAACAGTCAAACTTTTGCAATTTGGTGTCAACTTCTTAGCAGTAGAACCAAAAATATCAAACTGTATTTTAACTGCATTGAATGTGTAAATAATAATAATAATTTCTTTACTTGAGGAGTATGAAAAAGTGACTGTTTAATATGTCATGAATGAGAGGTTCCTTAAAGTGGACGCATGCACAATTAAATGTAAATGTACTCATATACATTGAAATTTTAAAGCAAGGTTATGTAAAGGGTCAATGAAATGTGAGGTCAACAAATGTACTCCATTAACAACTGCTTACCCAATTATTCAAGTGTAGTGTCAGACATTATAACTAAATATGTGACCCTGACCTTTCTGCTCCAGCATTGCTCACATCTACCCTCTCTGAATAATACTGGCCTCTAAATCAAGCTTATTAGAGTTTCCCAGCCTTTCTCTTCTCCGTTTAGACACGACCGATGACTTTTGTCTGCCGAGGACCCCCATCACTCACTTCTGCTGTAAATCTGGCCTCAGCCTTTCGCCAAATGAGATCATCTCTTTGGCCTCTCTCTGTCTTTCTGCAGCGGTAAAATACTGATGGGGACGATGATGATAATCGGCAATTTCCTTGGCTGTGTCTGTGCCATTATGAGAAGAAAGCTTGATGTTGTTTGCGTTTGTAGCCAGGATGGATAGTCTGTCATGGGGTCACTGTTTGGATCACCTGCTTGATTGTATTTCAGCTGCTGATTAACTAAGCCCAGATTAATGTCAGCACTATTTATGGCATTAAAAGACTGATGGCTCGAAATGTGTCGTTCCCCCTGCCTCTGCTTTTATAAATCAGCGCTTTATAAATGGACGTTCTCTATCTCTTTCCGAGCCGTGGTCCTCCTCGTGCCTCCCGTCCCCTCCTCACCCTTGTGTTCCTCTTTCCTTTAATTACTGTGTTCATGCTTGACGGCTGCTGATGACTTGATTAAGCCTGCCGTGTGCAGTTCCAGTCTCTACCCTGCTGATGAATGAGGCTAAAGCTTATTAACTTACTCATTGGGATCAATAATGCACTGGGCCCGAACACAGCAAGGGTAGAAGAAGGGAAACTGCACATCTCTGATCCGACAAAGGAGCACAGAGTCACAGAACCAGCCACATGGCACAGGAGGCCAATCAGACAACTCCATGATGGACTGCTTTGGTTTGTTCTCAAAGTCCTCAGATGCTTTGTTAGTTGAAATGTTAGAGCTTGTTTTAGACGAGAGAATTGTGCATCAAGGGAGTTATTGGGTGAATATAGCAGCCAGGTATGGCCAGGGAGTTGTACCACAAACTTTAAGGTGCAGCTGTTGAAGGCAGTAGAGGCCCATCTTCTCCTTCAGTGGTCACCAACATAAGAAAGACAAATCTCAGGTTTAATCTGACTCATGAACAAGATTCAGTTCCAAGTCTTTGCTTCAAATTTGAAAGCTGTGATTGGCTGAGTGCTACACATCCAAAATATCCAGTGAAATGCAGACAGAGGGCTACATGACCACAAACATATTCAAATGCAATTTAAAAGCAGAAACTTGGCTGACCCAGGCTTAAGGTGGATGGCTGTCTAACCAGATATCTGTCACATAATCTTTTTATCAGTATGTATCCTAGAAAGATGTCCTTGTATTTCTCTGAGCCACAACATTACAATTGTACAGTATTTTGCCATTAGTTATTGCCCTGCTAGCTAAGTTAATGCTTACTTTCAATACTAGTACAATAAAAGTATGGAGTAAGTGAGATGCTTTGTGTTGTCAAGTAAATAAAATACATTATCTTGTGTGGCAGTCAGAATGTTGCTGTCTCAAACTGAAGTGTTTATTGACATCGAGTCTGGCCAAAGTTAAGAAACAGCTTATATAGAGGTCATCCTTGCTTCCTCTTACATCGTGAGGTAACATAAACAGTGGGACACAGAGCCTTAAAGATGCAGACCTTCAAAATCGTTTCTATTTCTCACTGATATAATACTTATTTTAACTGATGCCCTTTGTTATTGAGCAGTGAAGTTGCTCAAATGCATTGCTCAGCTTGGTTTTCATGCCACAGTGGACAGCCTATAAACACTAGCCAGCTCTGTGTGTGCCTGCACTGGTCCGCACACAGGAGGTCCTCTGACTGCATCCAGGAGACACAGCATGAACAAGGGTCACATGTAAAACCCTAATCCCCCCCGGGACGCCTCTCAGCTCCACCTGGGCCTTTACAAATAACAGTCTCATCATTGAAGCTAATTTGAGCTCCAATGGAGGAAGTCAGCATGTGGCGGCGCGGCAGAGGAGATATTATGTGAAGGAGGACGGTTGGAGGTGCCGTGTAGTGTCCTGCAAAGGATCATATTGACCAAGGTTTGGTCAATGATATGCCAACAAGTATTCGCACATGAAAGTCATTTTTCATTTTGTGGGAGATTTCAGTTTCAGCTGTGTCTGACTGGTTTTGTCACTGTCTTTAATAAACAGGAGTGAGCTAGGCCCAACAAGATTCATATTGGCCTCTGCGCCCCCCCCCTCTTTTTTCACCAGCTGCAGTTGTGTATGAGAGTGCGAGCAAGGTCTTCTGGGAAGAGCCTTTTAAGTTGATGTAGACACATTGATCTGCAGCTTGAGCTAAACTAGGGCAGCAGTGTAAAAAATGTAAAAAAGATGTCAAGTTAAACAGACTGTACCTGATGTTTCTTATTTCAAGTCTATAGTATAGGCTTTATGATGGGCCATCTACTGTTTAATATAGAGGATTTTAATAGATGAGAACCTGTTACTCAGGAACAGAAAACCTTGGCCAATCACATGCTCAAAAAAAAGAGCGCTTCCATTGGTCTACACTTGCTTGTCATGTGATGTTCCAGCAAGTTTAATAGATGCTGATAAAGTGTATTTTCAGTGCTGAATGTCTTTTAACCTAGCAAAACAGCTCAAAGAAGAAAAACCTGAACAGAGAAATGACGATAAATACTCTCAATTCAATCACACAGTGTTTAGCAAGGCGGAGATAATTGCCGTGCTAACGCTGGAGTTGCAGCTAAGCTC
This sequence comes from Perccottus glenii, assembly GCA_024416835.2. NCBI lineage: Eukaryota > Metazoa > Chordata > Actinopteri > Gobiiformes > Odontobutidae > Perccottus > Perccottus glenii. Next base: position 16,436,674 of record CM044558.2, read on the forward strand.
TTTGTTTGCTCTAAGTTTAGTGTAATGTATTAGTTTTTTTTTTTTAAATTACTCTTATTGTAGACTTTTTTTTTTTATAAAGGTGAAGCAGGAGAAGTCCGTAGGTAGCTTTTGGGGAAGAGTGGAGTATGAGACAATCAGGTACTGGAGCTGTAATAAGAGTGGCCGGGGTTCAAATCCTGCCCTGTGTTACCTCCTATTTCTTTCTGCCAAATAAAGAAAAATGTATGCCATGTGACAGACATTAGAAAATGCATTTACCCTGAATCTCAGTCTAGAAGCATCTATCTTACTAAATCCATAAGGGAAAACACAGCACTCAGCACATCTCAGCTGAAAATATAAGTCATAAAGGGTGGGAAATAGTTGCAGAGCTGTGCACTTTTTGATGAGTTCCCTGATGAATGGACATTATCAGAAATATGGAGTGCGTCTTACCGTATCTTTAGGTATGTGTTAACTCAGTCAATAGATACACAGTCAATTATGCTGTCGGAAGTTTGGCTTGTGGTATAATGCTTTACAGAAGAGTTTAACAAGGGATTCATTTCAGACAGTTGCAAGAGAGTCATTAATGCATATAATGCCATAATGCAGTTGATCATCTTTGATAAAGACTGACTTCAAAAAGCCACTCTGATCACCACTCCTAATTAATTGCCCTTGTGTTAGCAGATGAATCAATAGCCATCAGAAGATTGTCTGCTGCTCTGATGAATCTCATGTGTTTGAGATTGTTAAAAAAGCACAAACAGATCAATGGCACCCTCACATTATAGAGCTGAGGGTCTGGCTTCTGTGCCAGTGTGTGTGGGGTCAACGGTGTGCCTGGTAATCAAAGCCGTAACACAAGAACATTTAGCATATGGCTTTTTTTCCTACCAGGGAGAGGTAAACACAGTGGGGAGGCCAGGAGTGTAGTAAAACACACTGCTTAGACCAGATCTCCCTGTGGACTCACACCAAGTGGACACACACAGAGGAGCCAATGACAAGCTAAGGTCACTCTGCTCAATAGAGGAAGCTATGAAGACTCTTTATATGGGATCACACTCGCCTGAAGTTTGTGAAACACCTCAAATTGTAATTCTTTTACTCATTTATTTAAGGTATTTTTTGTTATAAACCAGTCATAAGTCCGGCCTCAGACCCATTTTATTAATCAGGCCATGTGGCACCTGGGTTCAAATCCTGACTTGGGTCTATTTGCTCCTTGTCACTCTTTCTACCTATGTTTCAATGTCTACCTGTCTCTCTGACAATTAAAGGGTTAATAAAAAGCTCAAACATGTTCACAATGTCATTTCTCTTTTCACATCAGTAAGTTCACAGTTGTAGTTGCTATTTTGAGGAAAGTGAAATTAGATTTTTCCGCCCCAAAAAAGAATAGTGTTATACTTATCTTTATATATATTTACTGTGGTTGGATATTTTTACATATTTGCTACTCTTCATGCAAAAATATGGTCCTTTTTGAAAATGTTTGGACACCCCTTTAGTAAACCCTATCCCTTCCTCATTTTCAAACCTGTCACAACACCCACTGATGTTGATATCAACTGTCAAACCTTCAACCCTAATGGTGGCTCTTCTTTAAAGTGACAATCTTAACAGATCAATGGTCTGGCTCGGAGTCCGATTACAAAGACCGTCAGTGACCACACGTGAAGGGAAAGAGGTCCCAACTGGCAGCACACTGCAAAGTCACACTAAGGAGGAGGAGACTTCTACTGACCACAGACCTGCAGCCGCACCAGAAGGATGGGTAACCAGACTAAAGTGGTTAGTCTGGTCAGGACACTAGACTAAAAGAAGAAAAGCTGAAAGGGCTAAAAGAGCACTGGGTAGCTTGGCATTAAGAAGTTAGATGCCGGGAAGGAGCACTAAGGTGGCGCTAGGCTAGGGCTGAGTCATAAAGGCCTGTTAGGGTACATTAGGTGAAGGAGAGGGTCATAAGGCTTCATGAATGTTTCAATAGGATAGTAGGTGGTGAATGGGGGCATTCATCTTCCAGCTCGACTGTCAAAAAGCCATCATGACTCAGGGAAACAGCGGGAGGTTGGTCTGCAGCTTCACTCTCCAGAGCAAAAGATCCATAGTGTTCTAAAGGACATAACGTGACACATCTTAGTCATGCTGTTTCAGAACTAATTCAATCAGCGCTCCTGAATTTTATTGTCATTTCAAATGGAGTAAGCAGCTTTGAGATATGTATCTAATTACATCAGGTGCTTAAACAGTTATTTTTAGTCCAAAGGAAGGAGTATCCCAAGGGCCCTCTGGGAGATTTGAGCTGCCTTGGGTCACGGTCAAGTGTCCTGTGAACAAGAGAAGAGAGGCCGACAGTAGATAACCAGCCAAACTAATGTTTTAGGACACATTCATTTACATGAGTTCCAGAAGCCCATCTTTTTTAAGTTACACACCAGCCTTTGGAACACTAGATTGTATGACTCTCCCATTTGGACAATAATGGTTGTTTATTGTAAATACTTGGTTGATAAAGCAGTTGTCCTGCCTGTTCTGTGTGTTCATCGCGTTGTTAAATGTGACTGACAGATATTGATGGTTATGGACCTAACCCAGCCCTGCTCCGTCCATCACTGAGTACTGTATGTCTCTGTAAGGTGTATTATGCATGTAAAGCATTAATGTGCGTGCATGTGCAGGATTTGGTGAATGTTGGTCCAGCGTTAATAGCCCACTGTAGTGCTCTCATGTGGGTTCACAGGGAAATCAATCATCTGTCTTGTGGCTAGTGACTCTGCACTCTCCACCATGACTCAAGAGCCAAGAGTACTTATCACCTAATCCACTAGATATGTTTGATTTCTTTAGTTTCTTATCGTCTTGTTACTCTTTATAGCACAGACAAAATTACAGGGCACATGCCTGCTGTTTAACAGTAACATTATCTTTGTGTCCCTCTCCCCAAACATGACAGAGCTAAAGTAAACACAAGTCTATTTGACATGCAAGCACAGAGTCGATGTCTACAATACATGACTGTTGGCCTCTGAGTGTCTGCATAAATGGACAGCTTAGTTAGGATTAGCTGAACCAACAGCACAGACCTTTACAGGCAGAGAAGTCACCTTATCTGTGCATGGATGCGCATGTGGCCAGAGTACAATGTCCATATGTTGTAAATCCTTCCCTCAGGACAACACTCCACTGCAGTCCCTCTTCGACTGGATGACTGTGGAATGGCAGAAGAACGCTGTATACACTGGAAAATGCAATATTTACTCTAAATATCACACTACGAAATTCGGAATAAGAGGTCAAAAGATTAACTGTCATTATAAGTTGAGATCATGGTTGACTGAAGAAGTTATCAGTAAGCGTTCACTTCTAAAAGTGAAAGGTGTACTTATTGAGTATACAATGGAATTTATTCAAACTCTGAATAAATAAGTGAGGTAAAACCATCTACAGACATTGTATCACTTCCTAGTTATTAGAAGTATTTGAATAAAGTCTTATGGTTAAGTAATGTATTTCCTACAATATTTCCTCCTCACTTTTCACATGAGTTTATCTCGGCAGTGTGTGTCTTTTCTGTTGCCTATAGTGTTGTGGCTGCATGTGGTCGACTGTCCTAAGGTTACCACATTAGACTGGGGTCTTTTAACATCACTACCCCGCTGTGAGCTACATTCGCCTGAGAATGGCCCTCGGCACAACATGGAGCTGCTCACACCACGAGGCAACTGTCACATAGAATTTGCACGCTTGTGATTTATCACCAGCTCTCATAAGTGACAACATTTATGAAGTAGGAACTGTAGATGTTTTTTATTTTGTGCAAGATAAGGGGCTATTGTTAAGTGTGTTGAAAGTTTCAAAGTGAGTTTAAGGACAGGAGTACTGTAATGGTAGCCCCTCTTCTCACTGTCCTACTGTTAGCTTCATCACCCATTGTGTGTTGGAAACACACAATGGCCTTACACATAAAGACACACAAACAGCACACCATGAACTATTGTAAAGCGTAGGACATGGGGAGAGGAACCCTTCAACACTTTCTAATATAACGAATAACAATGAAAGATTTTAACCAACAAGTGAGACTCAGTCCTTCTCAGATGAGGTGCATTTAAAATAGTCAAAGGTAAGAACCCATCAAGGTTAAGTATTTCTAATGTAAGTTAATTATATTATACAGACAAGTACAGTAAAGTAAAGTACAGCAGGATGTAGAGGGGGCAGCCCAAATATGTGCTCTCATGGGACCACATTAGAACCTCGCACCAGCCCCCACAGAAAAGGATAAGGCCATCTGCCCATTTCATGCATCACTCCGACCTAGAGGACACACACACATCCACACACTGACTGAGCAATATGGAGGAGCTTTGCAGACAGCGTTTGATCAGCGCTGAGCCTCCTCTGTGTCACCCTCCCCTCAAACCTGGAAACAACAGATCCAACATGCCTCTGCTGATACACCACGTGTCAGGACTCACCAAAGAACACAGCTCAGTGGGCCCATTCAAACACAAACTGACCGCAGTGATGTTAAAGACACAAGTCATGCAGAGAAAATAGGCCCAAGCCTCAAGGAGTGAGAAGACTTATAATGGGGCCACCTTATATTGTGCGTTGATTCAGTTTTCTTTGGCATGGAATTGGATGCATGGACAAACGCGTAAAAGGAATTTGCCTTAGTTGTTCCCAAACTAGCACTGCAATTTAAAGCAACACTGTGGCAACCTTTTACCACAAAATAGACATGTTGCATGATCATTAAAATATAAAATACTTACACTTAAAAATGTTATGGTTCACTGACACAAAAAGTAAGAATACTCACTGTTTCTGTGATACAGATAAATACAGTAAATATGCAATACACACATGGCAATTCAAACATGATGTAATCTACCTAAACTCACCCACATGTCTAATTTGTGTCTGAGCAGAATTAGCATCAAATTTCACAGATTCCAAAGTTGCATAATAAATCACAAATGCTCTGAAATATTTATATGTCCTTCCTGTGAGGACATGCCTTTAAGAAAGGTTTTATGGGAAAGAGCTGCAAACTCAAGATTTTACTCAATGTGGATTTACAAAGCAGTGACTTTAATGTGTAATGCACTGCAAAGACAACTGCCACTTGCACTTAAAAGAAAACTCCAACTATGTCTAACAGGTTTCTGACCCGTCCTCCATCTTCATCATGCCTGACTCTTCATGCGGTCTGTGAAGTTGTGCTGGGCTCTGACGGCAGACTGAAGCACAGATGGGCTGAGAGCCGCTGCGGTGAGTTTATGAGTCCACACACTCACTCAGTGGAGAGACAGAGGCCTGTCTGCATGGCCAGCCTCGACATCAGCCGTACGACAGAGCACACCAGCACACACACTGCATTGACAGCTATTAGGCGATCAATACGGACTAATACATCAGAGCTTTCGACCACTCAGCTCCACTGGCTTAGCAGATGAGAAGTGGAGGAAGGAGAGCTGTCTTTATCCTGTACTCGTGAATGAAATTAAATGTAAAAAGAAGAACCTATTGAAATATTTCTGTTTTCAAATAATGTTGATCCTTATTCAGTGCCAATAGAGGAGAAGTAATCAGCAACTTTCTGTCAAATTTTAAGTATAATTATGTAATGTAACACTTACTTCATCAATTATTTGTCCAAAACGAGTTGTCAGGTATAATCATTATGGTTTCTTGTTCTAATCTCAAAGGGAGTTATACAACCTCAAACCATAAAACCTGAGTGCTCCATGATGGGATGCTTTTATTAATATCAAATGAATGTAGAACTTCATCACCACAAATAGCTCTTTAGAGAAAACTTGCCAAGAGGTTAAGTGAGAAATCAATCTGTATAAACGACCAAGATAAAAAAGAAATTCCTCCCAAGTCCTAAATCTACCAATCAGAAAGGTGCTACTAAAACCAGTCTTTTAGCACAGCTCGCTAACAATCTCAGTATTTCATTTGTGGCAGCCCATTCTCTTTCTTCTTTTCCTTCTGTCTATCTTTCTTTGTTCTTGTGCTGTCCTTCTGATCCACCCCTCCGCTACTGGAAAACCACAGAGGGGAGTTTCTGGCCTTTTCAAAGCTAGTCCTCGCTGAGGGAGCAGGGCCAATGAAGGTTGGTCTACACTTGTTCAAGCATCCATATTTAGGCTATTTAAAGGGATGGGGAGGCAGTTAAACATTCAGTGAGGAGGTGACCCCTGACCTGCAAGTCTGCCGTCCATCCGTTATAGAAAACAAACAATGAGGTTGAAGAAGAGAGGCAGACAGTAACCTGACTGCTCTCCTCTCTGCACAGGGGAACTTTAGTGAATCTGAAAATGCACTTCTTGGCTTTACATTGTGATTTAACACAGGAATGGAACAGTAAAGGTTAGCAGACTTTGCTAATGGTTTGTGTGAAACATAAAATCTAAAAGAATACAATTTTCTGTTTATATTTGTGTCATCCCGCACATTGATACCAACACCACTTCACCAATTGAGGGTTTTTCTACAAATTATTCTTTGACCCAGACCCTTATGCATCTGTGGAACCAAAATATGCACTGTATTCTTCTCTATATGTATCTAAATATGTAAGAGTGTGTAATACTAAGTGTATCTGTGATAAGAATCTAAATGGCAGGATTGAACCTGTGGGCCAGTTGGTGACAGTGTGAGGGCAGATGTCAGCCACAGTGAGCTGCTTTGTGTGTGAGGCAATAGACCACCTCACGGCAGCACTCCATTGTCATTCATTGGGTCCAGTGGGGCTTGTTCATTTTCAGTGTAAACATGCGGCCTTCATTCATCACTCGGTGTCTTGGAAAGTCACACCGACAGAGATGCACTGCTACAAGGACACATTTTCTTCTAAATTCACATATTAAAAAAAAGATTCACCAAATCATCATGCGCTTATTTTTAATCACAAAAAAGTTCTTAGACAAAGGATCAAGACACTTTCATTAACAGCTTTACATCACATGAAAATATATTATAAATTAAAGCAGCATTAATTTAAATATTTTCACATACACTGCTTTTCAAGCCTTTACCATAAAACCTTAAATAATAATTTAGATTATAATAAAAAAAATTCTTACATTGCGCCCACAAAACACATAAATATAAATAGATTTACACATTTTCAACACAAGCATTAAACATAGTATGTTTTCTGGACCTATTTAAATAGGCTCACAACATTTTTTTATTATGAATAAAGCTTCTGTGTAAAAATCATAAATTAACTTGTGGGATTTGTACAGTTTTTATGTGTTGTTGTGTCTCCTTTTGAGATTTTCTAACATCCTCATTGAATGTTAAATAATAAGAAAGGAGCTGTGTTAGTTTTACAGTCCATTTAGTTCCAGGGCCGATATTCTGGGTTTAAAATTGTTAGACCCGTGTAGGAAAAGCCAGGACTGGTGCTTTGCTGTATTTTCGGACTGTCCTGCTGCAGTGGAGACGGAAAGACTACCGTCTGCTCCATGGGTTGTCTTTCTGTCAAAAAAAATAAATTAATAAAAATAAAAGGAGATTTTTTATTTATAGGGATGCTTTTAAAAATATTACTTTAGACACAATAGAAATAGTCCCCTTTATTTATTGTAATTCAGTTTACTTCTGGTCACACAATATTTTAGAAATTACCAAAAGCGGTGTGATTTTATTTAAACTAAAAAACTAAACATATAGGAAAACACATGAGGTAATAGTAGGCCTAAAGAAAAAATTAAATAAAATGGGTAACACAAATAAATGAGATAAAATAGCATCTCTAATTCAGGTCCAAGAGGCAGTGACTTACTTTTGTGAGTTTCCATGTGATTTTTGAGCTCCAGCTCCTCCTGGAAAGAAGCCCCGCACATGTCGCAGGGAAAGGGCTTGTCCCGGGCGTGTGTGCGGCGGACGTGGCTGTCGTGGGCGGCGTGAGAAGCAAAGGCCTTCCCGCAGTGCTTACACTTGAAGGGTCGTTCTCCGGAGTGCTGGCGGATGTGTGTGCGCAGGATACTAGAGGCAGTAAAGGCCTGAAAAAATAAACCACAAAAACATTAAAATTGTAGTTAAGACTAGGTTATTTTTAATATTGCAAACTTTATTTTCTGAAATAATTGGGTTAATAGTCTACATTTTATTTCACCCGTAGGCCTACTTCCATTTTTGTTTAGGCTACAAAAAGTAGGACGCGCTAAGAGGCCCATGTTCTTTTGCCTAAGGCCGGGAAATAAAAAAAATATATTAATTTACTTTACAGGGGGTATTCTCTACCTTAGCATAAACGAAACCACTGCTGTTGAGAGTAGGCCTTTGTGTTACTGTCTGGCCAAAGAGAAAAAGAATGAGCTTAAGAAATCCAGGTTTGTGTTTATAAAAAAGGGGAGGAATTCGGGAGAAGACAGAACAAAAAACATCCGCTCGTTCCAAAGCCGTAAATTCAAAGTGGGCCGCGGCACACAAAAGGGTGGGTGTACATCTGGCGATAATTAGCCTCTAAGTGTGTCCGCGGAACGTGCCCGAGGAGGGACACAATACCCAAATACGCCATGAAACAAGGAAGCGCTAAATGGGTCCGAAATGACACGGCTTCAAAAGAAGATAAGTGGCCCTGCAGGTCTCTCTCTAAATAAGGCTAAATAAATTTTTAATAAAGGGCAGTTGAAAGTCTGGACATTAACAGGAGGCTAAAACTGGATATAGCTAAGTTAGCGAAATAAAACCATGCTAGCAAAAAAGTAGGCTAAAGCGAAGTGTCTTTAGTTAAGGTTAAAGGAAGTAGAAAAGTAGAAACATAAGTTATTAGTGGGCAAGTTATCAAAAAAAAAAAATATTTATTTATAAAACCAAATAAAATATGTTAGCCTAAATTAAATAAAAGTGTCTCGTACCTTATTGCAGTAGACACATTTGTAGGGCCGCTCTCCGGAGTGCACTCGCATGTGTTTGTTGAGACTGGAGGACTGCGAGAAACTCTTTCCACAAACTGAACACTGCAACAGAATGACATTTATTAGCCTTTTCATAAATACTTTTAATGCATAGCCTGTAAATGCATCTAAAATTAAAATAAATGTTTAAATTAAAATTCAGAGACTTCCGGTCCTGAGTCACGTTCAGGGAACTGTCCCTTCAGCACCCTGTCCCTTACTTTTTACACCTGACACACACGGTTTCAATGGCTTACCTTGTGGGGCCTGTGTTTTTCGTGAACGTGAAGGATATGGATCCGTAGCCGGTCCCTCTTCTCGAAGGATCTGTTGCAGAGATGGCAGGGGAACTTCCTGTCTCCTTGGTCCACGCAGCGTGTGTACTTCAGGTGCTTGTCTCTGTAGTATTTGTAGGCAAACACTTTTCCACATCTGTCGCATTTGAAACCCTCATCAGAATCTATAGATAATAAAGGATATTTAATATAGTGCAATGAATTAGCCTAACTGTGAACTCCCAAAACAAGAGACTATCTCACCTTCAGATGGAGGGACTGAGTTGTTTTCATCTTTGGGCTCTTTCAGTGTGAGTGGGATGCCAAGAAACTGCATGTAACAGTCTCCATACCAGACTAGCAGCTCCTGGCCCGGTTTGATCTCCTTACAGGCCTCATAGAAGATTTGGCCCTGGACCTGGACCGCAGTGAGGTTCTGCTCTTCTGGGAACCGCGCACACTTTACCAAAGACATCCAGTTTCCGGAACCTCCGCGGCCGTCTACAAAGTGACTCAGGCGACCATTCTCAAACACCTGGGAAAATGTTTTACACATTACATAAAAAAAAAAAAAGAACAGAAGGAGCCTAAATCAGAATTGTAATTTCAGTACGTTACCTCCCACATCAACGTGTTGTCGTCGTAGGTTTTAATCTCGCTGGTGTTGACCACTTTGCCTTGGAAAGGGCCGAAGCGTGTGCCTTTGGGGATGCTGCTTTTCTCTGCGAACACTCCACACTGCGACGCGTTTCCCCAGGCTGCTTGGAGGATACACAATCCTGGAAAAAAATAAAATAAAATTACATTACAGGTTACACCCTATTCTAAAAAAAAAAAAAAAGACAAATTAAAAGCTGAAAAGAATAGCCTACACTTACCTCCTGGGAGTTCAAGTGAGTCTTTGTCCAAGAGGGGGATCCGGCTTTCAGAAACTAGAATTTAAAGCAAAAAGAGACGCTATTGTAATGCCTAAAAATAAAAAAGTTAAAACAGCTAACTTTTGAAAGCCCACCGTTGTAGGCTATTCTTTGTTTTCATCTTCACACCCACCTGACTTTTCCAGCAGAGACACTCCAGAAATGGCGTGGCCCACTCTGCGCTCCTTCCTGCCCGAGTATCCGTACAGCACCATGAACAGGTCGTCTTCACTGAAGTTGTACGTGGTTCTCTCCGGGGTCCTCTCCGCGCCGCTCCTGAGTCGTAGGAGCGCTTCTTTGGGCGGCGACGCAGTGGCTGAAGACGCCGCTGAGGAGGACCTCTCGCTGGACGGACTGCCACTGAATCCTGGGGATGATAGAGGTCCGGCAGCGTGTTCTGTCACCACTGCGGCCATCTCCTCCGGTTTTGGGTACAGCGTATGTCCCGGCAACATCTGGGAGACGTACGGGTTCAGCATGTGCTCGTGCAGGAGAGACGCGTGGCTTTGGTTCAAGAATGCAGGATTCCCGTTTGCACTTTGCGCGTTGAAATGCAATGAGGCGTCGGATACGAGGCGACCCAGTGACTTGAGCGGATGGAGAAGGTTGTGAGGGCGAGGGAAGAAGTCCATGAAGGGGTGAGGGGGTAAAGGAGCCGGGTACAGACCCCGGGCAGGACTGGCTTTGAGCGCGCCAGGGTGGAAGTTCTTGTGGGGCATCGTGGACAGGGACACGGACATCGCGAAGACGAGGAAAGGGCCAAAGTGTGTCCTTGAAGAAAAGGAGAAGAGAAGGGGGAGGTATAAAAGTTTAATGAAAGAAAACTAAAAGAGGAAACAAGAGGTTTACCACAAATAAATCAATGACTCTAAATTTGGCATTTTTGTGCACCAGCTTGACCTATTGACCCGATATATAAAGACGTATATTTTACACTTAAGAGAAAACCAACCCAGCAATACTGGTCAACTGCGTTCTTTTACGCAGCTTATTTTGCAATATTTCCAGCTCACTGCGCGCACAAATGTTCATTAAGGTGCTTTAAAACACAGATAAGCAACACGCCCTTTGCGTTTTTCTTTTTACCAATCAGCCGGTAAATAGCGAGACAAATCAGGGTCAACAGCCGGCCAGAGCAGAGGTCAACATTAATGAAGCGCGCTATAGACTTTACAATGACCCCGTGGTATTTAAAAAGGCATCAAGATTGCAATCGTTAGAGCAGCATTTAGGGTCAAATATGTCAGACAGAAATGAACATGGGACAGAAAAAGTCAATAAAAAAAAATTGAAGATTGACATAATTCACACCTAACTTTTAAGCAACTGTCTCAAAACAAAGAGGAATCAAAATTTTAGGCCGATTTTACGCGAGTGATTTGTTTAAAGTGCTTACCTTGTTTTCAAATGTTGGGATTTAAAGAGATGGCGGCGTGTGTGTCATATCCACAGCCTCCATGCAGCGTCGGAAATCTCTTCTCGTGCGTCCTCTTTGCTTCTCTGGGTCTGCTCTGTGGTCATCTGAGGGCACGTCTACTGTATACAGTCCCCGGCCTCGCTCCTCATTGGCCAGAGAACCCCCACAGCCTCATGCATCTCAATGACCCAGTAGAATAGTTTCATCCACGGCCACAGGACAACCCACCACTAACTTCTCTGCCTTCTCCCTCATGTGCATTTCCACATACGACCCCTCACTCCAACACGCGCGCACACACACACACACACACACACACACACACACACACACACACACACACACACACACACACACACACACACAGGGGGAGAGGAGATCGTATCGGAGGGACCTCTTCAGATGCGGTGAATAGGAAGACGCACAATAGTGGAGGCGATATCTTGATGGAGTTCAATGAAATGGAAACGTATTATTATTTACGACTTAACAGAGTTTGATGTGCTAATTATCCACCAGACAAAGTAACAGTGTCATGTCATTTAAAATAAATAATTGGGCTATCGTTAAATAAACATTGACATTTTAATCAAGTGGCCTGACCAACTAATAAACTGGGCCTGTGACAGGAAATCAAATCACAAAAAACAGAGTTTAAAGTACTTTGCACTTCGTATTTAAATATTTTTTTTGTAGTGTCCCATATACAACTTTTTGTAAATAAAATTATTTTAGAGGTTAGTGACAAACTAATCAATTTTCTTAGATCCAAATGAAAAATAGTCATGTCAGGCTGATGCCCATGAGCAAGGACATAGCTCAGCCCTCTAAACTGTTCTTGCTTGCAGCTAAATGGATGATTTCCCAGTTATATTACACACAAATGAGTTACACATTTAAGTATTGCAATAACAGAATTCTTTATTTACAAGGCAAATAGCGTCAGCGAAGCCATATTAGTTCACAACTTGCATAACTGTGGGTTTTACTTCTTATAGGTCTAATTTTGCATAAAACACTCACACACACTAAAGGTACAAAGGTCGATGTTGGTGTACAGTGTGATACCTGTGAACAATGCAGAAAGAAAAAAAAATGTGGGGAGAACACTACATTACGCTTTCATTGGAAAGTCCATAAAGTATTTTACATATTGCTTCAGTATCCCTTCAGTTTACAGATGAGCCGTTCCATCCAACAGTGAGGAAATGGAAAAAATATCAGACTCTCCAAGCCAACACACAACAAGAGAGCAACAACAGAGACTGATTGTGTGTGACCATCTCCAGCAAAGATGTAGCCATTCAATATTGTACACAAGTCATTATACAAATTTATACAGACAGTGGTGTAATGTACAATAACAAGAACGGACAATCTAAGGCAATATGCTAGATTTTTTTTTTATTAGCATTTCAAGGTTGCGTCTTAGCTCTACGAAAATTGGCAGACAATACAAAAGGGCATTGAAAGTTCTTGAAAACCATAAGATAAAAGAGAAGAAAACACTTTTGTTTAGTGGGTCCAAAGAAATATCAGTAGGGGCAAAATTCAGTATTTGCACCTGTCCTCATTATAAATGCTAAAAAAATGCACTGCTACCACATGGCTTTTCAAAATCTTGACAATCTTTGGAAATTTGCAAAGGGCTGTGAATCACTCTTTAAAATGGCTCAAAAGGCTAGCTCTGCACGACTGTATCTTACAATCAAATTTATCAAAAAAGTGTCACGTCCCCGCCGCTGTGATGACAGGGGGAAAGATATGACCACACACTTTTCTGTGCCGCAAAGTCGACTGCTACAGCTAATTAGTGGAATACAGTTGGAAAAACAATGGTCGACTTTGCGTGTAAATGCTGGAAAGTGTACACCCTCAGTTGAATTTGTAGGCCTTTTAAATGACAATACATTCAGAATGATTCTCATCCAGCTTAATGCATCTGCAGCTGTCAGACCCTGTTAAATGACATCATACATTTCTTGTTTGTATGGGCCTCCAAGTACGTTTCAAAATAAAGGTGTCAAATCCAATTAAAAGGTGAAGTTTATTTGGCTTGCTCCACGTCTATCCTGGGTTAAAGTAGCTCATATAAAAAGTTAGCTTTTTGAGAAAAATGTACTTTTGAGGTTAGAGAAAGTGACTTGCTTTTTTATCTTGTGAAGGTCAAAACCAAACCCCAACTGGGGCACAAGAGTAACACGTCTTTACCGAACACTTTTTAGTTGAACTTACTGCCTGAGGTCATAAAATATGGCTAAGTGTGTGTCAGAGCAGGCCTGGTGAAGCGTGCAGTCTTAACTCTGACCTCTGCGATAGAAGAAAGGCTGGAGGGCAGGGAGGGCATGTCGACAAGGGAACACAGCCCCGAAACTTCAAACTACTTCCCTCTCCGGCCCTCAGCCAGCGCTGCATATTAGAATAGGAACGCATGTGTGGATGTAGTCTTTCTTGGTACAAACTGCGATAAAAAAATGTGTTTAATACTGCATCCAAACGTGGAGCAAAAAAAAAGTGTCCTTTTAGTCAGGAATCTGTACAAAAATTACAAAAAGAAAAACACAAAACCCCAAGAGATTCATAAGTAATCCTTATTGCTTGTTTACATCACACCAGAACAGTTGCACCTAGCAGCTTGTATGAAGCATTTTCCACTCCAGACAACATAGAAAGCACACTTGTTTTTTACTATTTGTATGGCTGTGTTGAATCTGTCCTTTTTTTTTCTATTTTTAAACTTTTGTGGTGCTCTATGCTAAAGGCAGAGAAGCAAGCGATAATCTGTACACTGTATACACAGCACACCCCTGACAACCCTTCCCTACCACCCGCCCCACCCCACCCCTGTCTGCATCGTACCAGAACATCAGAACACACATGTTCCTGCTTCTACTTCCCAAGAATAATACAGAGAAAAAAAAAAACCAAAAACATTCAGAAACACCCAACCTGCTCTGCTTCGAGGGCAGATGTGAGCAGACAGGGACGCACACCCTAAGGAATAAAATAAATAGAAAAAGCTTTACTCATTATATGTACAATCTCTGTAATTCAATAAAAACATATTTGATTTTGACATCTTCTGAAACTACAGGACCAAAGTATAATCCATTGATCAGGTTAATAGGCAAATCTTCTCAGAAAGAATACAACCATTGTAACTGTTAAAATTATTAAAAGTGCCTCGTTCACACTTTTAGAAATAGTTTTCTTGTTGCTACTAGGATAAAGAATCTAAAATAATTAAAATTAATCTATACAGAAAAATAAAACTTAATTTAATACACTATATATACCTCTTCACTAAATTAATCTAATCATACAAATCACCATTCCACTCCAACCATTCTGCAGTGTTTTTCAAGATCAGTTTTTTTTCAACCATGTCTTCATTCTACATTTGAATTCTCACAGGGAAAAAAAAATAAAAAACTAAATAAAATAAAGAACAGCAAAAAAGGCAAAACCGGCTACGTGTTTGAGCTCTGTTCATAATTCAGAATTGAACTTTAAGTCTTTGCTGCCATTTTGGATCTATGTCGAACAAATGTGTGAAAAAAAAAAAAAAATAGATCAGTGTACATCGTTTTGAGATGAGATTGTAAATGGCCGCTGTCCACTGAGAGGAATACATTCATCAGAACGAGGGATCCCAGCCACTGCTGCCCCTAAAGTCAGTGTCCCCCACCAGGAGGCCTACAGTAAGTCACTCTACGGTGAATGCAGCTGGACAGGCAGACAGACTGGCTCATTGCAAGGCCCTCCTCCGGGGGGACGAGGCATGTCGAACAGAGATCCACCATCCTCCCCTGGCACGTCACACGTTTGGGACCAGGCCCTTTCAGTCGGGACAGACTTAGGACAAACCTGGGCCAGAGGAATGGTCAGGGCACAGCCTGGCTGGTCCAAGGGGCCATTGGTTGGGTTACAGGTCATATTTGTATAATTTTAAAGGGCTCCTTGCACCAGCTGATAACTGAGGTCCAGGTTGGGAACTCCATGAGGGTCAACAATATTTCTGTCAAAAAAGAAGAACAACAGTACATTACGTACATAGCTTTAAGTAAAGTGGCTGCTCAGTGCATGTTCTGATGATAAACAATAAGAATCTTGGAACACACTAGCCGCTCTAAAACAAGCGAGTAAACATTTAAGCGGGTACTAATGGCCAAACAGTAAATAATTGAAATAATCTAAGTGCCAATATATTTCTATAAACCTGCAAAGGGGATAAATCAAATGTCAGATAAACTGGTGTGTTACAACAGTTTGAAGTGCAGACAATCACACAACAGTACCTTGGTTAAAAATTCATGGCCTTTTATTGGGCTTAAAAGCCTCAGGGATAACAGTAGTGGATTCTACATGTAAGTGATAACACCAGTGAGACAATTAACAGTCGTCAATAACTAAAAATGCAAAGAAAAAAAAAATGACAAAAGACCAATGTAGTCTTTTCTGTTTGACTAAACTTTGTGTCAGTGTTATCTGCACAATTAGCCAACTTTTGTCATTCTGGTTTGACAGAAGCAAGTCATGAGTTAGTCAGAGTTCAAGAGAACTAGCCGATGACTTCACTGACCAGACATATCAGTCTTGGAGCATCGTACGGTAAAGTCTATACGGTCTAAATGGTCTGGCTCTAAAGTGCCCGCTGCTAATTACATCATTGTCCTCTAAGTTCAAGGCAAGAACCAGAATGCTAGCTGTTGAGTAAATTATTTACAAGCACGGCTGTTCAATAAGTGTACCCAAACACTTAAGAGTCTCAGATATATATGCACAACTTTGAAGAAGGTAGGAGAAACCTTTTAGTTTTTTTCTCACTCCCTGGCTTACTGTATAAAACTACATGAGAGTTGTTCCTCCAACTTTAAAAGTGACTGACATAAATCTTAAGACGGTCCACAACAAAAACTGACTTCATCTAGATATGGAAAAACATTCCCAAGCACTTGGTAGCACTTGTACTTTTCAGACACTGGTGCATGTTTGTGCATGTTTACCTGCTCCTGGCCCATGGAGGGTAAGCTGGGTGAGGGCCCGGGGGCCATAGAGGGGACACTCATCTGTCCGGCCATCTGGCCCATGTTGCTCGATGCCATGTTGTTGGCCATAGAAGCGTTGTTGAGGTTCATGCCATTGCCGTTGTACATGTTACTGGTGTTTTGCTGCGTAAACTGCGGCGATGCCTGCTGCTGTGAGAACATACTGGGGAGAGGGGAATAAACTATTAGGCCAAACTATTTTTATGAAAAATGATTGAATCCCCCTTTTTTTACCAAGCAGTGTGGAAAAGTACACTTGGCGGAAACTTGTTTCTGTTTCTTCATAAAATATAAATACATTTCTAGTAGAAAGGGAGGAGCTATAGGATGTGTTGAAAGACATTTTCCCAGCATTGGACAAATTTTCTTTATTTTAGGTGTTTGCTCTTCTATTACCCAAGTTCTGCTAATGTTGATGGCAACATAAACAAATAAAGTGATTTTAATTAACAAAACAAGGGCCGTAGAGTCAAAAACCTTGAAGATGTTTGGTACATTACAGTTTATTTGGGACTGTTATTCACCAGAGAGAAACAAGCTTTTTGCTCAAGTGAAGATTCTTTGTGACCTATTCAACAAACTGCTGTGTGATCTAAATCAAGGGTGTTTAAAGTAGGATAGGATAATGATCATTTTAGGACCATTTGTTGACTGCCATAAGACTCTACAATCAGTTTGTAAATGGCCTGATTAGAGACCTGACACCTGAATTTCCCCATGGAGATTAAAAAAGTCATTTTAATTTGAATTTAATTGTAACATTAGAAAAATGGACAGACAGCTACACTGACTGAACCGTAGTATAAAGTCATCTTTACCTGTTTCCTGCCATATTTCCCTGTGGCCAGCCGTTAATGTCAGGGGAACCCTGAAAGGCAGGGTTTCCTTGGCCTTGCTGCATCATTGGAGACTGGGTGTGTGCCAGACGAGGAGAGAGCAGAGGGCTCTGTGGTGTGCCCGGACCCCCAAATCCTCCATCTGCCTGTTGGCTCATACCTGGGGAAGATAAATCAAAATATGTCAACCAGAGCGAGGCGGACATACAGAAAGTGATCTGCAAACTAAGGCACAGTCAGCTGCTTTGTGTTGAACGTACAGACAAATACTTTATAGGGAAGACGTGTTAGTGGAATGATAAGTGTAACTGAGGATTGGTCAGTTCAAAGTGGATTCAGTTTTACAGGCAGACAACTGATGCTACATACATGCACACAAGTGAGAAACAAGCAAGAACACAGCAAAACAAGGAAAGAGTTAACGGGCAAAAAGTGTTATTGGCAGAAGGAGTGTTATGTATTGGAATAAGAAGAAATGAATTAATGAATTATTTATGCTACAAATTAGAACAGAAATGTATTCATGACAGAATCATATTTTGTGTGCTGTGTCACCATACCCCTTTTGGGCTTTGATCATTGATTTTTGTGTGCCCCCTGGTGGAGAAACTGAATATTCCAGACATAGTTTTGTGCAGTGCACAACATGTTATCATACACACATTAGTATGCTCTGTTGATTTATAGAGACCTCTGTGAAAATAATTAAATGAAAGCTGCTACTAAAAGCCGGCAATGCTGTGCAACTAGAGTCACATCATAGACACATTGGCGCGCACACACAAGCTGTAGGGTGAGGTGTGTGTCGACCGGGTTTGGGAGCAGTACCTGAGTTGGGAAACTGAAAGGCACTGTGCTGCATTTGGGGGCTGTGTAGGACCCCGTACTGTCCGCCCATCATGTTTGTGTTTCCCATCAACATCTGTGGGGAGGAATTGGTGGAGGAAGAGGAGGAGGTGCCATGCAGGTGAAGTTGGGGGTTGGGGGGCAGAGAGGGCAGACTGGGGGACAGAGGGGAGGAGAAGGGGCTGGTGGGGGGAGGTGGCGATGCCAGGCCTGTACTGGTACCGTAGCTGGGCGGGTAGGGGAACTGCTGGGGGTTGGCCTGGGGTATCCGGGGGTTACTCATGCCTCCGGCGGCCATGTTGGGGGGCAGGTTGAGTCCCTGAGCCCTCATGGCCAGGCTTCTCTGCTGCTGGACCTGCTGGGCCTGCTGCACCTGCTGCTGTCTCTGTCGCAGGTGATTACTGAGCAGTTCCCTCTGGCGCTGTGCCAGCATCTGAGCATTGATGGTCCCCTGCAGAGACAGAGATGATCATTAAAACTCAAAATGACAGGCCTTAAAGATTGAATAGCTCACCAACTTAATAACTGACTGGGACTGCTTACCTGGTTTGGAGCGCTGGCTCTAAGAGGTAGGTTCACATTGGACACACCGCTCATCTGAGACATCATTGGCTGACGGTTCTAATGGAACAAGACATAGATTTGTTTATACATTAATGCTTATGTTGATTTGATGCATTAAAAAACATCTATTGTACTAGTGTTAAATGATTCTACAGTAAATGGTATTAAACAGAACTAAAGCAGCTGGCAACAGCACAAAGATCTTATCCATTTTAGTCATTTTGCAATAACCTGCCTAAATGTCAGCCTCAAGGATGGTTACATAACATAATGTGTGTACAATCACACCACTGAGGCTCAGACACTGAGCCACATGTGCAGCAGTGTGCTCACTCTTGGTATACCTGCTGTGACTGCAGCCGATGCTGGAGCTGAAGGCGTAGGGCGTTCGGCTGGTTGGGAACACCTGTGGGCCTGAGTGTAGGCCGAGGCTGCATTCTCATCATGGGATATCCAGGCCGTGGACCCATCTGGCCCTGCATGGGGTGGAAGCTTTGCTCCTGTATGGGGGTACCAGGATATCCCCTCTGGGCCATGTGGGATGGTGGAGGACCAAACTGTTGTGTGTACATGGGAGGCTTTTGCTCCATAATCATGGAGGTATCTTGTGAGAACTGATCCGGCTCAATAGAGCTCTGAAACAGAAATCCACAGAAAATATTCAGTGCAACTTGAACTCATACATGTGAAAGTAGCAATAAAAGGTAGAAGAGATGAGACCTGTTCCACCAGGGCAGGAATCCCGAGGGCACGATCAATCTCCTCCAAGCCGTCAAAATCTTTAAGTGCTGTATACAACTGGGACATGAGGGCGCCCTCATCCACTGCACTGCCATCACCCGTACTACACAGTAGGTCATCCTGAGGGGTAGAGTGTACCGACCTGGGCACAGAGCACACACATTTTGTGTAATCATATAGCTACTTCTTTCATTTAAAATTATTATTTGCCCTAATATAATAATCAATCAATCAATCAATCAATATTTATTTATATAGCACCTTCCAACAACCACAGATTGAACCAAGGTGCTTAACAACATTAATAAAAAATAAACATATTTACAAATAGGTTTAAAAACACATTTACACAATAAAACAGATCAGTGTCACAGAGCCATTAAGTGCAAGTGTTTTAAATAAATAGGTTTTAAGTTTGGCTTTAAACAGAGGCCGGTCAGTGAAGGAACGTAACTCAATGGGCAACGAGTTCCAGAGTTTAGGACTGACCACTGCATAAGAACGATCGCCCCACTGTTTGAACCGGGACCGGGGCACCTTCAGCAGATGTTGCCCAGCAGAACGTAGTGCTCTGCTGGGTTTGTGAGGGGTCAGAATCTCACACAAATAGGAAGGTGCAAGGCCCGTGAGTGCATTAAAAACAAACATTAAGATTTTAAAATTAATTCTAAACTGGACAGGGAGCCAGTGCAGGGAGTACAGGACAGGTGTTATGTGCTCGTGTTTACGACTGTTAGTTAGCAGTCGGTCAGCAGCGTTTTGCACAAGCTGCAAACAGTGAGGTCCAGTTTGGTTAACTCCCACATAGAGCGCATTGCAGTAGTCTATGCAGGAGCTAATAAAAGCATGGATGGCTTTCTCCAGGTCAGCACGACTTAAAAAGGGTTTAACTTTTGAAAGGAGGCGAAGTTGAAAAAAGCTTGCCCTAACCACCAAATCTATTTGTTCGTCAAATTTTGGCAAATGGACCAGGAGCTGAGACACTGGGCAGGTTGGATGTGCCGAACACAATACATTCAGTTTTATCCTCATTCAAACAGAGGAAATTCTGGGACAGCCATAATTTGATGTCCTCTAAGCATCTGGTGATGGACTGAAGACTATTAGGACAAGCAGGGACAACTGGAAGGTAAACCTGCAGGTTGTCTGCGTACAGATGAAAAGACATGTAATGATACCTGTTCTGGCTGACAAAAGATGTCTGGTCGATGGGCATCATGCTGTCAGGCCAGGGAGCAGTCTGATTGGGAGGAGCCTGCTGCTGGGAGAAATGGTGGCCAACCATAGCCATGTCCATTTCAGGTTGGGCTATGCAAGAAAACAAAGAAATTGGATTAAAAGTTCACTGCATTTCTTTTGCATGTTGAGAAAAAATGCAATTAGGTTTTACACATGGATATTTTAAACTTGTAGTTGAAAGTCCTGGTGAATGAATTCTACTTCTTTCTCACCATTTGTCATCATGGAGGGTTGAAGCATTTGCCTAGGCCCTGGCTGACTGTTGGGCCTCATAGGAGCACCACTGGGTCCCAATCGGCCCTGCATGGGTCCTTATTGCCCAGGACCAGCTGCTCCAAGAGGCTGCGCTGAGGCAGACCCCACCCAGCCGTCTTGGTGCTGCATACCTGCACGTGGGCCACCAGTGAGCCCTAAAAACAGAAAAGAAAGAAAGAAACCCTTGAGTCCAACTACAGAAGTACTCATGGGAATGCCTGTGTGGCTGACTCGTCCTGTCACAGGGAGTGAATCAGTCTCAAACAGAGTTAAAGGGTGACAGATGAAGGTCTTCCCACATATTCAAATGAACTTTGGTGTCATTGTTGTCATTAAGAAAAATCTATCTTTAATATCTTTACCTTGAAAATGTGTTCAAAACATGGTATGTAATGAGATCTCATAATTGTGTTATAATAGTACTCAAAAAAAGCAAACAAATTCAAAGAAGAATTACTGACCTGTTCCAACCATTCCAGCTTGGTTAGGGATCATGTTGTGACCTCCCATCATGCCTTGCTGCTGCTGCATGAGTGGGTAGGGGCTTGTGGTTCTCAAAGGATATTGTAATGAACATAGACATAATATACGTAGACGCCTCATGACGTGCTGGAGAGTGATACACGTCGCCGCCATATTGGGTGGGTCTCTCCACTCAACGCTAGCACCAGAGTCAATCGGAGTCAACGGAGAGTGAGCAATTATGCCTGTATTTTGTGCAGCTTACGGTTGCAATAACCGACGCAGTATTGAAACTAGATCGCATGGGATTACATTTCACAAGTAAGATTGAACAATAATTTAGGTTATTTTACCATTTACCGTTTACTTACGTGTAACGTTCAGCAGGAACTGGTAACGCAACTTAGGCTACTCTCTCTCACAATCTCTTGCTGATTTTTTTTTTTTTCTCTTCACACTTTGAAGGTTTCCCAGTGATACAGGCTTGAGGAGGCAATGGGAAGTTGCTATTAGACGGGAGGGTTTTGTTGTGACTGAGTTGACAAAGCTCTGCAGTGAACACTTCAAGCCTGATGATTTTGACAGGACGGGTCAGATTGTCAGGCTTAGAGATGGTGCGACCCCATCTGTCTTCAACTTCCCATGCCATCTCCAAAGAGTAGGTGTATTTTACTCTACATGCTAACAGAGATGTCTATGATTCATATGTAAAACAAAAACAGTAAAACCGTTAGATATTTCTGCATGTATTAGTGATGTATTGTGTATTAAAATACACTGTGTGATACTAAAACCTTTTTCAAGTGTTTTTAATGAAGTTGTTTTTAAGTATTATGTTTATTATATTTTAGCCTGTAGTGACAAGGAACACACAAACTTCAAGGAAAGCTGAAGAGAGCCTACCAGTGGACGTTTCTCAGCATTTTCCTGAAAGTGAACCTCAGCCCAATGATGTGAGTATTTGTAGGCTATTTAATATGTCCCATACAGCTGTGAGCATCATGGCTGTGGTCATATCAAAATATCTCCCTTGCTTTCTGCAACTCTTTTCAGAAATACTCATACACTTATATGTGAATGAGTATATGTTATAAATAAATAAATAAATAAATACACACGTGAACAAATACACACCTTCTTTCACTCACATTCTCTCATACACGCACCCTTTCTCTCTTTCCCATACTCATGATGCTGGCAGTGATATTACGGGTAAGAAATTAAGAATGTGTGCCATACGTTGTTTGGTGCACATATGCACCAAACAACTGTGAGTGGTATGATATGAACATCACTGAAAATATTTTCATCCTTCTTTCTACTAGGACCACTCCTATGCATTTCCCAATTCTCCTACTCGTCTAAAGGCCAGACTCAGTGAAGCTTTGGCTAGAGTGGAGAGTCTAGAGCGGGAGAAGCAAAATGCAAAGACCCGAGAACGGAGAGCAAAGAAAACTGTAAAGAGTCTTCTGGAAGTTCTGAAGGAAAAGAACCTTTTAAATGAGGAGTTTAATGAAAGGCTTGGCTTCCACTCTGGTAAAAATAAATTGATAATACCACCTTGAATTGTATATTGTTTACACTATACGCTAATACAAAAGGTATTATTTCAAGGGAACTTTCTAACTAGTCTGTCTAACTAGTTTAACTGAATTTCAGATCTTCAGGTAGACCTCTTTTCAAAGCGGGGCCATGAATACACCAAAGACCAGAGAGAGTTTGCCCTCACACTGCACCTCCATGGTCCGAAAGCCTACAGTTACCTGAGGGATTCTCTGCATCTTCCCCTGCCACATCCACATACATTGCAACGGTGTAGTACATGTTTTTTTTTATTACACTTTACATACTGGTTAAAATACTTAAAACACTTCAGCCCTACATAATGTACAACAAACAGGGAACTGATGTAGAAGTTTTGAGCGTGTATGTGCTATTTTGTCTATTTTTTTCTTTGAAAATGTCTTCCAAAGTATTGGAAAAAAGAACAATCATAGAAAAAAATGAAAATGTGCCCAAAATAGGGATCCAAGGGTTGAAGCACTAAATAGCTATTTATTTTCTTTTTGTAAAGGTGGATGCAATCAGTGGATGCCAGGCCTGGGCTCAACACAATGATGTTGGACATGTTAAAGAGAAGACGTGAAGAAGACCCTGCTAAATATGGCTCTGTGGCCCTCATGTTGGATGCCATGGCCATCAAAAAACATGTCCAGTACAATCCCCATACCCAGAAAATGTCTGGATATGTGGATATGGGGAATGGCATGGATGAGACTGATTTAGCCACAGAGGTGCTTGTTTTTATGGTGGTAGGAATACAGGGTCATTGGAAAGCTCCAATTGCCTACTACCTCACAAAGTCTCTGTCTCCAGACACACAGAAGGTCCTGGTTGTCCATGCTCTGGAGGAATTGCATGCACGTGGCCTAAAAGTGGTCTGCATGACAATGGATGGACATGCATACAATGTCAACATGTGCAACCAGCGCGGGTGTCAGTTAAAGGGAAACCCCCATGAGCCGTTAAAAACCTTCTTTGAACATCCAGTGACCGCTGACAGGGTGTTTGAGTTGATGGACGCTTGTCACGTGTTGAAACTGGCACGCAACATGTTGCAGGCTTACAGCCCGATAACCAGCTCCACTGGAGAAATCAGCTGGTCAAACATCGTTGAGCTCAACAATGTCCAAACAAAAGATGGACTGCATGTGGCCAACAAGATAACAAACAAGCATGTTCAATTTGATGGCCAGAAGATGAAGGTGTCCCTGGCTGCTCAAACACTGAGTCGCTCTGTAGTGGTGGCACTGCGAACACTGAGGGACCTTGGTTATTCACAGTTTAAAAACTGTGAAGCAACGGCAGAATTCATTGAGGTAACATAACATAAAAACATTGTAATATAACACTGCATATTCTGCATGAAAGCCATCTCTGTTTATACTTACCTGTAGAGGGAAATCCAAGCAGAGCTTTGTACTAAAGTACTTTTTTTTGTATATTGAAATAAGATTATAATTTGATTTACATGATATGATACTACTGTTATGCTGCTATGGGTGATATATCAGTTAACAGAGCCTTATGCTTTTTTTAAAGATGATTGACAGGTTGTTTGACATCCTGAACAGCCGCAATCCCCGTGCCAAGGGATACAAAGCTCCTCTGGGTGCTTTGAATTGGACAGAGAGAGTAGAGCTCTTGTTGAGAGGCAGGGAATACTTGCTCAGTTTGGTGATGAAAGATGGCACACCTCTCCACCAAACAAAGAGGTTTTTTTTTTTTAAAATATCGAATGGTTTCCACAAATAGTTCAAACATCATAAGTTAATATGATGCTCTGTTCTCTTGCTACGCATCGAGTTCATAAGATGCTCTTTCTCTGGTTTGGATCGTTTTGCTGTCTGCAGTTTTGTTTCTGTTGACTCTTCTGTTCAGTATTTTCCAGGTCATACAGGACAGGTGTCAAATATGGTATGTATGTTCATACAATGTTGCTGTTTGCAAAACCAGAGGCAGGAGATAATGTGAGTCCCTCCTGCTTTAAGGAGCATATCTTGTATTGCACTTTTTCTTCTTGTTTATGATGTTTGTCTCTGCATGTTGGAATCTTCTTGTGTTCAGTGTTTTTCAGGTCATAGAGGTGTCAAATGGTATGTATGACATGTTCTTGTTTTTAAGCTCTCCTTGTTCAGTTTTAATATAGTTCCTAGTTGTTCCTGACACTGACTTATACTCTCAAGAAGCACCCAGTAATTTTGCACCCAGTAGATTTCTACTGCACTTAAATCATTTACCATTCAGGGACTTTATTGGAGCAAAACATGTATTGAGTACCGTACATGAATATTTGTAGAAAAGTCAATTAATGTCTTTCAATAACTGCAATTACTAGGTGCTCTCGAGGTTTCTTGTTTTGCCATGATCTTATTGATGAAACGTTTTCTTTTGAAGGTATCTGTCAGTCATTGGCTTTGTCATCAACATGGACACATTGTTGATGATGATTCCTGACCTGCTCCAAGTTCAGCGTTATGTCTGCACATACCGCTTCAGTCAGGATCACTTGGAGCTTTTGTTCAATTCTGTCAGGGCATCAGGTATAATTTTCACATTTATAATTAGTTTTTCAGTCAATGGGCCAGACCGGATATTGGTACCTTCTGGGTGGGCAAATTACAGTAGAAGTTTTTCTTTATATATATGTACAGTACCTATACAATCCTAGTTTACAATATGATTTGATGTGATAGACCTCTCAGACTGGTCACTTTGGTGGCTATCACTTCATGAAGTAACCCACCCCCTAAAGCAAACGGCACATCAGACACCAGTGTGTATCTTTTTTTATAGCCTACCTTTGGAAGAAACATGGTTATACAGTTATTACCTTACTTACCTTTTATAGCCTACCTGTGGGGAAAAAATGGTTATACTGTTTCCTTACTTTACCTCAGAAGATATATCTATTATGACTCTGACTGTCCTCATTAAACATCTTTGTAATCTAAGTGTGTAAAAGGTTTTTTGTGTTTTTTTTTTTTTTTTTTTAGGAGGCTGGAATAACAATCCAACTGCAGGGCAGTTCCAAGGCATTTTCCGCCGTCTGATGGTCCGTTGTGGTGTCTCACCAAGTGGGTCAGGCAACGTGGCAGCACAAGATGAAACTGTGTCCCTATCAGCTGCAGACATGCACTCTGCTTTAATGGCAGAGGAAGAGCTCCTGTCTCCATTTGCAAACATATCTGCAGTCATATGTGACCACAGTTACCTGCCCACCCACTTTGGTGGTCTTGTGGACAATGCCCTTGTCTACATTTCAGGGTTTGTTGTCAGAAAAATTCTGAAAAAACTGTCCTGTGAGGTGTGCCGTGCAAGCCTCGTCACAGCTGCTGTACCCTCATCTTTTGACCAGAGCTACCACCTGCTTGAACTTAAAAACAATGGTGGGCTGATGATCCCCTCAAAGGGAACAGTGAAGGTGGTCAGAGCAGCAGAGCGTGTGATTCGCCAAAACTCAAAAGAACAAGGTATCCGTGTGTCCTTCGTCAACCGTTTCGTTCGGGCGGAGATTGGTTCAGAGGATGTGTTCTTACTCGGGGAGCACATTGCAGACACCCAATTTGGAATTGAGGACCATCATTTCATGCTTCTGTCATTTGTGGTGTCTGTATTTCACAAAGTAAGGCTGCACCACATCGCAAAATTAACTACCCTGGAGTTACAGAGTGCAAGCATACGCAAGAAGCTGTGCAAAACAGTTCTTTTTAAAGGATTTTAGCTCCCCAGCCGCAAGCCTGTGTGTGTGTGTGTGTGTGTGTGTGTGTGTGTGTGTAATAAATTCAAATGAACAATCAAACTTGTTTCTTTATTAAAATATAAAATGCATTCATTTATACATTTATCAATATGCCATAGTCTACCATATGTCTTAGTTTAACCTCGTAATACAAAGTATTTCTACATGAAAGCAGAATTTTTCAATGTGTGACAGCGTCCTGTATCATAGCCAAGTCTCTGTCGTTTGTAACAAACCAAACCGTGTGAAAATCTGGTAAAAACTCGGGGAGTTATGATCATTGTAGTTGAGGAATTCGCCTTCCTCAGTAGAAATAAATGCGGGGGGCGGAGCATCGGAGACCCATCCAAGATGGCGCCGCGCTGATACGTCCGCTCCAATAGGCAGCGTCAGTCTATGAGGCGTCTACGTATATTATGTCTATGGTAATGAAGGCTGCTGTGGGGATGCATTCATGTCCAAAGACATACTCCTAACAGGCAGAGCTCGTCCTGGCTGATTTGGTCTCACAGCCCCAAAGTCTGGACACACAAAGAACTGGAATTTAGACTAAGCAGTAACAAACTGTCATCATAATCATGTAAATTTCTACAATATAATGTTTTCTGGTGTGTATGTGTAAGAGTGCACTTACTTGCTGGGCCCACACCAGCCCCCATGCCTCTGTGTTGCTGCTGCGCCGCCACCACGGAAGGGTTAGTCTCAGACATCTGCAGGATATCATTGATGATGTTCTGTTTGTCCATGGGACTGGGCAACGAAACGGGCCGCGGTTCACCAAAGAATTGGGGCTGGTCATTCTGCAAGTCGTTCAGAATGTCTTCCAGCTCTGACGTCTGCAGATACAAGACAAGAAATGCATTCATCCCATGAGCTCTATTTTAAAATTCCCCCTGAGGTGCACACATATACAAGTAAGAAAGCACATTTATGGAGTCTCAGGTTTGGTCTGAGTAACCCAACAACACTAACCATGAGAACTCCTATCTGGGAAATATGAACAACAGCATTGGTCTAATTTAATGTAGCAGTAACAGGAAAAAAAACTATTTCCTATTCAATATAGACCATATTTGATGTGATTTATGAGTTCCAGGCATTTCAATGTACTGCATTACATAAATTAAAGGGTTATATAAACGTTATTCATGGCTATGCTCTTTTGTCTTGTGGCTAAGAAAAGTTCACGGTCAAAGTTTTTACAGCAGAGACATGTACTACAATGTTTCTCAATATAAAGTATGTTGGGTTACAATGTGTTGCCTGAACAGTCGGAATGCCTGTGCTCCCTTGCTCTAAGTGAGCCCAAAGCCCAGCTGTACATGCAGCCTTGGGCTTTCCTGGACTATCTGACAAGTTTTTCTGCTGGCTTGAACTGCTGATACAGACAATTACCTGACTTTTAAAACATTTAATAAAGACTTATGTTTTTTCTGTAAAGAATAGTAAAACCTCAGATCTACATCAACTACAGCCCCCTACAGCTGTCTTATAAGCAACATAATAGATTATTGTGTTGAAAACCGTATCTAATATGTTAAAAGCTAAATTAAAACATAATAATCAATGCTCTTTTGAATTTGTCCTAGCCTGAGAAAATAAACTGCAATAACCGTTATGGCCACCAGAGTGCAGCACACTGAACCAAACACAACTGAGCGACGCAGCACAACAGGCAAACATTCTCTAACACTTTCATTGTTGTACCACTATGGCATGTGTTGTCCGGGCAAAAGTCACCGCACATAGCCGACACCTGTTTTCTCAATCACCTATGATTAAACTCGTGCCCACAGACATTTTACGACCTTTTGCTTTTCTGTTATTACGCATCTCCCTTCACCCTGCCACACGCAATGCTCAGAACATTCCACACAAGCGAGCAGCACACAGGATATGTGGGAGAGCTACAGAGGAGCAGAGTGGGTGGGGGGCGGCGGTGGGAGAGATAGAAAAGCCCTAATGAGGTCAGGAATGATGTAATGCTCCTGTTCGCTCTCAGTTTGCGCTCTTCCTCTTCCCATTCTCTCCTCCCACTTTCTGTTCTGTTCACTTCTCTCAGTGCTTTTACACTTAGTGTCTCCTGTTTCTATCATTTCACGTTACGCTCTTCGTACGCTACATGTCAGTGGATGTAACATAATCCAGGTCCTTGTTGCTAGTGTCTTAGGCTAACCTACTGTACTTTAATTCATTTCTCACGTGCAGAACAGAAGGGAAATACATTTTTATAAACTTGTATATTTATTAATTTAGCCTCTGCTTTACTGCTTTGGCTTGAGCAATGACTTTAATGAGCTGTAATTATTATCATTATGTGATTAAAAAAGAAAAATGCAACACCACTATGTTTTTGTTCATGAATCAGACTATGTATTATGTATTGTGTGTCTCATGTCAGGGTAGACTAGGGCAGTAGCACCGTGATGCCATGTTGACCCAGTAACACCCATGGCATTAAAGGGAACTGAGAGCAGTGTGGGTGAGGCAGAAGCATTGTCGTGAGGGAAAGCAAAAACGCAAAATGCCCTTTATACCACAATTGTCCAGGGCATTTGTTGACAAAAGCAACTCAGCAAAATCTTACCCCCTGACAACGCTGAAATAGCAGGCTTTGAACTGACAAGGATGAATGCCACTTTAATTGGAGCCCTTATGTAAGGCAAGAATAATTGCCATGCAGAAGGTTTACAGTCATTCTCACTGCCAGTAAAAAAATAAATAAATACTTCTTTACACATAAAGCCTCAAAACTTCCACATTAAATTACAAAACACCACAACAAACTCAAACTTTTATTTTTATTTTATTTACTCACCGACCCACGCGGGCCGACTATCATAGACCATATAACAAACTGAATCACAGCAACTAGTATTTTTCTTCTTTCAATTAACATACAATTTAATCTAAGTAAAACTTTAGTTGAGAGAAGCACACCACAAATAATTTAAAATACATCTGATAGTCAATTGTTTACTTTGACAGACAAGTGCAAAGCAAAACAAGCCATAACAAACTTTACCACGGTTTACTTTTGGAGCAATGTCCTTCAGAGCTGAAATAAACAAATGGATTATCCAGATACGTTAATCAAAACCTTCATCCGATTGATCACTCTGCACTGCTCCAATCATTAATATGAAACAATCACGAAGAGAGGGCTGCGGAAGGACAGAAAGCCAGAAAGCTGCGGGTGACGTCGGTGGAGAAAAGTATGAGTGGACTTTCACCAGTGCAGCCAGCCTTCACACATGGCTGAGCAGCGATATGCCAGTGAGGAACAGACACCCACCCACTAATGGTTTTAATGAAGTTCTGGCTTAGTCTGTGATGACAAATAGCCATGTTGTGGGTTGACTGCATCTTTGGGACTGGAGTGAGCCCTCGCCATCTTACAAATGTGTTTAAATTAACTCAAATATACTACTTTCATGTAGTATAATTACGCAACGATCATTAAAGAATGATATCCAACATTGAAAGTATTCATGTTTTTATTACACTCCATTGTTTCTAGTGCGTTGCTTGTGCTACAGACACACCACTCCCTCTCTTTTATCTCCATGGTAGCAGGGAGGACATGCAGGAGCATATGGCTCATCATTTTCACTCTGCCTGCCGAGGCTGTGCTCTCCTGGGGGTATCTACGCCTCCCTCATCTCTCCTTTCTTTGTTCACTTCAACAGCAGCTCTTATTATCCATCCAATCACCTTTTCCTCTTCCTCCTATGTGCTCAAGTGGACAAGCTTTCTGCACATACACACTACATGCATGACAAGGAGGCGTTCAATAGTCCTGCCCTTTCTCAATGTGGGAGAATGGTTTCTTCTAAACCTACCACAGCCTAGATGAGTTATTACGATACTTTTAAGGATGGATAAATTGACAGTGACTTTCAAAGGGTTAGGGGTCAATCAATGCATGCTGTGCAAGGTTCCAACCACTTCAGACCAAATGTGGTTGAATGATCCTTAAAAAGGTTTTGAAGAACATTTAGATCACATTAATTGCTGGACTGCTCCAAAGCAAAGTGTGCGAGAGTGTGCTTGTAAATCTGTGTAATGACAGCAATGTGGAATACAACTACATTCTTAAACGCAGATTTCCTGTGTAAAAGGCTTATGGGTCCCCAACAAACACTGTTTTTCTATCATTGCATTGGGAGGTTCAGCGCAGAGCACTGGCATGGCAGACCACTGTCTGCTCGAGACAAATTCAAAAGATGGTTTCTTTGCTTTCTTTTGCTTTTTTTCTCTCTTTCAGTGCGAGGCCTGACCTAAGTGCAGTGCCAAACCTAAAGATTCTGCCAATTGTGACCAGGATCAAATAACCACAGGAGTTTGAAGTTGGAGGATAGCTTCTCCTGGTTTGGGCTGCCAACATGTAGGTAGTTAAAAGATGTGACATAAATTAACCAAAGTTGGATATACATATTTGTGTATTGAACAAATGTCTTAAGAAATGAACAGAGCTTGTCCATTTGTGCGTTTAGCTGCAGAGCCCTTTTGGACTTGAAATGAAGCAACATCTGCTACGTAACCCAGATTGCACAGAGTAAGAAGGCAAGTGGAGCAGAACAGGGCAATAAAGTTTGGTCTAGCAACAGACTGAAGCGAACGAGGTTACAAAACCAGTTCGTGGAGCAGCTTGAGTTAATTTATCATTAGCAAAAGGCAATAAACAGCATGAATCTGAACCAGATCACAAGATCATTTATAATGATGACCACATTTTAAAAAGGGCTCACAAATGGTAAAAAAATAAAAACTCACCTGTTCAGCTCTGTCGTATCCTGTGTCTGGTTTCTCTGCTTTTACAAGAAGGTGTTTGCCTCCTTCGATCTTTATCTCCTCAGGCTCCAGCTTAGGAATCTTATCCTTCAGTACAGAATCATCCTTATCCAGCAGGTAGCGAAGCAGGGCATTGTCCTTCTTCTTTGGGCTCAAGGGCTCTTGCTTGGGAGTAATTTCTCCTCCAGCTGCTGCACTACCAGTGCTCTGGGGCTGGTCGGGACCCAGGTCCTTCCCCATGGCCTCTGCGGTGATTTTGTCTTGGTCTACAGGAGATGTACTGTTCTGAAGCAGCCGGTGGAGTATCTTATGTTTTTCTTTGAGTGAAGTGGCATAAGTGTTGCCTCCCGTGTGGGTACCCCTGACCCCGGATGAGTCCTTGCCTTCTCCTGGAGACAGGGGAGTCTCCAGAGGCTCTGGCTTTGTGGTTAGGAGTTGCAGTAGCTTTGTGTGGCCCTTGTTGTCATGAAGACGGCTGTGAGCATCATGGCCCTCAGGAGTCACGTCCCGTTCCTCTTTAGGGTCAGTTAGACTGCTGTCCGTGTGGCTCTGAGTGTGACCTGGACCAACTTCTGTGTGAAGGCCAAATGATTCCCCAGGGCCTGAGGGAGTACCACTACCTCCTCCAAGTTTAGGCATTAAAGTGTTTCCCCCTGACCCAGGCGTGACCCCAGCTGGCGAGCTTATCTTTCTGTCTGGGGATCCCAGTGTGTGACCATGAGAGGTCCCATGTCCTACTCCATGGCACTCGCTGAGGGCCTGCAGGGCTGAAAGTGAGCTGCTTGTGTAGCTGTTAACGTGGCTGCTAGTCGTGCTACTGCTACCTGCACTTCCAGGCCCTCCGCCACACATGCCCACAGGTGAAGGCGAGTGCAGTCCCCCAGCTACACGGGGGCTGCCCGCACCCCCTGGACTGCCACGGTGCCTGGGTGACAGCATTGAGTTCTGTTGAGGAGGGTGGGGTCCTCCTGCAGGGCTGGGGCTGGCCCGAGAGGGGCTGTTCATCCTCCAGTTGGTGCCCTGCTGTGGCGGTTGCATGCCTCCTGTGTGGTTGTGTGGCGGCGGACATCCGAAACGGTAGCCCTGCATGTGACCCCCCAAGGCAGCTGGTTCTCTTGGTCCAGGGGGGGAAAAAGGCGTGCTGTTACTGCTGATGGTAATGTCTTGGCCCTGTGGCCCCAAACCAGGCAGACTGCCTGGGGTTGGAGGAGTCATGGAGGGAGTAGATGAGTTCATTGGTTTGGGGGCCATGCCAGTGGCCTGATTACCAGGGCCCATGTCTGGGCCCATTCCACACACTGTCTGTTCCCTTCAGGTTAAAACACACATAGAGAACAAACTGTTAGCATAATTTAATTTTCAGCACAAAATAAAATTTTCTTTTGTATGCTCATTATTATAACCCAAAATTACCCTTTTTTCTATCTTCAAACAATTTGTATACTTGTTTTTTGAATTACATGATATACACAAGGGAGTTATGATAGATCTTATGCCATCCACACAGTATAAAAGATATCAGTTGTGCTGTAGGACCCAAACAAGCCTAAACAAGTAAAATGCTAAACGTGCAAGTGTGCACTGCAGATTGGTCTCTTTTTCACACATGTGACACATACCTCTGGAGAATGTGCAGAGACATGTAGAGCTGAGGTTCATTAGTGGCAGGTGATCGCAACAGTTTGCTCTTGGTGTGAGCTGATACAATTGTTCCATCAGAGAGGGAGAAGCGATAGATAGGGCTGTATGCTTGGCCATGACGGAGCACTGTAGACATATCCACCAAGATGTCAATGGTTATAACGTGTGCCAACATTAGATAAACTTTACACCTTTCAGCCTTTTGGTTCAACTTTGATGAAAATAAGATGTTTACAGATTGACAGCAGTCTTCTATAGCTGGAAATTAATTTACCTTCCTGCTGGTGTCTCTTTGCAAAAGACATCTCGCCATCGTTCTGCAAGTGGAACCTCTGAATACAACGCCTCACTAGATCCTCCCAGCCTGGCTTCATAGATGCTCGCAATAGACTGGTATCCAAAGATGTTATTTTCCCTAAACACAAGACACAGGCAAATGGATTAGGGAAGTCTTACTTATGAGGCTGTAGTGATGACAACACAAAGCAAAAACCAACAATGGGATACAATTACGCTTAATAATAATTAATCTGAAATAAAATAAAAAAACATGTACACTATGTTGCCTATGGAGCCAGGACTCCTCTGGAAATGAGATTTATAATCTAGGTGGGACCTTTCTGGTTAAGGTTAGAATTTCGAATAAGAATTAAACTATGAATTAAGTAAAATATAAAAGTATAAGTGTTAATATAAGTTTTTGCTAGATAATGTATATGTATACATTTGATATTTGCTGAAAAGCGTAAATATAAAGCATTGGTTAGTATTTTACATTTTAAAAGCAGTTTATATTGTATTATTTTACTGACATAACAGAAGAACTCTGGAAGTGTGGCACTAGTAAATCACAGTGAAACGTTGTTAAATTGTGTAAACTAGGGTCAGCTTACTGTCTCACCTGGGGCTTCAGGTGCCACAATCTATCCCAAGAACCTTTACAGAGCTATAATGTTGAGTTAAATTATTACAGGCTGGTGACGACTGTTTGGACTTCAGGGTAAAACACTACTAGGAAACTATTCATCATAAGCAGCAGTCATCATTTCACACATCAGTGTTTAAGTGCAACAGCAAAAAGACAAGCTGTGCATGTTCAAACCATTCCAAGGAGTCACTATTTATTTTTAACCAAACACAATGAGCCTGGGAGCAATATTAGCTGTGTGACCAGTTGTATACCTTGCAGGTCCTGCCGCGTGGTAAAGCTCTCGTGTGAGGGCATGGGTCTTTCCTTCATGGGCACCCTGCGAGCCACACAGATTAGGCACGACTGAAAGTCTGCCAGGGAAATACAAAAAAAGACAGAGGGGGATAAGGCAGACAAATAAGAAATAAAGTGGGAAGAGGGAAGGAGAGAGCAAAATGGGAAGTATAAATGACAGTGACAAGAGGGAGGGAAAGAAAATGAAATTTATGTTATTCCCAAGCAGCATGATTAATACAGTTATTAATGAGCATAGGGAACAGGGCTCCGCTCCCTTCATAAAGAGGAGCAGCAATCGCTGGCAAGGGAAATGATGAAGTGTGACCTTTGAAAAGGTGTGTGCATGAGTGTGACTGAGTAAATTTGCTCTCACGTGCACATATCCCTGGATGGAGCCATGTCACACTGATGACACCTCCCCTATACTACTGTTTAAGATTGTCATAGCTCAATCATGACAGTTCTCACACACACACACACACACACACACACACACACACACACACACACACACACACACACACACACACACACACACACACACACACACACACACACACACACACACACACACACACACAAAAGGTGACCCCAAAAAAGCTTGCCATCTAACTTTTTGTGCCAGTTATACACAAAACTGCATATGTCTTGGGGAAGACAAATGCATGCCAGCCCTGACACACGAACACACATTCCCCATTTGGATTTGTACACAGGGCCTCTTGGGTGGTCTCAGTCTTAGATCTACAGAGCTACTGAAATTGTCTTGTTTTCCCTGTCCTTTTGACTATTCATTGTTAGACTAACTCCTGCACATATGTGCAGACACTCTAACCTTTGGCCTAGGGGCCAGTTATGTCAATGCCAAAATGTATAGTTATAACCAAAAAACTGAGTATAACATGTATAGTATAACATAATTGTTTAGAATTCATTTTATACAAGAAGTGTCTTGTTTTAGAACCAAAAAAAAAAATAATCCACACTGGTTATTTTCAATGCCCCCACTTAATTTTATCTACGTTTTCATACCATCTCCTTCCTCCTTGATGGATTTGGGTTCAGAAACGGCAAAACACTGCATGGTCTCATATTTCTGCTGCTGAGGCTCATGCTCATGCGTCTCATCTTGGCTCTCACTGTGAGGATTGACCAGCATTCTGCAGTTGAATGTATGACTGTTTCTTCTCGGACTCTCGCTGGACCACGGGACACCATTCACTGTAAGACAACAAAAAAGAGACAATGAACTCTTTTTCCTCATTTACCATGTGGCCTCCTGTGGATTTTATTTGACAAATTTTCTGCAGCCAAAACTGCACAACAAAACAGGGATATTGGGAACTGTAAGAAGCGAGCCAAGGGAGGCTACACGACAACAAGTGAAAGACACAATGAGAGCAATGAGAGAGAGAATGAAGGCGGAAAGAGTAAAAAGGAGAGCGCAGTTGCTGGGTAAAGATCAGTCATAATGAGCAGTTGGAAACCTGAGCCCTCTGCCATCCATCCACAGCCATGCATCACAGCCAGGCCTCCATATGCATGTCCTCTAAAACATCATTGCCAATCTTTCTCTTCTCCAACACTTCCACAAGGCGCAAGTGAACACGCATGTAGAACTAGTACAAACACACAGACATGTACAGCCGAATACACACACAACTCTTTTTCACCCTAGCAAACTCATCACACTCCATCTGGTTTGTGATCTCATTCAGTGCATTGATAATCTCCCAGTATCTGGGACACAGCCCACTGATCGTTTCAGGGTACTTCGCTCTGTGCTGCTCTCTTAACCAGATGGCTGGGCACTCAGACCTCAATCTGAAGCACCAGGAGAGGATATGAAGGGGAGAAGGAACTTAAACAAAGCTTTGGATGGATCGTACTGACATAAATTACGGTTAGCTCTTGCTGGAGTAAAGAAAGTAAGCACAAAAAGGAAAATGGGGAACTACACTGGAATAAAATGCAATTGTTCTATTTTTTGCTAAAATGATAAATATTGCCATTTAACAATAAAGGAAAATCTTTAAGGGAATAAAGTGAAAAGCAAAAATGGGAACTAGCAAGCATCAGGCATGAAAACGGGTCAGGGGTGAAAAAGGTGAGAAAGATATTACCCCTCTAGGGGGGTCCGGGGGCATGCTCCCCTGGAAGAAAATTTTAAATATTCCCTATTTTAAAGCATCAATCTGATGCATTTAGAGATGCATTTTTTGCCAACCTGGGGAGAGGCATTAAAACATAACTTCAGCCATGAGTCAAAAATATTATGGCCTTCTTACCAAGTATTATGCAAGCCATTTCATGCCAGCCTGTCACTGGGTCTAAAATGTCCAGTATATATGAGGCACAATGTGGTATAAGGGCAACACAAATGGCTGAATGCATAAACCCTACAAGAGATGGTAGACATGCTATAGCTTAACTTGTCTTCTCTTCCATCATGATTGGAACAATGACAGACAATACAATGTTACGCAATTCAGATTTTAACACATTTTATTGGCAAAGATAACAATTTACATTATAGTTCGTTCGTAATACTCTTAGAAGCAGATCTCATTTTTCTTCTTTGCCTGGGCCACCAGTGTCTCCATGGCCCGCCGCTGTTTTGCCACATGTCACGGTGGAACACTTCACTTTACCTTCAGCCTTGTCAGTCCCCTCACCTCAAAATCATCTACAGTACACGTCATAGAAAAACGAGTTGTAGATATTTAAGAAAGAAGCACTAACATTAACAGTGTTTCTTTTTTTGTGATTTACCGTCAGCTATAAAAGCTAGCAGGTAACTTTAGTAACGATATCATGCTAATGTTAGACTTACGTTAACGGTAGCGTTAGCTAACATTAAGAATTTGCCACCGGAGCTTTACGTTAGCTGGCTAACGTTGCGTTCTCTCCTGCTGTGTTTAATGACTCAATTCATCAAGTTGGAGCTAACGTTAGCTAGCTTATGTCAACAGAGCTCCTAGGTAACTAACATAGATATACCAGAAAATATTAAAAGAAACCATCACTCACCAAATTCAGTCAGGTAAAATCTCAGAGGACAGATGTGCTTCTTCAGCTTCTGATAGTGGTCCGCACTCCTTGGTGTGCACGCTCTGGTAAGCACGAACCTGGCTGGCACGCGCGAATGCAATCTGCTTGTAAACCAATCAGGTAATGGTACTCCCCTACCTTCACAGAGAAACAAACTGGTGAAGCAAGGCCATTCGTGCTATTTCCATGCACTCGCGGTCCCTTCTGGCACGCGCACCTGTTCTCCGGTACCTACCCCCCCCCCTTAAACATTTTCTCATCGAATCTATACGATTCACGTAGGTTACCTATTTTGGTTTCAAAACGGCGAATTTCGCCGAAAGGTGAGCGATTTTCATGTCTGAAGCATGTAAGTTGAGAGAGCACACAAACTGAAGAGAAGGGAACTAGAGAGAATATAGGAAGGGAGCGATGCTGCTGACAGGGGAGAGGAGCCGAAAAGGGAAGTTAATTAGCTGAAAAGGGAGGAGGAAAAGACAGAGAAAATGCCTGGACTAGAGCATAAGCAAAAAAAAAAACTGAAGAACCTATGAATTTTCTCCACGGTGTATATAAGCTTACATAACACTTTGTAGTAACACACACAACATTTCAGCGCAATAATTAAATGTCACCACTATCAAACAACCATAAACACAAACATTTCTCTGTAAAATGTGTTGGAACCAGAGAAAAGTAAATCATGGTTTAAACTAAAAGCAATAAGAAAAGAGGGTTTCTGTGTAGAGTCATGACAAAAATTAAGAGGAGCCATGGGTTAGGGTTAGTTTCTTTGCTCTTGGTGAATCAGTTGCATGAGAGTTAACTCCATTTACTCCATTAGCTGAAAATAAATTGTATTCATCACAATTTCAATTTCATTTATTAGGTTTGCAGGTTATAGTAATCTAAATATTTGTAAAAGGCTTTATGATCTTCTTTGTTCCAGTTATTTACCTTTGTCTTTTTTTGATTTGCCCTTGGTAGGAACCTGCTTCTTTTTTAGGTTATGGGCTTCAGCATGCTCTCTCCACCGGCGCAGCTGAAAGTTAATAAATTTCCACATCATAAAGGCCTGGGTAAGGCAGATGGCAGCCAGGACAGTCATCCTATTAGGGAAACAGAAAGACAATAACAAATATGCAGCAGCTTATACAAAGAAGAAATCCACAATAGTGCATACTTCAGCATAAATAGTGTGCTTCTTCTTTTAAAGCTGTTACATAAAGCAACCAACATTTTCTTACCAATAATACCAATGTCAAATCACTTCAATTCATTATGTAATTTAGACAACATATAAACATAATTTATTTGTGCCCATCTGATTTATATCCATCTGTTATAAGTGTTACATACTGCAGCCAAACTTCCACCTGTTTTCTATGGAGTAAATAAATATAAATATTGTACAAACTTTAGACCAACTTACCTTACAAATAGAATATTAAAGTTCCCTGCAGCCCAGTCAAAGCCTTGGTTCTCAGCGTTGGCAAGGCCAAATCCGACAGTGAGGACAGACAAGGATAGGGTGAGCAGCCGTCCAAGGACAAATAAGACAGCCCACAGGGTAAAACTAGGAGACAAGAGAGTCACCATATTGCCTATAGTTATTATGTAACTCACTAACTTTATAGTGTATTTTGTACATGATATCCTTACCCCATTTGTTGGTTCTCATTGCTGAAATAGATCAGGCGGGAAATGTGGAAAAGCAGTTCAACAAAGTAGTGCAACACCAGCAGAACCAGACCCAGGCGATTTAAACTAAAAAACACAGAAACCAGATTAACTTTTCATCAAGCGGACAAGGTACAACACAAGAAATAGCCAGACAATTACACAATTTATGGCTTTCAAAAAAGGAACTCTTACTTCAAAATGTAGGCGCCTGCAATGTGGGCCAAGTACAGGAGAATGTATACAAGTTGACGTGGAATATCCTCCTAAACCAAAAGCACAAAGAATGGGAGGTCATAATATTTACATGAATTGGGCCCAGGCATTAAAATTTAGCTAAAAGAGAACAACTCTTTGCTGCAGTGCAACATAAGCAAGAAAGACATACAGGAAATTGCATTAAGGACCAAATAAAAGACTGATTGTCCAAACACACTTACTTTTTTTGTCTTCTGGAAGTACAGTTCAGGAAGAGCATGTAGCCAGTAGCCCAGCTGACAAATGTAGTAGAACTTCATTTGGAATCTGAAAAAAAGAAGTTGATTTAAAACATTTGGATGGCCCCAGACGACAGTTTTGTTTTAGTCTTTTTGCCACTAAAAGAGAAAGTAACAAGAAACACCACTTACGGCATCAGTGTATGGGGGTAATCTTCCCACAAGGTGACTGGGTTAGATAAAAAGTTTCCCTATGGATTGAAAGGCATTTTGGTGATTACAAGCAATTTGGGTAATTATGCAATAAGAAAAGGACAAGTTTAGCTGTTATACATACAGACAGAAGGATGCTTGCTCCCCAGCCAAATGAAAACAGGTAGAAGGTGCTAAGCTGACCAGATTCATTGAACTTGCTGTGCTTAGAGTATTTCTTCTTGTTAATTTTCTACACACACAAAAACACAGTTTACAATGAAATACGTTTTGAATTTCTATGTAAAACAATATATCAGCTTGCTGTTACATTACTCACATCCAGCACATATTCCTGAATTATGGCATGCATGATGATGGCCACTAGCATGTAGAAAAAGATGGTTGCCAAGTCTTTGATACCATGTTGGAAATGGTTTACTGTTGTCTGCTCTGGGCCTTCTGTAGAGAGCATATCATAATGTCAAACTGTTTCATATAAATCCTAAACCTCAGACAAATGTGAAAAAAAAACAACAACTTTGTTTTAAAATCAACAGCATTTTGTAAACACATTTTAAAATTAAGAATAGACTACAAATGCATTTCATTACATTTGGAAAATGGAAGTGCAGGAGGATATGCATTATTTGGTTCTGATACAGGCTGTAAATAAGTTACAGAGATTGGATAAGGACAGTTCCAATGATCAGCCTGTGCAACCAACAGCATGTGAGCACAGTGAAAAAAAATCTGCAGTATTGGAAACTGGCAAGGCAACTGTTAACCTTAAAATGAACAGATTTTAAAATAAACTATCACACCAAACTAACTAATTTAAGAACATCTACAAAAAAAAAAAAAAAAGACCATTACATGCAGGCCCGATCTTTGTGAAAGCATAAAATAACCTTCATGTAAAAAAAATCTTAATTCTAACTCCTAATGTGAAAATTAAGCTTACCATTTGTTGATATGGTGACATTGTGCTGGATTGTTATGAAAGACACCGCAAACTTAGATGTTATCTGCAAACAATGATAGAGCATTTTAGTGATGTGAATAATTATGTCTTCTCCTTTAAATTTGTTACAATGAGGTTACACCATGGTAATTATAACCTACACATTTAGACATAACACTACTTAACTTACAATTAGGACACATGCATGCACATAATTTATTAAATAATCTACAATCTATTTTACATTTCAGCTAAGAATTCTCTTTTTCTAGGATTTGCAAATACTGGAAATGGTTCCGTGGTCTTAAGCAATGGTATGCATTAGACCTGCAGTTGTAATAAATGTTTAATTTTATTTTTATGATTAAATATGTTTTCCTTGTTAGGCATATGGAACGAGCAGTTTCAAATGGGAAGTCATGTTTATTTCACTTCCGGAAGTATGCGTGTTTTTAGGTCAGATTAATGCTAATGGCGCCGCTTTTCATTGGCGTTAAAAAAAAGCACAAGAACGTGAGGCAAAATCTAAGAGAAAGTATTACTGCAAGACAGAGTGTGGTTTGTGTAAAATGTTTAGACTCCGCGTATCACTTAGACGCAGGTATACGCCAATACATTTAAAACTCTTCGGAGCTCCGAGGATAACTTTCAGTTTTTCTTTGAGCGGCTTTAGTGATGACAGTCCTCTCGTTCGTTGTGTGATTGCCACGTAACACATCTGTGAGTAAACTAAGTCTGATGTGCGTTGCTCGGTAGAGGTCCTACTGTCATTTAATCGAATAACAGTTTCTGGATTGTTTGGAGTATGCAGTAAAGCGAAAGAACAATGAAGTGGGTCTCGCTGTGCACTAAAAACTTTGACTACCGTGAGGAAGTGTGAAAAATAGATGAGACTGCCATGTCAGTTTCCAGAAGAGACTGGAAGTATTAGGTTACGGACTCCCAGTGGATCCCCAGACGTGCTCAGACACTATCCCGTTAAAATCCATTCAACATGTGTACGGGACTCACCTCAAACATCAGCCCGAGAAGGAACACCATAGCAACACAGGAAACAATATCTGCATGGTTCTGGATGACAAACTCGTGGCTCATCACCGGCGGATTCTTATTCGTCTTTTTTCGGATCCCCATCTTGGAAAGATTCGGTGCAACTTTTGCTTTACACGGTGTAATGGCAATTGCTTCCTATCAGTTACAAGAATACAGTTATCCCCGTACGAAAGGACGCTTAAACCTCCCCTGCTTACTACAATCCACAAAGGCAACCTGCGATTGAATGGCGTGTCACTCTTTTGCTGATGGGAGGGTCCACAGAGGGTTCCGCTGCGCCTCAACGACGACACGACACAGGAGACAAACAACTGGGGCACTCTAGCGCTACCTACGTGTAGGGAGTAGAAGGAAAAAAACAATCAATAGCTCTTTAAAACTGTCTCCAGCTGATCTTTTATAGAGATATAAGACCATTGACGGTAGCCTTCTTTATTATATAAGTATGTATTAGACTTATTGTGTCAAATCTTTACTCAATTTTAAATACAGTCATAACAAAAGTATCTGATTTTATCCAAGTAAACTTTCAAGACTTCTATAAATTAAATACAAAATACAAATGCTACCAGGTCAAAAAAACAAAACAACAGTTACAGTGTATTGTACTGTGCACAAAAAAAAATAAAAATCAATTGAATCCTTTATCTTTTGGCTCAGGTAGAGACACACTGCACATATTGTTAGGGGAAAACCAGCCAGAAAGACTTCCTCTAGATAACAAGCTAAATGTATAGGAGCAGAAGTATAACCAATGTTACTATCATGTTTACTACTAGTGAATGCAATAAGCTTATGTGTCAGGAAAATACACACCTCTCACACTTCCTCTTAAAGAACACATAGTTACTACACATAGGGTTTGCCACATAGTTCATCACAGTCTGTCAAGAATTATGCCTGAATGTGTTAAACTCTTCCCTTAAAATCCAAGTCTATGTGTTTAATGGGTCATTCATGTACACACACCCAGATTTAGGTAGGCCTAGTCATGCTGTTATGTAATATTATATTTTCTACTTCTGCAGTTCAAGTTCCTTAGGTGGAGCTTGTCACGAGTTTTTTTATGTGTTGTTGTGTCTCCTTTTGAGATTTTCTAACATCCTCATTGAATGTTAAATAATAAGAAAGGAGCTGTGTTAGTTTTACAGTCCATTTAGTTCCAGGGCCGATATTCTGGGTTTAAAACTGTTAGACCCGTGTAGGAAAAGCCAGGACTGGTGCTTTGCTGTATTTTCGGACTGTCCTGCTGCAGTGGAGACGGAAAGACTACCGTCTGCTCCATGGGTTGTCTTTCTGTCAAAAAAAATAAATTAATAAAAATAAAAGGGAGATTTTTTATTTATAGGGATGCTTTTAAAAATATTACTTTAGACACAATATAAGAAACAAAGAAATAGTCCCCTTTATTTATTGTAATTCAGTTTACTTCTGGTCACACAATATTTTAGAAATTACCAAAAGCGGTGTGATTTTATTTAAACTAAAAAACTAAACATATAGGAAAACACATGAGGTAATAGTAGGCCTAAAGAAAAAATTAAATAAAATGGGTAACACAAATAAATGAGATAAAATAGCATCTCTAATTCAGGTCCAAGAGGCAGTGACTTACTTTTGTGAGTTTCCATGTGATTTTTGAGCTCCAGCTCCTCCTGGAAAGAAGCCCCGCACATGTCGCAGGGAAAGGGCTTGTCCCGGGCGTGTGTGCGGCGGACGTGGCTGTCGTGGGCGGCGTGAGAAGCGTAGGCCTTCCCGCAGTGCTTACACTTGAAGGGTCGTTCTCCGGAGTGCTGGCGGATGTGTGTGCGCAGGATACTAGAGGCAGTAAAGGCCTGAAACAAAAAAGAAACCAAAAAAAAAACATTAAAATTGTAGTTAAGACTAGGTTATTTTTAATATTGAAAACTTTATTTTCTGAAATAATTTGGGTTAATAGTCTACATTTTATTTCACCCGTAGGGCTACCTCCATTTTTGTTTAGGCTACAAAAAGTAGGACGCGCTAAGAGGCCCAAGTTCTTTTGCCTAAGGCCGGGAAATAAAAAAAAAAATATTAATTTACTTTACAGGGGAAATTCTCTACCTTAGCATAAACGAAACCACTGCTGTTGAGAGTAGGCCTTTGTGTTATACTGTCTGGCCAAAGAGAAAAAGAATGAGCTTAACAAATCCAGGTTTGTGTTTATAAAAAAAAGGGGAGGAATTCGGGAGAAGACAGAACAAAAAACATCCGCTCGTTCCAAAGCCGTAAATTCAAAGTGGGCCGCGGCACACAAAAGGGTGGGTGTACATCTGGCGATAATTAGCCTCTAAGTGTGTCCGCGGAACGTGCCCGAGGAGGGACACAATACCCAAATACGCCATGAAACAAGGAAGCGCTAAATGGGTCCGAAATGACACGGCTTCAAAAGAAGATAAGTGGCCCTGCAGGTCTCTCTCTAAATAAGGCTAAATAAATTTTTAATAAAGGGCAGTTGAAAGTCCG
The DNA here is from genome assembly GCA_024416835.2 of Perccottus glenii. Taxonomy (NCBI): domain Eukaryota; kingdom Metazoa; phylum Chordata; class Actinopteri; order Gobiiformes; family Odontobutidae; genus Perccottus; species Perccottus glenii. The sequence goes on from CM044558.2 coordinate 16,480,976, forward strand.
GACATTAACAGGAGGCTAAAACTGGATATAGCTAAGTTAGCGAAATAAAACCATGCTAGCAAAAAAGTAGGCTAAAGCGAAGTGTCTTTAGTTAAGGTTAAAGGAAGTAGAAAAGTAGAAACATAATAGTTATTAGTGGGCAAGTTATCAAAAAAAAAAAAAATTTTAATTATAAAACCAAATAAAATATGTTAGCCTAAATTAAATAAAAGTGTCTCGTACCTTATTGCAGTAGACACATTTGTAGGGCCGCTCTCCGGAGTGCACTCGCATGTGTTTGTTGAGACTGGAGGACTGCGAGAAACTCTTTACACAAACTGAACACTGCAACAGAATGACATTTATTAGCCTTTTCATAAATACATAGCCTGTAAATGCATCTAAAATTAAAATAAATGTTTAAATTAAAATTCAGAGACTTCCGGTCCTGAGTCACGTTCAGGGAACTGTCCCTTCAGCACCCTGCCCCTTACTTTTTACACCTGACACACACACGGTTTCAATGGCTTACCTTGTGGGGCCTGTGTTTTTCGTGAACGTGAAGGATATGGACAAGAAACTGCATGTAACAGTCTCCATACCAGACTAGCAGCTCCTGGCCCGGTTTGATCTCCTTACAGGCCTCATAGAAGATTTGGCCCTGGACCTGGACCGCAGTGAGGTTCTGCTCTTCTGGGAACCGCGCACACTTTACCAAAGACATCCAGTTTCCGGAACCTCCGCGGCCGTCTACAAAGTGACTCAGGCGACCATTCTCAAACACCTGGGAAAATGTTTTACACATTAGGCCTACATAAAAAAAAAAAAAAAAAAGAACAGAAGGAGTCTTAATCAGAATTGTAATTTCAGTACGTTACCTCCCACATCAACGTGTTGTCGTCGTAGGTTTTAATCTCGCTGGTGTTGACCACTTTGCCTTGGAAAGGGCCGAAGCGTGTGCCTTTGGGGATGCTGCTTTTCTCTGCGAACACTCCACACTGCGACGCGTTTCCCCAGGCTGCTTGGAGGATACACAATCCTGGAAAAAAATAAAATAAAATTACAGGTTACACCTATTCTAAAAAAAAAAAAAAAAGACAAATTAAAAGCTGAAAAGAATAGCCTACACTTACCTCCTGGGAGTTCAAGTGAGTCTTTGTCCAAGAGGGGGATCCGGCTTTCAGAAACTAGAATTTAAAGCAAAAAGAGACGCTATTGTAATGCCTAAAAATAAAAAGTTAAAACAGCTAACTTTTGAAAGCCCACCGTTGTAGGCTATTCTTTGTTTTCATCTTCACACCCACCTGACTTTTCCAGCAGAGACACTCCAGAAATGGCGTGGCCCACTCTGCGCTCCTTCCTGCCCGAGTATCCGTACAGCACCATGAACAGGTCGTATTCACTGAAGTTGTACGTGGTTCTCTCCGGGGTCCTCTCCGCGCCGCTCCTGAGTCGTAGGAGCGCTTCTTTGGGCGGCGACGCAGTGGCTGAAGACGCCGCTGAGGAGGACCTCTCGCTGGACGGACTGCCACTGAATCCTGGGGATGATAGAGGTCCGGCAGCGTGTTCTGTCACCACTGCGGCCATCTCCTCCGGTTTTGGGTACAGCGTATGTCCCGGCAACATCTGGGAGACGTACGGGTTCAGCATGTGCTCGTGCAGGAGAGACGCGTGGCTTTGGTTCAAGAATGCAGGATTCCCGTTTGCACTTTGCGCGTTGAAATGCAATGAGGCGTCGGATACGAGGCGACCCAGTGACTTGAGCGGATGGAGAAGGTTGTGAGGGCGAGGGAAGAAGTCCATGAAGGGGTGAGGGGTAAAGGAGCCGGGTACAGACCCCGGGCAGGACTGGCTTTGAGCGCGCCAGGGTGGAAGTTCTTGTGGGGCATCGTGGACAGGGACACGGACATCGCGAAGACGAGGAAAGGGCCAAAGTGTGTCCTTGAAGAAAAGGAGAAGAGAAGGGGGAGGTATAAAAGTTTAATGAAAGAAAACTAAAAGAGGAAACAAGAGGTTTACCACAAATAAATCAATGACTCTAAATTTGGCATTTTTGTGCACCAGCTTGACCTATTGACCCGATATATAAAGACGTATATTTTACACTTAAGAGAAAACCAACCCAGCAATACTGGTCAACTGCGTTCTTTTACGCAGCTTATTTTGCAATATTTCCAGCTCACTGCGCGCACAAATGTTCATTAAGGCGCTTTAAAACACAGATAAGCAACACGCCCTTTGCGTTTTTCTTTTTACCAATCAGCCGGTAAATAGCGAGACAAATCAGGGTCAACAGCCGGCCAGAGCAGAGGTCAACATTAATGAAGCGCGCTATAGACTTTACAATGACCCGTGGTATTTAAAAGGCATCAAGATTGCAATCGTTAGAGCAGCATTTAGGGTCAAATATGTCAGACAGAAATGAACATGGGACAGAAAAAGTCAATAAAAAAATTGAAGATTGACATAATCACACCTAACTTTTAAGCAACTGTCTCAAAACAAAGAGGAATCAAAATTTTAGGCCGATTTTACGCGAGTGATTTGTTTAAAGTGCTTACCTTGTTTTCAAATGTTGGGATTTAAAGAGATGGCGGCGTGTGTGTCATATCCACAGCCTCCATGCAGCGTCGGAAATCTCTTCTCGTGCGTCCTCTTTGCTTCTCTGGGTCTGCTCTGTGGTCATCTGAGGGCACGTCTACTGTATACAGTCCCCGGCCTCGCTCCTCATTGGCCAGAGAACCCCCACAGCCTCATGCATCTCAATGACCCAGTAGAATAGTTTCATCCACGGCCACGGGACAACCCACCACTAACTTCTCTGCCTTCTCCCTCATGTGCATTTCCACATACGACCCCTCACTCCAACACGCGCGCGCACACACACATATACAAACACACGCGCGCACGTACACACACACACACACACACACACACACACACACACGCACACACACAGGGGGAGAGGAGATCGTATCGGAGGGACCTCTTCAGATGCGGTGAATAGGAAGACGCACAATAGTGGAGGCGATATCTTGATGGAGTTCAATGAAATGGAAACGTATTATTATTTACGACTTAACAGAGTTTGATGTGTTAATTATCCACCAGACAAAGTAACAGTGTCATGTCATTTAAAATAAATAATTGGGCTATCGTTAAATAAACATTGACATTTTAATCAAGTGGCCTGACCCACTAATAAACTGGGCCTGTGACAGGAAATCAAATCACAAAAAACAGAGTTTAAAGTACTTTGCATTCCTTATTTAAATATTTGTTTTGTAGTGTCCCATATACAACTTTTTGTAAATAAAATTATTTTGGAGTTTAGCGACAAACTAATCTTTTAGATCCAAATGAAAAATAGTCATGTCAAGCTGGTGCCCATGAGCAAGGACATAGCTCAGCCCTCTAAACTGTTCTTGCTTGCAGCTAAATGGATGATTTCCCAGTTAGATTACACACAAATGAGTTACACATTTAAGTATTGCAATAACAGAATTCTTTATTTACAAGGCAAATAGCGTCAGCGAAGCCATATTAGTTCACAACTTGCATAACTGTGGGTTTTACTTCTTATAGGTCTAATTTTGCATAAAACACTCACACACACTAAAAGGTACAAAGGTTGATGTTGGTGTACAGTGTGATACCTGTGAACAATGCAGAAAGAAAAAAAATGTGGGGAGAACACTACATTACGCTTTCATTGGAAAGTCCATAAAGTATTTTACATATTGCTTCAGTATCCCTTCAGTTTACAGATGAGCCGTTCCATCCAACAGTCAGGAAATGGAAAAAATATCAGACTCTCCAAGCCAACACACAACAAGAGAGCAACAACAGAGACTGATTGTGTGTGACCATCTCCAGCAAAGATGTAGCCATTCAATATTGTACACAAGTCATTATACAAATTTATACAGACAGTGGTGTAATGTACAAGAACAAGAACGGACAATCTAAGGCAATATGCTAGATTTTTTTTTTTATTAGCATTTCAAGGTTGCGTCTTAGCTCTACGAAAATTGGCAGACAATACAAAAGGGCATTGAAAGTTCTTGAAAACCATAAGATAAAAGAGAAGAAAATACTTTTGTTTAGTGGGTCCAAAGAAATATCAGTAGGGGCAAAATTCAGTATTTGCACCTGTCCTCATTATAAATGCTAAAAAAATGCACTGCTACCACATGGCTTTTCAAAATCTTGACAATCTTTGGAAATTTGCAAAGGGCTGTGAATCACTCTTTAAAATGGCTCAAAAGGCTAGCTCTGCACGACTGTATCTTACAATCAAATTTATCAAAAAAGTGTCACGTCCCCGCCGCTGTGATGACAGGGGGAAAGATATGACCACACACTTTTCTGTGCCGCAAAGTCGACTGCTACAGCTAATTAGTGGAATACAGTTGGAAAAACAATGGTCGACTTTGCGTGTAAATGCTGGAAAGTGTACACCCTCAGTTGAATTTGTAGGCCTTTTAAATGACAATACATTCAGAATGATTCTCATCCAGCTTAATGCATCTGCAGCTGTCAGACCCTGTTAAATGACATCATACATTTCTTGTTTGTATGGGCCTCCAAGTACGTTTCAAAATAAAGGTGTCGAATCCAATTAAAAGGTGAAGTTTATTTGGCTTGCTCCACGTCTATCCTGGGTTAAAGTAGCTCATATAAAAAGTTAGCTTTTTGAGAAAAATGTACTTTTGAGGTTAGAGAAAGTGACTTGCTTTTTTATCTTGTGAAGGTCAAAACCAAACCCCAACTGGGGCACAAGAGTAACACGTCTTTACCGAACACTTTTTAGTTGAACTTACTGCCTGAGGTCATAAAATATGGCTAAGTGTGTGTCAGAGCAGGCCTGGTGAAGCGTGCAGTCTTAACTCTGACCTCTGCGATAGAAGAAAGGCTGGAGGGCAGGGAGGGCATGTCGACAAGGGAACACAGTCCCGAAACTTCAAACTACTTCCCTCTCCGGCCCTCAGCCAGCGCTGCATATTAGAATAGGAACGCATGTGTGGATGTAGTCTTTCTTGGTACAAACTGCGATAAAAAAATTTGTTTAATACTGCATCCAAACGTGGAGCAAAAAAAAAAAGTGTCCTTTTAGTCAGGAATCTGTACAAAAATTACAAAAAGAAAAACACAAAACCCCAAGAGATTCATAAGTAATCCTTATTGCTTGTTTACATCACACCAGAACAGTTTGCACCTAGCAGCTTGTATGAAGCATTTTCCACTCCAGACAACATAGAAAGCACACTTCTGTTTTTTACTATTTGTATGGCTGTGTTGAATCTGTCCTTTTTTTTTCTATTTTTAAACTTTTTGTGGTGCTCTATGCTAAAGGCAGAGAAGCAAGCGATAATCTGTACACTGTATACACAGCACACCCCTGACAACCCTTCCCTACCACCCGCCCCACCCCACCCCTGTCTGCATCGTACCAGAACATCAGAACACACATGTTCCTGCTTCTACTTCCCAAGAATAATACAGAGAAAAAAAAAAACCAAAAACATTCAGAAACACCCAACCTGCTCTGCTTCGAGGGCAGATGTGAGCAGACAGGGGACACACACCCTAAGGAATAAAATAAATAGAAAAAGCTTTACTCATTATATGTACAATCTCTGTAATTCAATAAAAACATATTTGATTTTGACATCTTCTGAAACTACAGGACCAAAGTATAATCCATTGATCAGGTTAATAGGCAAATCTTCTCAGAAAGAATACAACCATTGTAACTGTTAAAATTATTAAAAGTGCCTCGTTCACACTTTTAGAAATAGTTTTCTTGTTGCTACTAGGATAAAGAATCTAAAATAATTAAAATTAATCTATACAGAAAAATAAAACTTAATTTAATACACTATATATACCTCTTCACTAAATTAATCTAATCATACAAATCACCATTCCACTCCAACCATTCTGCAGTGTTTTTCAAGATCATTTTTTTTTCAACCATGTCTTCATTCTACATTTGAATTCTCACAGGGAAAAAAAATAAAAAAATAAAAACTAAATAAAATGAAGAACAGCAAAAAAGGCAAAACCGGCTACGTGTTTGAGCTCTGTTCATAATTCAGAATTGAACTTTAAATCTTTGCTGCCATTTTGGATCTATGTCGAACAAATGTGTGAGGAAAAAAAAAAATAGATCAGTGTACATCGTTTTGAGATGAGATTGTAAATGGCCGCTGTCCACTGAGAGGAATACATTCATCAGAACGAGGGATCCCAGCCACTGCTGCCCCTAAAGTCAGTGTCCCCCACCAGGAGGCCTACAGTAAGTCACTCTACGGTGAATGCAGCTGGACAGGCAGACAGACTGGCTCATTGCAAGGCCCTCCTCCGGGGGGACGAGGCATGTCGAACAGAGATCCACCATCCTCCCCTGGCACGTCACACGTTTGGGACCAGGCCCTTTCAGTCGGGACAGACTTAGGACAAACCTGGGCCAGAGGAATGGTCAGGGCACAGCCTGGCTGGTCCAAGGGGCCATTGGTTGGGTTACAGGTCATATTTGTGTAATTTTAAAGGGCTCCTTGCACCAGCTGATAACTGAGGTCCAGGTTGGGAACTCCATGAGGGTCAACAATATTTCTGCCAAAAAAGAAGAACAACAGTACATTACGTACATAGCTTTAAGTAAAGTGGCTCGTTCAGTGCATGTTCTGATGATAAACAATAAGAATCTTGGAACACACTAGCCGCCCTAAAACAAGCGAGTAAACATTTAAGCGGGTACTAATGGCCAAACAGTAAATAATTGAAATAATCTAAGTGCCAATATATTTCTATAAACCTGCAAAGGGGATAAATCAAATGTCAGATAAACTAGTGTGTTACAACAGTTTGAAGTGCAGACAATCACACAACAGTACCTTGGTTAAAAATTCATGGCCTTTTATTGGGCTTAAAAGCCTCAGGGATAACAGTAGTGGATTCTACATGTAAGTGATAACACCAGTGAGACAATTAACAGTTGTCAATAACTAAAAATGCAAAGAAAAAGAAAAAGACAAAAGACCGATGTAGTCTTTTCTGTTTGACTAAACTTTGTGTCAGTGTTATCTGCACAATTAGCCAACTTTTGTCATTCTGGTTTGACAGAAGCAAGTCATGAGTTAGTCAGAGTTCAAGAGAACTAGCCGATGACTTCACTGACCAGACATATCAGTCTTGGAGCATTGTACGGTAAAGTCTATACGGTCTAAATGGTCTGGCTCTAAAGTGCCCGCTGCTAATTACATCATTGTCCTCTAAGTTCAAGGCAAGAACCAGAATGCTAGCTGTTGAGTAAATTATTTACAAGCACGGCTGTTCAATAAGTGTACCCAAACACTTAAGAGTCTCAGATATATGCGCACAACTTTGAAAAGGTAGGAGAAACCTTTTAGTTTTTTTCTCACTCCCTGGCTTACTGTATAAAACTACATGAGAGTTGTTCCTCCAACTTTAAAAGTGACTGACATAAATCTTAAGACGGTCCACAACAAAAACTGACTTCATCTGGATATGGAAAAACATTCCCAAGCACTTGGTAGCACTCATACTTTTCAGACACTGGTGCATGTTTGTGCATGTTTACCTGCTCCTGGCCCATGGAGGGTAAGCTGGGTGAGGGCCCGGGGGCCATAGAGGGGACACTCATCTGTCCGGCCATCTGGCCCATGTTGCTCGATGCCATGTTGTTGGCCATAGAAGCGTTGTTGAGGTTCATGCCATTGCCGTTGTACATGTTACTGGTGTTTTGCTGCGTAAACTGCGGCGATGCCTGCTGCTGTGAGAACATACTGGGGAGAGGGGAATAAACTATTAGGCCAAACTATTTTTATGAAAAATGATTGAATCCCCCTTTTTTTACCAAGCAGTGTGGAAAAGTACACTTGGCGGAAACCTGTTTCTTCATAAAATATAAATACGGTACATTTCTAGTAGAAAGGCAGGAGCTATAGGATGTGTTGAAAGACATTTTCCCAGCATTGGACAAATTTTCTTTATTTTAGGTCTTTGCTCTTCTATTACCCAAGTTCTGCTAATGTTGATGGCAACATAAACAAATAAAGTGATTTTAATTAACAAAACAAGGGCCGTAGAGTCAAAAACCTTGAAGATGTTTGGTACATTACAGTTTATTTGGGACTGTTCACCACATTCACTAGAGAGAAACAAGCTTTTTGCTCAAGTGAAGATTCTTTGTGACCTATTCAACAAACTGCTGTGTGATCCAAATCAAGGGTGTTTAAAGTAGGATAGGATAATGATCATTTTAGGACCGTTTGTTGACTGCCATAAGACTCTACAATCAGTTTGTAAATGGCAGATGAAGACATTTGAACTGAATCAACTAATTAGAAGACCTGATTAGAGACCTGACACCTGAATTTCCCCATGGAGATTAAAAAAGTCATTTTAATTTGAATTTAATTGTAACATTAGAAAAATGGACAGACAGCTACACTGACTGAACCGTAGTATAAAGTCATCTTTACCTGTTTCCTGCCATATTTCCCTGTGGCCAGCCGTTAATGTCAGGGGAACCCTGAAAGGCAGGGTTTCCTTGGCCTTGCTGCATCATTGGAGACTGGGTGTGGCCAGACGAGGAGAGAGCAGAGGGCTCTGTGGTGTGCCCGGACCCCCAAATCCTCCATCTGCCTGTTGGCTCATACCTGGGGAAGATAAATCAAAATATGTCAACCAGAGCGAGGCGGACATACAGAAAGTGATCTGCAAACTAAGGCACAGTCAGCTGCTTTGTGTTGAACGTACAGACAAATACTTTATAGGGAAGACGTGTTAGTGGAATGATAAGTGTAACTGAGGATTGGTCAGTTCAAAGTGGATTCAGTTTTACAGGCAGACAACTGATGCTACATACATGCACACAAGTGAAAAACAAGCAAGAACACAGCAAAACAAGGAAAGAGTTAACGGGCAAAAAGTGTTATTGGCAGAAGGGAGTGTTATGTATTGGAATAAGAAGAAATGAATTAATGAATTATTTAGGCTACAAATTAGAACAGAAATGTATTCGTGACAGAATCATATTTTGTGTGCTGTGTCACCATACCCCTTTTGGGCTTTGATCATTGATTTTTGTGTGCCCCCTGGTGGAGAAACTGAATATTCCAGACATAGTTTTGTGCAGTGCACAACATGTTATCATACACACATTAGTATGCTCTGTTGATTTATAGAGACCTCTGTGAAAAAAAATTAAATGAAAGCTGCTACTAAAAGCCGGCAATGCTGTGCAACTAGAGTCACATCATAGACACATTGGCGCGCACACACAAGCTGTAGGGTGAGGTGTGTGTCAACCGGGTTTGGGAGCAGTACCTGAGTTGGGAAACTGAAAGGCACTGTGCTGCATTTGGGGGCTGTGTAGGACCCCGTACTGTCCGCCCATCATGTTTGTGTTTCCCATCAACATCTGTGGGGAGGAATTGGTGGAGGAAGAGGAGGAGGTGCCATGCAGGTGAAGTTGGGGGTGGGGGCAGAGAGGGCAGACTGGGGGACAGAGGGGAGGAGAAGGGGCTGGTGGGGGGAGGTGGCGATGCCAGGCCTGTACTGGTACCGTAGCTGGGCGGGGAACTGCTGGGGTTGGCCTGGGGTATCCGGGGGTTACTCATGCCTCCGGCGGCCATGTTGGGGGGCAGGTTGAGTCCCTGAGCCCTCATGGCCAGGCTTCTCTGCTGGACCTGCTGGGCCTGCTGCACCTGCTGCTGTCTCTGTCGCAGGTGATTACTGAGCAGTTCCCTCTGGCGCTGTGCCAGCATCTGAGCATTGATGGTCCCCTGCAGAGACAGAGATGATCATTAAAACTCAAAATGACAAGCCTTAAAGATTGAATAGCTCACCAACTTAATAACTGACTGGGACTGCTTACCTGGTTTGGAGCGCTGGCTCTAAGAGGTAGGTTCACATTGGACACACCGCTCATCTGAGACATCATTGGCTGACGGTTCTAATGGAACAAGACATAGATTTGTTTATACATTAATGCTTATGTTCATTTGATGCATTAAAAAACATCTATTGTACTAGTGTTAAATGATTCCACAGTAAATGGTATTAAACAGAACTAAAGCAGCTGGCAACAGCACAAAGATCTTATCCATTTTAGTCATTCTGCAATAACCTGCCTAAATGTCAGCCTCAAGGATGGTTACATAACATAATGTGTGTACAATCACACCACTGAGGCTCAGACACTGAGCCACATATGCAGCAGTGTGCTCACTCTTGGTATACCTGCTGTGACTGCAGCCGATGCTGGAGCTGAAGGCGTAGGGCGTTCGGCTGGTTGGGAACACCTGTGGGCCTGAGTGTAGGCCGAGGCTGCATTCTCATCATGGGATATCCAGGCCGTGGACCCATCTGGCCCTGCATGGGGTGGAAGCTTTGCTCCTGTATGGGGGTACCAGGATAGCCCCTCTGGGCCATGTGGGATGGTGGAGGACCAAACTGTTGTGTGTACATGGGAGGCTTTTGCTCCATAATCATGGAGGTATCTTGTGAGAACTGATCCGGCTCAATAGAGCTCTGAAACAGAAATCCACAGAAAATATTCAGAAGTGAGTGCAACTTGAACTCATACATGTGAAAGTAGCAATAAAAGGTAGAAGAGATGAGACCTGTTCCACCAGGGCAGGAATCCCGAGGGCACGATCAATCTCCTCCAAGCCGTCAAAATCTTTAAGTGCTGTATACAACTGGGACATGAGGGCGCCCTCATCCACTGCACTGCCATCACCCGTACTACACAGTAGGTCATCCTGAGGGGTAGAGTGTACCGACCTGGGCACAGAGCACACACATTTTGTGTAATGATATAGCTACTTCTTTCATTTAAAATTATTATTTGCCCTAATATAATGATCAATCAATCAATATTTATTTATATAGCGCCTTCCAACAACCACAGATTGAACCAAGGTGCTTAACAACATTAATAAAAAATAAACATATTTACAAATAGGTTTAAAAACACATTTACACAATTAAAACAGAGCAGTGTCACAGAGCCATTAAGTGCAAAAAGCCATTTTAAATAAATAGGTTTTAAGTTTGGCTTTAAACAGAGGCCGGTCAGTGATGGAACGTAACTCAATGGGCAACGAGTTCCAGAGTTTAGGACTGACCACTGCATAAGAACAATCGCCCCACAGTTTGAACCGGGACCGGGGCACCTTCAGCAGATGTTGCCCAGCAGAACGTAGTGCTCTGCTGGGTTTGTGAGGGGTCAGAATCTCACACAAATAGGAAGGTGCAAGGCCCGTGAGTGCATTAAAAACAAACATTAAGATTTTAAAATTAATTCTAAACTGGACAGGGAGCCAGTGCAGGGAGTACAGGACAGGTGTTATGTGCTCGTGTTTACGACTGTTAGTTAGCAGTCGGGCAGCAGTGTTTTGCACAAGCTGCAAACGGTGAAGTCCAGATTGGTGAACTCCCACATAGAGCGCATTGCAGTAGTCTATGCAGGAGCTAATAAAAGCATGGATGGCTTTCTCCAGGTCAGCACGACTTAAAAAGGGTTTAACTTTTGAAAGGAGGCGAAGCTGAAAAAAGCTTGCCCTAACCACCAAATCTATTTGTTTGTCAAATTTTGGCAAATGGACCAGGAGCTGAGACACTGGGCAGGTTGGATGTGCCGAACACAATACATTCAGTTTTATCCTCATTCAAACAGAGGAAATTCTGGGACAGCCATAATTTGATGTCCTCTAAGCATCTGTTGATGGACTGAAGACTATTAGGACAAGCAGGGACAACTGGAAGGTAAACCTGCAGGTCGTCTGCGTACAGATGAAAAGACATGTAATGATACCTGTTCTGGCTGACAAAAGATGTCTGGTCGATGGGCATCATGCTGTCAGGCCAGGGAGCAGTCTGATTGGGAGGAGCCTGCTGCTGGGAGAAATGGTGGCCAACCATAGCCATGTCCATTTCAGGTTGGGCTATGCAAGAAAACAAAGAAATTGGATTAAAAGTTCACTGTATTTCTTTTGCATGTTGAGAAACAATGCAATTAGGTTTAACACATGGATATTTTAAACTTGTAGTTGAAAGTCCTGGTGAATGAATTCTACTTCTTTCTCACCATTTGTCATCATGGAGGGTTGAAGCATTTGCCTAGGCCCTGGCTGACTGTTGGGCCTCATAGGAGCACCACTGGGTCCCAATCGGCCCTGCATGGGTCCTTGTTGCCCAGGACCAGCTGCTCCAAGAGGCGGAGCTGAGGCAGAGCCTACCCAGCCCTCTTGGTGCTGCATACCTGCACGTGGGCCACCAGTGAGCCCTAAAAACAGAAAAGAAAGAAAGAAACCCTTGAGTCCAACTACAGAAGTACTCATGGGAATGCCTGTGTGGCTGACTCGTCCTGTCACAGGGAGTGAATCAGTCTCAAACAGAGTTAAAGGGTGACAGATGAAGGTCTTCCCACATATTCAAATGAACTTTGGTGTCATTGTTGTCATTAAGAAAAATCTACCTTTAATATCTTTACCTTGGAAATGTGTTCAAAACATGGTATGTAATGAGATCTCATAATTGTGTTATAATAGTACTCAAAAAAAGCAAACAAATTCAAAGAAGAATTACTGACCTGTTCCAACCATTCCAGCTTGGTTAGGGATCATGTTGTGACCTCCCATCATGCCTTGCTGCTGCTGCATGAGTGGGTAGGGGCTTGTGGTTCTCAAAGGATATTGTAATGAAGGCTGCTGTGGGGATGCATTCATGTCCAAAGACATACTCCTAACAGGCAGAGCTCGTCCAGGCTGATTTGGTCTCACAGCCCCAAAGTCTGGACACACAAAGAACTGGAATTTAGACTAAGCAGTAACAAACTGTCATCATAACCATGTAAATTTCTACAATATAATGTTTTCTGGTGTGTATGTGTAAGAGTGCACTTACTTGCTGGGCCCATGCCAGCCCCCATGCCTCTGTGTTGCTGCTGCGCCACCACGGAAGGGTTAGTCTCAGACATCTGCAGGATATCATTGATGATGTTCTGTTTGTCCATGGGACTGGGCAACGAAACGGGCCGCGGTTCACCAAAGAATTGGGGCTGGTCATTCTGCAAGTCGTTCAGAATGTCTTCCAGCTCTGACGTCTGCAGATACAAGACAAGAAATGCATTCATCCCATGAGCTCTATTTTAAAATTCCCCCTGAGGTGCACACATATACAAGTACGAAAGCACATTTATGGAGTCTCAGGTTTGGTCTGAGTAACCCAACAACACTAACCATGAGAACTCCTATCTGGGAAATATGAACAACAGCATTGGTCTAATTTAATGTAGCAGTAACAGGAAAAAAAACTATTTCCTATTCAATATAGACCATATTTGATGTGATTTATGAGTTCCAGGCGTTTCAATGTACTGCATTACATAAATTAAAGGGTTATATAAACGTTATTCATGGCCATGCTCTTTTGTCTTGTGGCTAAGAAAAGTTCATGGTCAAAGTTTTTACAGCAGAGACATGTACTACAATGTTTCTCAATATAATGTTGGGTTACAATGTGTTGCCTGAACAGTCGGAATGCCTGTGCTCCCTTGCTCTAAGTGAGCCCAAAGCCCAGCTGTACATGCAGCCTTGGGCTTTCCTGGACTATCTGACAAGTTTTTCACACTGTTATCTTAAACAAAGACAAGGCCATGCTGGCTTGAACTGCTGATACAGACAATTACCTGACTTTTAAAACATTTAATAAAGACTTATGTTTTTTCTGTAAAGAACAGTAGACAAAGCACAGACCTACATCAACTACAGCCCCCTATAGCTGTCTTTTAATCAACAATTAATATAGATTCTTGTGTTGAAAACCGTATCTAATATGTTAAAAGCTAAATTAAAACATAATAAACAATGCTCTTTTGAATTTGTCCTAGCCTGAGAAAATAAACTGCAATAACCGTTATGGCCACCAGAGTGCAGCACACTGAACCAAACACAACTGAGCGACGCAGCACAACAGGCAAACATTCTCTAACACTTTCATTGTTGTACCACTATGGCATGTGTTGTCCGGGCAAAAGTCACCGCCCATAGCCGACACTTGTTTTCTCAATCACCTATGATTGAACTCGTGCCCACAGACATTTTACGACCTTTTGCTTTTCTGTTATTACGCATCTCCCTTCACCCTGCCACACGCAATGCTCAGAACATTCCACACAAGCGAGCAGCACACAGGATATGTGGGAGAGCTACAGAGGAGCAGAGTGGGTGGGGGGCGGCGGTGGGAGAGATAGAAAAGCCCTAATGAGGTCAGGAATGATGTAATGCTCCTGTTCGCTCTCAGTTTGCGCTCTTCCTCTTCCCATTCTCTCCTCCCACTTTCTGTTCTGTTCACTTCTCTCAGTGCTTTTACACTTGGTGTCTCCTGTTTCTATCATTTCACGTTACGCTCTTCGTACGCTACATGTCAGTGGATGTAACATAATCCAGGTCCTTGTTGCTAGTGTCTTAGGCTAACCTACTGTACTTTAATTCATTTCTCACGTGCAGAACAGAAGGGAAATACATTTTTATAAACTTGTATATTTATTAATTTAGCCTCTGCTTTACTGCTTTGGCTTGAGCAATGACTTTAATGAGCTGTAATTATTATCATTATGTGATTAAAAAAGAAAAATGCAACAGCACTATGTTTTTGTTCATGAATCAGACTATGTATTATGTATTGTGTGTCTCATGTCAGGGTAGACTAGGGCAGTAGCACTGTGATGCCATGTTGACCCAGTAACACCCATGGCATTAAAGGGAACTGAGAGCAGTGTGGGTGAGGCAGAAGCATTGTCATGAGGGAAAGCAAAAACGCAAAATGCCCTTTACACCACAATTGTCCAAGGCATTTGTTGACAAAAGCAACTCAGCAAAATCTTCCCCCCTGACAACGCTGAAATAGCAGGCTTTGAACTGACAAGGATGAATGCCACTTTAATTGGAGCCCTTATGTAAGGCAAGAATAATTGCCATGCAGAAGGTTTACAGTCATTCTCCACTGCCAGTAAAAATAAAATTAATACTTCTTTACACATAAAGCCTCAAAACTTCCACATTAAATTACAAAACACTACAACAAACTTTTATTTTTATTTTATTTACTCACCGACCCACGCGGGCCGACTATCATAGACTATATAACAAACTGAATCACAGCAACTAGTATTTTTCTTCTTTCAATTAACATACAATTTTGTCAAACCCATAATCCTAAGTAAAACTTTAGTTGAGAGAAGCACATCACAAATAATTTAAAATACATCTGATAGTCAATTGTTTACTTTGACAGACAAGTGCAAAGCAAAACAAGCCATAACAAACTTTACCACGGTTTACTTTTGGAGCAATGTCCTTCAGAGCTGAAATAAACAAATGGATTATCCAGATACGTTAATCAAAACCTTCATTCAATTGATCACTCTGCACTGCTCCAATCATTAATATGAAACAATCACGAAGAGAGGGCTGTGGAAGGACAGAAAGCCAGAAAGCTGCGGGTGACGTCGGTGGAGAAAAGTATGAGTGGACTTTCACCAGTGCAGCCAGCCTTCACACATGGCTGAGCAGCGATATGCCAGTGAGGAACAGACACCCACCCACTAATGGTTTTAATGAAGTTCTGGCTTAGTCTGTGATGACAAATAGCCATGTTGTGGGTTGACTGCATCTTTGGGACTGGAGTGAGCCCTCGCCATCTTACAAATGTGTTTAAATTAACTCAAATATACTACTTTCATGTAGTATAATTACGCAACGATCATTAAAGAATGATATCCAACATTGAAAGTATTCATGTTTTTATTACACTCCATTGTTTCTAGTGCGTTGCTTGTGCTACAGACACACCACTCCCTCTCTTTTATCTCCATGGTAGCAGGGAGGACATGCAGGAGCATATGGCTCATCATTTTCACTCTGCCTGCCGAGGCTGTGCTCTCCTGGGGGTATCTACGCCTCCCTCATCTCTCCTTTCTTTGTTCACTTCAACAGCAGCTCTTATTATCCATCCAATCACCTTTTCCTCTTCCTCCTATGTGCTCAAGTGGACAAGCTTTCCACACACTACATGCATGACAAGGAGGCGTTCAATAGTCCTGCCCTTTCTCAACGTGGGAGAATGGTTTCTTCTAAACCTACCACAGCCTAGATGAGTTATTACGATACTTTTAAGGATGGATAAATTGACAGTGACTTTCAAAGGGTTAGGGGTCAATCAATGCATGCTGTGCAAGGTTCCAACCACTTCAGACCAAATGTGTTGAATGATCCTTAAAAAGGTTTTGAAGAACATTTAGATCACATTAATTGCTGGACTGCTCCAAAGCAAAGTGTGCGAGTGTGCGCTTGTAAATCTGTGTAATGACAGCAATGTGGAATACAACTACATTCTTAAACGCAGATTTCCTGTTAAAAGGCTTATGGGTCCCCAACAAACACTGTTTTTCTATTATTGCATTGGGAGGTTCAGCTCAGAGCACTGGCATGGCAGACCACTGTCTGCTCGAGACAAATTCAAAAGACGGTTTCTGCATCTTGCTACCTTTCTTTTGCTTTTTTTCTCTCTTTCAGTGCGAGGCCTGACCTAAGTGCAGTGCCAAGCCTAAAGATTCTGCCAATTGTGACCAGGATCAAATAACCACAGGAGTTTGAAGTTGGAGGATAGCTTCTCCTGGTTTGGGCTGCCAACATGTAGGTAGTTAAAAGATGTAACATAAATTAACAAAGTTGGATATACATATTTGTGTATTGAACAAATGTCTTAAGAAATGAAAAGAGCTTGTCCATTTGTGCGTTTAGCTGCAGAGCCCTTTTGGACTTGAAATGAAGCAACATCTGCTACGTAACCCAGATTGCACAGAGTAAGAAGGCAAGTGGAGCAGAACAGGGCAATAAAGTTTGGTCTAGCAACAGACTGAAGCGAACGAGGTTACAAAACCAGTTCGTGGAGCAGCTTGAGTTAATTTATCATTAGCAAAAGGCAATAAACAGCATGAATCTGAACCAGATCACAAGATCATTTATAATGATGACCACATTTTAAAAAGGGCTCGCAAATGGTAAAAAATAAAAACTCACCTGTTCAGCTCTGTCGTATCCTGTGTCTGGTTTCTCTGCTTTTACAAGGTGTTTGCCTCCTTCGATCTTTATCTCCTCAGGCTCCAGCTTAGGAATCTTATCCTTCAGTACAGAGTCATCCTTATCCAGCAGGTAGCGAAGCAGGGCATTGTCCTTCTTCTTTGGGCTCAAGGGCTCTTGCTTGGGAGTAATTTCTCCTCCAGCTGCTGCACTACCAGTGCCCTGGGGCTGGTCGGGACCCAGGTCCTTCCCCATGGCCTCTGCGGTGATTTTGGCTTGGTCTACAGGAGATGTACTGTTCTGAAGCAGCTGGTGGAGTATCTTATGTTTTTCTTTGAGTGATGTGGCATAAGTGTTGCCTCCCGTGTGGGTACCCCTGACCCCGGATGAGTCCTTGCCTTCTCCTGGAGACAGGGGAGTCTCCAGAGGCTCTGGCTTTGTGGTTAGGAGTTGCAGTAGCTTTGTGTGGCCCTTGTTGTCATGAAGACGGCTGTGAGCATCATGGCCCTCAGGAGTCACGTCCCGTTCCTCTTTAGGGTCAGTTAGACTGCTGTCCGTGTGGCTCTGAGTGTGACCTGGACCAACTTCTGTGTGAAGGCCAAATGATTCCCCAGGGCCTGAGGGAGTACCACTACCTCCTCCAAGTTTAGGCATTAAAGTGTTTCCCCCTGACCCAGGCGTGACCCCAGCTGGCGAGCTTATCTTTCTGTCTGGGGATCCCAGTGTGTGACCATGAGAGGTCCCATGTCCTACTCCATGGCACTCGCTGAGGGCCTGCAGAGCTGAAAGTGAGCTGCTTGTGTAGCTGTTAACGTGGCTGCTAGTCGTGCTACTGCTACCTGCACTTCCAGGCCCTCCGCCACACATGCCCACAGGTGAAGGCGAGTGCAGTCCCCCAGCTACACGGGGGCTGCCCGCACCCCCTGGACTGCCACGATGCCTGGGTGACAGCATTGAGTTCTGTTGAGGAGGGTGGGGTCCTCCTGCAGGGCTGGGGCTGGCCCGAGAGGGGCTGTTCATCCTCCAGTTGGTGCCCTGCTGTGGCGGTTGCATGCCTCCTGTGTGGTTGTGTGGCGGGGGACATCCGAAGCGGTAGCCCTGCATGTGACCCCCCAAGGCAGCTGGTTCTCTTGGTCCAGGGGGGGAAAAAGGCGTGCTGTTACTGCTGATGGTAATGTCTTGGCCCTGAGGCCCCAAACCAGGCAGACTGCCTGGGGTTGGAGGAGTCATGGAGGGAGTAGATGAGTTCATTGGTTTGGGGGCCATGCCAGTGGCCTGATTACCAGGGCCCATGTCTGGGCCCATTCCACACACTGTCTGTTCCCTTCAGGTTAAAACACACATAGAGAACAAACTGTTAGCATAATTTAATTTTCAGCACAAAGTAAATTTTTCTTTTTGTATGCTCATTATTATAACCCAAAATTACCCTTTTTTCTATCTTCAAACAATTTGTATACTTGTTTTTTGAATTACATGATATACACAAGGGAGTTATGATAGATCTTATGCCATCCACACAGTATAAAAGATATCAGTTGTGCTGTAGGACCCAAACAAGCCTAAACAAGCAAAATGCTAAATGTGCAAGTGTGCACTGCAGATTGGTCTCTTTTTCACAAATGTGACACATACCTCTGGAGAATGTGCAGAGACATGTAGAGCTGAGGTTCATTAGTGGCAGGTGATCGCAACAGTTTGCTCTTGGTGTGGGCTGATACAATTGTTCCATCAGAGAGGGAGAAGCGATAGATAGGGCTGTATGCTTGGCCATGACGGAGCACTGTAGACATATCCACCAAGATGTCAATGGTTATAACGTGTGCCAACATTAGATAAACTTTACACCTTTCAGCCTTTTGGTTCAACTTTGATGAAAATAAGATGTTTACAGATTGACAGCAGTCTTCTATAGCTGGAAATTAATTTACCTTCCTGCTGATGTCTCTTTGCAAAAGACATCTCGCCATCGTTCTGCAAGTGGAACCTCTGAATACAGCGCCTCACTAGATCCTCCCAGCCTGGCTTCATAGATGCTCGCAATAGACTGGTATCCAAAGATGTTATTTTCCCTAAACACAAGACACAGGCAAATGGATTAGGGAAGTCTTACTTATGAGACTGTAGTGATGCCAACACACAGCAAAAACCAACAATGGGATACAATTACTCTTAATAATAATTAATCTTAAATAAAATTAAAAAACATGTACACCATGTTGCCTATGGAGCCAGGACTCCTCTGGAAATGAGATTTATAATCTAGGTGGGACCTTTCTGGTTAATGTTAGAATTTTGAATAAGAATTAAACTATGAATTAAGTAAAATATAAAAGTTTAAGTGTTAATATAAGTTTTTTCTAGATAATGTATATGTATACATTTGATATTTGCTGAAAAGTGTAAATATAAAGCATTGGTTAGTATTTTACATTTTAAAAGCAGTTTATATTGTATTATTTTACTGACATAACAGAAGAACTCTGGAAGTGTGGCACTAGTAAATCACAGTGAAACGTTGTTAAATTGTGTAAACTAGGGTCAGCTTACTGTCTCACCTGGGGCTTCAGGTGCCACAATCTATCCCAAGAACCTTTACAGAGCTATAATGTTGAGTTAAATTATTACGGGCTGGTGTTGACTATTTGGACTTCAGGGTAAAACACTACTAGGAAACTATTCATCATATGCAGCAGTCATCATTTCACACATCAGTGTTTAAGTGCAACAGCAAAAAGACAAGCTGTATATGTTCAAACCATTCCAAGGAGTCACCATTTATTTTTAACCAAACACAATGAGCCTGGGAGTAATATTAGCTGTGTGACCAGTTGTATACCTTGCAGGTCCTGCCGCGTGGTAAAGCTCTCGTGTGAGGGCATGGGTCTTTCCTTCATGGGCACTCTGCGAGCCACACAGATTAGGCACGACTGAAAGTCTGCCAGGGAAATAAAAAAAAGACAGAGGGGGATAAGGCAGACAAATAAGAAATAAAGTGGGAAGATGGAAGGAGAGAGCAAAATGGGAAGTATAAATGACAGTGACAAGAGGGAGGGAAAGAAAATGAAATTTATGTTATTCCCAGGCAGCATGATTAATACAGTTATTAATGAGCATAGGGAACAGGGCTCCGCTCCCTTCATAAAGAGGAGCAGCAATCGCTGGCAAGGGAAATGATGAAGTGTGACCTTTGAAAAGGTGTGTGCATGAGTGTGACTGAGTAAATTTGCTCTCACATGCACATATCCCTGGATGGAGCCATGTCACACTGATGACACCTCCCCTATACTACTGTTTAAGATTTTCATAGCTCAATCATGACAGTTACACACACACACACACACACACACACACACACACACACACACACACACACACACACACACACACACACACACACACACACACACACACACACACACACACACACACACACACACACACACACACACACACACACACACACACACACACACAAGGTGACCCCAAAAAGCTTGCCATCTAACTTTTGTGCCAGTTATACACAAAACTGCATATGTCTTGGGGAAGACAAATGCATGCCAGCCCTGACACACGAACACACATTCCCCATTTGGATTTGTACACAGGGCCTCTTGGGTGGTCTGAGTCTTAAATCTACAGAGCTACTGAAATTGTCTTGTTTTCCCTGTCCTTTTGACTATTCATTGTTAGACTAACTCCTGCACATATGTGCAGACACTCTAACCTTTGACCTAGGGGCCAGTTATGTCAATGGCAAAATGTATAGTTATAACCAAAAAACTAAGTATAACATGTATAGTATAACATAATTGTTTAGAATTCATTTTATACAAGAAGTGTCTTGTTTTAGAGCCAAAAAAAAAAATCCACACTGGTTATTTTCAATGCCCCCACTTAATTTTATCTACGTTTTCATACCATCTCCTTCCTCCTTGATGGATTTGGGTTCAGAAACGGCAAAACACTGCATGGTCTCATATTTCTGCTGCTGAGGCTCATGCTCATGCGTCTCATCTTGGCTCTCACTGTGAGGATTGACCAGCATTCTGCAGTTGAATGTATGACTGTTTCTTCTCGGACTCTCGCTGGACCACGGGACACCATTCACTGTAAGACAACAAAAAAGAGACAATGAACTCTTTTTCCTCATTTACCATGTGGCCTCCTGTGGATTTTATTTGACAAATTTTCTGCAGCCAAAACTGCACAACAAAACAGGGATATTGGGAACTGTAAGAGCGAGCCAAGGAGGCTACGACAACAAGTGAAAGACACAATGAGAGCAATGAGAGAGAGAATGAAGGCGGAAAGAGTAAAAAGGAGAGCGCAGTTGCTGGGTAAAGATCAGTCATAATGAGCAGTTGGAACCCTGAGCCCTCTGCCATCCATCCACAGCCATGCATCACAGCCAGGCCTCCATATGCATGTCCTCTAAAACATCATTGCCAATCTTTCTCTTCTCCAACACTTCCACAAGGCGCAAGTGAACACGCATGTAGAACTAGTACAAACACACAGACATGTACAGCCGAATACACACACAACTCTTTTTCACCCTAGCAAACTCATCACACTCCATCTGGTTTGTGATCTCATTCAGTGCATTGATAATCTCCCAGTATCTGGGACACAGCCCACTGATCGTTTCAGGGTACTTCGCTCTGTGCTGCTCTCTTAACCAGATGGCTGGGCACTCAGACCTCAATCTGAAGCACCAGGAGAGGATATGAAGGGGAGAAGGAACTTAAACAAAGCTTTGGATGGATTGTACTGACATAAATTACAGTTAGCTCTTGCTGGAGTAAAGAAAGAAAGCACAAAAAGGAAAATGGGGAACTACACTGGAATAAAATGCAATTGTTCTATTTTTTGCTAAAATGATAAATATTGCCATTTAACAATAAAGGAAAATCTTTAAGGGAATAAAGTGAAAAGCAAAAATGGGAACTAGCAAGCATGTAAGTTGAGAGAGCACACAAACTGAAGAGAAGGGAACTAGAGAGAATATAGGAAGGGAGCAATGCTGCTGACAGGGGAGAGGAGCCGAAAAGGGAAGTTAATTAGCTGAAAAGGGAGGAGGAAAGGACTGAAGACTGAAAACTGAAGAACCTATGAATTTTCTCCACGGTGTATATAAGCTTACATAACACTTTGTAGTAACACACACACAACATTTCAGCGCAATAATTCAATGTCACCACTATCAAACAACCATAAACACAAACATTTCTCTGTAAAATGTGTTGGAACCAGAGAAAAGTAAATCATGGTTTAAACTAAAAGCAATAAGAAAAGAGGGTTTCTGTGTAGAGTCATGACAAAAATTAAGAGAGAAAGAGGGACTTGTGATAGAAGACAGACATAATGCAAAGTAAATGCTGACATAGAAAATAAACCCAAGGCTGACCGAGAGATTTGGGCAGCAGGTTTTGATGAACTCTGCATGATCCCCGACGTGTAGCACGCTGTAGACACTGGTGTTCATCAGCTCCTCCTGGTTGTAGCGAAGGTACTGGGTCACATTCTCCGACACAAACACAATGTTACCCTCCATGTTTACCACGAAGAAGAAACCATCCAGGGCCTGTAAGAAAATAAGAGAGACAAGTCAGGAATTAAAGAAGTTCACTTTTTTTTCATTCATTCATTCAAACTACTAAATTTTATTCATTTATTTATACAATACTTTGACAGCATAGTGTAAGTATGTGTGTGAAAATGGCTGCAAATATCATTCTGTAATTTTAATTTTGTTGTCTTTATTGTTATTTCTCATGGCTCTGTATCTGTAGCTTGAACATACAGTACTGAATTTGCCTCTTATCAGGTGTATATCAGGATTCATTGTGTCTTAAAAAAGGTGATTAGTATGTTTTGTGCTCGGTACATCCATCACTCCTTCAGATCTTGAAGACAGGAGGAGGGCTTAATTTATAGAACAGGTCACCTATTTCAGACAGGATTGTGTCTGGTGGATATAAAACTGTAAATGCTAAAGCCAACGTGAGAATCTGAATATACAGCCTATGGATACATCAATTATGCAACTACAAATAAAAGCGACAATGCCCTAATTAAACATACACCTAGGAGAACAACATAACAAATGAATATGGTCCACATACTATCACCAAGAAAGATTATATTGTTTTAGCTCCAAATATAATGCACCATATGTTTTACATTATTAAAGCAAGTAGAAGAACACCTCTTTAGGTGGTTTTATAATGTTGCATTACACGCAAGGTCTTGCTGCACATAAATTATAACTAAACATGCTAGATTTGTAGTGTTACACTGCATTTCTCTCTGGGCTGCGACAGCTATTTATGATTGTACAATGCCATTTGGCTAGTTTAATTTCTTTCCATTTATTTTTTTAACGTAACATTGTGCACTTGCGTATGGAACTTTAAAGGACTAAAACAACCAGATAAAGTTAACTGTTCAGGCTTTTGTTTTATTCTTTTGGAGCTAGCAATTTAAGCTCAAGTGATCTCACAGGTGTACACAGCCCAGTACAAGCCAAGGGAGCAAAAGAAAATAAAGTGAAAGAAAATGACCACAGCTAGTCCACTACAGTGCTGCTTAGCACTGAGGCCATATCAGTGGTATGGGGCCCCTAATTCCAGGAACTGTCCCCTGCTGTAGTGCAAAATGAAAGTCAGGTACTCTATTGGGAACAGCTCCAGGACAAGTCTGTGCCAGTTTGTTGTAATGGGGGTGTCTGTTGCTGATCTAGGGCAGGAAAATGTTTCTCCACACAGGGTACGTGAGGATGACAAACAGTTTGCCGGAGCATGAACCAACATTAATGTGTCCAATGTGTATAGCCCAAGAGCAGGGACACAGGATACAAATTCACAGTTACTTCAAACATTTCTCATGTCTCCCAGAATGTCTTTCCAATATGACCAAACACAGTAAGTAAAAGTCCCTTCTACTGATTTACCCACAGGGCTAATCTAACTGTTCAAGGTAACAAAGACAATCAAGAAATGCCTCATATCAAAGTAATCAAATACATAACCAACACAGAAAACCTCTAGAAATTCTGAAAACTAAAAAGCAAATATATGTTGGCAGCAATAGTTAAAATGAGTCTCCATTCTGAAAAGCAAGTGTGAGGGTGTCCTGTGACGTCACCAGGCCACACAGGCATCATTACAACAGAGCAGTCTGAGAGGAATGCAAACTGTAACTGTCTTCCCTGTCTCCCTGTGCCTGCATGACAATGGGCAGCAGCGAGCCTCAGAGAAGGGTCATAGGCCACGTGGGTCTGCCAACAGCCACTCCACTCAGAGCATCCTGAAAAGAGGCGGGCCGGCAGACAGGGGACATGGCTGGAGCCGAGTGGGTGTGAATAACCCGCTGCTGTGTTTTGGGGGCTGCTGACAGATGAGAAAGCATGCAGGCTGCACCGAACTATATTTAGCAGCAAGTAGTGTGTCGATTCAGTGACGCTGGACTGGGGGAGCTATACATATTCAATGACAGGACAGATCTACAGGCGAGTGAAGAGACGATGGAGGAGGGAAAAAGGAAAAAAGTGAAGAAGAAGAAAGAGAAAGGGAGGGAGGAAGCGGGAGAGAACAGGCTCAATGGACTGATTCATTCGGCAGGCTGTTGCCTTAACTCCCATTATACGCAAGCACTTCAGTGGCCCTCCATGGGACAACGAGGCCATTGCTCAGTCTGTGATATACAGCCAATCCGGGACATATACAAGATGCTGGCAGCTTCTACTCCAATCAGCTACACTGACGCAAACAACCACCAGTGGCCCATTTAAGACCATACTCTTCATTAGATAGCAACTGTACCAAGTACCAGTATATTTGTGAGAGGATAAATTAAGGCTTTGGTGCTTAGTATTTCTGAAAACTGCTAGATAAAGTACTTTTATATCCATTTATGTTTAAATATGAAAAAAGTACTAAGTTATTGTATTTAATCCAACTACATAAGTAAGATGTTGATTGTATGTAGCCATTATGAGTATGGATAATGGGAGAGATCACATTTTGTTGAACTGCTTTATACCGTCTTGTCTGAAATGGCACAGCAGTGAACAATACCTCCAGCATCATTGGTCCCAAGGCATCTTTGTCAATCACACTTTGACCTGTTGATGAGACGTCAGCCTTCTGCACCTCCTCCTCATTTGCAGCTGCAGCCTTCTCTGTGAAGATAAAAAAAACATGTTGACTCACTCCACTTCCACAAACATACCTGTTTAACTTATAAATGGGGGAAAAAAAAATGAGGAAAATGTACAGATTTTACTTGCTGAAATTGAGGTCACCTGTTCAAAAGATTTACCAAAAGTCATACCATTTAATGTACCGCCTTTTTGTTAACATTTAACAGTGGCTCAAAACCAAGCTCTGACCCGAGTTCAGAGTAAAAGGTTGTTGTAATCGCAAGAGTCAAAGCACGCAGCTGCCACGCTGCTATCAGCCGCTGGATGGATTGCAGTGTTTGTGTTAAAAAAAAGCAAACAAGACAGTTTTTTGTATGTGGTAAAATCTCATTTTGTCTGTGAGAAATCTCATCTCTTCCATCTACATTTAACTGTAAATGCTGTCTGTCTTCTAAAATGATAATAAAGAAACATACAAGAATCATTATTCCAAAACTTGGAATTATCGGATATGTAGACTACAATCAAATCCTAACACAGTTTGATTCTTCAGACAGCAGACACTCTGGCATGTTACACATTACCCAATACTAATACTAAACTGGGTGTCAGCTGTGAAATCACAATAGCTAAAAGAAACTCTGCATGAGTAAACAGGTTAAAAAAGCAAGATTAGCTATAGTCTTGGGGGAAAATGTTGAGTATGGCATAGACTAAGCTCAGCCATGTACCTGTACTTTGGTGCTGAGCATTAGTCCCTGTGAAGGATTGGGTTAATAACCATGCAGAGAAGCCTTATGTTACAAGCGTAGGCTGCCCTACTTTTGGAGAGAAGAAGCAGAATTTGAGTGGGCTGTTGGGGGGACATTTAACTCTCATGCCACGCCAAGAAGAGGACTGACCATATGGTGAAAAAATGTGTCAAAAAGCAAACAAAAATGTTCTTTTTAAAAGAGTGCAGATATGCAGGAGCTGACACAATTGCAGGTTTCCCTCTGCTCTGAGGGCCAGTGCCATACCACACACACACCCACATCCATCTCTTTCAGCATTAATGATGTGTGCATCAGCAGGACATCTACAGGCCCAGCAGGGCCCAGCACAGCTGCCCTGGGTACAGACCCATCACTCAGTGTCAGGACAGCGCTCACTGGTGCTCTGTCCAGCTGCAGAGACAAACTGAACCAAAGGACCACAGAAGGCTGCAAGCACATTGTGAAATATGCATTTCCTTTGATTTTAATATCCAGACCTTATAAGCACATAGGTATGTCAGGTATACATAATGTGCAGACTATAATATGAATGAAAAAAAGCCTTGCTCTGCGAGACTACTGTACAAATACAACTATGCTTTCAGAGGCAAGCAGGGAATGGCACAGTGGGCTCACGTCAAAGAAAATGAGAATGAGGAAAGGAAGGGGACTATAAAGTTTTATGGCAGAGTGAGTGGGGGATAGACAGACAGTAGCCAACATTGTGTGCAATTTTTGCATTACATTGCTTAGCATTACATAACGCTTGGCCCTGTGAGTCACATAAAACTGAATGACGTCATCAGGCTGGGTGATTCATGTATACCTAGACTGGCCTACTCTTTGTCATCTACTTTGCCTTGCGTATAAGGTATAGTAGGATTACTCAGTTTATTATTGGCTGTAACAATCTCAAAGTAAGAAAAAAGGTCTTGCAAAAAAAAAATATATATATATAAAAGTTTTGTAATAATATTGGTTTGGTAAAAGGAACAACAAATAGTAAAAGAAGGCCTAACCTAATTGTTAAATGGCTCTAGAAACGAGCAACTGACAAGTACAGCTAAGCCCGCTCTGATGCATTTACCTGATGTTCTGGCTCCTAATGGAAGCGGGGGAGATCAGCAGCAGCAAAAACAACTCTGGTTCATAAATGTTATATGATGGAGAGAACATTACATCAATTGTTCTGTTGGCTGCTAACAACATTAATTGTGTGTGGCATTGATTCAAATCAGAACTTAAGTTAATGCTATTGAAGTAGATGCTTGTGCCAGTATTGAGCTACTTGTGACATGGTATGGTTACTGTAAAGCCTTCACTTCACAAATTTAAATCCAATCCCTTTAAAACATCTCCTAGATACAAAAATGAAGATTCCAATTTGTACCTTGCTCCTTTATTTGTCTGATCTGTTTCACAGTTTCCTTCAGGATTGCACATTTGTCGGGCTTGACATTGAAGTTGTCGATGTCGTTAAAGTTGGCAAAGATCAGCTCGGCAAGCTCTTCGATATATTTGTTCTCGTGCTCACGGTTGCGCTTCTCATTGATCCTCTTGGGACTACAACGACAAAGACAAGAATGTGAGAAAATGCAGACACAACAGTGCTAACAGCTGGTGGGATGACACATTTTTAAAGAGGAAAGGATTAATCATGTGTGAGTTTCATGCGTGATGTGTAAAAGGGGACACTCAAATTAAATCTAAAACAAAAAAGGTTGGAAGAATGCCAAACTACAATAGGCCAATTAGAATTCAGCAATGAGAAATGGCTGACACTTATGCAACAGTCAGCTTGTATTTCAATTATGCCACTTATTGCATTTCATGTTGCATCTGTATATGCTCATTCATTTTTTAAAAAGGGACTACAATAAAACTAAGTACAACATTTAAAAAAGGAAGTTTAACAAATATGTGCATTTGTGTTTCAATGGCGTAACGTCTTACCTAGGTCCTAACAGTTCGTTTGAACATTCTTTGCGTTTTCGTAACTCTGCCCTGGCAGGGTCAGATGAGTTTTCACTGACTCCACTCATCCTCAATGCATATCAGCGTCTGGAAAACACACAATCAATTCAAACACAGACTTTAATATCATGTGGGGCATGTTGTACTTAATTGAAAGTGGAATGGCATATTAAGTGCACAGTTGGTGGTGTGACAAAGTATTTCTTTTTTTATTTAATTTCTTTATTGAGAAGAGCATAATGTACAAAGTAAAGCACATAGAAGCAAATGTGTAAGTAGTATTTTTTTAAACTATATAATACCCCACCTACTGCTTTAAAACCTGCCAGTAGTGCCTGGCTGCATGCAGTCAATTTAAATAAACTATTTACTCATTGAAATGAGAACATGTGTCATGACGTGATAACAAACACAGTGCAATGCTGAGGGCACAGGTTGATCCACTCCAGGAGAAATGAGTGAAAATGGAGCGGAGAAAGCAATTCAATCATTTTTCTCTGATGGTGCAGCTCTCCCCAGAGAGACTGAAATGAGAGCATGGCGCTCAGCCCACAGCACCAGACTGTGCGCTCAACCATGTACGAAGAAAAACTCATTGGCTGCACAGCACCAAATACAGCCAGCACACAGTGATGGCAGAGTGGCTTCACAATCACAACATGTGCCTCTGTTTACTCAGTACCTTGGAGAACAACTTGTATGTACTAAGTAGAGGCACGTTAAACTTGCATGCCAAAGTCCTTTCATAACTCAAATAAC
The DNA here is from genome assembly GCA_024416835.2 of Perccottus glenii. NCBI lineage: Eukaryota > Metazoa > Chordata > Actinopteri > Gobiiformes > Odontobutidae > Perccottus > Perccottus glenii. The sequence continues at coordinate 16,509,709 of CM044558.2, forward strand.
ATAAGGTTTTTAGCTTGCAGTTAATTTTGGCATGATAAGAAAGCAAGCTGTTGGTGGTCATCACACACGCTCTGTCAAAGTCCTCTGAACTTCCACGGTCAGTTCAGAGCAGGCAGAACTTTATGTCACTAAATGAAAACCAATCAATAACTGAACAAAGTAATGTCATGTTAAATACCAAGATCATCTGAACCAAATTTTCACTGTAGGTAACGGAGCTTGACTTCTGTAAAAGATGCCTGCTGCATAGAAGATATAATTATTTACTAGGGCCGGGACTTTAACGCGTTAATTAAGATTAATTACGCAAAAAATAAATAACATAATTTTAACCACACTTATTTTTGCACCGCAAACGTTTTTCAATGAATGAGTTTCGACGGACCGATTAAACTGGAGCACCAACTAGCGTTCTTGACTTCAACAAACCACAGTCAACATGAACGAAGAAGCTGACGAGACCACTTTGCTTGGCCCCGTGGATGGGAAATTTTGTTTATAAAAATAGATGCATACCAAGCATATTTTTTCTGGTTAATGCCAGATGAGTGCCAGTCTCTTGCAGCCCCTTGCATGCGATAGGGTAATGGGGGAAAGAGGGAAGCAAACCAGTCAAGATAACAAAGACGATCTGGGGGAAAGAAAAAGCCTTTGCGTAGCACAGGGCTGGGGCAGGCTGTGCAGTGGTACCCCCTCTTAGCCACTCTAATCATGGAAACCGCAATGACACATATTGCTCCAACCCTTACATAAGCCCGAGGAAACTACAGCACAGTACAATATAGAGGTGTAGCATAGATTAGCAGGAGCAAGCTAAACAAAAAGAAACAAGGCAGTGACCAGTCAAACTTGAGTGTGCCTCCCTCCTGGCCTGGAGTGACCTACTTTTGAGTAAATGGTAGGGTCGGTGTTCATGGATGAAGTCAAGGCGGTGGGGATAGGCTTGTGAGGCAAAAGGAGACTCTGAAGGATAAAACTCACCGACTTAAGAACATGCATACTATTATTGCCCTGTACAGTTTTAGCATTATGATTCACAGTCATCAGGCATGTGTCCTTGTATTACAGCCTGTTAAATGCCACCAATAGCTATGTTACACAGCAGAGCTGTACTGGGTACTGACACGATATGTCTTTGTAACAGAGGTTGTGCGCTTTTATAAATGACAACAGAAACAGGCCATTAAACTTGCTAAGCTAAGTGGCATTCCTCATTGGTTATACCCATGCTTTTCGGCACAAGTTACCATGGGGATTCAGGCACCGATTGCGCCTGTCTCTTTGGGCCTAATATGATTGGATGTCTGCGTCTCCTTGACATGGCAGTAATGATGGGTCATTGTACATCGAGACAAATAAGACACACAGGAAATACTAGGCACGTCTCAATGACACCAACGCAGACAGCCAGACCATCGGTCCAGCAGGAAGGCCGAGTGCTTTTGTTGCTAGGAAGTACAAAATTTACAGAGGCAGACAAGACTAGAGAGGGACTTCTAATCCTAGAGAATGCCCTGGTTCCCTGAGCAGCTACAAACAGCTGGGCGGGTGTTAGCACTTACTGCATGAAAGTGGGTTCGCCAAGTTAATTATCTTGTTCCGTTTGGGGACAGTCAAAGCTAAACAAAACTCTAAACTTTATGAATCTAGCTTTGAGACTGTAACTCATGGCATAGCAGCATGTACAAATTAGAACAAATAGACAAAATACCAAAAGCTATTTTACATCTAACTTTAAGATTGCACAGATAAAACACAGGTTAGCTGCCTGACTATGAAAAACTGAACTCAATACACGGACTGAATAGCGCAGGTAAAAATAAAAAGGTCATTAAGCTACTATAACAACAGCAACATTAATAGTCAAATTATGAGCCAGATGTATCTGATAACTGCATGACAAGCCATCTTAATATATTAGAATATAAAAGAACAAAAAAATAAATAAATAAAAAAAAATTGACTTTGAGAGTGGTGCATGCATTTGAATGAAGGTGACATAGGTGCATGTCATTGCTTATATCTTTGGTGTCACTGGAGCAGACTCTCCTGAACTGAGCTGGAGCCATCGAGTCTGGGGGGGCAGGAATGTGGAGAAAACAAGTGCGCTGCGGCTGCTGGTGCCTTTACCCCCCAACACTAAGACAACAACCACTTCTGTCAAACTGAGCTGGTACAACATGTACGAGACACACGCTCACCTCAAAAGGCACAACCAATTACACCTGTAACTGAACCATGCAGAGAAATAATGTTATGTGAAAGACATGATATTTAACTTTTAGCTAGCAGAGGACACACAACTGCAGTGCCAAGAAGACAACCTGTGTAGCAATGTTAAGCCAATTAGGTGCAATATGATGCTGTTTGCTCTAGAGGCAGTACATGCCTAAGGAAATATTAGAGTGAAAAGGACATTATACAGAATTTTTACAGTGTGCTAATCCTTGTGAGTATATTGTTCTGTAACAGTGTTGTTTCTATCCACAAAAAAAGAAAAAAAAAATAATCAACTGGGTCAGTTACAGATGTTGACAATGATTTTCACCTTAACCACTAAGTGACAAGTTGACAATTGAAGAGGGGGCTTCCAAAACCAGTGAATCGGCCATAGAGGAGGACAATGAAAAACGGAAGGGGGGAAATGAGTGTTTAATTGCCAGGGGGAGAGGGCATAAGCCAGTGTTGCATTCCTGTAATCATGCGAGTAGCAGGTCTTTGATTATAGAGACACACCCGGTGCTTGTGGAGCTCAGGAGGAGCACTAAGCATGACTGCGTATCCGACTGCATCAAAAACTGCTGAAGAAGTGTTTGAAGTAACCTGCACTGTAATAACCAGGGATCTTCCAGAGAGTGCAAAACCACAGAGAGGCACGAACAATGTCTTACTGCTGTGTAATCTGTCCTCGAACGGCGCCTTGATACAACAGGGCCTGTGAGAGAAACAGAACCAGTAAACAGCTTCATGTGGAAGACTACAACAAGCTTGTGCGTTTCCCTCTAAAATGGAAAGAGAAACACAGGAAGTTCACTGGCTTTTTCGTGTCAGAGAACCAAACACAACCAAGAATTCCATCTACTACCAATAGCTTTAACGGTTTGTCTAGTTGTCTAGGACTGGCCATGTTTGTTTCCTTGTTTTTGTGTACTCCTTCATGGGAATCTAGATGTTCTAGCTTGATTAAGAGAAATTTGAACAATTTGATTTTGTGAAATTGTAGAAGATCACAATTCAGTTACTTTATGCGTCTTGTAAACATATTGATAGTTGAAAGTCCTGGGGCAAAACGTTTGTGGATCGGACAGTAATTTTAGTAAATAATTTTCTTTTTACACACTGCAGTTTGGTGGGGAATCAGTAAACCTGGTCTCCCGTTATCTTAAACCAGCTGTTTTAATACAAAGCTCTGGGAAGAGGCATAAATAACCTGTGGCCCCCATTACCTGTGGTGCACCGCAAGGTTCTATTTTAGGTCCAATTTTATTTTCTAATTATATGCTCCCCTACGACATGCTTTGGTTCGCCATTCCGTTGCTACGCTGAAGACAAACAGGTTACTCACGCCTGAGACCAAATGACACTAGGAGCCTGACTGTTGTAGTAGACTGCTTTAATGATCTGACCAGCTGGATGGCAAAACATTTTCTTCAACTTAATAGTTCAAAATCTGAAGTTATTCTGGTCAACCCCCCCACAATCCACTCTCCACATTCAGAGCCACCTCAGCCCACTCTCTACCAACATTACCCCCTCTGCAAGAAGGTGTTATTTTTTATTTGGAATTTTGGACCTCAATTTCCATAATACATTCATAGTAAAAAACACTCCACCAACGCACCATTGCCAAAATAAAACTGTTCTTAACCCCCCCAGATCTTAAAAAAGTAATCGATGCCCTCATATTCTCCCATCTTGACTACTGTAACTCCCTCCTCTCCGGTTTGCCCAATAAATCACTCTCTCGCCTCCAGCCGGTTCAAAACGCAGCAGCTTGGATTCTCACAGTTTTAAAACAGACATCAACCCATCTCACCAGTTTTAACCTCACTCCACTGGCTTTCCGTGTGTTTTAGAATTGATTTTAAGATTTTACTGATCATTTTTAAAGCTCGTTTAGGCCTTGCGCCAAGATACATAACTGAATTTTAAACAGTTCTAAAGCCACTACGCAGCTTTAGATCCTAAGGCAGGTCCCTGTTGGCTGTTCCAAGGCTGAGGTCTAAAGACGATAGGGCTTTTTCAGTCAAGGCCCCCTGACTTCGGAATGACCTGCCTGGCCTTGTTATCTTGGAGATAAGGCTTGCAGAATCAGTGTCTTCTTTTAAATCACTATTTAAAACTCACTTTTATAGACCAGCTTTTTACAATCTGATTGATTTTATTTATTAAAAAGGTTTTATTTATGTTCTGATAATGTTGCCTCCTACAGCCTAACCCCTAGCACTAATCATGTGTTCACCTCTACGACCGTCTTTCTTCCTCTTTTTTTCTTGTTTTTTTAAAAAGTGCTATATAAATAGAGATATAGCATAGAGATATAGCATATATACATAATAACTAAATAAATATGAAATATTATTAAATATATAAATATTATAAAAAGCAGAGTGGATTGAGGATGCAGCTTTAACATTAAATCCCAGGTAAATTTAATAAGTGACTTTTAACAAGTCAATTACTTGATTGATAAAAGTGAGCTTTGGGGAAAAAGGATATGGCAGAGACACAAAAGAAACATGGAGGACAAAAAATGGTGCAAAAATAGGTCAGGGCTTTTCAACACAGGCAATTCTTGAACTTGGAAGGATAAACAAATGAGCTGATCTATTTTTGCTGTAGCCAACGGAAAACTACCATACTATATACATGTGAGAGATTCCAGCTGTTTCCTGTCTATTTACTATCCTATCAAATAAAGGCAAAAAGACCAAAATAAATCGACACTACTAAGAGGATTCTGTACACAGAAATGTCAATAACATAAGGTATAATGTTTCAGCATGAGAGTCATGTAGCATTCCTGCTACATGTCCAACTCAAAAGCACGTCCACTGTAGAATCACTGCAGTATAATGGCTCTAAAGTGCTACCAAAAGTCCCCCCCCCATTTACTGAAAGCTGATCACTCTCATGAATCTTTAAAACTGGCAGTCACTCCAGGATGTCGCAGGACAGGAAGGGGAGGGCTTTCTAAGCCAGAGTCCAGCACATAATACTGGACTCTTTATTTTTTACACAGAAGAGAGGAGAAAAAAGCTGGAAGCAAAGAGACATAGATGAAAGGCATCGATAAAAGTAGCTCATCACAACAATCTGGACACGGATGTGGTTTAGAGCTATGGCAGAAGGGAAATTCAGCTGTGGGAACATGACTATTGTAAAAAATTACAATTTTGTGTGTACTATTAGAACAATGCAGTGTATATTTAGGCACTCATCACATTAGGGTAGGCTAATCTAGCAAAATCATCATGGACCATCTAGGCCTGGGCGAAAAATCAATTAAATGAATTAATTCGATTTTTTTGTGGCGGGCGATTTAAAAATAAGTCAATCGAGTTTTTGTGTAACGGCACATTTTTGGCTCCCCGGAGCTTCCGTAGCGTTAGTTTCACATAGCAGAGCAGTACGGCATGCGACAACAACAACATCATAGCACGCACAAAACAGCAACAGAAAGCGACAACATGGCTAACGGTGAAAGTGGGAAGTTTGTTCCCAAGAAAGGAATAAAATCATCTGTTGTTTGGAACTGGTATGGGTTTACTGCGACAGACGTGGATCAAGAGACCTCGCGCTGCAACATTTGCCGAAAGCCCATTGCAGTCAAACACGCAGTGACCAACAAGCCTTAGCTAAAAAATAGCTAACTGTAGCCGAATCCTTTTCACACGGCACCGCATATGACAGGAAAGGGGCACGGTGGAGAACAATCACTAAAGCGGTCACTTTGCACATAGCCAAAGACATGGTACCCATATATACAGTGGAGAAGACTGGGTTTATTAATTTGATTAAAACCTTAGACCCCAGATATGAGCTACCCAGCCGCAAGTACCAAGAGGGTGTTCATTTATTTATTATTCATCCCAGAAATGGGGGTTACATTTGTCTTGCTTTAAAATAAAAGCAAAATTTGCTTTAAGTTGTCTTGAGTTTGTACTTATTGCTTTTCTTAATAAGTAGGGAGGGTAAATCGGAAAAAAAATCGTAAATCGAATTAAAAAATATAAAATCGGAGATTTTATTTTTAGGTCATATCGCCCAGCCCTAGGACCATCATTAGTGATCCAATGGAAAAAAATAAAATAAAAAAAATACAGCACTGAAGAAGTAAACTGCACTGTTGGCTTTAAAAAGCCATTAAACATAAACCGATTGAAAATGCCAACATGGTATAAGCAAGTGCCTTTCGTGCTTATCCCCTTAGGGGTCGCCACAGCGATGTAGTTCGCATAAGTAGCTTGGCAATGTTTTTAAACACCAAAAGCCCTTCCTGATGTAACCCTCTCCATTTTCCATTCCAGACCGGGACACCCAAGACAGGTGCACTAACATCTCGACCGGAGTGGCGCATTCATAACATCTGCATTTCAATGTCTATTATAGCAGAGATGCTGACAAACATTACACATTGAATACATTCTAATTATTACTCATTCTTTAAGTAAAATTTGAACTGGTGACTAACTCACTCAAATTTTCTTAAACCAGGGTACCTTAGTAGGAGCAAGCCTTGGTTGTGACTCTCACCTTGGTTTCAGTCCAGAGAGTCCCTCAGGCCATTGCTGCGGGACGATAATGCTAGGAAATGTTTAAGCATCATCCACTTCTCCCTGCTAAAACAAATGAAATAACAGCTAAATTGGGATGTGCACCATGCAGTGTGAACCAACACAATCCTCATCACAAATGTTCTCAACATTAAGGTGTGTTTTAAAAAAAAACTTTGATGCTCATTTAAATATATTTTCTAACAAGTCTTAAAGCTCACATCCCTTTAGCATACCATATCTATTTGCATTGAGTTATCTTGAAGCTGCGAGTCAAGTGTCTACAGAGTCCGCTCATATCCACTGGGACCTTCGAGCCTATTAAAGAGTGGTACAATGTGCCTTTTTAATCATGGCACACAATTAATTAGACAAGAAAAAAGTTTCAATTTTAAACCATATTTCCTTTTGGCTAATTAGAAAATGCAAATAGTAAGTCAAAAAAAGTCTCTGCGAGGCTATTTGTGCTGATGAAACTTTTGTGCTTGTACCACATGGAACCAGCCAGTCTCTCTTGGCCAGGGTGATTTCTCCCAAATACCTGCCAAGTGAGCCAGCTGAGGAATGCTCTACTCTCACATGATGTCATGTGCTGACATAACTGCGGAGTAAACTGATTACCCTTCTGAACTCTGCACAAGATCACAGCCACAAGCAAGAAAGTTGATATATTTACTATTTCAGAGCCACTGCAACTGCTGAAATCTGTGATGAGTCACTGTACTAGCAACACAAAACACTCACATGAAAACTTCAAGATAAACACGAGTTGCTATAAATACTCATCTCTCATTCATTTAAAAATCTTTTTGATAAAATGTCATTAGTGTGTGTATTTCTCAACTCTTCCTTCCTCTTTTTTTTCCCGCATGGCGTTTAGTTCTCATCATCCGGAGGAATTTCCCCTGAGCTTTAATGCTGTCACATGCTCAGTCTCAGGCCAGCCCTTGATCTGTGGACTGAGTGACAGAATAAGGTGGAGAACTGCAAGAAATCTTAATGAACTAGTTTCACACTGATAATAATGAGTGCTGGATTTAAATATGTTTTCTTCAAAAGGCAAATCTATACAAACACTACTTTTACACAGCTTAGGCGGTCTGCGCTCATTTCTTGAACTGTCTTTGTCCAAGTTTACACGCACTGGACAGAATCAAACTTAATCCACAGCGAGAGCAGCATTTTGAACGTCAATAACAGTCTGCATTTCTCTAGAGGCAAGTAACTGCACTGAATGTTAGATAAATTGGTGGAATACCAGTCCTGAGTGAAGTTGGTAGCATGAGTGGAGAATTTTTTTTAGTTTAATGAAAGCATCACCTGAGCTGCTAATATTGTGGCAGCACCCACCAGCGAAAGCTTTGTCAGTGTCTTTCTGTGCTTTCTGGGGTGGGACTCGCTGTTAAAATTAGTCACTTTAACAGGAGACATATGCACACAGTGGAAAGACTTCCTACACTCAGAGTAGAAATAGATATAGAGTTGCTAATGCTATAAAACCCCACTCATCGTCCTAGGGTCACAGAAGTATCTGATTTGACCAAGACACTGGCTGCTCTACCATCTGTTGGCGTTTAGTGTAAGGTCAAAGAGCATCAGGTGAAGAGTTCAAGCTCCCCTTAAACAACTGAAAATATATAGCTTAATTACACAGGGTATAACTTTGTATTAATGTCAGCCTTTTAGACAAACCTTATGCATGTAAAATAAAAGTGAGAAATACTAATGTGTAACTCAAAAGAACTTAGTCTTGCAGTCAAGTGCATTTCTACTACAAACGACTTTGTGAAAGGATCTGTCACACAGGTTGTGCTAACAATGCTTACAACCAAGCTAATCAGGTTGACATAGGACAAAGGGCAGATAGTTCATGCACTCGAAATTGACCATAATGGCCAGGTCACAGAGGGGCTAAACACCAATAGAGCTCCTACTGGTGCCTTTTGAATGGCCCCACAAATGGCCCCAAACTCAATAAGAATTAAGGCTGATGGCGTCCTAATGAAAACACCTCAGCTCCTTTGCTTCAGAGACGTCAGAGATTGACCAAGACCTTCGTCCAAAACAGTTACCAACAGATTTGGTTCCATTAGGTGCAGGAAAGCAGTGCGAGAGGTATAAAACATTCTCTCAGATTTAGATCATATGAATAGCCTCTACAGGTGTTTTACCAAAAATGTGACTCAAAATAAACAGGATAAACGGCTTTGCACAAAAGGACTAGCTATAAAACTCTTTTAGCCTCAGAAAAGTGATAGGCATCACTGAACAAAGCACTGATACTATGCACACCAGCAGAGGAGCTCAATGGCAAACATCACAGGAATGTGGTTATACTGGGCCTTTCCTGCTAAACAGTTGAACTACTGATTTTTTAAAAAATGGTTAAAGGCTTTTTGGTGATAAGTTTGAAGTCACAGTTACCCTGTATTATTGTTACACTTTAGAGAGCAGAAGAGCACCAATAACCAGAAGTGATTTGAAGCCCTAGTCTGACTACAGCAGAAAGAAATCGCTTGCTTAAATTAAAATTGTATTTTATTACACTATGGCAGCCTGCAAGCACATTTCAATTGCTACTGTCCTCAAGATGCATTGCTGAGCCAGGTGCCCACACATCTGTTGCTCATGCAACAGGCTGCTGCTTGAGTCGTGACCTCAGGGACACAAACACAATGTGTGTGTCCCATAATGACAGTGAGGAGACTGCTGTAACAAGGTGAGTCACAGGCACAAGTGCCAGTGTGTGCACAGCTCAAGCAGCTACGGAAATGCACAACATAAGAGACAAGTTAACAGACTTTGAACCAGTAGACTGTTATTAGCAATAAACCTCTTTCATACATGACCCGAGGAGAATCGCCACAAAACTTTCTGTGTTTGGACAAAAGGATAATAATATATAATTAAAGCCGCAAGCGGCGATAAAGGCCCTCGCCTCCCTTGAGACCGCGGGGACACATATATTCGGAGGATTGCATGTCGTGCTTTAAAGCAAATTTGGAGCTGTTTAGATGAAAACCCTTTAGCACAAAGTGTACGATTTAGGTGGTCATGTATTCCACCCAACATTTTCTGTTGAGAAGGATCCTGGCAATTGGGAAATGGCATTTATTTCCCAATAGTTGCCTCTTCACAGACTCATTACGACCACAGCCACAAATCTATCAAAAAACAAATTGATAACTTTTTTTTGCACACGTGTCTAGATGATACTCACCAAATTTGGAGCTGTTTAGATGAAAAGCCTTAAGACACAAGGGGTGCAATTTAGGTGGTCACGCATACACCCAACATAGTAGATTTCCTGTTGAGTTTACGATATGGCTGTAATACATTTTTCTGTTCGCCCTGAGGTGTCCTATGGATGTACCAAGTTTCATTTTTCTACGTTGGAAAAAAGTTACTTTCACTTTCCATAGGCCCAATGTATTTTGACTTTTGTAGGGTCGCCACTGAGTCATTTTTCATATTTTTTTTTCGGCGACTTCAAATACATAAATTTTTCGCCGAGCTTGAAGTCTGGGACCAATAAAAATGACTAGTCTAGAAAAACGCTTGTCTGTTTTACATACATGTGTTTAGCTCATTTTGCCCAAGTTTGGTGTCTGTGGAATGAAGCAGCTATTTTCTGAGTTCTTTTAAAAAAGAGGTGTATTTTAAGTCGGTTCACATTTTCAATTCAAAATGGCCGCCTTCCGTGTGTGTGAGCCAATGGGGTGTGGTCCCCATTGGCTTTTTTGTTCATAAGCCCATGCTGGATGTGTGTACCAAGTTTCATTTGCCTACGACAAACTAAAATTTTCACTTCCCATTGACTTTTTCCAAATATTTGGGACGTTGCTATGGCAACACATTTATAGATAGGGGTGGCAGTGGTGGATGGTACACAAACCAAGTACTTGAGTTAAAGTACAGATACACTAGGTAAAATATTACTTCAGTAAAAGTAAAAGTACTCCTTTTAACTTTCACTTGAGTAAAAGTACAAAAGTATTTGCCTTCAAATGTACTTAAGTATCCAAGTACTAGGCTATAATGCCCTTATAATTTTTGTCAGTCTCTTGCCCTTTAGGCGCCAGGAATTATTTAAAAATACAGATTTTTGAGATCCAAATTTCAAAAGGCTGTGGTTTGAAAATGATACGAGATAGAGTCCTACTCTAAACTAGAAAAATGTCAGGTATGACCCAAAGTATTTAAGTAAATAAATTTTAAGCATCTAATTTGCATATAATTTGCATACCATGACATTATATATTGGCGGTTATGTTTTTCAGTACATACACACTAATGTAACACACTTTTTTTTCTTTTTCTGAAATAAAGAATAACTACAACTTCTCATATACCATAACTAGTAAAACGTAAGCAAATAGTTCTGAGAAATATACACATGTACTGTTGTGTGGTTGCAGTTGCTTTATCTTTTCTTATCCGTCCATGTGGCATAGTTAGTAGTTTTTAGAGTGTGGGACCTCTCATAAAGCACAGCACACAGCCATCACTTTTATTACGATCGCTGCTTTGATTAGTGCATTCTCGCTGACTATGTTTACTCTGCCTCTCCCTCCTCGACTGGGTAAAGTGTCAGGATGAACAACACGTATTTGTCCCAAACAGCTGTCAATAGAAGCCGCATTATTCCCAAAATCCCTGTCACTCCCACGGCCACGGCAAGTACACCCGCCCCGGCTTCTATCACCTGTGCTAAAGGTAAAGCTGCAGGTGCTACGCGCACACGGCTTCCCGGCTTTAGTTTCCTCCCGTTTCTTTCACTGATGTTTGGTAAAATGTGGGAAAAACAGCGTGTGCTTTATGAGAGACGCTGAGAAAGGCACGAGCAGCGGCGCCGCTGTCCAAGTCACAGACGCACTCACTCTCGTTCATTCTCACTTTTACTAGGCTGAAAAGACTCTAAAGGTAGATGTTCTCCCTCAGAATCAGAGTCAGACATTACTAATACCAAAGCTTCATCACAGGTGTATTTTTTATTTGTCATTTTCATGTTTATCAGCTCGCGTGTAGAGAATGAGGCTTCTGTTGAGCCGGTCCTGATACTCCCACTGAGTATCTTGAGGTCTTCTTCTACAAAAATATTTAACGGAAACACAAGGAACGACTAATTTTGCAAAATGTACTTGAGTAAAAAGTAAGATATTTGACGTTGAAATGTAGTGAAGTTAAAGTAAAAAGTATCCCTTAATGGAAATACTTAGTAAAGTACAGATACTGGAAAAAACTACTTAAGTACAGTAACGAATTACATTTACTTCGTTACTGTCCACCACTGGGGGGTGGTTGTCATTGGCTTTTATGCTCGTCATGACATAAGAGATGTGTGTACAAAATTTTATGTCTCTATGACAAACTAAATTCTTGGGTCCATTATAAGTTTGTAGGGGGCGCTGGAGAGCCATTTCTAAAGATAACCCTTTTATTTACATATTTTTTTGTTCAGGTCATGAATGTGCACAAACGCCTTTTTGGGTCCAACTCGATCCGAGAAGGCGTTTGAGAGTTAAGAGACGTTTTATTTTCACAAAAATGGCCACCTCGTTACAGGCTTGCCACACCCATACCCGATAAGATATCAACAACAAAGTCACAACTTTGGTTGGCACACGTGTCTAGATGATACTCACCAAATTTGGGGCCATTTAGATTAAAACACAATGATTTGCATCTTTTTGCGCAAGGGGTGCAATTTTAGTGGCCATGCGTTTCACCCCACATGGCAGACTTCCTGTTTAGTTTAGGGTGTGACTGTCATTGACTTTTCTGTTTGCCCTGAGGTGTCCTATGGATGTACCAAGTTTCAATTTTCTACATTGGAATAAAGTTACTTTCACTTTCCATAGGCCCGATGTATTTTGACTTTTCTAGGGGTCGCCACTGAGTCATTTTTGTATTTTTTTCGGGGACTTCAAATACATAAATTTTCGCTGGGCTTGAAGTCTGGGACCAATAAAAATGACTTTTAGTTGTTGGTTTACTGGGTCAAATTTAGGATCATTTTGCAGAAAAATTATAAAAAAAAAAAAACGCAATTATAATAAAAAAATATAACTCGAGCAAAAAGTCTAGAAAAACACTTGTCTATTTTACATACATGTGTTTAGCTCATTTTGCCCAAGTTTGGTGTCTGTGGAATGAAGCAGCTTATTTCTGTGTACTTTTAAAAAAGAGGTGCATTTTAATTTGGTTCACATTTTCAATTCAAAATGGCTGCCTTCCCGTGTGTGATAGGGTGTGGTCCCCATTGGCTTTTTGTTCATAAGCCCATGGTGGATGTGTGTACCAAGTTTCATTTGCCTACAACAAACTAAAAATTTCACTTCCCATTGACTTTTTTCACATTTTTGGGAAGTTGCTATGGCAACACATTTATAGATAGGGGGTGGTTGTCATTGGCTTTTATGCTCGTCATGACATAAGAGATGTGTGTACCAAATTTTATGTCTCTATGACAACTAAATTCTTGGGTCCCATTATAAGTTTGTAGGGGGCGCTGGAGAGCCATTTCTAAAGATAACCCTTTTATTTACATATTTTTGTGTTCAGGTCATGAATGTGCACAAATGCCTTTTTGGGTCCAACTCGATCCGAGAAGGCGTTTGAGAGTTAAGCGTTTTATTTTCACAAAATGGCCACCTCGTTACAGGCTTGCTACACCCATACCCGATAAGATATCAACAACAAAGTTACAACTTTGGTTGGCATATGTGTCTAGATGATACTCACCAAATTTGGGGCCATTTAAATTAAAACACAATGATTTGCATCTTTCTGCGCAAAGTGCGATTTTAGTGGCGCGTTTCACCCCACATGGCAGACTTCCTGTTTAGTTTAGGGTGTGGCTGTCATTGACTTTTCAGTTTGCCCTGAGGTGTCCTATGGATGTACCAAATTTCATTTTTCTACGTTGGAAAAAAGTTACTTTCACTTTCCATAGGCCCAATGTATTTTGACTTTTCTAGGGGCCGCCACTGAGTCATTTTTCGTATTTTTTTTTTCGGGGACTTCAAATACATAAATTTTTCGCCGGGCTTGAAGGCTGGGACCAATAAAAATGACTTTTCGTTCATGTTCACTGGGTCAAATTTAGGATCATTTGGTCGGAAGAAAGATAAAAAAAAAAATCCGAGCAAAAATAATAGGCCCTCCCGGTCATCACCGGCTCGGGCCTAATAATAATCTTTATTTTTTATATAGTGCTTTTCAACCTACTGTAGTAGGCACTCAAAGCGCTTTACATACATTAAACTATTTACCAGTGTTACAGAACACTCACTGGAGGCAATGTAAGTTAAGTGCCCAAGGACACAACGACAGTATGCGGGGGAGAGTGGGATGTTATGATGTTTTGGTATGTTTTGAGCGGGGCTCGAACCACCCACCCGCTGGTCGAAGGACGGCCGCTCTACCCACTGAGCTACTGCCGCCCCTGATGACTTCTTTGTGCCAACATTATAATAAATACCACATTAATTTAAATGCAACAAACGGAAAACAATAAAAAGATTCAAATAATATCATATATATATGATTGAATATAAACATCACCTATGGGCATGTCTCCAACATATCATGACACTCGTTCGAGGGGATACCTGGACATTTGTTCATATTTTCACAAGCTGATTGGACCAGTGACCAGTGTCAGTGTCATCCATATTGCCGCTATATTGCTTCGCGGTAAGGATGTGTGCTGAATAGGTGCATTTATATGGTGTGTCTTAGGTGATGTTCAATAATTGAAACATATGTAAGGGTGGTGGTAGTAGTAGAGTATCTACTAACACTGAATGCCTGAGTGAGTGTGGGGGCAGCAAAGAACAATCTGTGTTCACAATCACAGCTGATTGTATAATGACTGATGATTAGGAGTTGATCTTGTGACTGCATGTCATATGCGTAGCCATTGTACTTGTGTATAGTACATCTTTTACTGTCAGTTATGGTTTATAAAGAATTAGTTCCTGTGGAGGCAGGCCCAGGATAAGGAGTAAATCTGAGCTCAGAGGGAGGGAAGGATGGATCAGCTGACAACTATGTTGCTTTATCAAAAACAGACTCAGATGTGACTGGGCTGTGTGGCAGTCTAATCTGTAAGACCGCACTAAACAAAACTAGTTATTCTGACTAGCTATCTATACTATCAAATCAAGGCTTGCCCCAAGCTTCTATCTGCTCCACTGAACCCATGTGCAAGCAGGCTAATAATCTGCAGAGCACGTTTAGGGGGATGAATTCAAACCCTGGCATTACCTGATTAATTAAGTGTGCTGCTGCAGTGACAGTGGAACATGTAATTGGACCAGACAGAGCAAAGAGCAAGCAGCACTCTCTCTCCTTCTGCTGAAACACCGGTGGCAGTCAAGCCAGGTAGAGCCATTTGAAGTACTAGTTGAGGTGTATCCAGAGCTATGTAACAAAGTGAGAAAGTTATCAGTCCCCAAACCTGTTCGGCTTAAACACTGACCACTGAAGGAATCCTGCCAAATCAAACAGGACTCTGCTCTGTAATTTGGACTACAGCCCTTAAGCAGAGGCAAGTATGTGTCACCAATCATGTGCTCCAGAACACACTGTGTTTTTAAACTAATATCTCATTTATGTAGCTTCAGTTCACTGCCGTAGCCATCTCCTGTGTGCTCCCTTTGTTTTGTATTCCACAGCTGAGATAGGAGGCGGTTTTGTTTTGACGGTCTACACCTTCAGGTGCCAAAAACCTCAAACCTCTGGCGAAGAGACATGAACTGAAATGGAAGCGATCAGACTCTGACAGACTGTGTGTGTGAGAAGAACCTGTAATTTGGCAAACGCCAATTCAAAATCCCAAACATATTAATCCATCTTCACTAATAAACCTCTTAAACCCTGCATTATATATTTTGGCACATTATTGTCACTGAGCAAACCTGTTGACTGCCTGTGCTGGTAACTAGTCCTGTGAGGCAAACCATGTTGGGGTGTGCCAACGGTGAACTATGAAGCATGACAAAAAATTCAGCAAACAGCAAAAGTTATTTCATGTTGGAATGACGGAAGAACTGCACAGAGTCACCTTAAATGATTGATGACTGCTCACACCTGGAATTCCACTTACATAATAGTTACATAACTAGGTAACTATTCTTTGGACACATTATTTGTCAACAACTAAAACTCAGTTTTTTTTATTTGTAAATATATTTAATAAAAAAAAAACTGCATTTTATTGTTGCTGAAATGTATGAACACAGCTATAGGGAGATCTATTGCTGCAGCTCATGGGTGATATTAATATGAGCTCCAAAAGATTCTCTACATTGCTGAAAAGGTAAAGAAAGATATAGCAGGCAAAAAGTGTATTATAGGTCACAAAGTTTACAGTGCTGAGTCAGCAGAGGGAGCGAGAGGAGAACGTAGAGAGTTCCTGCTGGTCAGAGTTTGACCCTCACAATGTGCACAGCATGAAAAGCCTGAAACTGAATCCTCACATTCCTCTGGCTTTATGACAGCAGTGGGAAATGCTGTTGCTCTGCACATGTCTTTCCAGCCCAGCCCCGCCTCCTGCAACACGGCCAACAACGTTAAACATCCTTTCCGGGACAAGACTGTATACCTAATTCACAATTCAACATGGCGATTCACAGCGCCATGTTTTTTTGGACCACCCACTCAACTCCAGCGGGCGGCTTGCTCAATCCAAGTTCACTCTACCTCCCTCTCTCCTTTCCTCCATGCCAAGGATTCCACCCTGGGCAGTGGGAAGGGTGCCAACCACATGCTAGCACCCTCACTAACACCCAGCACCACAAACACATTGTGGCAGAAGTGAAAGTGATCTACTGTCCAACAGATTCAGAGTTTTCAAGAAAGCTTTTGTTTTCATTTCATTTACTGTGACACATATTTCCTTTGTTGTTTCAAAGGCTCATGTCAAGCAATAAAAAAATAAATAAATAAATAAATAAAACTCTTCCCATGCTTCTTGTTACCGAACCAGTGAAAAGAGCAATACAAACCTGACTGATGCAATTAAAACAAGCATGTTTAAAATAGCAAGTTATTAGATCCACAATATTGTACAGCTAAGCAACACAGGCTTGCAACAGCTGCAAAAGCACTGACACACTCGCACACCTCAAGCCAAACTGGCTGAGGGCACCATCTTAGCAATGAGCAGTAGACACCACAATATCATTTAGGTCGCTGGATCAATATGCACTCTGCTGTGGATGACCTACATAAGTGGAGAAGCCTGGACTGTCGGGAGTCACCGGACTGAGCCTGAAGTTCACTGAAGCCTGAGCCTGAAAGCTCCTCTCTGGTGAAGAGGGGGAGCAACCAGTCGCAGTCCCAAGCCCGTGAAAAAAATTGAAGGGCATCGGGGGGTATAAACTGCCATGGTACTCATACAAGCTACTTCACCAGTGACGGACAATTCTGGCGAGTGAGTGAAACCAGTTGTGAATACTGGCCCTTCGAAGTCTACACTCCACACAACAAGATTCTCTGGCACAGTTAACAGAATGGCTGATTTGAGGTCAGCTCTGGAACACAATGACAATGTGCCTTGGAGCGGCGATGGGAGTAAATAGTGCTGCACCGCCTCTTCCATGTCAAAGCCCTCTCCGCTTTCCATCAAGCGCCACTGCTCCTTTGCTTCAGACGTCTCCCTGCTGCCGCCTTCTCTCCCTTTGCTGGAGAAACCTGGCCATTACCCCACAGCTCATCCCTCACGCCCACCCAGGACCTGTCACGCTGCTGTTTCCATGACGACATAAACGCAGAGACAGCGGGGTGAGATGCCCAGTGAGACAAGGCAAACAGATACCAGGGGGAGGGGTGCGTCTTGGCAGGAATACACTGTGGACCCTATAGGAGCATGTGAAGGACGGATAACACTTTGTATGCCATTTCTTACATATTAACTTGTGAGGAAGTCACATGTTCCCTGCCATTAGTTTGACCTGTTTTACAGCCAAAACATGACACCAATCACTAGATGTGATTTGTTGCCTCAAAGTCAATGACAAACTTATACAATCATTTTAATGTTCATCTTCAGTTCTTCAAAGTACTGTGCAGATTTGAGAAGGCTGCCATCCGTAAGAAAGGCCGAGTTCACAAATGTTTTCTCAGTGCTGGACACCTTCAATTGACACTGCTTTTATGAAAAGTATAGAGAACAGTGCATTACACTGTAGACAGAGGTGGTTCAGGCGTATAGAAGCAGGGTCAATTTCAGTTATATTGTAATGTAATATTGTTATTGGTCTAAAGCTAAGCCCAGTTTGCTTTGATAATCAGTGAAACCTTTTTTGTCGTGTCCCACTGCAGGTCGTGTCTGGTCCTACCCTTTCAGAGACTTCTCTTACTAAAGCAGTGCATGCAAACATTGGCCAAATATCGTTCATAGGCTAATTTTTTTTTTTATCTTGCCAATTTTTATTTATTTATTATTGTGCAACTTCACTGTTTCAGCAAATCTTTCAAAATTATTTCCACTGTGCTACATGCTGGCCTATTAGATATTATTTTCATCCACAAAGTCCAAAGTTACTAAAGACAAATAACAGACAAAGTAAAATCTTTGGATTTTAAAATGACATAAAAAGATAAAATGAATCAAATGTAGGAAGTGGCTCTATTCAACTCAAACAAGGGTCAAATAATAACAGTATCACTGAAGTGATGCAACGCACAGGGCAAAGGTCAGTGATTACAACAAAAAGGGTTTAGTTCCAAGTGCACAGTACATTTGATGAAATTAACACATACAAACTTAAAAAACATCAGCAGCCCTACAAAGAAGAGGTTATTATAAGGATATCAGTTGGGGTGAAGACAAAACAGAGTTGAGCACAGAGTGGCTAAGAGATTGTTTACAAGCCATGTGACAAACTAAGCATTCAGTCACGCACCTACAGCTATGGCTTTAATGTGAAGGTTTGTGTAGTTAACTGCCTTAACATGAAGTGAGCCAAGCCAGCGTGTGAAAACCTTCAGTCTATTACACTTACATAAACACGCACACACATACTTTCATACCAGCCTCAATGAATTCCTGAACTGTGACAATACCAAAACACTAATTCCTACCAGAACTGAAGGCAATATGTCATAAAACTGTAAATAATATTACAGCCCAAAGGCAAAACTGTATTAAAATGTTATTGTTAAAAAGCCTCAGTTTACAGCTAGCACAAATGCTTGTTTGTATGTACACAGGAATTCATATTTTGGGCTGTCCCAAGTGTCATTTACATATTCTGTGTCCTTATCTAGCACATTCAAAAATCAAATCAGGTCAAGAGCTGCCTTTATTTCTTGTCCTGTTTTCAAGGACAGCATATTTTCCACTAACTACAAGAAATAGAGTGGTTGTGGGCTTTTCTTACATAAAAAGATAGCAAAGAATCTTAAGGTAAACTTTCGACAATATACTAGTCAGCATATGCATATACCTGATTGCAAACCATCACTTTCAAAAATGGCTCTAAAATTGTTGTCTTGCAATGTAAGGTGACAAATGTCATACACCATCAGGTGGGCAGTCATGCAACAGAAACTGCTTAACTGGTTCCACAAGACAAGTTCCTGCATTTGACAAGAGAGCGCTGACGGTCATGGAAATGGCACAAGCTGTCTCCCTGTAGCAGGATGGCTCATGGAAGAAGTAAGATGCACGCACTTGACCAAGTGAAACCTAGACAATCCTACAACCAAGTTCATTCTACGTTTTACACAACGTTAGTCAGAGCACCAACTGCATTCAAAATAATAACATATCAATTTACACGTAGCCTTTACTGTGATACTCGTGTGTGAAATATCTTGAGCATTTGGGTCCCATACAACACCAAAGCCTCTTCGCCGTTAAAACAGAAAAGCTTAAAACGGGACCTCAAGGTTGAAACATTCAAAGTTTTTTGATGAGCTTTCGAAAGCGGGTTTATTCAACAACATGTTCACTCACAAAGTTAGGTACCAACAAGCTAACTAGTGGTTCAAACAAACCCACCATGAGAGCCAGAATAAGATCATTTCAGTGTACTTCCTACAAATGCAACACTTAGCAGGCGTAATAAAAATGGCTAATATAACTTAGTTGCATACGTGCCCACTTGAAAAAATACGTGGTGAGAACCGTCAGGACTCGCATTTTCTCACATCGACGTTTATCAGACAGACGAGCCTGCAGCCACAGTTAGCATGCTAACTCCCCTGCTGTTGACGAACTTCGTCCGGTGTCGTATGCACGGTCACTCGCTCACTCAGCACAAAAAACAATGACATAAGAAACTATTGTGTAATTTACTTTTTATCCAGCGTACACATGCCATTGCAACTCTGTAGTGACAATGATTAAAAAACATTGTAATACATTTCCTGCATTCTTGCTGTCTGAGCCCTGTAATTTAGTTGGCTGCAGAAAACACTATTGACACGGGCAGAAAGCTTAGCCAAGAAGCTAACGCTTGCTAATAAGCTAACACCGAAGCTAGAGCCCGTGCCAGACAGACACACAACCGAGATTGAAGACCTCACATTGAAGCATAGATTTCACAACAAAAACACAGAGTGTCGTGTTGACAAGCAGCATCAGCGAGTGTAGCTACTCACAATGTGATACTTTGGTCTGTGTCCCCGCTGTTAAATCCCGTTTAAAAGAAACAGATCTGACCTTCGCGGTAGTGAAACAACATTTCTGCTGGCTAACTGTGCCGCCATGTTACTCCTGCTCTGCAAACCAATGCTGAGTGTTTATCTGGTGGTAACTGCTATCCTCCCCCACAGCGGACCACATCACGGGGCTCACGGTATCACCTCAGTCAGACTCTGCCAGCACAGCTCACGGGGACCCTAGCTTTCAGGACAACACATTGGACGGCTTCTCACGTGTATTCTGATGTTTAGTAACACTTTTCTAAAATGTGTCACACTTTTATCTAACGTCAAAACAAAGACGAGTAGATGGGTTGGCTGTGGTGAAACTACATAATAACAGAAAGTATAATTCTGTGGTTAAATTTGAGTAGTATTTATGCACGCAATATATTTTAAATGTGTTGCAGTTATGTAACACACACATATATATATACATACATATATACATATATGTATATATATATATATATATATATATACATATATACATATACGTATATATATATATATATATATATATATATACACATATATATATATTTACATATATATACATATATATATATACATACATATATATATATATATTTACATATATATATAATATATATATATATACATATATATATGTGTTACATATATACATATATATATATATATAGTGTATAATTTGTTATATTGTGTTTATATATATATATATATATATATATACATACATATATATATATATATATATATATATACATATATATATATGTGTTACATATATACATATATATATATATAGTGTATAATTTGTTATATTGTGTTTATATATATATATATATATAAACACAATATAGACTTTACTAGGGTAGTAAATGCCACCAATACTATGATTTCAAACATTATATTGTGTTCAAAATTTCCGTTAAATTAATTTATGTCAAGAAAAAAATTAGCAACCTTTTAAAAAAAATGCTACACCTAACTACGTGAGTTGGTTACTTCTTGGTAGGCTACTATCATTTTTAAACTAAGCACAATAATAAACTAGACTTATATTACAAACTAATTGCGAACATGGCTTGTCCTACTTATTTATCCACCTTGGTGTGAAGTCTGGTCAACTGTCCATGATTCTAACAAGCAGGCGTTTCTTTCAGATAAAACCTGTGCAACACTGCCACCAAGAGAGGCTTCAGAAATCAAACCTCAAGCCAGTGTCCAAGCAGGGTAAAATATGTTGAAGCACGTTTGTTGATTTTAATCCTGGTCGCATTTGACAAAAAAAAAAAAAAAAGGTATTTTTACCCACACAAGCAAGACTGGAGAGGTGTTTGTTGTAAGGCCTAACATGATGTTGACTGATGACTTTTTTTTTTAAAGGATTGCTATAATTTCACCGTTAATGCATCAATGTATTGCAACACAACAAAATTCAGATGTTTCTTTGATAAAACATTTTATTGTTTGTCATGATAGGTAAATCCTCAAGAAAAATAGACTATGGATACCCTGCTAATGGCAGAGTGAGTCATTACTGGTTTATTTATTAGGAGAGCCAGTTATCTGAAGGTATAATGAGAACTACAGCTTAAAACTCTGAAAGAATTTCATGACATGTTAAAGGCATAAATAAAAAGCCAAGTAGGCTTTTACTCATTTGGCACAGTCAGTGGTAGTATGAAAATATCATTCTTATTCCACTTAATGTCATAACAGAAGCAAGTAAGTAAGTATTAAGTCTACAACAAATGAGGTGGAATTACACAAGTTAAATTAATCACGCTCAAAGAGGAATGTTTGTCACATATTGCTTAAAAACAAACAAACAAAAAAAACATAGGACAGTTATTTTAACAGCTACAATAAATTCAGCATCCTTTAATGGTATGGTGTGCTATTGCCATTACAAATGTGTAATAACCTCCAGTAAATTGCATTGGGAACATTAGGTGATTTTGCATTGTAGGCTTTACACAATACTGAACTGCATCTGCACACTCATGCACCAGATAGTCATACCTGTGTAATGAATTTGTTTTTATTTGATTTGCATCTTAAACAAAATATGGCCACAAATTAAGAGATATTTGGAACAAAATTATAAGCCAATGGCAGAGAAAGGTAAGGATGGTAAAAAAATGAAAAAAGAAAAAAATGAGGAAACAAAATCTGGTATGCACTGTATTTAGAGAACAGAACAAAGTGACCTGGCTTAGGAGAAACAGACACCAAATATGCCCCTTTTTTTATCCCAATTTTCTAAATCACACACCCCATACAAAACATCTGTATCAATAGGCACTTTTAAATAAAGTATGTTTATAGTTTCTACTTATTTTTTTCCCCAAAATGCCACACAACAAATATTGTGCTGGATGACTGCCAACACGCAAATCTAAATCCATTTTGGCCTAGGAAGTCCAGTTAGAAGGCTGTACGTGCTGAAAATGCAAAAGCCAGTGAATCTGTTGGTCTGAGCCACAGCCATGGGTGATAGAAGGGGGTGGTAGAAACGGTTTAAGAGGATATATTTCTGGAGAGATTTGATTTACGATGACTTCTCTTTCTTTGCTCTTGGTGAATCAGTTGCATGAGAGTTAACTCCATTTACTCCATTAGCTGAAAATAAATTGTATTTATCACAATTTCAATTTCATTTATTAGGTTTGCAGGTTATAGTAATCTAAATATTTGTAAAAGGCTTTATGATCTTCTTTGTTCCAGTTATTTACCTTTGTCTTTTTTTGATTTGCCCTTGGTAGGAACCTGCTTCTTTTTTAGGTTATGGGCTTCAGCATGCTCTCTCCACCGGCGCAACTGAAAGTTAATAAATTTCCACATCATAAAGGCCTGGGTAAGGCAGATGGCAGCCAGGACAGTCATCCTATTAGGGAAACAGAAAGACAATAACAAATATGCAGCAGCTTATACAAAGAAGAAATCCACAATAGTGCATACTTCAGCATAAATAGTGTGCTTCTTCTTTTAAAGCTGTTACATAAAGCAACCAACATTTCTTACCAATAATACCAATGTCAAATCATTACAATTCATTATGTAATTTAGACAACATATAAACATAATTTACTTGTGCCCATCTGATTTATATCCGTCTGTTATTAAAGGGATGTGTTACATACTGCAGCCAAACTTCCACCTGTTTTCTATGGAGTAAATAAATATAGTACAAACTTTAGACCCACTTACCTTACAAAAAGAATATTAAAGTTTCCTGCAGCCCAGTCAAAGCCTTGGTTCTCAGCGTTGGCAAGGCCAAATCCGACAGTGAGGACAGACAAGGATAGGGTGAGCAGCCGTCCAAGGACAAATAAGACAGCCCACAGGGTAAAACTAGGAGACAAGAGAGTCACCATATTGCCTATAGTTATTATGTAACTCACTAACTCTTTATAGTGTATTTTGTACATGATATCCTTACCCCATTTGTTGGTTCTCATTGCTGAAATAGATCAGGCGGGAAACGTGGAAAAGCAGTTCAACAAAGTAGTGCAACACCAGCAGAACCAGACCCAGGCGATTTAAACTAAAAAACACAGAAACCAGATTAACTTTTCATCAAGCGGACAAGGTACAACACAAGAAATAGCCAGACAATTACACAATTTATGGCTTCCAAAAAGGAACTCTTACTTCAAAATATAGGCGCCTGCAATGTGGGCCAAGTACAGGAGAATGTATACAAGTTGACGTGGAATATCCTCCTAAACCAAAGAATGGGAGGTCATAATATTTACATGAATTGGGCCCAGGCATTAAAATTTAGCTAAAAGAGAACAACTCTTTGCTGCAGTGCAACATAAGCAAGAAAGACATACAGGAAATTGCATAAAGGACCAAATAAAAGACTGATTGCCCAAACACACTTACTTTTTTTGTCTTCTGGAAGTACAGTTCAGGAAGAGCATGTAGCCAGTAGCCCAGCTGACAAATGTAGTAGAACTTCATTTGGAATCTGAATAAAAGAAGTTGATTTAAAATATTTGGATGGCCCCAGACGACAGTTTTGTTTTAGTCTTTTTGCCACTAAAAGAGAAAGTAACAAGAAACACCACTTACGGCATCAGTGTATGGGGGTAATCTTCCCACAAGGTGACTGGGTTAGATAAAAAGTTTTCCTATGGATTGAAAGGCATTTTGGTGATTACAAGCAATTTGGGTAATTATGCAATAAGAAAAGGACAGGTTTAGCTGTTATACATACAGACAGAAGGATGCTTGCTCCCCAGCCAAATGAAAACAGGTAGAAGGTGCTAAGCTGACCAGATTCATTGAACTTGCTGTGCTTTGTTTTAGAGTATTTCTTCTTGTTAATTTTCTACACACACAAAAACACAGTTTACAATGAAATACGTTTTGAATTTCTATGTAAAACAATATATCAGCTTACTGTTACATTACTCACATCCAGCACATATTCCTGAATTATGGCATGCATGATGATGGCCACTAGCATGTAGAAAAAGATGGTTGCCAAGTCTTTGATACCATGTTGGAAATGGTTTACTGTTGTCTGCTCTGGGCCTTCTGTAGAGAGCATATCATAATGTCAAACTGTTTCATATATATCCTAAACCTCAGACAAATGTGAAAAAAAACAACAACTTTGTTTTAAAATCAACAGCATTTTGTAAACACATTTTAAAATTAAGAATAGACTACAAATGCATTTCATTACATTTGGAAAATGGAAGTGCAGGAGGATATGCATTATTTGGTTCTGATACAGGCTGTAAATAAGTTACAGAGATTGGATAAGGACAGTTCCAATGATCAGCCTGTGCAACCAACAGCATGTGAGCACAGTGTAAAAAAATCTGCAGTATTGGAAACTGGCAAGGCAACTGTTAACCTTAAAATGAACAGATTTTAAACTAAACTATCACACCGAACTAACTCATTTAAGAACATCTACAAAAAAAAAAAAAAGACTATTACATGCAGGCCCGATCTTTGTGAAAGCATAAAATAACCTTCATGTAAAAAAATCTTAATTCTAACTCCTAATGTGAAAATTAAGCTTACCATTTGTTGATATGGTGACATTGTGCTGGATTGTTATGAAAGACACCGCAAACTTAGAGGTTATCTGCAAACAATGACAGAGCATTTTAGTGATGTGAATAATTATGTCTTCTCCTCCATTTGTCACAATGAGGTTACACCATGGTAATTATAACCTACACATTTAGACATAACACTACTTAACTTACAATTAGGACACATGCATGCACATAATTTATTAAATAATCTACAATCTATTTTACATTTCAGCAAAGAATTCTCTTTTTCTAGGATTTGCAAATACTGGAAATGGTTCCGTGGTCTTAAGCAATGGTATGCATTACACCTGCAGCTGTAATGAATGTTTAATTTTATTTTTATGATTAAATATGTTTTCCTTGTTAGGGCATATGGAACGAGCAGTTTCAAGGAAGTCATGTTTATTTCACAATAAAAGTGAAGTAAATAGGATAATGCTTACTGAAGAAACATTTAACATTTGATTTAGTAACAAATGTAGGTAGCAAACAACGCGTAGACAATACATAAATACATAGCCACATCTATCAGTAATACTTAAAGTAATTAGCTAGCTCAAAGAGTCTTAACCGGAAGTATGCGTGTTTTTAGGTTAGCTTAATGCTAATGGCGCCGCTTTTCATTGGCGTTAAAACAAGCACAAGAACGTGAGGCAAAATCTAAGAGAAAGTACTACTATAAGACAGAGTGTGGTTTGTGTAAAATGTTTAGACTCCGCGTATCACTTAGACGCAGGTATACGCCAATACATTTAAAACTCTTCGGAGCTCCGAGAATAACTTTCAGTTTTTCTTTGAGCGGCTTTAGTGATGACAGTCCTCTCGTTCGTTGTGTGATTGCCACGTAACACATCTGTGAGTAAACTAAGTCTGATGTGCGTTGCTCGGTAGAGGTCCTACTGTCATTTAATCGAATAACAGTTTCTGGATTATTTGGAGTATGCAGTAAAGCGAAAGAACAATGAAGTGGGTCTCGCTGTGCACTAAAAACTTTGACTACCGTGAGGAAGTGTGAAAAATAGATGAGACTGCCATGTCAGTTTCCAGAAGAGACTGGAAGTATTAGGTTACGGACTCCCAGTGGATCCCCAGACGTGCTCAGACACTATCCCGTTAAAATCCATTCAACATGTGTACGGGACTCACCTCAAACATCAGCCCGAGAAGGAACACCATAGCAACACAGGAAACAATATCTGCATGGTTCTGGATGACAAACTCGTGGCTCATCACCGGCGGATTCTTATTCGTCTTTTTTCGGATCCCCATCTTGGAAAGATTCGTTTCAACTTTTGCTTTACACGGTGTAATGGCAATTGCTTCCTATCAGTTACAAGAATACAGTTATCCCCGTACGAAAGGACGCTTAAACCTCCCCTGCTTACTACAATCCACAAAGGCAACCTGCGATTGAATGGCGTGTCACTCTTTTGCTGATGGGAGGGTCCACAGAGGGTTCCGCTGCGCCTCAACGACGACACGACACAGGAGACAAACAACTGGGGCACTCTAGCGCTACCTACGTGTAGGGAGTAGAAGGAAAAAAACAATCAATAGCTCTTTAAAACTGTCTCCAGCTGATTTTATAGAGATATAAGACCATTGACGGTATCCTTCTTTATTATATAAGTATATATTAGACTTATTGTGTCAAATCTTTACTCAATTTTAAATACAGTCATAACAAAAGTATCTGATTTTATCCAAGTAAACTTTCAAGACTTCTATAAATTAAATACAAAATACAAATGCTACCAGGTCAAAAAAACAAAACAACAGTTACAGTGTATTGTACTGTGCACAAAAAAAATAAAAATCAATTGAATCCTTTATCTTTTGGCTCAGGTAGAGACACACTGCACATATTGTTAGGGGAAAACCAGCCAGAAAGACTTCCTCTAGATAACAAACTAAATGTATAGGAGCAGAAGTCTAACCAATGTTACTATCATGTTTACTACTAGTGAATGCAATAAGCTTATGTGTCAGGAAAATACACACCTGTAACACAAGACTTCCTCTTAAAGAACACATAGTTACTACACATAGGGTTTGCCACATAGTTCATCACAGTCTGTCAAGAATTATGCCTGAATGTGTTAAACTCTTCCCTTAAAATCCAAGTCTATGTGTTTAATAGATCATTCATGTACACACACCCAGATTTAGGTTGGCCTAGTCATGCTGTTATGTAATATTATATTTTCTACTTCTGCAGTTCAAGTTCCTTAGGTGGAGCTTGTCACGAGTTAAAGGAAAAGGAGTGGCACTGGCGTTTGCTGCTGTGACCAGCTGTTCCCTGGATAACACCTTCCGGTAAGTCACATATGCTATGCTTAGAGTTTTATGTATAAATGTACACTAAGAGTTTTTATTCTCTGTTTAGTTTTGAGGGTTTTTTGTACATACTCAGTCTAACCTGGTGTTCAGAAATAACACCAATGAATACCTTTTAGAGTAAGGAATGAAAGAAAAGAATGTCAATAGATTTAATAAATTAGCATGACTATCTTTTTAAAACATGAGATAAAATAAAAATAATTTGGGGAAGTATGAGTGTATGTATGAGTTTCTGTAAATAATGGAATGATTTTTAATTTTTTTTTACAGCTTATTAATTGCTTTGTACTTTTATCTGTCAGTATCAGTC
Source organism: Perccottus glenii (assembly GCA_024416835.2). Classification (NCBI taxonomy): domain Eukaryota; kingdom Metazoa; phylum Chordata; class Actinopteri; order Gobiiformes; family Odontobutidae; genus Perccottus; species Perccottus glenii. The sequence continues at coordinate 16,537,845 of CM044558.2, forward strand.
ACAGGGTATGATGTAGAGCAAAGGGCAGAGAACTGTAACGCAAGAACTCTGTATATCAGATTTCCCTTTGCAAATATTTATTTCTGCATGCAAAGAGCATTGTCTTAAGATGGTACTTAACTTTTATCCCATCTTTCACACACAGGATTTGGACCTCAAATTTCCCCAAGATCTACAAGAACACACAATGTTCCCGTCAATATGGAATGACCCTTGTTGCTAAACTTGAACAACAGCATTATGTCTCATTCAGACTTTCAGTATAGTAAACTAAGATGGATTCTAAGCATAGCTGGATTACTCTTGTATTTAGCAGACATTTGTACAGACATCAGTCTGACACTGACATATTATCAGGAGGAACATTTTCTTTGGGCTGGATTGACTCTAGCGTTTGTTCTGACTGGACTGCTGGTGGCACAGATCTTCAGTTATGCTTGGTACTGGGACGACATGAATGATGTTATGATTAACCCAGCTGGAGAATCAACCATTACTGGCCTGTCCAAATGTGGATTAGGGGTGATACATTTATTTGGCATGGGAACCATCACTAGGTATGGAATGAATCAATAAATGCATAATAGTGTTTGAAGTGTTAATATTTCACAACAGATGGAATATTATCTAGATTACCTTGTAGCTGTGGTCTATTGTGAAAACAAGAACTTGCAAATACATCCCTGTCTAAGTAGCACAAAAATGTGAATTAATAACCAGTTATTGTTGTTTTCATTTTGTTTGGCCTGTTGTTAGGTATTACCAGCTGTTAAAAAAAGGCTTTGGTTTGGTTTGGATCACACCCAATTCTTACACAGTGGAGGTGAGAAGGGAGAAGCACCACAATCTCTTTTGTCTGGCGACAGATTTGAGCATGCTTAAACTGTTTGAAGCATTTGTCGAGAGCGTTCCCCAACTCCTCCTGCAGGTCTACATAGTGCTTATAGGGCACGGCAAAGCTTCATTATTACAGTGTAAGTGTAATTCTATACAAATGAGAAAAAAGGTTTGAAGCTTCCTAATAATGTCACAGTTTGTCTTTTATTTTACAGATTTGTCAGTGGCCTTCTCCTTGCTCAGTATTGCATGGTCACTGGTGGATTATCGTCGCTGCTTGCGCAGGTCACTGCCTCATATCCATGAGATGCCTTCTGGTCTCCCCACAGTTGTTTACCTCCTTTATAAGCTCTGCACCATCACCAGCCTTATCCTCAGCTACAGTCTTCTCCTAATACTGAGCGCCTACACCACAATAGCGCTCACTATTGTGTGGTTGCTGGCCACAACCTGGACATATATACTCCAAACCAACTTCTGCTCATCCAGAGGTCTGGAGCTGCTTTACCGAGCCGTCATTGGAGTCATCCTCATGTTCACATTTTTCAATGTTAAAGGACAAGACACAAAAGTGGCCATGGGTGTTTACTACTTTATATTCTCTCTCATTATTATTTTGTCACCTTTACTGCTGGCTTTGTTAAAGCCAGAATTCAACTCAAACACCTTGTTGATAGTAGGTATTTTGATGATTGGAGGTTTATTTCTTGGATTAGTGTGCCTTGTACTGTACTATGTGTACCTGCACCCCACAAGGATGCTGCAAGAGGCAGATGAGGTGGACGGCCTGAGTATAGAGAACAACACCATGAGAAGAATAAAACATTTTTTACAGCCTTAATGAAGGTCCTTCATATGAATTCTAAAGAAAGCACTTTCTATGAACACAACTACTTGAATCTGTTGATTGCCATTAACAAGGTGCAACATATAAAATGTAATTTTCAATATGACAAAATATTTATATTTTAATAAAAAATGTACAAAGTATTTAAACAATCATCTGAATTTGAAAACCAATATGGGTTTTAATGTAAAAATAAAGGCTTTTTATTCCTCTAACCTTTGTGTGGTTTGATCATTGAGCTACATTGCATTAAGCCCGCTAACTTGTACTATAAATTCTGACCACTTGGTGGCAATATTGTACTGAGAGTAACTTACTTCCAACTCTCAAAACTGATCCTTAAATGGAATTAGAAATGTAAAAACATTGATTAAAGATGGAACAATGCGAATGTTGCAGTGTTCTCGTCTTCTACAAAAAGCAGGGCTTGAGAGCCTTTTGAGGACACTTTTATTAGTAAACTGTCTTCAACTGTGTCTCCTTTTCATCACTTTATAGAGTCTAAATGAAACTATAAATACATGCTACTGCTCTGATCTTCCTAAATTCAAACCTTGAGCAGTTTTGAGGTGGCAAATAAACATTTCCCCTCGCTCAATAAATGATGAAGGCAGAGGTCATGGATGAGCTAACAAGGAATAACAAACCAGCACTAATTTTGTTTTGACTACGATCAAAATACTGAGAAAGTCAAGCTAAGGATGCTGTTGCTCCTTCTGCAGTGGGGTGGGGGGCTGCAGCTGGGTCCAGCCCGTTTGCGTGAGCTCACCTGGGAGGCATGCTGACAAACCACACAGTTCGAGGAGCACAATTAATGTTGGCTCCTAAATAAGCACATCCTTCTTCCTATAATTCAGCCAACCTTTGTACTTGTTTACTCCAGTGGGCTAATTTAACTTTCATCTGTCAGTTGGGCTCTGTCAAACGCACTTCATAAAATGACAAATTCAAGTAAAAAGCTTGTGTCGGAGGGAAAACGAATCACAGTTACGCCATTCCTGCACAAATTGTGGAGTGATAGACAGCACACCACACATTCCGACATTAATTACAAAATGATGCAAACCTACCACTATAACACAACTGCACCATTTAAGAGGATTCCATTTAACATGTATAACTTTATTCTTTGTTATAAGTTATTCTTCTTTTTCTGTAACATGATTCATGCTACCCCTCTTTTTTCTGTATATCTCTTTGGGTTCAGAAAAGTGCAATGTAAATCTGCCAAAGAAACCTTTTATAGGGAAAAGATGCATGTGTGACTTCTCTTCCCTTTTTGTCTCTCTCTCGGTTTACACATTATTTCTGGACATGACACACTTACTGTTAGCACTGCCAGGGACCAATCACAAGCCACTGGGATGAAACATGTTAAGTAAAGCATGAGCTCCTTCAAGTAGAAAGAGCACATGGAGTTGACAGCTTCGCTATTAGTCCCACCTCTCATCTCCCATCTCAATGCGACTCCAGTGCACCTTCAGGGCATTGTGACAATCTGAGAAAAGAAAAACGAATTAGGGATGTTTCCACATGACAATATAGAACATTTAAACACATCCAGAGCTGAGCACCAGCGTCCATCACTGTCAGCCGCTCCGTTTGTTCTGATTAAACACCGCTAAGCGTCTACATAAACAACCTTGACCGCTGACCTCACCGTAACCATTGCTAGGGTTATTTCTTTTCGCCAAATCTTATCTTTGTGTTTTCCATCACCACATCCTGTTGCGGCCGGTCAAGAAAGGGGGGCATTCCTGGCGGACACTATCCCCACAATTTGTAGAGACACAATAAACCCAGAAAGGCAGGCTGTTTTTCATTAGGACTTCAAAGTCTATATAAACCATGATTAATGAAGCCCTGAAATGCTGTATGTCTTTAATTATTATAACTCGGCTGCAGTGGAACCAAGCGCCTCAGATGCTTGAGCGATGTTGGCGATCTATACACGTCTGCCTGGCTCGTTTCTGACATGAGCAGTCATTCTCAGAGAATTCCCCGAATGTGAAGGAGCATAGGAGGAGGGGTAGATAGAAACCCTTTCCCCCTTTTTTTTTTGCAATGGCACATAAGTTTCTTTAATCACTGTACATGCACACTAACAAATGAGTTTGGGCAGTGACAGATTGGATAGCAGGCTAGGGATAATTACAAGCAGTGGGCTGGTGTGTGATCAGAGCGTGGCATTGCGTTACCCACAGGGTTTTGTAAATAAAGCCTCGTGCAATGAATGAGGATATTGTGAAGTGCATTATTCCGGGTACAATGGCTTTATCATTGTTACTTTTCGGATTTCTGGAGTTGGTATAGTATGACAAGAAAGGCAACAGGAAAGTTGGTCTGGGCTAGAGAAGAAAGGACTTTGGATGAGGTCAGTTGTTAACATAAATCTGACATAAGGCATCACTTTAGTGCAGTAATGTGTGGTTTATAGCTAATCAACTTAGGTAGATTACTTTTTTAGTATTATTTAAGTCTTCTTGGAGGCTTGTATTTAGATCTCATTTTTATCATACTTTTTAGTGAGCAAATTAGCCTTGTGCATCATCTGATTTGAATTTAGGCGAAAGGGATAAATGTATTTTGTGCTTTCCAGTGTGTGCAGTCCAAGTGTTTACATAAATTTAGTAATGTGAACAAGGTTATAAAAATGTATACTACTCTTTAGACAGAGAACACACACCTGCTAGCTACCACAGCAGTACACCATTGTCCAATGGAGGAAAATTAATTGTTGAGGCAGGAAAGAACAGTAGTTAATCACCACCTACTTTCCAGTTTTGGGATTTCCAGGATTTGTCACCAGTTCATTTTTAACTTATAATAATATATGAATGCGTGGCATATTGGATTCATTTTATTGAACAAATAAACAGTTGTTCATGACTCTAGTAATAAAAATGCTTTCCTTAAACTCTGATTGCATCTGAAAAAAGATTTCAAAGAATGGCATTAGAAATGTAACATGACATAGTCTCTGCTCTGCATCTTCTCCCAGAGACGGGACGCAAAAACAAAGCGGAAAGAAAGCGGAAGCTCATTAGTATAATCCTCATTTAGCTCAAGCCGTTTGTTTCTCAGTCATGACAATCACTGAGTACTAACATAATGGTGCTACCCATCCTAGCTCCCACACAGGTTCCCATTTTCTGTACATAGATATAAAACAGAAGCCATGTTTGTGTTGGGCACACTCCCACTGCACCAGGATGATGGATTATGCACTGTTCCTGTTTATTTATGTAGTGCTGGGTGGAGGACTATAGGCACCTCATGCATACAGCCCAAGTACGGTCAATACAATCAGGGGTAGACGAAAATTGCATATTATGAATGAGCAATGGGTTCACACATACATTCAGGAGAACACACACAAGTGTATACATACACAGGAAAAGGCTTGTCTTGATTAACCTGAGCAAAAGGGAGCCCGACGTGTTTTCCCCTTTACGTCATGAGCGCCTCAGTAGAAGCCATCAATTCTAGTTTGTCTGCAGTGTGTCTCTTTGAATCTTTTGTTGTTCTGTCACAGTCATTAACGATGAAGCTGGGCTTGAAAGGAAGTGGTGAGTGAAGACCGTTGTTGCACATGAATATCTTTGGTCCCCAGTAAAATGAACAAAAAACGAGTAGTCTAGTAAATTCACAGAAATATCAGTTTTGTAAAAAAATAAGGTGTTCCAGAACAAATGTTTTTCTCTCACATATTCTACTCACAAGGCTGCATTTTCAACAACTTATCACCACCTTGACAACTTACTTTTCCACCCGCTATCAGAGGTTGTACAGATCTCAAGCTGAGGAAAAGATGCTGTGCCTGATTACCACGAGAGGCCTTGTCTTTGATGCATGTATGGTAAAATTTGTTATACATTAAGCCAGTGCTAATGTGATTATAGACATTGATCCATTAAATCTACTGTAAAAATGCAGCCCGAGTCAGTTTTTAACTCGATACCAAAGAGAAATGTGAGAGGTGCTGTGAAACATTAAAGATGCTTTGATGTAATATTTAACCCATCTGCACAGAATGAGGGAAATGTCCATAAAATGCATTTTAGGGGTTGAAATAAAGAGGGGAGCGACCAGTGTGGGAAATGGAATGTGTCATTTTTCTATGTGGGGCATGGGCATAAAAAGGGGCAACTGTCTGTTACTATTACCCTAGAGAATGTTTTATCAGGTCTATAAAAAAGTGTAGCTGCAAGGAATGCCCCTCACCTGTTGCCGTCACCGCCCTGTCACCTCACCCAACTTCTTTATACAGAGGCAGGAACAAAGTTAAAATTATCTCTGGTAGTGACTCTTACGTCTTGTAGATCTTGGATGTAAGTTTGTCACTTTATTTAAAGAAAGTGTAACTAAATCATCTCTTTACCAACCCACTAGGAAATGCCCAGATTAAATTTAATTGTGGTTAAGAATGATTTGTAAAAGGGTCATGACTCTTTTTTAAATTGCAGCTTAGTGTAATTTGTTCAGTACATTGGATCTGATTATAAATGATGTATGAGCCAGTCATTATTTTAATCTGATTACATGTGCTTGCCATTATTGGTCAGGGCTCTGTCAGTGATATTTGCAATAATGTCACATTATCAGACTTTTCATCAGTAATTTTTAATTACAACTGTATTCCAATAAAGTTTTTTTTATAGACCACCAAATAAGATTTTTTTTTAATACATGTGCAAGCTTTCTTACTTTGTTTTATCCAAAAATAGAAGGATGTGGGGTTCCTCAAAGTGTCAATCTGTAGGATCTCATGGGATGTCCACAGTCACTGAAGGGTCTTTCACTCCGACCTATAATGCAACAAAGGTGTGTTGACTGAGTAATCTTCTTAAACAGGCTCCCTGGTAGAGCCATGGGTTCACCTCTGGGCCCCAAAGTCTATACTAGAGGAAATACACCCCCTCCTCACACACACACACCCAATCCCCTTTCAGATCCCAACCCAGATAAAGCTCTGGTGACATCACCGTCTCCGTGTTTTAAAAACATGCCAGTGGTCTTCCCTTATTAGCATGTGCAGTGCAGCGGGCAGAGGAAAAAATACTGTTCTCTCTCACACTGACCCAAGTATTCAAACTGGAACCGCAAACCCTCAAAGCCAGCAGCCAAGCTAAATAAGAGTTAAAGCAGAAGATGGTCAAAGCATCACAAATTGCAGACAAGAATTAGTGCCAAATATTTAAAAGACTTTGTAAAGCTGGAGAAATCTCAAGGTGATGCTTGGTAAAAGGTGACCAGTAAAGAGGAAATGATATAAGTGGTGTTTTAGAACGAGAAAACAGAGTTGGTCAGAATTTGAGTGAGTTTGTGTTCAGGTCATGGAGCACACAAAAGTGCAAGAATAAATGAAGTTCACTGTTCTTAAAAGGACATTTGTGAACTCAAACAAACACTTCCCTACATCCAAATATTAGTATTGTTTCTCAGAGTTTGACTTATGATTATTATTGATCCATTTATGAACCATATGAAACAAAGTCAGAATTTATGCCACCCAAGAGGTTGGCCCCATACCTGTCAGAGCAATATTATTAAAAGGTTAGGTTGAGAATTCTTTTCTTGTTTATACTATAACTATACACTCCGTTACTGCTCCGTTTATTATAAGAAGCCCTATAGTCTAATATTAGACTAACATTAGACCATAGGGCTTCAGATGTGTTGACCAGGGGTGTCAAGCTCAAACTGAGAACAGTAAATAAGATTAATATCACATCAAGCACGAAAGATAGCCCAATGGTAGTTAGCAATTAGTAGACACAATTAAAAGGACCTGAGTGTAAATATATAATATGAATTAGGCTGCTATTTATATCTTTTTCTTCATAATAATTTGTTATCAAAAAGTATAGCTACCTAATATCACTTAGTCAATCAAAGTTTTACAAAGAGAGTTTACCAAATTTAAATGTAACCAAAGTAGATCCTGAAATGAAGTCTATAAAGTTATGAACAATAAAACTTGGTCATAGGTTATAAATTATATGGCCATTTTGTGTAGGGTAGACTGTCGACAAGAAAAATAGTTAAGTAGCTAATTTAAAACGACGTGCATGGGAAAAAAAGTAAATACAATAGTCATACAAAGTCAGAATAATCTGACTTGTTGTCTCCTCGGTAGATGGCGGTATACGTACATGGAAGTGTAGCTCACCGTGCTAGCGTCCAGAGCGCCGGCCTCCCTGTATTTCTCAGGCCGTTGTCTGAGCTGAGGCCGCCGGCCACAGAGAGACACCTGATCCGCCTCATTAGCCTCATCACCACTTAGCGCTAATTATAGTGCTGCCTTTTATTTTCTCAAGAAAAACTGTCCTTCGCTCGAGTAAGACTTTGATTATTAAGCATTTCATTAACCGACAAAGGCGAAAAACCTGAAATTATTCACCTTTTTATGGAAAAATAATCTGAAGTCCTGTGAATATTCCGTTTATAAATGGCGACCACAGAGATAGCCATCATACATCTACTATCATTTTGAGGAAATTGCCCCCTGCTGACAAATAATAATACTCTTGTGCAAAAATATCGTGGGCAATTTTGTGTAATGTTTTATAATCTAAATATTTGTAATTGAAAGGTTATCTGAAGAAGAGGGAATAAACAGAATGAACTGCACACAAATACAAAAAAAAAAACTATAACCGTAAAAATTTAAAACCGTAAAAAATGTAAACAATTGATTATTACAAGTAATATAACAAAATTTAAATTGTTAAAAAATCAATCTAAATGTAGGCTAGCATAGTTTTATATCAGAAATATAAGCCTATCAAAAATAATGTTTATTCATGTCTAAAAAAGAAATATCTTATTATTATTATTATTATTATTATTATTATTATTATTATTATATTAATAATAGTAGTAGTAGTAGTATCGACATGTCTGAAAAATGTATTACAATATTTTCTAATGATTAGCTGTGCTGAAAGGAATGATCTGTGTGCAGCTCTCTGGTGTACGGCAATATGGCCTACAGTAAACGTCCCACTGACAAAAGCAGGTGATCAATAATCTCAGCGGTTTGGGACAGTAGAGGAAAGTCACGTGACCCAGATTCCATGAGAGAGGCAGCAGGACCTTGACACTAAAAGGACTATTGAGTTTCAAGACAGTGAGAAGTTCAGGTTTCATACTAAAATGAAGTGGCCACAGTTAATGAAACCGGAAAATTGAAGACGCTTATTGGATGCACTGTATGTAAGTAAAAGATGGTTGATTTTACAGATATTTTTTAGTGAGAAGCAAAACTATTTGTATATGGTGTTCATTTTTTATGCTTCATTTTTATTGTTAGAAAATAAAACACAAATACAAATAAAACTTTTTAATTTTTGTTTCCGAGCTAACCCAATACCTTTGGGCCTTCATCATTACTCCCACCTGTCTTGAAAGTGACAATGCTCATAGTGCTCATATTAAATGATTTCCACAGGATTGGCTCCGCTTGACAGACACCAGAGAGTCAGCCCTCATGACACTACACACACACTCACCAATACTGTCTATCAGAGGGGTAGCTGCATGTGTTTGTATAAGCTAGATTTTCACAACTGGAAAGTAATAGCCCAAGCAGGCTGGAAGGGTATCGTATGTGAGCAGGTAACCGGCAGCTATTAAAATCACACACACTTGGACCGAGATGTTTTACTTGCACACTCAAGAAAAAAAAAAAATAGACAGAGATGAAGTATAGTTCAGGCGCCAGTCTGTCAGAAACTTTACCAGGGGCAGGACATACCAGGCAGAAGAACATGCATTGATAATTGGTGATGATTTATGGGTGTAACAGTTGATAAATGTACATAACAAGAAGTCTGATTTTCATTTGTTCGTTTTGTTGGGAGATGATATCAAAATCAAAATATACTCCTGAGCAGCTTCATTAAAGTGTAGTAAAGCAGACAGGCCAACAGATGTTTATACAATACAGGCGAGGCAGAGACAGACAGTCCCACTTGCCAACATAAATCCAGAACTTGCTTTGCTCCAGACTGACAGACAGGTGAGTGGAGTCAGTCAGATGCAAGTTAGCTGCATTCCCAGGCCTCCACTCTCCAGGTAGTGTGGGAAGGCAACCCCCACTTCGGCCCCCACTCAAAGGGCGTGTGCGACCCCGTGATGACATATGACCTCTTCAATGGCCCTCCCGAGCCGCATCTGTCATTTCCCACAATCACGCTTCCATTTTCATCTCTGTGTAAGCTCGAAATTACAGGAAAGGGCATTGGAAGCTTCCTCTTTCTATCAGAGCATAGGGGAATAAGTCCATTTACAGTATGAGGAGCTACACCTAACTGCAGAAATACAGTATGATAATACAACCTAAAAAGAAAATATGTTTATTGTTGTTGATTTAAATTTTTAATTAAACTTAATTTAATTAAAAAAGGCTAGCACACTTTAATATCCCATTTCTTCACAGGAATCCGGGAGTGCCATTTATTCACCCAGCTATTCATAATTATTTCCTAAAAGCTCCCCCATTGGCGTCTTTGTCATGAGGCCCTGACTACAGGTTGACATAAGACTGCCTACAGGTTCCCTTTCTGCCCTCTTCTGCTCTTTCCCCAATCTCCACCATCCAGCCTCAAGGGCTTATCACGGGATGCAGCACCAACAGCCCATCTGCCCAGGACAGGCTGAGCACAGACGGAAGCCATTGAGGTGGAACATACAGGAGAGGGCCTGACAAGATAAAGATATCAGAAGCAGACAAGGGCAAAGGAACATATTGATGGAGAGGCCCTCTCTCAGGGCACGCTGACACCAGATACCTGCTATTTAAAACAGTGGTTTCGCTTGCTCATGGATTTGTCCATGCAGCAGTGCCATAACCTAACTGGGAGGGCCATAAAATCTCTCTTTCTCTATGTCTGCCTCTTCATATCTTCATCCTTTGCATCTTAACCATCTTTTACACAGTGTCAAGCAGACAAACACAGTCACCCCTATAACTGCTAATGCTGCCGACATAAGGCTCCATCTTTGGCCCCTAATGAAATCGGAATATGTGTTATGGAGTTCCAAAGTGGATCATATTAAAACAGTCCAACCCGCTTGATTCAGAGTTAACCATTAGTGCTGCTCTAGTCTTTCACTGCAACAGGGGCCCCCAGTCTGGCCTAGGGCCAATGCCCCTTTTGAGGATGGATGCAGGGATCCAGTTTGCCTATTGGCTATGCATTGTGTGTATGTGTATATGGAGCAGAGTGACAGTGAGTCTTGGACAACAGCTGAAAGACGCTGGCAGAATGAGCCTATAGGGAGGGGTCAGTGGCTCTGAGCTCTGTCTAAATCACTCAAAAGCGGAAACAGTGAAACAAAAATGTAGATGTAGGATTTGTTCAGTTTTGGATTCAATTTCAAAGCTGTGATGTTTGGAATATTTTATATATTCTTAATATAGCTTAAAAAATGATTTAATAGTTTCTTACTGACTGAAGTCTATTAAGGTATTGTCCGTCTTATTTGAAAAATACATAATAATTAACAAAAACACTTTGAACTGTATGCTCCACTTGCAGAAAAAGCTAAGTAAGAAACGGACAGAAAAACAAAAAACGAAACCAAATACAGTTACTAATACAGTTTTTAAACAAATAATCAAATTTGTGAACCGTTTTACATTTCCTGCTTTGTGAGAGTGCTTCGTTTTTCTTAATGAGTTTTCATCCCCGGACCAGACACCCCAGTGCATTAACTGTCTCCATCATTCTACAGTAGGTTTGGCCTTTTACTCGCCTTGACCCTCATTCTCCCCAGTGTCTGACTCCTCCCATGTCCCACAGCCCATTATAGCCCCTCGGTCCCTCTTCCCCGTCACCAGCCCGCTCAGCTCCTGCCCCCCCTCCTGTCACATACTCCCGCTCCTGCCTTGTCACACCCCTGCACTGATGGATTGTCAGGGTCACTGGTTCAGCTGTGGAGTTCAAGCCTTTGGGCTCCATGGACTTTCCCCCTCCCCACACCCAGTCCTCCTGTCTTCCTCTCGGTCTGCGTTTAACTACTTTTTCTCCTCGCTCTTGGGTTGAAAACACTGTCAGAAAGCCAAGGAGTTGGGACGCTCAGCTGAGAAAACTCATAACTCTCCCCCCACCTTTGCCTACAACCACTGTTAACACTTTCATTCCTCACTGGGTCCTCAAATAGAGCCGGCTTACTGGGGCCACATAAATCACCAGGAGGGTCAGCATGGGCCTGGAGTCAGGCTTCACCTCATGTTCAGTGGGTAGAAGCAGGTCACTCACTGTCAATGCCGTGAGTTATCTCTTTATAATGACGCCCTTTGGCTGTCTGCGAATGTGTGGGAATGAATGAATATGTGACTACTTTTTTTATATCAACTGAAGCCAATTAAAACAGATAAAATAGATCAAATTATTTATCATGTGTCATATTTCATTATAAAATGTTTTTGCTTAGTTAGTTAGTGTAGGAGGCAGAGGCAGAATATCAGCCCACTATTCTGTGGTCAACAAAGTCCACATTACATTAAACAGGCTGTACCTGATATTTCTAGTTGGGGACAATGGTTTTAACCCCAAACAGTATATTATAAAAGCAATCAAAAATCAATTTGTGTAAAAAAAAGGCTTTATGATGGGCCATCTACTGTTAAATATAGAGGATTTTAATAGATGAGAACCTGTTACTCAGGAACAGAAAACCTTGCTCGAAAAAAGAATGCTCCCATTGGTCGAAACAGGCTTGTCATGTGACGTTCCAGGAAGTTTAATAGCTGAAGATAGGTGTATTTTAAGCCTTGAATATGTCTTTTAACTCAGAGAAACAGCTCAAAAAAGAAAAGTGTCAACAAAGAAAAGTGAGGCAATGTAAAACAGCGATAAATACTCTCAATTCAATCACGTAAAGATAATTGCCGTCCTCGCAGCTAAGCCAACGGTAAGCTAATGCTGAGCTCTAAACTTAAGTTTGGTGTAATGTATTAGTATTTTGTAGAGAAAAATTGGTCCAGTTTTATTTTTTTAATAAAACCAAAGCAAGAGAGGTCCCTAAGCTGCTTTTGCTTCTGAGACAGGGAAAGCAAAAAGAAAATCAAGTAGTGGAGCAGATCATGTAATCAGAAACAGTGACATCATTGCTGTAACACATTAATCTTAAAGGAACAGTCATAACCACGATGAACAGTTATATAGATCTGTAGAGTATAAAATAAATGTATCCTGCCGGGGAATGAATAGATGTCAAACGTCTGGTTTGGCGTAAAGTCAAATTCTGCACGGCCTCTGTTCCAGTATAAAATCTTTAGGATCCCATCATTTCCTAATAAAATTTTAAAAATAAATGACACTAGGTAAATTTAAGAAACAGATGCAAAAAATAAATAAATAATACATTACACATTCCTGGTTTGAATTTTTCCTTTCCACATACATTGAGCCCTCTTTGGATAAGGTTTGTACTCCTGGAATAGATTATATGTCCCATATGTTACCATCTATATCAGGACAATCTGGACAAATTTGCAATACGTTATATTTGGTTCTGGTGAGTGTATTGTTTAATATCAATAACTCCACAACTTTATCCGGCTGTTGACTTCAATCAGCAGAAGTTTTTTTTTGGTTAAATGAATCATTAGCTCACTGTGCTTTTCGTGGCGCTGTTTACTCTCTGGTCTCTCCGGCCTTACATCTGTGGCACTCAACCAATGTATAGTTCCTGATCAGCCCTGTCCTAATGACTCCATAGCTGCTGTGTCTGGACTGCCTCACGTCCTGGACCTGAATTTAGCCTGACACACTCCTCGCTCTTATGCTAATCACAATGTTCAGGAACTGACAAGGGGGTCGGGACCAAGGCTGGTGGGAGGCCGATGGATTCCAGTAGTTTTTAAATGTAGCAATTATCAGCATTAGCTCGCTCTACTCTATCCAACCCAGCAAAGTGAGCGGAAATGGCAGCGATCAGACGTGATTTCCCTCGGAGATGCTGGACGAACTGGACACGCACACATCCCATGTCAAGGGAGAGGCAGAACAGCACTGGTGTGGCAAGAGCTCTGACAGATGGGGCCTGAAGTGGGGCAAGTCCCAGGGCTGACAGCAATGTTGCCAAAATTGCTGTTGGATTGACTAACAATTAAGATATCAAAAGAGATCACGGCAGCTCACTGACAGCTGCTTCAATTGTTTGCACCTGCTCCTCTGGTGTTCTGCACATGTCTGGCATGGATTAGGCCAAATCGTGCTGGCCACATTTCACCTTTCCACAAGTGATTTACTCCAAAATCATTCTCCCACTTTGCTAGCTTGTTGAGCACAACCTGTAGCTGGACTACAATTAGGCAGAGCAACAAGGGCGAGACATGACACTCACTATTGAAGGGCGCTTAAATACTGGGTGTCAATTTTCCTTAACAATTAATTTTAGGAATTGGATGTAGAGTGTACGACTGTCATGTCCAGCGCTACAGTATAAAGGTGGTGTTTGAAATTCCAGGAGTGCACTTTTTACGCTGCATGACTGACTTTCCAGCACACTTGCTGAGGATCTTGATAAGCCTGTGAAAACTGAACTGGGATTGAAGCTGTAATAATGAAAGCCTTTGTGTGGTTCACCGCTGTCTTCTGAGCTACTCTACCCTGTACGGGATACCAGGAAGCATAACGGACAGATGGACATTGGTAAAACAATGTCAGCCCACATGGTCAGACCTGTGCCAATGCAACGAAACAGAGATTTAATTGAACTGGCATACTATACATGTTACTGGTCAAGAGAAATGTGTCCTCTGGAACACCTTAAAGCACCTATGCACTAAATATATTTGATGTAATTAAGGACTTTCACAAGCCCCTCTTCCTGTGCTATTTGATATTCCCTTTAAAACTAATCATTTAGTAAATTATGAATCCCTACCTGTGGCAAGATACAGTATATGATGTATTCAATATCAGAAAATAATAAGTAATCCAATCTAATAGGTTTTTATTTTAATGACATCAACTAAATACCAGCTAATTAAAGAATTAGAAAACTTTTGAATAGTAGTTATGACCTTGCACAAATTTGAAAGTTATTGCGCAGATGTGAACAGGTGCAGAATGAACCTGTGTGTGTGATAATAATGCATACTAATGCAAGGGGCTGCACTCTCCGATTATCTTTATATCAGCTTTAGGCTCTGTTAATACCGCCCTCCTCCCAGTGCACAATACCAGCAGTATACTTCTATCTGTGTGCTGTCATTGTCCAGACCCATGAAGCCCAGTTGCCCTTTTTACCTGATGGAAAGCTTCCTCTTGTGTATGGACCTGTAGACAAGCCAATTACCAAAGTATGCCCCTCCAAAACACAGGAACAGGAAGGAAGGATGTAGAGGTGGCAGCCAGTGCACCCCCTCTGTCAGCTTATACAACCCCACTCACATACACACTGCCTGTAACCCCTCCCCTTGTCTGGCAGGGGGAGACCAGGCTAGCTGTACCCAGTGCCAACCCCGCTGGAGCCAGGCCAGTCCCGCTGGACCCTCTGGATCGTATTCTGGTGCAGGCCGTTGTGGCTGGTTAGTCCTACTGTGTAACTCAAGACCAGCCTCTGACACAGTACAGGTATGTCCCCTGTGGCCCAGATTACCAGGGGACTGTGTAAACAGCCCCGCTAATCTGAGGAAGTATCCTGTTGGCATATTTGTGAAGCCCGCCTAAGCGACAGGTTTGGTATTTCAGGGGTGGAAAAGCACTGGGACTGTGTTGAAGATTAGCAGTTGAAGGTATATTTATATTTTTGTAAAATTGTGAGATAGTCCATCATTTGTAGACGGGATTGTAAAAAGAAAAATAACAAATATAATGTGTATCTAGACTATTTCACTTATCTTACAGTAAGGTGCAGTAATATAACATTTAAGTCAGAAATACGTGTAAGTCATTTTTGGTTTAGTTACTGAATTTAGAAAAATATGTTTTTCATTTTTGTATTGCATTTAGAAAGTACAAATACTGGTATGTCGTTGTTGAAAACACTGAATAGGCAGAGCCCCTTGTCCACAAACTCAACACACTCCCTAACACACAAAAAGCCAAGCTATAATTTTTAAATGAACTACAAAAATTTATATAATTGCATTTTTTTTAGTTTAAAGAATCTGTGGAGTATTCCGTTTGTGCTATTCTTATTTAGTTTTAAGAAAATATATGTTTGAGATCTAAGGAAATGTTTGTACCTCACAGGAACTGTTCACAACACGTTAAGGACGCATGACCTTTCCAAAATCTCTGAACCACCTGTCTTACCTTTTGTCACAGAGAATGCGGCTGCCTGCGTCTCTAAGTCACTTTAATCTGCTAACAGCTTGGGCTTGGGCCACTCGGTCATTTCTTTGGCCCTTTTTCCATTGTCCTATATGTCATCTCCAGGCAGACACTCTTTAGATATTAATGGCTGCATGATGAGATGGCCTCCTTACAAGGCTGCCCTTACTGGATAATTGATCATCTAGTGAATGACATGTGGTTCAGGTTTAGGCCTTGCTGCTCCAGCGTAGAGGTAATCTGCTGTTTTTGTCCCATGCTTAGGAGGAATCTCGCTGTTCATACCCTTTAAATAGAACAGGATGGAAGTCAATAGCCTTTCTATAAATGGACAAAATTTACTGGAAAATCTTGACTGACATAAATCACACTTTAAATAATAATTCTTACAGTGAAAAACAAACACATTTGAAAAAATCTGAGTGGTTTCTTTGATGAATTTTCTGTTGCAGTAACTAATCCCGGTACTAAATGGGAGAAGTAATGAGCATTCTTTGCTGACATGAGTGTGTTTATAAGAGTGCAACTCTACCATGTAAAGAGAGACGCATGGAAGCACTTCCCTGCCATGGAATAAAGTCATTAAGAATTGTTCTTCCATTTTTCTCCCTCACGGCCAAATAATGCAGCTTTCTGTATGTAAGTCACTCATCGCAGCAACTTGACATCCTGACCCCAGGCATTTAATTTATTGATCTTCATTTTATTCGGATGCAGGGACTCTTTGCTCTTTTAAATTAATCCCGGTTAATTTGGCTAAGGCCCCTATCCCACCCAGCATGAATGGGCTCTCTGTTGGACAGATCTGGCCCTGGCCACCCAGTTTTATGGGAATCTGCAGTGAATTAGAAAATCTGTCAATGCGAGAGGAGCTGTGGCGCGCGGATATGCCGTGTCACTCTACCTGTAAAAGAACTGCTCTTTGTCTATTATCTCTCAGGCTTACCTGAGGAGAGTTAACCTTGAGGTCAATAACATCTCCATGGTGTTTCACGACTGGCTGGGCCTGAACCGGGGTTTTGAGGAGGACCATTGTTAACACGAGGGCTGCAGACCTGCACTTCCTCCCGTTTTTGGCTTTCCTCATTGAATACCTCTGCGAAACAGATCTGTGAAGAGCAGTGATGGGAGTCATAAAGATGTGATTGCTTTCACAGGAAAAAGTGGCAACTATACCAGCTTGGTCTTTAAACATTGATAAATAACACATACACTAATCACATTTTCATAAACACATATTTGGTTGCTTTAAAGCAGGCTAAATCAGGTTAGACTAAACCTGTTCAAATTCAACTAAAACCTGTTCAAATCCACCTAAAACCTTTTAAAATCCAACTAAAACCTGTTTAAATCCAACTAAAATCTGTTTAAATCCAACTAAAACCTGTTCAAATTCTAATTAGACCTCTTGAAATCCAACTAAAATTATTTTAAAATTTAGGTAAAACCTGTTCCATTTAAAAATTGTTCAAATTCAACTTAAACCTGGTTAAATCCAACTAAAACCAGTTCAAATCAAACTAAAACTCATTGAATTTGAACTTAAACCTGTTCAAATCAAATCAGCTCTTGTAAATCTTCCTCTTTGCTTTAAAGCATATCATTGTGGGTCGAACGACAGACAAAGGTCATTCCCAGTGAGATGAAAGTGCACCTAATTTGCTCTTTTCTTTTTGCAACATTTCATTATGTTTCAATAAATTTGCCTTCTGTTTTAAACACAACACAAAAGTATTGTAAAGCATTTGGAGCTTGTTAATTCTTCTTTATTATAACATACTAATTCTCCATCTGTGGACTTCTTTGTACCCTCAAACCCAGGGAAATCTTGGCTGCATGCCGTCTTTCTCTCATTCCCCTGCTCACAGGCTTCATCCTATGCTCTAACATTGGTCTTTGTAGTTAAGCATGCTAGTATTCAAATGTAAGCATCCCAGATTGGACAATAATTTGCCTGCACATATCTGTTGCTCTTTAGTAATCACCCACATGGTTGAAATAATTGTAAGATTGTAGGAAACCTCTAGACATTGTGCTCAATCCCTCTTCTGCTGTGAAGGGAAAATGACTGCATCACTTTTATCCACTGATACATTTAACTGTCTTTTGCATTCCTTAAGAAAAAAACCTTTTTAAATAGTAAAAACAAAAGTGGGTTGTTGTCTGCAGCATTCATTTCCATTTTTTGTGGAGACTTTATACAAATTGACGCATAATCACAAGTCAGTTGAGGCTGTGTTTTGAAACGCACCTGAGTTTAGATGGGGCCATTTGAATAGGATTTGACCTGCATGTAAATGGAGGGTTTGGAGAAGGCAGCAGGTGCGGCGCTCTGAGGAGTCCAGGTGTGAGCCGCTCTGGACAATGACACCGATCTGTGCTGCTGTTTGTCTTCCAGCTACAAAGCAACACATTGTAGATCTAGTTTTTATTTTAATAAAGTAATTTAGTGCGCTGGCTGCAGTTATATTCAAACTTTTGTAGGCAATAGGGCTCACATAAGAACGCATGTGGAACAAAGGATTTGCCTAATTTGAGTGGATGTTTTCAAGTCACTCATGCATTTGTCAACAAGAGCCAACAGCTCCGCACTACGCAGGCTGACAGCAAATTAAACACTGCTAGACTGATTACTGCCTGCAGTCCAAAGTGGATTTATTTTACCAAACAAAAGCAGCAAGATAGATGTCTATTTTGAGGTTCTCCTGGGAAACAAGTTCCTTTCCCACAGACGTGCGTGCTATGCTTTTGGATCTCATAGCCCTCACCAATCAGGTATCGATCTCTAAAGATGCCGACTGGAGACCCTCCTGCTTGGCTCCTTTTCTTGGAAAACTATGTTGTCGTTGCATAGGCTAACAGCCCCAAGGGGGTGGTGTGGAGGCGAGGGAACATGGAGGGCCAAGCACATCACCTGTTCCTCCAACCAAAATAGGACACAACTTGAGATTCAATTTTAGCAGTGAGTGGGCTCACCGACAACAGCAACAGGGCTGTAAGGACTGGCGATGAGAGATGATCACAGGCCCTCAGTCACAATGGGCCGTCTCCAGTGGCCCCACTATTTCACTATACCTGCCACTTACTGCATGTACAACCCTAATAATAACTCTGGACATGAGATTTCTATGCAGGCCTTAATTGAAGATGTCCATGAAGAGTTTGTAATTAGGTGATTTTTGGCATGTAGGCCAGAGTTTAGGTTTAACTCTTGATAATAGCTTTGAAGACAATATGATTAAGCGTAAGCAGTATCTATGTAACATGACCGAGAATCATCAAACTGGGCAGTAATCAAAATCACTCATCTTCCTCAGAGGAAGATTAAGTCATAGCCCACTCCTGATTGTCACATAGTCTGACAATGTTTTGTTGATTTCAGCAGCTGCGCTTGACTTCTCCTGCCTTCAGCCTGTGTCTCCTCTCACTGCACTAACAAAACACAATAACCCACAAAACAAATATTTGTTTTTGTTTTCTCCCTGCCTTTGAAATACAAACTTTCCCACTCTTTGCTCAAACTAGTGCTGTGAAATCTAAAGTGACAAAGCATTTCTGCCTCTCCCTCTAAGCACATGACCCGCTAACAACTGCAGATGTTCTACTTTTTCATCATTTGGAAAATGTATACCTGACTTTCTACTTTTGTATATTTAATCCTTTGTGAAAGCTTGTGGTTATTTGCGGTTGTAATTAGGCTGTTTCCATTAAGGAATATTACTGCTAAATGGATCCATTGCTCTGGGTCCTGCTTCGTCAGAGGAAAATGCCCAACCACCACAGGGATTGGGAGACGGCCCAGACTGGCTCAAAGAACAAAAAAGACTAACACCTGAACCAGACACCAAGTCAACGTCTCTGTGGTGACCCTAGCCCTTTACTAAACTTTCGGATCTAATTTACAATAGGCTTTTTATGACAAGGATAACAAAAAGCTGCCAATTCTAGCAGTCTTTTCTGATGTGTCATAGATGAAATGTCAATTCAATATCAATTTATGTGGTTTTGCCAGTTTGTAGGATCTCATTACTATTGTCACTATTAATACAAATGTGTTATGAGATATATAGGTTTCATATTCTTCATGATTGGTCTTACTCAATAATAACTTGTCCTCCTCAGTGTCACGATAACTTAAAACACATCATCTAACCTGTAGTCTTCCACCTTTTTGTCTTGCCAGCAACTAATTTCCTGCTTACCTTCTTGCATGTGAAACTGTAATAGATTTAGCAACACATTCAATAAACTTATTTGGACATTAAACAAATGAAATGTAGATATTTCTAAATGGTGAAGAGATTTTGTAGCTGTGCAATCTGGTGTAAATCTCCCTTTCCTGTTTGTGTAAAAAAATGCATGAAAACAATACTGTGGCGCTTATATGAGACACACATTGTCTGGTAAATGTGTTTGTTGAAATCTCAGGCCCTTTCCCTCCCTGTCAGGATCATAGCAGAATTGACAGACCTACAGCCCGCAGCCCTTTTGTCACCGATACGCCTGCGTTGTCCCCTAAATGGGTGACACTGACACTGGGATGTCACCTAGACTTTGTTTCGTAGCGTGCCTCTACCTTCCCACCCACGTCCCTTAGGGTGATTCCCAGCCTCAGCTCTGCTCACTCCTCCCTTTTGTATTCAGACTCCACACAATGCACACTCAAACCTTGGGGCTATTTTTACACCTCGGAGCTTTGTTGCTGTCCTTCCCTAGTTTTCTTGTGAAAAATGTTGGAAATGACAGGGCTGATCAATTGCAAAACATATTTTGGGAACTTTGCAAAAAGCATAAGTGCATAAGTGGCCTACAGCGTTGTTCCACAAAAGACTAAAGGCTTTATTGTTGTTGTGTGCCATTATGATGGTAGCCATAGCGTGACAGCACAGCGTCAACAGCTCCCTTCACATTTAATGCAGAACAAGTGACGTATTGATAATAATCATGAGCTGACTGAGACTCCATGTTGCTTATATTAGCGAGCTCCAATTGGCATATTTGCTCTGGGAAAATCAGTGTAGCTATCATTTATTAAAGTTTAGTCAATAAGATGTTAAAAAATGAAGAATTGCTGAATGAGCTTGTTTTTGTAACTCTGGTTGGAGCGGTTTTGAAAGGTCTTTTGCACACAGTTCACATGTTGAAAAAACACACAGCTGCGACACAGTAAACCAAGACTTGGCAAGACTGGCAAATGGACTGTGTTTGACTGAAGACCACAACATATTAGAAAATAATGTACATCCCTAAAAATTTCAAGTGAGCAAAATAAATACCCCAGGAAAACACGCCAGGCCACAGTTTAGACTTCCTCTTGAACATTTGTCTGTGAAGCGTGCCTGTGGATCTTTTCTTTATTCTTATTAAGTGCTCTGTATCCATTCCCTGGTCTTAACTGTGATGACCATGCTTTCCAATCATTTACATTTCTGTAAACAGACCACTGCTTTCATGTTAGTACGGACTACACAATATCCTCTAATAGCGCATATCTATTGCTATTAGGTCCAAGGGGTAAAAGCAGGGGGGTCCGATTATCCCTGCGTCTGTACAGGCCAAATAAATATTACCATCTGAGGTATTTGGCCCACATGGACATAGACGTCCAGAGGAGTTAGAGTTGTCCAAAAACCATCAGAGTTGAGGGGGACTGTCAGGGTACCTGCCTTACCTCAGCATCCCCTCATCATTAAAGGCTTAGTGTCCCAAATGGATTTTACAGTCGCTGCTTTAGGACACACACGGCATGCAGGCAAGCTGCTCCAGGCTGTGCAGTCCAATGAAAACCACTTGTGGAGTAAGAGAGGAGTTTGGATGGAGGAACAGTGACATTTCTAAAGCTGTAAATAATAAAAATAAAAGCCCATCCTCATACATACTGAGGTGTAACAGCGCCATATGAGCAAAGTTATGTAGTGTTGCTTTAACAAATTATATTCAAGCAGGTGTGACTACATTTACCGTCTCCTAAATATTTATTCAGGTTGAAAAAAATCCTATTTACTAATTTTAATACAACAAGATAAAGTTAGACCTCTGCACTGTACAACTTTAAGGTTAAAGAACATCTGAAGGGTTGACATGTCTTAGAACAGGAGCCTCAACTGCCTTGTCTGTGTCTCATTTGTGTGTGTGTAAATAAGTCTGGGCCGTGACCACACTGTGTCTGGCTCGGACACGGCAAATGGAAATGAACCACAGTGTGTCACCACCAGTCCCACTCAATCTCATCCCGCTTCATTTGCTGTTTTATGGTTGTTGTTACAACGTTATAATTTTCTAATAGTTTGTATTAAGGTGTGTTTATAGATAATTTAGCTTTTATAAACACTGTTTTATTCGTTTTTTTGGGGGGTTGTAAGTTTTCCAGTGTAATATAGTGAGCTCACGCAGCCCCCAGCCTTCTGTCACTGTGACGCTTAGTGAAGTCAAGCGTGTCCAGAGAGTCTGCATCCTGCTTCTTATTCATGGGCCTGTATGTGTAAATGCATCAGCACATGGGAATGGTTGCAGTGGAGCTGACCCCATGCCCAGTCAGCACTGTTTGTGAGAGATGGAGCCTGTCTTTTATCAGTCCCCATTAGAGGGGACAGGGGTCTAGTGCCGGCCAGTATGTGTGCGTGTCCCGCTTAAGCAATCACATTAATCTCCATGAGTGAGCGCGAGCAGGTGTTAACCTATGTCACTCCTAATTGCCATGGCAACAGAGACGTGGCACCTGGAGGTATCTGTGAGTGTGTGTCATGTTGTGATCATCTTTGTCTACCTCAGACACACAGAAGAACAGTGGTTTTTCACTTGTGTTTGTTCCTTCAATACAAGTAAATGTATAAAAGAATAAGCATTTCTCAATAGTAATGCAATAATGTATATAATGTAAAGATTATATTAAAGAAACAAAAACAGAAATAAAACCAAACCCAGCCTCTCGCTGAATAACTGATTCTGGAAATTAAAGCCTGTTGAATGCAAGACGAGCAACATTTTCTCCTAGTGCAACATCCCCTTCTAGGCCCATAAGCACAAAATAAGACTATCTTCTGGGATTAAGAATATCTTCCTTCTAGTGTAATCATTAAGGTTCAGGTCAAGCACTGATGGTTTTCGGGAGAGCTCTCCTAATGCACTTGTAAGTCCTTTGGCTCTTTGGCTACATTT
The DNA here is from genome assembly GCA_024416835.2 of Perccottus glenii. Lineage (NCBI taxonomy): Eukaryota > Metazoa > Chordata > Actinopteri > Gobiiformes > Odontobutidae > Perccottus > Perccottus glenii. Next base: position 16,560,984 of record CM044558.2, read on the forward strand.
GTCTGGCAGACACAAGGAGAAGGCTTGTATGAAGGAAATGCTTTAGAAGACTCGGGGGTTTGGAATGTGGTGCGGTGTGGTGTGCTCCCTGAAGGCCGAGCTCACCGAGAGGCCCCGGTGTGGCTGCCACACGCCGTGATTGCCAGGGGTCAAAGCCGAGCCACCACCACCACTCCCCCATTATCCTTGGGGACTTTAAGCTGAAGTAAGTATAAGGCCAAGTGTTAGATAAGCACATTCAGATCAGATAGAAAAAGAAAAACTGTCATAAATATAGAGAATGACATGGAGTAGCGAGCTTGTATATATTCTGAAAGCGGTGACCAAATCGGGGCGAGCTAATGCCGGGTGGCAGCGCTCTGAGAACACCCCCCTTCTGGGTTTTCTGTTCGCTGGCCCAGCTGTCAACTTTCTAATGATTTCTTTATTTTGCAGGAAGAGCTTGTCGCCAGGGGAAACGCGCCACTTCCGGCACAGAGGAAACCCAACGCGGGGCCGGGCGACGCTGGAACCCGCTACGTCTGCAGCCACATCACAAGGGACCAGCACTGGCCTTTCATCCTAGCCGTGTTTCTTTGCTTTCTTTCTCTCTCTATCCACACAGTCATCAGTATCACCCTTTCTTTTCAAACTCCCACTTGTCCTCGGGGGGTTTAACTTTACTTCTCAGTAGTAATAGTTTTGTTTTGACTTGACTTATTTTGCATTCTCTTTTTTTGGGAGAACATGTGTGTGCACTCTTTGATGAGATCTTATCACCCAACCATTAATACGGAACTGTTTTCTTACACTATTTTCCTATCTGCATCTTATTCTACTTTTTAAAATCTCTGCAATGCATTTTACTGTCCTGATAAATCAACTTGCAATGACTATATAAATTTGATGGAATATCCATATCATATTATTATCCATGACTAAACTTTCTTTTTGCAATGGTTGTTACTACATATGTTCAACCATATTCAAACCTTCTGACTTCTAACTTGTCTTCCACGAGTCTATACACTTTAACTAGCCCCCCCCCCGCACACTCACTGCCAAGTCGAGCATAATCAGGCCCAGCCTCCCAATCATGAAACCCAAGTTGAGTGCGACTTACAGCCCGCACTTCTCCCCAGGCCTCTGTCGCTGATTGTTCCAGAAAACAACAGATGGAAAAATTGTCAGCGTAAACAAGTAAATATCGCAGGAGTCACGGTCTTCCTTTCGCCATCACTGGGAAGCCATTACAACATGAAACGGGGCAAAGCCTTCGCAAAACAACCACTTTGTGTCAGAAGTGATAGCTGTCAGTTTTTTTGATGTACAGAAGCATAAACACATGCAGTCCAAACCAAACCAGCAACTGACAAAGGAAATCAGGGTTATGACAATACCTGAGGCAGTTTTTGCATAATTTAATATGACAAACAATGACAACATTTTGAAAACAAATCCCCAAAATACTGTACATCACCAAGAACAGAATTTTATTAGTCACATTAAAGTGATTTTTAGAACAATATTCAACCCTAACCAAATGACCTAAGCATACACAAAGGGAGTATCTATGTTTTTTTGTCCTTTTCGTATTTGCTTTAATTTTGATAGAAGTTAATTATAGACAGCCAATCTGTATGGGGCACCTGAGTTAAAGCATGCGCCTCTGCCCAAATGTAAACACTTTGTGAAACTGATTGGTATCCAAACCACAGGACCGTTACCTGTCAAGTCTGTGTAGTACTTACCGGCTTGATGGGATGTGTGTGTGTAAATTTGCGTGTACGTACATGATTATATATGATTGAAAGCGAGGTCTGTTTGAGACACCAAAAAAAGCTCTGGTTAAAATCACAGAGCACGCTCCGCTTCAGACTGACAACGCCATGGTATAATCTAAATTCTTCCCTGATTTCTGACAACACAGAAGGAATGTAAATATGCAGAGAAAAGCAGGCCCTGATGAAGCAGGAAAACATTGTTGCAAGATCATTTGATGATCAAAGACTGACAATTGACATCTTAAAGCAACACTGTACAAGGAAAACGCCTTTTGGATTGGCAGTCAGCTTTTAACAAGTTTCAAGCACAGACAGTTCACCACATCAAAATACTAATACATTCCCTCAAAACAAAGTCTGAAGCTCACCTCAAACGTCTTGCTCTACAGAAAGTTAAGGGTCCAGCCGTCATCTCCATCTTGTCAATACATTGCGAACATTTTCCAGAGTGATTCTCCACTGCTATTGATTTAATGTTATCAAGTTGTGTAGACCAACCGGCTTTATTTAAATGGAAAGAAATTTCCCTTTTATGCAAGCATGTGATTCATAAGACTTTACCATCATAGGCTGAAAAAGCAAAAGGTTAAAAATCCTTGATAATAAAGCCTAATTGAGGTCTTAGGGTCTTGTCTTTTTTATATTCTACTAGGCGGGTAAACCATACTGTAGTAGAGGAAAGCCTAAATTTATCAGATCACTTCCTACATTTTTTGGACACGCTGCAGGTTTCCTTTGTGACTGCTTCTCACTGCATAACCATTGTGGCCAACATTAACGCCCAGTGACTGACAGCTGGGCCAGCCTGGAAACACTGTTGGGGGCTCAACTCTATGGGGAGGCTGCCAGTGATATTCGCTGTGCAATTTTCTATTGGCAGGTGGGTGATGGCTGTGATTAAATCTAGGCTTTAGCCCCTGCCATCAGCATTATTGTGTTGGGATTCCCCGAGTCCCTGCTCTGCAGATCTTCTGTCACATTCTGTCATGCCAGCGTTGGGCCCTGCCAGCTGGCCCTGTGGCATGGCATAGCACAGACTATATGTTAGTTCCACAAGGGCCCCCGCCTCTGCTTTCTCTCACTCACTCACATCACCTTCCATGTAAAGCCGACATTCGTCATTGGGCGTTTTATTAATTTTAGTCTCTCCGACCCATGTGTCCATCATGCTTTGCAGATCAGCTGGTGGCAGAGGAGGGTCGCCCAGGTTTACGAGGCAGTCTGTCTGTGTGGGTGTTAGTGATTACTGCTGAATGTCTGGGACGTGCAGGTCTGGTGTTGGTGGGCACAGCCTGGAACAGCGGCAAAAGGTCAGGCGTGCTAAAACAGAGACGCTTCCTATTGATGTCTGACTACAGTGTTTGCTTAAGGGAGAGGAGGCCAGAGGAGTCACAGGATTTAGCAGAGCCCACTTTACCTCACGTATAATTTGGAGGGTTTCAGAATAAGTTTGAATCATCTTTGAACCGTCAACATCATAATTATCCCATTTGCCCTCCAAACACTGACAAATTATTCTCAAGTAATCTGACCTTCTCTGTAAGTGCAAAAGGCTGATTCAGTGATTTTTTTTATCCATACCGAGGCCTAAACTAACAACTACGATTCCTTCATATTATTATGAAGCCCTTTCACTCTTTTGTAATGTTTACATTACTTCATTCATGACTTCAAGTGTGTCCATTTGAATTTTGAAATGAACGTCATGCTCATCAGGATGATGGGCAAGTTTACTTTAGTGTATAAGTTGAAACTTCTTGCTCTTAGTTAAAAGGATCAAAGCTGTTAATGTTATAAATGGCTGTGGGCTACAGTGTTTATGCAACAATTGTTCTTTCTCATTCATAAAGCAGTTAAACCACAAGTTTGTTCAATTCAAATGAATTCGGGAAACCAATTACCCCATATCATTTAAGTGTTTTAACTCAAATTATATAAGTACATTTAATAATTTTAATAGAGCCTAAGGAACTGTGATAAGATAACTTGAATACACTAAATTAAGTAACCCATTCTCTATCATTTGCACTAGAATGCTGCATACACATTATTATAAGTGTCAAATTGTGTTATTTTTTCTTAAATAGCCTTTGTGTGTGAGTGCATGTGTGCTCCTCTGCATCCTCATGCCTACGTAGGTCCTGGATGTGTGCACATTACTTAGAGTAACATGCAAAGATTACATTTCGTGCAGCTCAGCTTTCACTGATTTTGTCCGGTGACAGAAGTAGTTTAGTGATTCAGAATTAGTCAGTGACATGTGTGGTGTAATATTTTATATGTCATGTGTTTTAAACTATGTAGACCCAGTTAGTTATTCATTTAAACATTTAATATAAAAGACAAATTCTAATGTCAGACACACACAGGAAGGGCCAGATAACGCAGGTGTCTGCGGGAGGAGACAGAGCCGGGCAAGGAGTAGCTCAAGGCCAGGCGAAATGACATCAGGCGGGCCTTGCACAATGATATCAGTAAAGTTATTACTTTGCTGATATCAAACCTGTATAAAAGCTTATGTCTACTGTTCAAACATCAGCAGAGCTTGGGGTATACTCTGCTCGGGTCGTTTGTTGTGTTGGTTGTGAAACAATAAAGACTCTATGGCATGGAAATCTGGTGTTGCGTTCACAACTTATTCCATACAAATAGTGGCAAAGACTGAGGGGTCAGTTTTGACACTACACATGTCAGGTGTGTACAGTACATCACCAGTATAGCTGACCTCTTGAATAGCTCCCACCTCATGCTGTGAATGTGTCAATATTATGAAGTGCTGTCATCTGATCTAATAGGTCGAGTTGTGAGCCATGTCTGTGAACGAGGACTAGCCTTGCATCACTCGGACCATTCCTGGCTATTGTTTTAACCGAACAGCTTACCACGTGCAGTTTGTTCTGGGCTGGAGATATATTATTATTACATTTTATCTGCTATAACACCCTGGCTTACATGGGACTCCATCATGTCATCTTTGTTGACAGGGGATTTTACTTTCTATTTGCAGATTCAATATTCTGTCAACTCCAAATTGAGGCCAGAGAGTACTTCATGGAACACACTGTGTGTATTTGTTGAAGTCCCCACCCAGCTCCGGTGCAATTCTTCTGTGCTTAAATGTGCGATGTCTGTAAGGAGCAACAAATGCCAAAACACACAAGAGACATTGGATTTGTGCTCTGCAAAGACCTGTCTGCCTAATTTCAACACTGCCAACGTTTGTGAAAAAGCTTGGAAAAATAGATGTTGAAAATTATTATTATTACCATTTGTTTTTATTCCGTGCGCACCAGTCTACAATCTGCCATTGATGATGCCTACATCTAACTCTCTCTTGTTTACCTTTAGTATCTATATCTGTTTACCTTGGGTGTGGGTGATTCCTCTGGGTGCTTAAAACGATTTAGCCGATGACCTCATGCCGTATACACACTTGTCAACTGGACGTTGAAGCATGAAACTGTTTCAAACAGCACTTTAAGTATGGCTTTCTTTTTTAATGGATGTAAATGATATATTTTCTTATACACTTAAAAAGGTCTGGGAGTGGAGAGGGTTGTCATAGTCAGGTCCACAGCAGACTGCGGCAGTGTGCTCATCACAGAAGGCACTAGTCAAGTGGCACATTCCTAAGATGCGATGCGTAATCCTCTCCACAAGTGACACTTATCCAGACACATCAGACAATTATATATCATTTGTTTGACTGCAGTATGATTTCTGCCCATGTGTAATTCACATACAAACAGAGTCAGACACACACACTGGCTGTGTCTGGGACTCAGTGAATCCCAATGGTGAAAGCCACATTAAAGGTGAGTGTTGTTATTCTGCTTTAAGTCCTGCTAGACTCATCAGTTATCCTCCAGGATGTCGACCATGCCCTACCTCCTCTTGTTTGTTTTAACAAAAATCTGCTCTCAAAATGTAGGAGTATTGAGTGGGTGTGTCTGACAAAGAGTGAAAACACATCCTTCATCTCTAAATAAATCTGACAAAGAAATGCTTTATGAACTGCCACCTGAAGGTAGTCCTAAAAGCAGCAGTGAGCAAAGTGGCCATAAGGTATAATCCAATTGGCTTCCTCACTCTGAAACCATCTTAGCAGATGGTAGGCTGTAATATGAAAGTTATTCACCCACTCGCTATGGCAGTGCGTCTGTTATATCACCATGTCCTGTTATTCTTTATGGCTTCCATAGGCACTAAAGAGGAGAGAAGTTATTTTCTTTTCATTACTTTTCTCTCTTGGGGAACTGAGAGACTTAGTCCAGCGCTTCCCCTTCAGTCCAGAAATTCTTTTCAATTAAAGCCCTATCCTACCAGATGGTAGAGACATTAGGCCAGGGTTCTGTTGATGTGCTGCCAGTGCAACCAATGGACAGCTATTTCATTTACCACACAGTAAATCTTAAGACACCTAACGCCCTGCAGCACAAGCTGCCAGCACCCGAAAACACACACCATCCCAACCCAAGTGTTACACTCAGCTTTTACCAGACTGCACCCTGCTCCCTCAATCATGCATGTATTGTCTTTGCCATGGATCAATTAAAAGGATGAGGTCTAAAAAAAGGGCCATTTGTAAAATGGACGTCCTCTAAGAAGTGAAACAGCAGCAGAGAGCATTGGAAGCGTGAATAATTTATCCCGAAACCCTATCACAGTGTTTGTATCAGATTCCATCATAAAGCTTGGCGAGGGAGCAGCGTAGAGGGAATACATCAGCCCGTGTGACAGGCACTGCAGGGAGGGTACAGTACAGGGTCTTCTGGGCAACCACATACACATAAATCCACTCAGTGTCACTGGAGGAAGAGTGCCGGTGGAAATGGCAGTCAGAGAATCATGAGCACCATGTCTCAGCAAAAATTACATTCTGTAGAAAAACATTTGTGAATATTAAACCCTTCTATGGCAAATTTTATAAACCTTTATACAAAACCAAAGTATGGAAATAGCCTGTACTACAATATATATAAAAGCAACAAGAGACAGGTGAAATCACTGATTTAAGTTTTTAGTTCTCTAGCAACAGCTCCTGTGAAAATATACATGGTGAAACACAAAACTGCTGAAATCAAAAGGAATTTCTCCAACTCTTAATCTTGTTGTTTAACAATGACTGGTATGTTTTATGACTGGGAGCCGTTGACATCCCATACTTTCCTCTTTTTGGACATAAACTCACTTGTAGAGAAGAGTTAAGGGTTCATTTACCATAAATGAGACACCGATTGCTTATCAACGGAAATAGCGCAGCATGTTAAGTCTCGCTCATGTAGCCTGGCTGAAATCTGACAAGCCTCATGCAGAAAGAACTTGTATTTGTTGCCAAACACTTTTCGTTCACCTGCCAAACATGAGGACAAAGGTAAAGAACAATTGAAAGAGTTGATATGACAGAATAGGTCTCATATGAAGATATATTTATATAACATACTGTTTCCTGCAGCCTGCAAACCCGATTTTATGGTAATATCTGTGAGGGCCAGGTATTGTGTAAATAATGTCCCACTTATTTCCTGAACGTAAGTGCAGATTTGATATTTAAACCTTGATGCATGACAAATATAGTTGGAATCTTGTATGTCATTATCTCTGTTTTTATACTTTATACTGCTTTTGTATTTGTTTCCAAGTTCCTGTCATACACGTGACAAAGCTCCTACAAAAAATTGTGAATCGCAGCAGTATAGTTCCCAGCGGCTGAGGAAGAAGAGCTACACTGACCTGCCGGAAAAGTCACCACAATCTACAGTAATGTCTGAACTCCATGCCAAACCTCCACTGTCCCAAATGAAAGTCTAATTTTCTGCAAGAGGTCTGGTTTTAAACGTGGAAGGCACAGCTTATTAGGCTCCTCAACCCACTCCTCGTTGAATGGGATCTTTGGGACGTGAGAGGAAATCCCATAGACTCAGTCAAAACAGAGACACCTGTCAGAAACAGAGCCCACAACCATTTTCACACATTGTTCTACCTGGTAAAGGTATTTGCCATCACTTACTTATTACACGGACGGGAGGGGCGAGTTGGTGTGATGTAATAAGTCATAAAACACAAATGGAGCATGACATTTAATATAGCAAGATGGTCATTAACATAATTTTCCCAATCTGTCTTGCGTTATTAGCGTGCCTTTTTCAGAGGTATTGTGTCATTTTACGTGGCATCCATAAATAGAACGTGTGCTGCGTATCCCTGGTGGAGGTGAGTACATGTCATGTTAGCTGGGTAGAGTAGGTGCTAACCTGCTGTTGGCAACCTCCACACCAAACAATACTGTGGATCACTGTTGAGTGAAAATGTTCTGTGGGGTAAAAGTGTAATGCAATCTTATGCTTGTTATTGTCCAATGCGGGTTCCCTCGGAAGAATTACATAAGGAGTAAGGGAAAAAGAGAAAAATAAAAGCTATACATTTGGGGTGTCAAACTCATTTTAGTTCAGGGGCTACATACAGCTCAATTTTATCTGAAGTGCGCACCACTTTGTTTTAGTGTATAGAAGTACAATTAGATTAGTTAGTGCTCTCATTAATCGTAAGCAAAAAAGGCAAATGTTGACAAAAGCTTTCAGTTGTAGTTCACCAGTGGTGGAAAGAGTACCGAAGTACTGTTACATGGCCCCAAAAAAGTACTCCAGTAAAATTTACTCATAAATTACTCATAAAAAAATAAACGTATTACTAATTACTTTGACGCCATTAATGTATAAAGCAACATGACAAGAGCCATTTACTGCAGCGGTTGTCAGCCAGGACAGCTTTTATTGCAGTGGACTATTTCATATTAAGTCTTTCACTTGAAAGAATCCATGCATATGCAGAAATTAAGTATACTATTATGTAAGCCTATGTATGTTTTGAAACCTAAATCAGAACAGTTTCACTCTGGAAGAACAACAACACCTGAATGGACCCGTGACACTAACGACTCTCACATCAGGAGTCCCACTGCCCTTTCATAGTTAACGACTATGAGACCAGAACAACCTGGTCCAATCAGAGTTAGTTTCAGGTTAAACCCCTCCCTCTAGAGATAAAGCTCAGCTCTCTTACTAGTTGATCTCAGAATTGATAAAGTATCCTGGGATAAGAGATGAAACGTCTTCACCTTGAAAACTGAGTCCAGATAGCTTTGCTTTCAGTTTTCTTCAAGATGACGTGGATGACTGAGAACCTTAACAGACATCTTCCTAATTGATGCATCATAGTTTCAGGTGACGGCTAATGACACTTGTCTTAATCATTTGGATTAAAGAAAAACAAAATTTGAACTACAGCTGTCTGTCAGAGCTGTGCTTTGTGTCTGTGCCATTCTGTGCTCTCTGTGTGAGTGGAAAGAGGCGGGGCTCAGTGAGCAGCGAGAGACAGAGACCAGTACACATCCATTAATATCAAAAAAATCTAGGCTACTCAGTAACAAATACGATTTTGAAAGTAGATAACTAGCCTTAAATGTCTAAAATGTACTAAAAAATTACAAATTACCACAAAAATATACTTAATTACAGTAACATGCGTATTTGTAATACATTACTTCCACCCCTGGTTTTCACAAACTCACCCTACAATATGCCTTTGGTAAAAGGCCCCTTTTCTTTGTTTTACTGCAAAGACGTATAAGTAGTTATAATGTCAGTGCTCTCCTCGGTCGTAAACCAAAATAGGCAAATGCTGGCAAGTCTTTAGCCGTATGTTTTCACAAACTCACCTTCACAATATGGCTTTGATGCTAATGCTATTCTCCAACACGATATCTAATTTTCACTGCTGCATCACTGAGCTCACAAACGTGCTAACAATAACAAATACGAATACTTGTAAATCTCTGTGCCTACTTGTCTCCTTTTTGACATTTTGGGTAATGATGGCTACAGCAAGGTCATTTTGACAGCAAAGGAGTATATATGCCATTTCTGTTAATGTTTTCTATGTAATTTTGTCACTTTCCAAATTCATTCAGAGGGCTGGACCCATCTGGCTGGCTGGTTTTGCCCCCCAAGCTGCATGTTTGACACCTGTGCCCTAAATTGTACAGGCTGGCACATCATCTTTTTTACTATAACCGTTTTCATAATAATTACACACTATTAAGGAGTAGTAGAGCATTAATAAATATGTAATTAACTATGAATTAATGGATTAAGAATGGATTATTCTTTCAAGTGTTACCAGGGTTGTGGGTTTGTATATAATTTCAAACAAATCAGTTGTAGCGTTGCCTGATTTTTGCGGTACATTTTGGCCAAAGGTTGCCGTTTATGAAATTAAGAAGTATCCACTGTCACTTTGTTATTCAACATGTTGCCCAGATTAAATGTGTTCCCAATGATCCTTGCTCATCTCACTTTTACTGCAGATAATCACCCCAGATAGCCTACTTAAACATAGGCTGGGGCTTGTGGTTAGCTGTGCAACAATGTGTAAAAATGCACATTAAGACGTATCACTTACCAAAACCACAACACCGCTATTAACGCACAAAAGACACGCCACCATTCTGAGGCCTGACACACCCTGATATTTACCTGTTCTTGTACTAGAGAGGAAAATCCAAACCCCTGCAAATACCCCAGGGCATTAAACACACCACTTGAGAAATTGCTAACAAGCCTGCTTCCTTCCGAAACCACCTCCATCGCCCCGTAAAAGTCTCCGAGCAGTGCCAACCGACGTAACCGAGGCATAAAGACGTGCTAGCTAATATTGTCTTGGCCTGTGCTCACAAGTCTTTTGTTGTGTGGTTCTTTTGAAGCCTGGGAAAAAATCAAAGTGTTGGAAGCTGACAGACCTTTGAACAATTAGAATCTGGCTCATTGACAAGAAAACCTTAGACAACAAGAGACTGACAGATAGAGTGGGTGATTTTGGCTCTCCCAGTTTCAGGCTGATAGAGAGAAGAGAAAAAAAGAGGGGGACCTTACATATTGCTGTCCTGAAGCATGACAACTTGACAGGGCAGCCTCTATTTGAAGTTTTACGGGAAAAGAGCAGGGTGTGCACAAGACCTGGCACACGATTGAACTGTTAGATGTAGGCGCACCACCAACAACTCATATCGACCCGGACAGGAATGTGTAACGTACAAGGTGCTCAATAGGAATACGCGTGTCAAAAGAGTGAGAACAAGAGAATGTGTGGCCTAACTACAGTCTGTGTTGCTCCCTTTTTTCCCAGCCAGCGCAGGAAATGAAGAAATGGGATCACATCAAAATATGCAAGCTCTATCATCTGAAACACACCTCTCCAAAGGCAGCGGCTGTGCCACTGTAGGGTTTATGAGAGGAGCCTGTGGTCAGAGGTTGGACGGAACTCGTTACATTTGCTAGTCTACTTCAGTACTGTCACCTCACAAACAGGGTACTACATCTAGGAGTGGAGGTTTTTCTGTCCAATAAATCAAAGTTATTCTGAACTGTGGTAGTGTCTGCCAATGGAAAATAAACACAGTCGTATTTACACACTACAGAACACTACAAAACACAATAAAGACATAAAGTAAGCTGTGAAAAGAAGCTTGTATTTGATGCGTTTGGAGCAGGTGGGTTGTTTTCCTAGTGGGAAGTGATTACTGTTGGCTGGCATCCACTCAGCCTGCAGCTACCAAACATTATCTATGGCTCAGTAAATTCCCTTTTATTTGATTTCAATTTTATTCTCTTTTTGTGGTTTTGTTAACAGAAGCCCATATCTTAAGCACTCTTTCTGTCTCGTGCTTTCTAAATGTTTCAAAATGCCCCGTGTCCTGTGAGTTGTGAGATTTGTTTTGATTGTACCTCTGAAAATGTTCTTCTGAAAAAGCAGCTTTTTATTCCCCTATCCTTCTGTCCTGTTGCTGCCTTCATAGACACACTGGGAGCTCATAAAGAGACAGATGGAGAGAAGATCCGGGTGATGTAATTTGCTCTCTGCGTCAGTGAAGAGCAGTCCAGTGATTTAGCCCGAGCGTGCTGAAGACATGACAAAGACTAATTGCCTTCATTAATCACGTTTCGCAGGGCTCTTTCCCGAGGTAAACTAATTGAAATCCTCTTACCTGTCAGGGCGCCAAACGATGTGCGCCGGCAGAAGTCACAGAGGAGGAAGGAGGGAGGTGGTAAGGGGGGCTGAGAGCTAGTGCACGAGAAAGGAATGAGCAGGAAATGAAGCTTTAACTACAAATAAACCAAGTCTTTGTCTAGACAAATCTCTTTTCAAGCCGTAATGCTCTCTGAAATGTGTTAATGTCATGTAAAGTCTTTCAGGGGGCTGCGCAGCTGAGGAGAAGCCAAGTGCAAATGTGGCTCAGGGAAGAAAGGCTCTTTTCCAGCATAAAATACCAAATCAAATTATTCCCTCTGGCCCAGCTGCCAGTGGCGTCGGAGGGAGAGAGGTTTTAGGCCTTAATACCTTTGTGTGTGACAGGGGCCATTACTGAGGCCCCTTTATGGAGGAGCACAACAGAAACATCACAACGGGATGAAGGGAAAGACAGACAGACACTGGAGTTCTCGAGGCAAGAGTGTAATGTTATGTCAGTGGTAGAGCAAACGAAGGTCGGCAGTTTAATTCCCACTCTACCTACTTCATACTGTTGTTGTGTCCTTGGGCAATACCTTATCTCCAGCTGTGACACTAGTGTGTGAATGGAAGCTCAATGTAAAGCACCTTGAGTAAAAAAGTGGAAAAGTGCTATATAAAATCCATGCCATTTACCATTTAAATATACGGCATCAACCAACAAAACCAGCCATAGAGACATTTGGACAACTACCACAATCCCATAATTTCAGTCTCAAAATGCTTGTAAACATCTTATTCCAGCTGTGATGGCAGTAATTCAGAATTCTCTTTGCAAGCTACATGCATAATGTAGCTTGCATTATATATATATATATATATATATATATATATATATATATATATATATATATATATATATATATATATATATATATATACAGTATATAAAAGGCTATGGTGTTTATAAGACTTTGTGCCTATAGTTTATTACACGCATTTAAAGCTAATACTCCTTCCTAAAAAAAAATCAAATACAGGGACCACACAAATGCAGGACATAAGTCATAATTCCACTACAGCAGCAACATTTGCACAACTGCCAGTTGTTATCTTAACAAACTATACACTACACAGTTTTTGAATTTTATTTCATTGCAGAAATATGGCACATACAATTACACCTGCACTATTAAAGCTCTTCCCTTCACACTGATCTGTGAAGGTTTTGTATTTGCTCATATTATGTGTCATACGATAGCGCTGCAAACACAAGTTAAGCTGGAATTAGACAATGGTCTGTGATTATCGTGCAAATCTTTTTTTTTTTTTTTGCAGGACTACAAAGATCTGTGCAATAATTGTTGGGACTGGGCGGCAAATCCTCACATACCTGTCCACCTCACATTCACCTTATACTTCTAGGTGTTCAAGGGCAGCAACAGGAACCACACCTGCACACAGATGCACTAGCACACCCAGGTTTGGCAGTGCTATTCAGGAGCTGCATGGAGGACAAATCCAAAAGTGATTGCCGTGTGAAAGGCCCTCCTCCTGCCTCAAGAGTGCATCTCCAGTTACCAGGTCACAGACAATTAGAGAGAGAGGATCAGACAGCCCCACTGTTGTCATGGTACTCCACTCTGAGTCTGCCGCTGCACACCTACATGAACACACGCATGTGCACAAACAGGTCTGGTAATAATACACAGGTCACATTTGCACATACATGCCATTTTCTCAGTCATAATCGTGTAGTTTAATCACAAACACTCACAATTACCACTTTCCTGAAGACACCTTGCACTTCCTCCCTCTCCAGTGCATGAGACAAACTGCCACAGGCTACAGGAGCCAGACACTTTTTTGGGGAGGTGAGAATGTAATTCAAGTTTCAGGAATTAATTTATTTGCCAAAAAATAATATCTGTTGATCTGCGAGGGTGTTTGCTACTTCCTCAATGCTTCTTGTCACTGCGCTACATACCCCTTTGCAGATCAGTGAGAAGACCAAGGGCCTGTAGCAACACGGGCCGACTCCAGATCTTATCACCACTACCATCCCGGATTAGGTTACATCCATTTTTAATTTAGCATACTGGGAGACAAGTCAGCATTTACAATGAGGCCATTATGATTCGTGTCAGCTCAGTGCCATTGCTCACCCACAAACTCAGAATAATCAGAACAATAGCCTACATCAGCTAATCACATAACACTACTTTCTGATTTAGATTAGTGTTTTGTCTTAGAGTTTGGAATGCATCAAATTTTTATTTTTATAAAGTCTGTCTCCATGCTAATTTTTGGAGCTGACCTGTACTAGGAGTGGGTAGTAACGTAATGTTACATTTTACGTCGTTACATTTACACTTCTAAGAGTAGTTTTTCTGCACCATAAAATGTAATTATTGTTTTTATTTTATTCATTGTTTTAATTTGTTTATTATTTATTGACTGATTTTACTTATTTATCATTTTATTTATTATTATACTGTATTTTTGAGCCTGTACAGCACTTGACCTACTTTAACTTGATTTGTGAATAAAAACACTGCTCTTACTCCACTACATTGGGTTACACTAAACCAGTTACTTCTTTTGACCGTTTTTTCCCCTTTAAATTATGACTTTATTATCCCTTTGGGAAAATTCAATGTTGGCACCAGGGGCACCCAACATGTTTTAATGTTGGTGAGGGAAACCGGAGTACCAGGAAGACACCCGCCCAATAATGGGGCTAACATGCCAACTCCACATAGAAAGGCCCCATGTGACCAGGGAATCAAACCCTGGACTTCTGATACATTTTTTGTGCTTTTTTCTGCCATAAAAAGGCAACCAGTGGATCTACCACAAGACTCCACTTCACCAATCAGACGTAGCCATGCAGTCACATGACCACACACAAACAATGGCGGCACAGCGGCATAAACTCTTCACACATAGCAGGCAGGGAACAAAACACACAAACATGTTTCACTCATTCGAAAGAACAGCTGTACAAAGCTGTGTACTGTTGAAACATACATGTTACCAACTCCAGGTATGGGCTACTCTTACTTGAATACAGTTTTAGGCTGCTCTACCCACCTCTGCAGCTTATTGTCAAAAATAATATTCATCTGCTGAGTTTGGCACTAATGTAAATTGACATAAGCTTCTGGATGAATAAAGTAAAACAATTAACACAGTGAACCCTGTCAGTGCTGCTGCTGCTGGTTCAGAGTGAGAAACATGAATAATGCATACAGGCTTAAAAAAAGCCCTCACCTACATTTTATTCATTGGTTTGTGGGAAGCTAGACATTTATGGAGACCAATATATTAAAAAAGGCAATCCATGGAGCCAGACAGGCCTTACTAAGTTGTGACATAACAGCGTTGTAGTGCCAGGACAACAGACAGATCCATGCTGAGGAAATGGTTGGCCATGCCAGGGACAGTGGGCATCTTTTGGTTTGGACGTGGGGTCGCAGGGGGGGAGAGGGAATGGGTGAGGTGAAGGCAGTAAGGGAGGGGTGTTAGTGAAGGGGACGCCTTGGTTTCCTGTTCCCCAAATTCCCAGCTCCTGTCTGTGGAGCAGGTACACAAAGCCTCCCTTGAAGAGCTCGGAGAAGGGCGGCAGGATGAAACTCAGCCACTGATGGTTAACAGATCTGTCCCCCTGGACTCTTCCCCCTCCCCTGCCTCACCTCCTTCCCCTTTGAGCCAGCACTTTGTGTTTACACTTTTCCAAGCCTTTTAGCATTTTCTAGCCAAGTCAGGGAGTCTTGGCCTGGCTCCACGCTGCTGACTGCCATATTCCCAGACCAGAAATGTCACTTACCACTTTGCTCTCCATCCACCAGTTAAACCCTTTGTAATCCCCCCAGAAGAGCACAGTCACCCAGGACATGGAATATTTTCTCCTGTCCCGATGACTATGTGCCCCAGGCTGCCCCGCCGTCTACTGTGTGTTCTACTCTCAGAAGGAAACAGAGCAAAGCGCCTGTTTCAGCCAATAGGAATGAAACATTAACATTCCTGCTGGGGCAGTAAAGAGAGAATGAGACCGGAGAGTAGATAGAAGGTGAGCAAGAGAAATGTGGCAGAAAACAGCTCTCATGTAGGTCTCTACTCCTCACTGCCTTGTGGCTTCTGTACTGCTTAAAATAATGGCAGACTAAATGAAAAAAGCACATTTGATTGAACATTTGCAGCAGAATGAGCATCTTGTGAATGATGAAAACCAGCATTTCTTCGGTACTATGTACTGTATGACCAGCACATCTTCCTGTGTAAACTTTTTATTGGAACCTCTTTAGCTAAGTAAATAGTTCTTGTACCTCTGTGTCTGGACCCATTGTGTTGTGACTGGCTCCTCTGGTCCAACAGCCGAGTAACATTGAACAACTCAGCCGAGTGTTGAGGGGGATTCTTATGTTTAGGCTGTGTTCACACAAGTCATATACAATATATGAGGCAGCAGACTTATATAACATGATTTAGAATTAGGAGCAAACAAGGGAGCAAACACTTGAACGTCTGTCCATACATACATCATGTTACATTTTACATTTTAACTGCAAAATGTAGCTGTAGAAAAAATTCAACCTGGAAGACTCTTCCTTCTGATCACCGTCACTCTGCTTCCACTCAGCTGACAGTCTCAGGAAATCAGAACCCTAAGCTTAAGCCAATCATCATTCAGCTGTCAATCTTTAGAGCACCCTCTTTTTTCCTCAGTTCATTTATGTGCCGCAACCCTCCTCCATCCCATCACCCCCTCAGCTCCTCAGAACCATTTTTGTCCTCTGCAGCAGCTCACACTCATCCTTCTCATTGCCACCAGGCTCCAGGGAGAGATCTACTCTAAAATCAACACTCTTCCTTCATCGCAATGCACAACATCTCACTTGATACATTGCATCTATCACTGTGTGTAACAGACTGTAACAACATGTGACTATATGGTACATACAGAATGGAGTTATTTGCACTTACTTACATGTAAATAGTTACATGTTATGATAGTTTGTTACACAGTGTGTTACATTGTACTCAATGAGGTAAATACAATGTATCAAGTGTAGTGCAAAATAAAGTGTTACCCAGCATTTCTTCACTCCTGACTCCTGAGTTGATGCGAGGCTAGAATAAGCTGATAAATGATCTGGACCATAGCTCGCAGTAGAACCAGAAATACACTGCAGGGTTGATACTTCTTACTTTATGGTTTAAAAAAAAATAAAAAATACCCACCCATGACTTATCATTTAAAACAAGCCATATTGGACGTGAAGCTGTTTTATTGACCACATGACACAGAGTTTATTAAAATGGCTGAGAAAGGTTCCTTCTCCTGCCAGATAAGAGGGAGCTTGGCTGAGGTCCGAGAGCTAACCGGACCAATTAACACCCAGGAGGGAACTCTTTACCCGTGCACGCTCAGATAAAAACACTTCTAAACACTTTGCACATGCTCACACACTCCGCAGACAGGGGGGTCCGACAGAGCTGCAGCGCCAAATGAACCCTCTGGGAGCACACACGTTTGTTGCTGTGTTGCCTGAGCGTACGATATAAATCTCAGCCACTCACCTACGACTGGAGTGGTGCGGTGGGCCTAGTAAATATGAGGGAGTGTGTGTTTGACCACAGGGCAGGTGGAGCTGTGCTGTGGCTGGGCAGACGCTGGTTCCAGGCCCCCTTTGCTTAAAAACAACAGTGCACTGCAAAAGAAAGCAGAAAGTGTTTTATAAGAAAGTATATGTGAAAATATACAGTATGATGCTGTTAAATGAACGGATTCTCAAACAGTCTACATCTATTTTAATATTTTTAGGTCGAAATGGCATAAGCTTTGCTTTGATTTTACATCCACACATCTCCAGTGTTTTATGCTATACAAGAACACCATGGGCCCTTTTGAAGTTTGAAAACTGGGGGTTTGTGTTGTAACTTGGAAAAAGACTTTTGGAAACAATGATGTGGGCAGCTGTGTTGTCTTCAGGTCAGCACTCTTATTTGTTGGCAGAAAACAATGTAGTATCCTTGACAACCAGTCAGACCAACATTTTGATTTACATGTTTTGGCCTCATTAGGATAAACTGTTAAACTTTCTAAAACACTGATTTGAACGGAGATCATTTTGAGATTGATTACATTCTATCAATGTGGTCATGGCCTCCAGTGCCTTATGAGAAGAATAAAATGTGACCAGCCATGTCACAACTGTTAGGCTATCATTATTTAAACCCATTTTATTTCCCCTTTTGTCTTTTGTCTCTCCACTGTCACCCAGTGCTTGGTCAGTAGTGGATTTCCTTTATGTTGTAAGTAATGATGATCTACTAAAATGGTGTTTGTTTGTCTAAAGTTTGTCTAAAGGGTGAGTTGTAGAACCTGACTGACTAAACAAAGCTTTTTTGTACCTAGCTTTTGTCACAGCTTGTAACGCTCTTCTATTTTTCTCAGCAATAGTGCTTTTGAGAGTTAATGATAATCAGCCTAGTCTTTATCTCCTTCAGATCTGTGGGAGTATGTGGATGAGATCATTTGATGTTTATGCTTTGTTAAGCTACTTGTAGATCGTTCTACTACATATATTATTTATTTAGTACTGTATGTCAAAACAACTACTTTGGCCTAATCTACAAAAACAAAAGCCAGACGTCAGTCCAAAAACATAGGCCTAGTCTATGACCACATGCCCTGTGGACGAGACTTTCTCAACCTGCGCTGTCCCAGTCTAGCCTCTATTGGGAATGTCTGTGCAGCAGTGGACGTCCCGGGTCACCAGAGTTGACAGTCCTGGCTGGGGTCCCTAGCATCCACAGTTTCCTGATTCCCAGCTGTCTCTGCCCTCCTGTGCCCATCGGATCCCAGTAACTTAGAAATAAACAAACAGTAAACAAGGGGCCTAGTTTAGCACCGGTACTTGCCATGGCACGACAGCGCGTTTGTCTCTCGCTGCCTGCCGGGAGAAACTGAGCCCACCTCACAAGAGCGTCATGTTGAAACCACGGAGGAGGAGCTGCAATCAGTGACAGTGGCTTTTCTCTGCCTCAAGACAAACAGCTTTAATGGAAGCAGGAGTGAGGAGGGACAGACTGAAACAACATTATAGCGTGCCGTTCTGGTTCTTAGATTGAGCAGAAACCCCTCGCAGCGCTACTTAAGATGAAGCCCCCCTTCTATTGTCTCAATCTGCAGACATCTGCTCGCCCTCGACAAATTCCCCTAACTTGAGACTTACTAGTCATCAAGAAGAGAACACAGGCCTATTAATAGGCTTCCTGCTCGTAAAAAGAGATGTGGCAGATCAAGTTTTTTGGGGGGAGTTTGATATGCATGTAATACAATATTAGTTCAATTGTGATGCACCGTCAGAGGCCCCCCTTTGTGGAAATCTGCATGAAATCACTGTCTGGGCAAGATCGTAAATCACCAATGGCATTGTTTATTATTGCTGTACAGTTTTATGGAGGGCGAGAGCTTTTTCTGGGACGTCCTGGAGAGGAATGTCCAACACAGGACCTGCTAAGGTAATGAACCCTTTATTTCCAAAATGGGAGTTCAGAAAGAGTAAGCCTTCTGAGAATCCCAATAAAGTCAAATTAAAGCACAGGAATACCTAAAGCAGACAAAGGCACACACGTAAAGTCAAATTTAGAAATACAATTATTAAAAATATATATAAAATTATTTAAAAATATGTTACAGATCAATAACTGATTTTAGGCTCTACCCCTTTAAAAATCGTTTAAACACAATAGTCCCTGGTCCTCACTTCTCTTGAAACTTCTGAAACTAATGATTTTGTATACATTGACCTGCAGTATCAAGTTTTGGCATTTTAGAATTTTTTAGGACACACTTGCAAAATAAAAATACATTTGTGTGGATATAACGCAGGATATTATATGTTCACCATAATGAAATACTATTTAAGATGATATGTCTCAATATTGCAACTGAAAAAGTGTCTCATCATTGCTGTGGACTTTGTGGCGGTGGTCTTCCTGGAAAAATGTCCTTTTGTATCAGCAGCAGTGTACCACACAGAAGACTCATTCTCTGAAGGGGTGAAGAGGCAATGCACTGTTATTCTCCACTAATGTCAGCCATGACGTTCTTTTAGAGGTCACCAATACATATACCTGGACACCCAATCCCAATCATGTCATTTTCAGTCTCAAACAATAATTGGTGTGTTTCCTTTACATGAACATAGCCTCATAATTTAAATACTGGGTTCTACTGTAGTATACTGTAGTTTGGCAAAAGACAGTAACACAGCATTAAAAACTCGCCAAGTATCTTTTGTCTTTCACTGTTAATAGTTATACAGCCTATATGGATCAACTGAAAGCTATGAGCAGTGCAAGCCCACCAGACTCAGTGCTTTTCATATTTTTGTTCTTGTCTTATGTACGAGCAGCCAAAGCGGCTGGCCGACCCGTCTCATCACCCACTTTTTCTCCGAATGTCTGGTGAGATCTGGTCATGTGTTTTTTTTTCTGCCAGGTTCCTGAGCAGGAGGAAAACTTATCATTGCGAACAGAGCTTTTATTCTCTGCTGCTTTGCTCCTCTCAGCTGAGCCAGACCTCAGACAGTACTTAGTCTTTCAGCTGTTTGGACGCGGGACAAGCACATTAAGGGTCATTGTGGTGGTGGATAGCACTAAAAGCACCCCGACCGCTTGGTCCCACAGACCAGTCTCAGTCCCACTTTATCTAAAAACATAATTGATCTGGATACTAAACGACTTTTACAAAAATTCCATGCATGCTTAATTCTCCAACGTGGTTTTGGAGGCTAGGCGTTTTTTTCCCTGTCTGGGCTAGTGTTACATGCTGTGTCCACCTCATAAAACCAACCTCATAAATATTTTTCATGTGTTATTGAAATAGATTCGGCTGGTCATAGCTTGGAATGGGCTGCTATTGGTAAAATTATGCATGGAAGCTTCTACATTCTCCATAAGAACAGACTTAATATGCCTGAGAAGCTCGTTTATTAACCTCAGGAGTGTATAAAACATGCAGCGTGTTCATAAACTAAAATGTCAACACAGGGAGCCTTTTAATTAATTCTGATGTAGGCAAGATATAAAACATATTTTACTGCGGCTTTTGGGAAAGGTTAAGAAAAAAACGCAAAAGCTATCGAATACAAAACGTGCAACATGTAACAGTTCACAAATCAGTTTTATTAATTTAAACACAATCAAATAATAATGTCAAAAACATCTGTACACATATTTTGCAGACACAACAACCTTGCATTTCACAATGAGGCCCATGTAAAGTATTTCCAGTTTGCATTTAAGATTGCAACATAAAAAAGCGTGCTGTATGAATCTAGAAAACCTCCATTTACCTACCATTACCTTAATCTAGCAGCAACATGTAGATACCCCAGAGTGTCGGGGGAGTTTTGGAGAAGTGAGCGGGCTCCGCTGGCCAAATGGAAAAGGCCGACAGTGTTCATGTGCAAAGGAGGGAAAATTCGAAACACAATGAGTCGGTTTCTGTTTAAGAAAATTCACAGTTGATAGCACATGTCCTGTGTGTTCACAACCCCTTCAGAACGTAGTGGCTTTTCTTTCAATGTTAATTCTGGTTTCCCCCATCCACAGATGTAGAAGCACTCTGAAAGGGGCTTTTCAAAATGGGACATAGAATGTATTTTCAACATAGAAATAAAAACACTACATCATACAAAATGACTACTTGCTGTACAAGTGTTGTAATAGCGCTTGTATAAAAGATAATAAAACCTATTCAAGCCTGCTTTATGTCTCAACGTCATTAAAAGAGAGGAGTTTCCATGTGATATTATTTTCAAATATATGGGATCAGGGCTGCAAGCTGGTGAGAGAGGATCTGAAAAACAAAATGTCATCTCTGAAATTTGGATCTAAAAGAAGCAGTGATGCTATTGTCTATAAATAAGATGGGGGAAATATTGCAGAAAAATTTTTTTTAAAGGTCATTGACACTTGACATCCATGCTTTTGGTCTTGACAAAATGCTTTACCACAAAAATCCCATTATCTACATTAAATGAACAAAAACGTCATGTCAACACTTTCCCGGCTTCACACAAACGTTTGTGCGAAAAGATGACGATTTTTTACTTCAATGAAAAAGCATTGCCACCTTTCAAGAGCACGTACCTAAATGAATATAGAAAGGAATCGTCCAGTGATTACAAACTTACACACAAAAAAGATTTCCTCTGTACACGATTGTCTCAGCATTGTAAATAGTCATTTTCTTAAATTATTAGAAAACCCCTTTTGTTTCATTCATAAACTTCCTCTCTGTGGTGGAAATCATTTTGAAAAAGGCACAAGTCTTTAAGTCGTCGAGGTACCTTCTCAGTGGCACAGTGCCACTCACAAAGTCTCCGTTCATAAATAAGATTTACAGGAGTCCCTGGCCAACGGGGAACAGAGGAGCAGTCACTTCTGACAGTCTGTCCAGCGACAGAAGCGACAGGTAGTGAATAAAGAGCTAGACGGGAGGGGGAGGAGCTTCTAGGGAGTGTGTCACCGCCAGTAGTGCTCTGTGTTTTACTGTTCAAGTGAGAGCTCTGTGATGAGGTTAGCCAAGGCGAGTCAGTAGCTCCTCACAGGTGTGAACCCTAACAGAGTCCCGGCACCAACACACGCCGTAAAACACTTTGACAGCTTCAGAGAGCAGCCGATTCACAGTAACCAGGGCGAGCAGCTGCACCGCCGTAAATTCACCTCTCTCCAGAAAAAAGAAAGTTTCAGGGTTAAGACCAAGTGTGACAGTGTGTCAGCACATTAACCGTGCGTCTTTTTTTCACTCTCCTCTCCGAGAGACGCCGGGCAGCGCGGGGGCAGAAGCGACGGGCTGCGGGACGAGGGGGGAGGTGGCGACGGAGCAGAGGCTGGGTGTGTGGATGGTGGCATGGTGCAGTGCTACAAATACTCCAGGTCTAACGCGTGATGGAGAGCCATGAGGTCTGAGTGACTGGAGATCCTCCAGAACGGCATGTTGTGCTGCAGGAACAAAGAAGACAAAGTTTACTTTATAAGTTAAAGTCATTATTTGGGACCAATGATAAAATGCCAATTATTTTGGTGATGTTATATCATTTCAAAATGAAAGTCAGTGAAATGGAAGAAATACATTTTTAAAGTAAAGCCTTTGAATGAAAAGACATGAATGAACAATAATATTATAATATATTTATAAAGCTACATCAACTGTAATTCTGTCGGCGGGAGACATTTGAGTGTATTATATACTATATTTACAATTTGTCCTGATAATTTTTCAATAAAACACACAATGAATGAAGGTGTTTAATACATTTACATTTTGCTTTCTTTGTAACTAACAAAAAAATAAAAAATAAAGACTATCACACCAGTACTATTGCTGGCTGTGAATAAAATAATATTTTTTTTAAAACACAACATCCTTCAGCAATCATCAAATGTTTTTCTAAAATGCAGTCCCCTCAGTGAGCTGCCGTCTCAAAGTGTGTGTTCAGCTCAGCGCAAATGACTGGTTCCCGAGCAGAGGATGGGGAGAGAAACGTGAGCCTTGTGAATGAAAGGGCTTTGTCAGGTAGAGTCCTGAGCCCCTCAGTGTGTAGAGCCCATTAACCCCTGCCATTATCAGAGCGACAGCCTCTCCCAGGCATATGTTCCGCTTAGAAGAGCCTGCACTGACCCTTAAAAAGCTCTTTGCTTTTTGTTTTGTAAATTGTCTTTGCTTTTAAGTTTAAAAGCTGGAGATGTTATCTATGGCTTCTCTCCAGCAACGCTAATAACCAAGGGCAGGATAGTTCTGTAAAAAGGCTGAAGGAATGAAGAGTGAGAGCACTGTGGACATTTCTGCTTTTGTAGTTCTACACTGTCATGTCCGATCTCTGCCTCCTGACGGCTCAAATTGTTGTGTTATTCCACGTCTTCTCTGATGTTGACACAGAAACCTTTTACCACATGCCGTGTCTTGGGAGTCACAGCTCTCAGGCCGGGCAAAAAACACATCTTATCCTTCCATCAATGTCACACTCCAACAACTCAAAGCTGTGTAAAAATATTTGCATCTTTTTCCACAATCATCCCTGAAGACTCAATTCCCAGGGCGTGTTCGCTTTTCACAACACAGCACTATAGTTTTCCCTCTATCCAGGGGAAAGGTGAGCCCTTGGCCTTAATCACAGTGTAATCATACTTCATCTGTCCTCGCTGCTGTGTAGTTCACTGACTGAAGTGTAAAAGGGGAAACTCCACTTTTTCAGGTGTCTGTGAAATATGCCGCTTCTAAATTTGCGAATGTTTGCTGTGTATGTTTACGTCTAATCTTAGCAGAAACACTGAATACTCAAATTGTGGAGCATGAGGTACGGTCTGAATAAAAGTCCTCTTCAGCTGTGTTGCTCTAACAAGCTTGCCATTGCGGTAAATATTTTAATTTCACCAACACTGATTTAATTCTCTATAATGCATGCACTATTTATGGTGTGGCTGAAAGGGCCTATCTAGCGTTACACATTCAGCATTCACTCTGCTCAGGGCTCTAAGCTGGAATATATAATTATGTCATCTCTCCCCTGCGCTGTAAACCTGAGCTATTGGAAGAAGAGCACTGATTACACACTGCAGGCACACAAGAGGATAAACCCTGGAAGAAAAGTCCCACAGAATTTCTTTGGTGGCTTTGCAGATGAACTTTTGACCTTACACTTAATCATTTTTCCTGTTATCTTGAGCAACATGTACCTTTTTCGAGCCTTGCTCCTCTTCCACACCGTCCCCGACAACAATGTAAACAACTTTCCTCCCGAACCGTTGAATGACTCTTTCAAAGCAGCTCTCCTTCCCTGCAGATAACAAGTGCTGTTAGTGAAAGCATAAAGGTACCATAAAAATTAATAAAAGCTCAATATTGCATTGAGCTTTTTCCCACTAACATTACATTATTACATTAGAAATATAGTTGGGTCTAGTTGTTGTTGTGTTTGTAAGCCTGTATTTGGCATTTATGGTCATTTCTGTTCAGAATTGCTCTTATGAGTTTCACACCCCTCATTACAAACCTTAAAACCCAAAATGTTTGTTTGACTCAAAGGACAGGGGCTAAAATAAAAAGATAAATAAAAGTCTGTATCGCATTAGCTCCATTTTTCCCTCCTCAAACCTTAACTTAAACCACCGTAACCAGCTCCAGGGCCCAGTTAGGCCCGGGCTACACTTAGACCTGAAAATGGCACCGGGTTTACGCTCTATGTTTATTTTGCATTAAAAACAGTGAAGAAGAAGAAGAAGAAGAAGAAGAAGAAGAAGAAGAAGAAGAAGAAAAGGAGGAGGAGGAGAGAAAGGTGGGGGAGACGAGGCAGAGGGTGAAGGGGCTTTTTTTGCATGGAATGACATAAATGTACAGAAGTGGTTTCATATGCAGAGACTGAGCAGCACAGACCCAAAGAGGCCCATGCTCCAGCAAAATAATCCCAGGCTGATTAGAAGAACATCAAGCGTCTCCAGTGACTGAGAATCCCACCCAGCACACACCTCAGCTATATTTCTGAATTAATACTGATAGACTCGACGAGTCATTAAAAGAAAGAAAAGGATTTGGGTATGAGAAAGAAAGGGGTTGGTGTCTTTACCTATTTTGGTTGCGCTATAAATATTCTCGATAGGAAATGCTATGCCCAAGCCGTAGAGCAGGACTTTAGCCAAAGCAGGGATGAGTTGCGTGGTGGTCACCAAGATGTTGACACAGTTTGACCTAAGGGCCAACGGGAGAGAGTCATGACATCACAGACAACACTTTGAGGGAGGACAAAAGAAAACAGCTAATAGTAGAGTCAATGTATCAACTGTTGACAAAGAGGCAATAGATCTTGCTACAAAGGATCACATATCGGTTCCACGTATTGTTTTTCAGATATGTGTAATCACAAGACAGACTTTCTGAGCATTGGTGTGGGGTGTTTGACTTATTTACACCACATGTGAGTTTATATATGTGTGGTATGGGCCTGAGTACAATTTTCCTCACTGGAGTCCTACCTTGAGTGGATTAATGTTAGTGCTTTCAGTGCCAGTGTTAACCAGGAGTCCGTCAAGGCTTCAATTTCTGCTCGCAATTGCAACCAGGCTTCCCTTTTGGCCGGGCCTAGCAGACCTGAAAACGCAAGGTAAACATTGTTTGGCTTGGACCAGACCTTCAAATACCACTCAAATTTTCAAAATGTGCCCTGACCATGTGCTTTGTAAGAACAGGCACTCACATGAATGCCCACACAATAAGACATCTGCAAAGTCATTTCTACTAACAGATGTGTACAGAGCAGCGGCGCTTGTTGGGGATTACCTCCGACGTTATTTTTGTAGGTGGTGTAGATTTCTTTTACTCGTCTGTAGCGGAAGGCCAGTTTTCTCATCCAGTCCACTCCTCCTCGGACTCCTGTGGCCAAACACAGGTTGGCACTGGTCGCGGCCGCATGGAAACCGTCAGCACTGAAGTTATACGTACTACAGAAACAACAACAAACAATAAGGTAACACATTAGCCTTCTTTGGAAACAATGCTAGTAAAACATGAATGGAGCAGTGGTGTACCTCAGATCCTGGCCATTGTCATCGGAGGACACATCGTCGATATGAACCTGGTCACATTCCTGAAAAACATTTTTTTTAAATTGTTAATGATTTG
This sequence comes from Perccottus glenii, assembly GCA_024416835.2. Taxonomy (NCBI): domain Eukaryota; kingdom Metazoa; phylum Chordata; class Actinopteri; order Gobiiformes; family Odontobutidae; genus Perccottus; species Perccottus glenii. Next base: position 16,587,447 of record CM044558.2, read on the forward strand.
AGGAGGTTTATTTTGTGGTCAAAGCAGCACTCCCCATGTGCCCAAGGTTACCTTTCACTAAAAGAAACATTTATTCAAGAAAATTGGCTTTGGCAGGATACCTCCTCCTTAATGCTCTTCTCCTTGACTTTGTATTTTCACCTTTTTAGCCTAAAGCTATGCACACTTTTACTGTGTTTTTACAAACCTGTGAGAATTGCTGCAGAGTAAAACCTTGCTTGGAAAAACTCTCATGGTATTGACATGTGGACAAACAAAACTTTTGAAATAAATGACCCATCTTTAGCGCCCGCTACCAGCTTTTTATTTTATTTTTTTATCTTGGAGCAAAACAATGTGACCAGTGCTTTGTAAATCATGCATCAATGTTGTGCCTTATTCAAATATACTGACATAACTATGTAAGCCTCATTATAGTTTTTTAGTTTTAATTGTACTGCGTTGTATTAAAATTGCATTATTGTATGTGAACACATCATCTATTATTGAGTTGCAAATGCATATCCATTTATTGAATTTAGTGACTCAAAAAGGGATAAAGAAGCATGTGTCATTGTTTGTGCTTAGGTTGTATAATGGTGTGTGTGCATCTCTAAACACATGCGCCTTTCAGCCCCTGGCTCCTCTTGGAAAGGTAAAGGCATTCTGCAGCTCACCGCTACACAGTAACACAACCCAGACTTTCTGCTAAATGTAACCTACTAGAAAAATTGAACCTGATGCTAACTGCCAATGAAATTATGACCTCTGATTGCTGCTGCGCCACACACCAACACAGCCCTGGGGCTAGAGCGCCAGGCGGTCGGCAGAGCAGCGCAGGAGAGAGCAGACTAAAAATCTGTTATTAGTTTTCCATTTATAGGAGTGCTCTAGTGCCTCCCACTTTCCTTTCTCTGCTCTCCACCCCTTTAGCTCTAAATCTAAATCTGAGTCATGCCTGCAATGGCATTGGGCTCAACACATTTTACAGAAACAGCTTTGTTTCTTTTGTTGAGGTTGAGCAATAATCATGTTAAGACTAAATGGCTCAGAAATCAACATGATGTCAACTTCACTCACAAAAGTCCTCTGGAAAGCTTCAAGTGGTCAGTTGACCTTTGTTTTAAAGTTATGCAAGAAATAATAATATTCTGTAGAATAAAAGCTGGAAGAAAGAAAAAATCCTCAAGTTAAAGTATGAAAAAATCTCTCTTGATTTCTGAAGCTTTTTAATTATGTTTCATCCGACTGTTAAGACGCAGAGAAAACTTCCGTGTTTTAAGTCAATCTGACTCAGGCCAAATGCTGACGTTATTGCATTCCTCTCTAATGCTACAGCAGGGTAAGGGTAAGGGCTTTGGACCGTAAACCTTTTTTATTTTACTAGTTCCCCTCTGAACAAATTTTTCATCTCCCTGGATTTGTGGGGCGAGGGCGGGGAGAGACAGCCAAGTGAGGAGAAACTCAAACCAGCTGTTCTTTAACAGAATTAAAATCTTGACCCCCAACCCCTATTCTAATGCAGCCATTCTCTCGCCGAGACTCTCCCAGCAAGCTCCGAGATCCAAAGAGGAAAAGACTTTGACCCCGTGACCCCCCTCCCTCCTCTCTGGGGCTCTGACACCCCGATAAAGGGGGGTGTACGATGGAGGGGGGTGTACTGGGCTGGGGGAGCGTCCACATTGACCTCACATGGAGCTGACGTTCCAGGAGATGGGCTGCCAATTCAAAACGGGGTGCAGCCCTAATCTGTTTCCACACACTCACAGTGCATCTTTAATAGTCGCAGAAAGCACCAATTTGTCCCAGCTTGAACCTTCACTGCCAACACACTCCTGCGTAATTTATGTTCACAAACGCTTTCCCTTAAACTCAAGCCACAAGCATTGATGTGGCTAATTCTTTAAGTAGTGGAGGCATGTCTGTTTGTTTAGGAAAACAAAAACAGTGCCGTGGGTTAAACGCCTCATAAAGCGAACCATTCTGTTGCAAGTGACTTGAATGCTTCTATTATCCAGTAATTACCTGCCGATGAATCACGGGCGATTAACTGGCGGCTAGAGCTCCTGTCACGTCTTTGACTTGCACTCATTGGGTGGATCACTGTCTAATTGTACGCTGTCTGCTTGTACCCTGATAGAGACAATAACTTATGTTAACTGCGCCTTTTGACAGAGAGTATGGGTGAAGACATTATGAGCACATTCAAATGAAAAGCTGATCACAAGCCAAATAAATATTTGCTGCAGGGCAACTCAATCTGTAAATTTCCTTCCCAAAAACTATGAATGAACAATTGAAGGTTTTTGCACTGGTTTACAAAGTTAAAATAGATAATAGCTCATGAATGCATTTTGTCCCACTTAATTCAATAAATCTCAAATAGCATGAAGACAAAGTACAGACACCTGTCAATCAAACTCAAAGACAACACACATCTCTCAAACAAACCATAAATTAAAAAAATACTTGAAAATCAAACTGTATAATTGTCACAAAAGAATAACATTCTAGCTAGACTGGACACATGTTTATTCACCTGTAAAGTCGCCCTGTTCAACTTCTAGACTTGATTGCAACACTTTGTCTCTATGAAAAATTTACAATTTACACAATAACAAAAAAGTGGGCTTTTGAATGACTCTGACAATTACAGTTTCCTGCTGGGGATGGGATGAACCTCTGCACTGGCTCCCTGGGACGACTCAAGGACTAAGCTAATAGAGGAGGTGACTGCAGCTAATGTCGTACAGTAACCTTAACGTGTACTCATTAGGAGCCACTTCTGAAGGACATGTAAACACCACAGAGCCACAAAAGTGCAAGTTCAAGTCAGTAAAGTACATTACACTTACACAAAAAAGCTGTGTTTGTACATTGTCAGGCTGGGTAAATTCTAAGTATATGCCTGAAGTCCTCCCTGTTTTATATTTGAGAATGACATGCCTTCAAAATGGAGGGACATTGTGGGCCAGTCTGAGAATTTCTCTGTGCATCACTTTTCCACTGAAATCCCCTGTTCTCCCCTCACCAAGCAAACAGTCGTCTCTCTAAAACCTACAATCACCACTAACTCGCACCAGATGTTCCTACTGTACTCACGAGTGAAGACCCTCCACCAGAAGCCATCGCAATTACTCCTTATGCAAACATTATGTCTTTCTGTTAAATTCATCAGCAATTTTTTGGCGGTTGGGTTTATTAAGTTACCAAACAGTCCTTATCTCTGTGGGAAAGACCAAAACAAATGCAAAACAAGCGAAGACAGAACATGTCCGACTCTTGGATGAGTTCACCTCTTTATCTTTCCACTAGCCTGCTGAAAAGTCTTCACGGGGGAGGAAGCTATCAGAGCGCTCTTTGTTCTTTGGCGTCTGTCATTAAGCAATCAGCAGTGATGGAGTCTTCCTGTAGCCTGGGAAGAGCTCAGAGTGGTGACTACGGCGGTCCGGTGCAGGGAGACGAAAGAGGACATGTTAGACAAACACACAACCACCGCGTTTTCAAAAGCAACTCTAGGTGTAGGTCACAGCTACAAAGACTTTTCAAAATCTTTTGTAGGATTTTTGGAAGAACAACCACAATATTCTTCTGTTAAATCTGCCTTGTGTCCTAGCATTACCTACCATTTGTCTTTTTGGCCTTCTCTTATGACCTCTGCACACCTCTGTTACTACTCCTTTTACAGGGCTACAGAAAAAGACCTGAACAAAAATACTACAGAAGGGGCTAGTCTCTCAGGTGAGCCTGCCGTTGGGGGTGGGTGGTTGCCGATAACAGCCATCAACGCGTCATTCCTTGTGACCCTAAAGGCTAATGCCATGTGAAAAAGGCTCATCCATGGTTCGCAGGTCCTCAATAGTGCCACTCTACAGACAGTGAGTGTTACTCCCTCATTCCCCCACAATCTGTGACCCCCAGCAACATCCTTCTCCGTTCCCATCACGGCGAAAAGGAAAAGGGAGGGTAGGCTGTGATTACCTGGGGGTCAAACAGGATGTGGGAAACAAAGGGAGAGTTCTTCGAAACCCACTTCATTCCAATCCGCAATCTGTGCTTGAACAATCAAGGAATTCAAACAGCAGCACCAAACAAAGCACAGGTAGAGAGAAGTCCAGATGGTTTTGCTAAATTTACACGATCACCAGAGATGATCCGCAGGGAGCAAAGCAAAGCATTCGAACAACTGTGAGGCAGTGTTGTCAAGAAGTTAAGAAACTAAATACCTCATAGGTAGGCAGCAGAAGTATAATTTAGGCCTGTGTGATTGTGATGGATGAGGTGTTTCTCATTATTTCCTACATTTGGTGTAACACGTCCAAACCACACCTCGAAGAGAGCTACTTTAAATGCAATATCAAATCTCAATCACTTCAGCGTTTTCATTCTGCAATAAACACTTCCATAAAGACAGATTTAATTCAGCCTAGTTCTGTGTTTGCCTGCAGATCTGACAAAGCAGGTGCTGCATCTGTGTTGTCTTCTTTTCCCATCATTTGTCACCAAACAGTAATGTTATATTTTGGGTGCGCACTCGGGCCCTGCGGGTGCCGAGCGGCTGTGTTGGGATAGCGGGTACAGGGTGGGGGCGAGACACAGCTCTTGGGAAGTCAGATTGACAGGGTGGCTTTGAAGCCTTGACTTTCTCTTTGTACTGCTTCCAAAGCACATCAGTGGTCCCGCCTCGAAACTTGATGGAGTTATGTCGAGGAGCATGACAGAAGTGCTGCATCAGAGGCCAGGCCAATGATCAAATACCACATCAGTCTGTGTGGGCCCACAGCCGTCCGTATGACACATTATACCAGAAATAAAAATGAACGGTGCTGTGTTGCCATTGCAACTGTTTCAACATAATATATTACAAATGTAAAAAAGAAAAACATAGTCTGTGTTTTTAGTTAAAGTGGGTTTAGTCAGTGCCACATGCCACAAGTGTTAATTGGTAACGGATCAACTGGATTACTTAATTTTATGATTCAATGAAAAGTGCAGTTAATGTCATATTTCTCCTTACTGGGAATAAAACCCAGAAAACGAGTCTTCAAAAACTATCAAGGAAAACACCGTAAAGCTACCAATCATACGGAACGGCCAGAGCAGGATCTGGCTCTCTACAGTGGGATATAAAACCTACTGAATGGCTCTGTGCTAAAAGGCCCAGGAGGACCATTAGAGCCAGTAGGAAAAGGTAACCGTGCATTTCACTGTATCTCTCATTAACAGGCAGCCCCTGGGTGAGAGTGACAGTGCAGCCGGGGAGCTATAAAAGACTGCAGGCTCACAGTGTCACTGGGTTGCTCCACAGGCCTGAGTATGTACAAACAGTAGATGTGAGTTAAGTGTGTGAGAGACTCCATGTTCAGAGTGAGAGAGAGCTGCACACAGCATGAAGGCATCAGTGCACTAATTTAAAATGTTCCCACCTTTGGAGACCTCTTCCCCCTCTGTCTCACTCTGAGTGCTTTGCCCCCATGGCCTTTCTCCTCCAGACAGGGAGGCTTGTTTTCTCACCCAAGGACGGGTGAGACGGCAGCCCCTGTGCCCCACTGTGAGGGGAGCACGGGGGGCTCGGCCAGTCGGAGAGAGGCCCCTGTTTCCCATAGTGCTTTGGTTTGCAGCAATGTACCCACAGTAAACTCACACCCGAGTCTGAGTCGAGCTGTCAGTCTTCAGTGAGCTCAGCCTCGGTGGGCTTCATTATCCGTATCACTGCGGACCATTAATTAGCCCCACATTCTGGCTCCATGCAGACCACTGCAACTGTGACATTTATTACGGCAAATAGGCGCTATGTAAACATCCAACTCATTAAAAATACAATAAAACATTGTACCACCAATGATTCTATTAAGATAAAAATATATATATTTTTGTAAAGCCTGATTAAATTACTGTAATGGTTGTACAACTTTTTTCTAAATAAAAAATGGAATTATCATACTTTATGTTAAAAATAATAAATATGCCATAATACAAACAGACCCAAGTAAATAAAAAAGAAGGGTAGTCAAACACAATTATCTATGGCCAATGATATTTTTTGTTTATGGAATTGAGTTTGACACTGCTGTCGTCTCTAAAGTATCTAATGAATGAAGAAGAGAGCGCTGATCCAGAAAAAGGTTAGAGGAAAAAAAAAGATGGACGTATGGTTGAAACTGATCCCTGTTGACCTCTTCGGCATGCCCTCTTTCTTTTTATGACTTTCTTCTGAATCGTCACTCACCAGCTCTATCAACACAGTCCGGCCTACATTAACACACACAAACTCTCACACACACTAACTAACGACAGATTACAGTGGCAGTTTTGCAGCAATGTGACGGTAATTTTAACATGTGTACTAAACCACTCTGAGGATAAAACCATGCTCATTAATATCACACCTGCACTAACAATTACAGTACAAGAAAGGTGTTTGTACTATTCTCTTTAAGGTTGGCTGGACATTAGTTTTAAGATTTTGACAGAACAACATTTGGAAACTAACGGTGCACCTGTGTTGCTGCCTCTGCGGTCACTCTTTATGGCTTAGACTAAATTAGACGGACCATATGCATTTCTGCACATGCTTAAATACATAACTGCTGCTAGCTGCAGTAATTATAGTTGGACTTTGTTTATCTCTATTTTAGATTTTAGATGTGAAAGCAGTCTCATTTTAGTGTTAATCAATATAATCACAATGACACACCACCTCTGTATAATATGATAGTTAATGGTTTTGTATGTGGACATTTGAAAATGTGTTTCTTGCAGCAGACCACAGATTGCTACTTCAGTTATAACACACAAGTCTTGTCTGGAATTAAAAACTTAAAAAATCAAATGACTTTGAGACAGAGCAGAGATGTGCGCACTGCCATTTACAATCGTTTTCTACTGTGAACAGTTTCATCACAGATGAAAAGAAATCAAAACACAGGGCAGATGTTGAGCAAAACCACATTTAAACATTGTCACAAACTGCCATTTTTCCAAATGATTGGGGCACTTCTATTAAATAAAGTGCAGCTACAATAGAATGTACATGGCCAGGGCATAAGGAAATATTTAACCAGCCAATTGGAGCCAATTAACTTTGATCACTGCGTTTGGAATCCCGGTCACTCTTCTGTCTTGGGGAATATGAACATTTTCTTTCCTGTTTTTTCCCCCATTTTGGGGCTGGCTTCATATAACACAGGAGAACATGGTGGTGAGTAATGAGATTTGGCAGAGCGGCCACAGATCTCTTCACACTTAAGTATCAAACAAAACATTTCCTCTCCAGTGAGGTAAGCATACTGCAGCACACTGAGGAAAAGCGCTCGGTAAGACAGTAGGATCAGATTCACCAACAAGCCCTGACAAGTAAGTATGGGTTAAAATAAAAAAAATAAAACTGAGAGAGGTGAGAGAATGAGTAATTTGTGTCTAGGTTTATGATCTCAAAATGTAGTTACTTAATATTTTGGCCCTGGAGATATACATTTTTATTTACTCTTTATTAGCCCTTCATCCAATTGAGTTTGTCACGGCTGGTCTACCTCTTTGCTTCTGCTCAATTACACATTTGGACCCTAAAGTCAGACGCCCCATTTCCACACACAGCCACCCCATTACTCTGAGCCCCATATGCCTGTACCTCAGGGGCCTGATTTTACACTAGCTTTCATGAATGAGGGTGGAAAGACACGGGAGTGAACCCGGCGGGAGATTTTTCATGCTGTAGGTGGACAGCGACACCGAGCACACAGCGGGACGCACAGACAGAATGGGCAGCCTCGGAAACACTAGAGTCTGACAAATTGCACCGGCCACTATGGGAGTGGGAGAAGATGGGCCGGGGTGGTGTTAAGGAAAGCCCTGTGACCTGGGGACAACGAGGAGTGACAGCACATGCAATATTCATAGTGTGCCTATGGTCAAAAGTATTGGTTAGTGGTTTTGTCAGATTGTGTGATACATGTTGCGTGTCTACAAATGTATAAAGTAGAAAAGTAGGGTTATAGACGCACCTCTAAGTCATTGAAAAATAAGTGCGTGTCGGCCAAGTTAAAGATCATTTCTTCCATCCTCAGTCCCAGTGACACTGATGTTGGGGGATCCTGTAAAAAGACAAAAATCTATTTAATTCAATTTTATAGAGAAAATAATAGAAAACAATACATTATTTGCTGTTGTTCCTTAAGATTCTCAAATACTCCTGCTCATCTTTTGCATATAATACAGATACTGTACATTTATATCATTGTTCCTCCTAACATGTCAAGTGTTTAAATGAAGATGTTATTTTATTTTAAATTAGTATGTTGATAAAAAAAAAAATTATAATCAAACTAAATGCCGGCATGGACAGAATTTACTTTTAAATCAAGATCTCTGTCAGTAACTTAACACTTCACACTGTAATGCAGATATGGTTGCACTGTCTGTAAGATAATACCTAGAGAAGAGTGAACTACACTGTAAATAGTTAATGAGCCTGAGACAATGGTCGCGATTTCTTAAAAAGATAATGAACAGGCAAAAAGTCCAAAAGTGGGAGACAAATTGTGTTAAATGTGAAAGTTATAGAAAACCTCTTTAATTTTAGAATTTCATTTTACCAGTACGATAACACAATAATGATCAATCGGATATTTTATCTAAAATCTGTAATCTGCAGAATGTCTCTAACAATAGGGGCTGTAGAGGAGGATTTTCTGTGGCATTAAATGCAGCCGAGCCTGGACCAGAAGCAGGGATTACAGACCTAAACCCCCTGACGACACACCTGAGCTTTCCACTGATTGGCTGTCACACTCAACAATGCTTAAGTTTTCAGCAAAATGGCAGCGGATAAACCACACAAGTAGAAAATCAATCCCCACTTGGCTTTCTCTTAACTTCCCAGTGATAAAAATAATTATTCCCCCGTAAACTCTAGTAATGCTGTGGGTATCTGGGGTTGGTTTTGGTGGGAAAACTGTCTCGGAAAGCTGTCTCTCCTGCGCTCCAATTAAATCTAAACAATCAGTCAGTGAGCGAGTTAAGAATACAAGCAGGCCAGAAGGCCAAAGTGCTGCTGCTGTCAATGCTCTGCCGCCACCTGTCCCAAAATATCAGTGCCATCCACAGGGGCGCCAAGACCCCCACACCTCCCCCACACCCACTTAAAGCTGCTGCCCTGGCCAGCCATCCCAATAGCAGCACAGCTGGCCCCAACCATCAGCTTTATAGAGGTGAGCTGCTTTAATGCCAATTAAAAGAGCTGATAGAAGCAGCAGTGTGTTGGGTTTGTACAAGCCAGTCCGAGCGGCTGGGAGGTCAGGGTGGGAGAGAACGTGAGGACACTAAGATAAAAATCTATTCATAAACTTAAAGCAGTGAGTAGGGAACAGGGAGCAGTGTTTTGTAATGTTTTTGTTTCGGGTTATAAGGCAGACGTTTATGACAGATGGAGGTCTGCATACGTTTTTTCCTGCAGTAGTTTACAGATCTGTGTTTTTGATAGGGCTAGGAGAAAACACAAACTGTGATTAGTGTGGAAAAAGCATGTCTCACTTTTATAATAGAGCTTTACAGGATGTGTCAGTGGTTATCTTGTTATGGCTTTACTATAAGACAGATGGCTCACCATTATGGAAAATCAGTGACATACTAGGAGTGCACAGCAAGAACTATAAGCGGTCTAACAAATCCACCGGAGTAATAGTTGACAATAACCAATATGATGGATAACAAAGTGGGACATTCTGATTCATTTAAGTTATTAATTTGTGTGGACAGGCAATGAGATGAAATAGTTGTAAGAGTCACCTCATTAATAGTAAATCTGTCCCAGTACCATGTCTATGCACATGCTCATTACAGTTTAAAAATCTCAGTTTTCCAGGCCAAAAACATTTGCCAATAGGCGAGGTCCTCAAAGATAAAGAAAACATTATTATAGAAGAATATATGTATATGTGTGGACTAGACCCAAAAGGAACAAAGTAAAAGCAGGACTAAGGGGGACTCCAGCGGCTGTCACATCCTATATGAGTTCTGATGGAGCTGGCCCTTATGGAGTCAGGAGTGTTTCCTGTTTCAGAGGAGCACACTAGAGACCCTGTGTGCATGTGTGTGTTTGGTTGTGAAGCCCCCCATAACCGAGCTCCCAAAGCCTTCGCTCTCTCTTTACTCAGCATGCAGGGCTTGAAAATAAAGTAAATAAACAGTGGAGGGTCGTGGGGCAGCCCTCTTTCACCCCAAAAACAAAACACTGCCCCCATCAAACAACCTCTCATTCCAGAACAAAGGCACAGAGCACGGGCCTCAGACGCTAAGCTTTGGGACTTATGAGGAGTGAGATTTCCAACTTCAAAACCAGACACTTCCACTGCCAAAACAAATGGGTATTAATGACTACAATGATCATTAATAAAGTCCCTCTGTCTCCTTTAAATATCACACTTCAGAATAAAAGGAATTGACACTGCTTTTTCACACATTTAACTTTAGGGGCAGATTTTAACCCTCTGCTAGAAAGGACCAGGGCTTACAAAAGTGACCTGATGCTATTTTGTTAGAATTGACCAGATTTATAAAAAAAAAAAAAGCAGTGCTGTGTATTTGGAAGCCCAGTAGCATTTGGAATCTCCCCTAATAAAAGATTTCTGCTATATAGCCTATAGAGCCTATGACCTCAACAAAGCCATGAGAATAAGATTTTGTCTGATTTCCCAAATTGTTTGTTTTTAGAGTTTAAATTTAGGAGCAATTTACATGGAACAACAAATACAAAGCCTGGAAAAGTAAACTCTTGCCTTTATGACCATGCACTGTGAATGTGAAATGTCTATCTAGTATAATTATAAAATAAGCTTGCAAGGATTTAGTCATACATTGAAATACATATATAAATTTGATCCATATCCAGATGGCTAAAAACAGACGCTCTCTATGCCAGTCAGAATATTCCAAGTTACATTTGGTCTCCTGGGAGACCACCATCTGAAAAGGATGGATTGAGAAGCACTTAATTAAACTAACAATGTGGCATTTCTGAAGGAGAAAGGAACACTTAAGATGTGTCAGTAGACATTCAGAGTGCAACTGTTGGGAGCCCCTACAGCTGAGCCCTAAGCAGACTTGCATTGCTCCAACAGCTGCAAAGAGCAGGCAAATACTTGCCAAGACTCATTGGACCTATTAAAAAGAAACAATTATCTGTGCATTGAAATCTACTGTATGGATTCATGACAAAGTGAAATGTGTCCTGTGTGCCCCCTATTCTCCATTTTTTCTTGCTTTGCTGATAAAGTACACAGCTACTGCCCCAGTCTGATGTCACTCACCCGTCCAAATCTGTTGGCGTAAGAACCCGTAAGCAAGGAATGGAAAACGATGATTGTTTCATCCAGGTCCCAGATGAAAACTCGCTGGACAGATGGGTGGTGGCATGGGGGTGGAGGAGGAAGAAACAAAGAAAAACAGAGAAAAAGAGGCAAAATCAATGGTGCACTCTGTACGGCTGCAAGGTGATCCTCTTGGTCAATAGGCCAGGAGCGTGTATTTGTGCGCCACAGGGACCCGGATCCATTTGCTTGGGTTGGTCACCGCAACACTTCTCCGATCACCCCGCCACATCATTTCCACCCCTTGCCCTTTACATTAGAGTAATCAATAGTGACAAACTAATTAACTAGATATGTTAACACAGCATGATGTAAGTGCTATAATGGCTGCTATTACCTTGTCCGGATCATATCATATTAATGAAGAGCCTTTTGAATTATCCACAGTTTATTTTGACACATGGCTTCTCTAAAAGTGTTTTATGGCTCACTGTGCAATGGTATCTGTGTTAGCCAGCCTTTCATATCCTGATTAAATATATATATATTATTCACTTCAGCGATGACTCAGTTAATCTCATGTCTTATTGTTTATTCACAAGGTTTACATGAGAGCTTTAAAAGTCATGGGTGACGTTATATATTCCAGAGTGCCTTAATAATGCATTTATAGTTAAGGAATGAATGAATGTCCATCAAGTGTGAACACCATATAGTAAGTGGATTAGTGTCCATGTGCCTCAGACAGGGCTAGGCCGTCTGTCGCCACGGTAGCGGGCTCACCCTACCTCAAGGTCAGAGTCGGGCGGTGGTGATGGGTTGTTGTTCCTCCTTCCCCGGCCACGTGACTTTCCATCTGAGGCCCGGCGCAATCGATCCGAATCTGAATCTTTAATGGGGGTTGATGGACTGTGGATGGTACTGTACTCCACTGAAAGGAAGCGAAGGAGGAAGAAAAAGAGAGGGTAAAAAAATAAATTAAAAAATCTGTATTGAAGATGAGCTTTAATATGCTTTTAGCGGGAGATGTTAGAGTGACTATTTGTCTTGATAGAGATCAGGGAGTTTCCTGAAACATTATTTAAGACTGCAGATAAACAGGTAACAGTAATCATTTGTAAAATCTGCTTTAAATCGATTTACTCAAGAGGTAAACAAATGGATGTCAACTGGTGTGGAAATAGCAAAGATGCCATTTAAACTAAGCAGAGTGTCAGTGAAAAAGTGATGGTCGGATTTTCATACAGTCATACAATTTGACAAGATGATTTATTTATTCATTTATCAGACCACATGCTCACACAACACAACACAAATATGTTCAAATAGCCATAGCAATAAAGTAAAACAAACATCTGCTTAGTAAAAATAGTAAAGATAAGTTTACAAAAAACATTTGAAAAGGTCAGTGCTGAAATCCTGTACCTCACACAGTTTCACAGTTGGTAGGCTGTGCTTCTGTTCCTACCTGCAGGGTTATCATTGAGAGCCTGACTGGTGATGGCGGTGGGGGGCTCCTGGAGGGTGTACGTGGTTGTAGTGGACGGCGTGCTGGGGCTGGTGTTGTTGCTTGTCATGTAAGGTGACGTGTAAGGTGAACTGTTGTAATACTGCGCATACTGGCCCTGACCAAAGGTTGGGTAACTGGGGTAGTCCTGTGGAGAAGAAGACAATATATGATAGATAGAGCATAGTGTCATTTAAAATGCAAATGAAAAAGACACAAATGTAGCAAAGTTTAGAAAGAGGTTTGGCAGAGTACAGTAAAATATGCCCCGTGCTGTGTTGTTACTTGACAGTGCATATTCCAAGACGTAAATGCAAACACATGTCTGTTCAGTGCTACATCTGGACAAGGACTGGTCTTGCTTTTTTCATATCTGTTCCCCCTATGTGGCATTGTACATGTGTTGGATGTTGAAGGCAGTACATACTGTAGATTATCATCCAGACAGAGCTTCTGACATCACAAGTGATTTATGTTTGGAAGTGTCACAGATGGATTGAAACATATTGACTATGCATGCCTCATAAACATTACCAGACTGACCTTCAATTCAGACAGATAAACTGATATAAGAGTTGGAAGAACTTGCTACCTGTTGCGTGCTATTGAAGCCAGTTGAGTTTGTCAAGGAGTTGTTTCCTGCGTACAGTCCTGTCGTTGTCGTAAAACTACCACCTTTGAAGGAAAAAAATGATAAAAGTTGGAGTTACACATACCACAACGTACAGAGGGAGCTGCATTAATGCAAAGACAACAGTGTGATGGAGCTGAAACGGGACATTGTTAATGGTAGATAAGTTAGTCTTTTGTCAAACAACTATTTGGGGTTCGAAACAAAAGCAAGCCTGAGGGTAAGTTTCCCACAATGGCCTTATCTCTCCTCTCTTCCTTTCTTATCAGTGATTGGATCAGGCCTGGTGAATGACAGAGGGCGAGTGGTGAAGGGTGAGGGGTGGACCAGCTTCCAAAGCCACCCAAGGGCGCCGCACAATGCGAACAACACAAGAGACTGTTGTATGTGAGCTAGCGAGGGGTGGCACGGGGCGGAGGACAGGGCAGAGAATGCAGCAGAAGTATGCAGAGGAATGAATGAGCAGAGATGTATATGGAGGGAGGGGTAATGTATGGTTGCAGTGGGCCAGGATTACTGCTGACATTCAGCCCCAATAAACATGTATGCTCTTCTTTTCAATTGCTCAAAGCATTGTCTTCAAGGGTAATTAAATCATTTAAAGAAGTTGATAGCATCTAATGGCCTAATTAGATACAGAAGTAATAGCTATACAGCAAGAGGCCAAAGATTAAGTTTATAGTAACCATCGACCTATACCACTGAGTCAGCAAAATCTCTATTAATTAAAGAGTAACCTATTATAGATACATTTTCAATATTTGCATTTACAATCATTTATCAATTGTTTTTTATTTGTTTCACAAAACCAAACTGAACTTGCAATTACATAAAATGGTAACAAATTGTCATCAGCTATTTTGTTCAAAGAAATCAATTCAACAAGTTCTTCTATTACAGCCTGGGGTTCCTTTTTTGTTTTGTGCATATATGAACATAACATCTAACCAGACAGCCCCAAGAGACACAACTACAGCTTTGACATTGCTTCACACGACAGAAAAAGTATCCTGTGGCTTCAGTGAAAACGCATGAGCAGATAAATTTACTGTTCCTAAATGGGGGCGTAATTACACCTTTGTTCTCAGAGACAAACACAGGGAGTTTCTTTCATCCTCTGGTCATTGGCCCCATCAGGAGGGCCCTCCCACACCGTGACAAACATGAAGCAGCTTTCAGAGGGATTGAGGAGGTGAGTGTGTGTGTGTGTGTGTGTGTGTGTGTGTGTGTGTGTGAGGGGCAGGGGGGTCTGAGGTGGTAGGGCAAAGAGAGCAACATGGAGGGAACTAGGGCATAAATTAGTTTAGTAGCTAAGGATAAAAAGGTAAATTATTGTCTCTCAATTACAGCAAACTTTTTTTTTTTTTTCATTCTGGCTTCAACAAATACTTTTATCAACCTTTATTGTTGCATTTGCTTAGGGAAATTCTAAAACATTTATTGTTCTCCGCAGAAAGTTCACCATGAAGTGAAAGTCTGACAGAACAATAATTCAGCGCAGAGGTGGAGTACGGATTGGAAGGACAACAAATTAGCCTAATGCACAGTTCAAACAGTCATAAAAGCGCTCACTGTCAGAGTTTGAGGGTTGCTCTGTGGAGAACAAGGAGCCACATAAAAGGCCAGAGGGAGCCCCGCCTGCCTGGTGAGAATGGGCCCATGCTGTTGCGAGTGGTGGTGCTGGTTAGAGTTGGGGGGAAAAGATGGTTGTGGTTCCCCTGGGGGGCATGTTTGGGCTCCCTCCCCCCAGTCCTGCTGCAGTTAGCTCACTCAAGAGCAGACATCATCCTAGCCTTCCTCCCTCCTCCTCGGCTTTCCTTCTGCCTTCTGGCCCCACAATTGGAAGTCCATTTGCTTTGCTTGATCAGTCGCCTTGCCATGGGCAATGTCTATCATCAGTGCACAATATTTGTAGCAGAAGTTTGTATGCTCCACTTGGGAATAGGCTATCAAGTCCAGATGGGGCTCTCTTTTTTTGAAAGGTAACCGAGGCTTGGGCTTCTTCATCCTGCTTTGCCACCGGGGCAGAATGCAAGAATCCAATTATTCACCTAATTAGCATCTGTTCATTTCCACCAATTCTTTGTGTAAGATTTTTATTGTTGTCTACATTATTTGTCGCTCGGCAGTGCAAAACTGAGGTTCACTAAATGACTAATTAATGCTTGTGTCATATATTGAATCCTTAAACACTAACACAAAGCTCCATAGGATTAGAGATAAAAGAAATGAGTGGGAACATTAATCTAATTGTCCTCAGTCTTGACAGCTGGCTACAGGCTGGTGGCAAAGACGCTGACAAAGAAAGGGAGTATCAAATGAAAAAAAACATTCTTTCTTGGTTGGGACACCCAGTCATGGGGCAACTTGCCAAGGCGGATCAATAGGCCAAAGAGAGTAATGATAATGGTGTGGCTGAGGGCCAGAGCTAGAGAACCCTGGGCCAGAACAGTGGTCAATCTGTCATCTAACATGCCTGTCAATTACAAACGCACTTAACGCTCCGTGGGGCATCTGATAGCTGGAGATAGCAGGAAAGAGTGAGGCAGAGACAGACTCTGACAAAGGGAAGAGAGTTTAATACTTTGAAGACGAATAGCCCCATAATGCTGTCATCATGAGTAAAACCGCTGAGGGCAGAATAGCAGTTTGTACAATCTGCCTCACATGTTCTTTCATTCTGCCTTTCCACTTTTTGCCTCTCAGCTGCATGCTACAACACTCTCCACTGTCTACGGTTAAGAGGCATGGAAAACAGGCTTTCCCACACCACATCTGCTGCTGAGCCGGCGTTATTTATTGTCAGATGCTTAAGAGGCTTTTCAGCAACATGTGAAGATGTTTCTAGTGTCACACATAAGATACTCCAACACCAAGGCTAGGCTAGCAGTTAGCTCAATGTCCTGGTACAATGCAGGTGCTGCTAAGCAACACAGATCTCATGCGGAGACTGCTACAAAGAAGCAGTAATAGAGACATTACGCTGCAGCAGGTCTGATCCACATTTACAGTGACTGTATAACTGTGTGGAGAGAGAAGAAGAAGGGGAGCAACAACTCATTTTTATTGGTTCCAAGGCCACAAATCTCAAGCAGTCTCAGGTCTTAAAACAAATACAAATATGATCACAGGGAGAAAAAAAACAAAGGCTGTGGAGAGGAAAAGGACATGGCGGGTGCCTCTTAAGTGTTGGCTATTTTTCCATCTGTGTTGATTCTAAAAGAGAGGAGGCTACCCATTTTCAGGGGTGAGTGCGAGGGCGAGGGTTTGTGTAGCGCAATGCTTGTTATGTACAATACAACAGTAACCATTTTGATAGTGATTTAAACACACCACCTAAAACAAATGCCTTGGCAGTGTAATGTCCTTTCACCTTTATCACCCAAAGGGAAATCAGCAGTGACAGAGGCAGAACAAAAAGGCATTACGAGCCATCAGATGTTAGACGAGAATGTGATGGTATCAGAACAAAAGGACAAATAATAAGCGTAATACTGTCTGCAAATTACTTTTTGTGTCCACTAAAACCCCTTGTTACATCAGACTGCTTTTTACAGACGGGCAGTAGGCTCATCCGTCTTCCAAAATGCAAGACTGGTGTGAAATATTGGAAAGGATTGTAAAAAGGTTTGGGATGTAGTCTTTGGCTGCTGGGGTATGTCTTGAGTGTAAGGAAATCATTTTTATTTAATTAATGCAATCAACAAGCTAAACTTTACATGGCCCCCAAGCTAAAGAGTGAAAAAGATGAAGTATTGACCAAGTTGTCCTCACCCTGCATCTGGTAGCTGTAGGGGGCTTGCCCCGTCTGCGGCGTGGTGAAGCCGGAGCTGTAGCTGAGGAATCCCGTCTGTCCTGGTGACTGGGACTGGCTCAGACCCCCCTCTGTCTTTATGCCTGCCCACAATGGACCTAAATCAGTTAGTGACACCAGATCGGTTTGATGCACAGACAACAGTCAACACACAGGTTTAAATTACAGTGAACACAGCAAAGTGACACACAGATGGTCTTGGTCTGTTAGGATAACACACTAATCGCGATAGACCTCACTGATTATCTGATTACAGCATATCTACTACCAACAGTTGTTTTGAAATATAAGCTTTAGTAGAAAAAAAACATATTTTAACAATTTAAAAGTAGGATTGTCCGTTTCTATGCAATGGAAAAAAAATACATGACTCTATACAAATAAACAATTAAATACCTCCTCATATTAAAGAGTCTTCTGGGGTCAAAACACTCCAAAGACTTTGCAAAAATAAAGCCTACAGTGAGCCATGCAATCTTTGCTTTCTCTCGTAATACCAGAGGAAACCGGCTTTTGTTTTCACATTTAAATCATTAATCTTTCAGATCTGTCCAAACAGCTTGATAAGCAAATTCACTTTTTTTGCTCAGACGGAGAACATGCAGGCACCAAACAACAAGCAACAACTCAGCACTTTGCAAACGAATTGTGGGAATGTGCTTTATTCTGTTGCCTTTGTCCTGACCTTCAAAAGGGAAAGTCTCCCTTGGCTTTTGTGTGCATATGACTATGATAAGAGTGTCTTTTAGCAGAACAAGATGTGTTTTACAGACTTCTTACCATAGGCTGGGATGCCGTACGGCTGGCCGGGCTGAGGATAGCTAGCATAAGCTGCGGCCTGCTGCATTCCTGTGGTGTACTGCGTCTGCCCATATGCAGCCATATTTTGGGATGAGGGGGTAGGAAGAATATGCGGATATGTTCTGCTATTTAAGAAAAGAAACAAAAGACAAAAGTTAGAAAGGATGTCAGAAAGTAAGAGAACTTTGGTTTACCCCCAAAAATCATAACCCAAACTTTGCTGACAAATTCCTTTTGATTGTGCTACTCATTTTCAACACTGAGCCAAGCTGTCAGGCAGATAGCATCACACAGCTCATATACATCGGAAAGAACAATAAATGGCAAAGTAAAGTTTTGCAAGATAATAATTACAACAGATTTCAGAAAGCCAAAGCTGCAGCCATCCAGGTAAACAAAGCCAGAAGAAGCCCCTGACTGAGCAGAGGGATCTAATTAAAGAGCCAAATGAAGTTGGATGCTGCTTATTTTTTTAAAGAAAAATAAAAAGACTTACTTGGAGGGGTAAATCTGCGGAGAGAACTGGTGAGTTTGTCTTGGGCTGAAGCCACTGGTTCCAATAGCTGAGGAGAGTTAAAAAGAAAGAAGCAAGCACATATTTAAACATTATAAAATAAGGTAAATATTATGTTTTGCCAACAGAACTTTGGGATTCCAATGAAACGGTCATTACATTGCATTAGACTATTTATTTCAGTAACCTTATTTCAAGTTGAAAACTGGAGACCAATAATCAAGAAAAATAATCAGGTAAGAACATAAGGTTTCTGCTGACCTGCGTTTCGCTCTGATATTTCTGGCTGCTATGACAACTGGTTGTACAAACACACACACAGGATGAAGAATCAGCCTCAGCCTGTGGCTTTGGTTGCCTTGGGCTTTTAAGGCCACAGCCACATTGGAAGTGACATCACTGATTGCAGGTAATGAGTGCCACTGCGTAATCATTCCTTCATTAGGTCTAAAAGCATGTGCTCTACGCTGCTGGGAACATGTGAAAAGTTACCCATATATTACTCACAAAAAGATCCCTTTATAGTATATACACTAAATACCAGTTGTTGGATTTAAATGTAATGCTAAAGTAACTCTAGATACCATTACAAAATGTAAAATATCTCTTAGCAAATAAAATCTCAGGCTGCAAAAAATGTCTGTAAATTTTAGCAAAAAGATTTTAGGCGAATATATAAAAACTTAAGAACAGAAGCTAAATGGCACAGTTTTGAAACATCTGTCTAATAAGTCATGACACGTAAAAGCAGGGATTTAGTCTGGGGGAGCGCTAACTGTATGTAACTGTATTCTATAACCCTCACACGGTATTAATATTAAACACTTTTCCCACATCGGCAGCACCTGCCACTGGACAAAAGTTGCTCATATGAACAGAGCTTTGGGTTTCCCCTTGGAGGATACGGGGTGTACAATTACCAAATTTCATTAATATTGTCAGAGACAAAAGTCATAGCAGTGATTTATGTGCTTCCAGTGTTAACGTATCAAGTACTTACTTAAACATCTCCAGAAAAACAGGGAAATTATTGTGCACAGTCAAAACATTAATTATACAGATTTACAGAGAAGCACAAATACCAAATTAATAATAAAATAATTAACTTTTTTTTTTAACAAGCCCCACTCAAGTGGTTGCATTAGCAGCGTCCTGTATGTTCAAGTGTGAATTTGTGTGTGAGATGTAGTGTTGCTGTGAGCAGGGTGTGAAAATGCAGGCTCTGACAGGCGATAGGGTGACAGCCCGTCGAGAGTAAGGGCCACTGGGACGCCATGTCACTCTACTGGACAGACAGGCTCAGTGCATTACAGGTCAAGATCCAACTTCACTGGCATGGGAACCAGCAGAGAACACACGGCAGAGGAATACGCTGACAAAGGTAGCACACACACATCTGAGCTTTCTGCTGCCGGACACAGAACAGCCCAGCTTATCAGACACCAGTCTCTCGGCTCATCTTCTCTCACTAATCAGTTGAGCAGCCGTCTGTGTGAGAACTGGCCACACACAAACACACACCAGCCCCCTGTCCCCTGTCCCTCCTGTCCACCCTGTCCCTCCTCACCTGATCCTGAGAAGTTGTCTAGAGAGGTGTCTGCTACTGAGGAGATGATTTCACCGCTGCTCATTGGCTCGCTTTTAACTGGAAAAGAAGGACACATTGTTAAAAGGCAAATGAATATCAAGGAATAAAAAAATTAAATAAGATGCCTCCCTTCTAAATAATTTCACAAACATTAAATTATATTTTGAAAATAAGCAAAAGGTAAAAAAAAAATTAAATAAAGAAAAATAAAACTCAATACGCCAGTAACTAGTTCCATAGTAGTCTACTGTTCACTTGCATTCTTTTATGATATTATAAATTATTTTTTGAAAAATTTCACTTACAAATTTGCTAGTAGTAATAGTTCATACATAAAATGAATTTATTTAATTTGGCATAATGCTATAATATTTATATTCATTTTAAATAAAAATAGTAGACATATTTTTAAATAAAAATCTGGAATATTTAAAACCAGAAAACAAAAACCATGTAATGTGTAAAAGTAAATGTAAAGCAGTAGAGTCATAAACGCTGTCTGAACTTGGCTCACAGAAAAGACAATTTCACAGCTATCTGACAGCTCAGGAATCTTTGAAATGAATCCATTTCTCTTCAGGCGGGCAGCAAATGTTTCTCTCTTTTTTTGACAATGTGGGCAAGATACTCATGCTCAACAGAATGCCTCATGGTTGAAAAAGCCATTTGCTGTCATGTTTTACATGTTTCTGCTCTGCTTGTTCAGTGCAGAAACATCTGTCCACAAGGGGAGATGCTTTAAACACAGATAAAAAAACAGCACTATGGTGCATGCATAAGCAAGCACACACACACACACACACACACACACAGGGCAGAAAACACACAGTAACCATTGTACTTGGGAAACATCATGGACAAAAAAATTAACAAATAAATAGCAACAATCTCAAGTCCATCAAACCATGCTCACAAACAGCGGTTTTAAAAACATTCTGAATGAAAGGCACAATAGTTGAAGTAATAATTGCCAGAATTGCAAAAAATGTGTCCAGAATCTACAAACAGGCACTACTCAAAACTAAGCTATGTTTCTGTCTTTCCTCAAGTCAAAATCAATTGAACACCAAGTATTGTCCTTTCATTGTATCACCAAAAGTGGACAAACCTGCAGCGGACTGTGAGTTAGAACCTAACAACCAGTCTGCAGTGGTAAGCATTGTGATGTTATCACCTATGGGAAAGAGAGAATGACTAAAGCACACAAACATGACAATCTACACAGTCTACAAAGTCCTGTGTCATGAATACACACTAATATAAAGATGAAGTTGGAGATTACGTGACAGGGAGAGGCATTTTAAATGAATCGTCTTGGTTTGTGACATGAGAATGACTGCTTTACTAAACAAAGGCTCACGTTTAAGCACAAGTGAATCACCTGACTAAATAACTACAGTAGAAACCTCATGCAAAAGTGTCTCATTTCCATACTGTGGCCTTTGAATAATTTCATGGCTAGATAAACAAACAGCTAATACTCGCTGGAGAAAATACAACAGACTGTACCAGCTACAGATGTTTGAAAAAGCCACATTTGCTTTCTGACTGGCTTACAATAAGTTAAGGTCATTGTCTTTGAGAGCCCATACTAATGTCAACAATCAACAACACCGAAAACCTGTCTATACAAGTTAGTATTAGTGAGCGTACAGCAGTGTGGTACAGGAAACATACCTTCAGTGCCATTGGGTGTCATGGAATTGTTATTAATGTGTGAGTTGTCAAGGCTGGGACCATTCGGGGATTCACTGCTTCCACTTACTCGGCTGTGAGGACTGGCTAGATCCTGCATTTCCATAGACCTGGCCGAGGAAAGAGCACACACAATTATACTCTCAGACAAATCAAATTACACTCTGGTTTCACATACACATTAACACACAGTGCAGTTTACAGCATTTGCATTTTCCCGAAGCTTAAGTTTAGGAATAATAGAAAAAAATATATTTATATATACAGTATACAACACACACACACAATTTATTCCACAAAAATAATTACACTGTTAAATTTGTAATTACAATTTCTATATAAAACCTAAATAAAAAAACAATAAAAAACAATTTGATTTGTGCAAAATTAACCATGTTTTTTTCATGCAATAAATGACAATTCAGTTTTAACATACAAATATGAACATAAATTTGTTATTTCTAGTTTAGAAACAATTTTTAACTTGAAGATGAAAAAACAAATTCTGTTGCTTCAAGTGAGTATTGCATTGAGACAGTTAGCAGATGTTTGCTGAGTGTGTGTTGAAGTGCACTAGGCCTGATTGTAAGAGCCTGTGCCTGAGTGAAAGGCAGATGAGACGCTCATGAGGCGTGTGTTGGCCTTGGCAAGCTCCTTAATTGTTGCTGTGTTTAGACAAAAGACCACACCACTGAAAACATTATTCTGTCTCCTCATTCGAAGCGTTTGATTGAGCATAGACAATAGAGTAAGATGTAATTTAAAAAGTACATCAACAACATCATTTGTTTCTGCCACTCTTATCGTGGCAATAGCGAGTTAATGAAATTAGGGCTAAATGCTTTCTGCCTTATGCTGCCATTTCCAATTACATTTGATGGTTGTGGATATCTGTGACATCAATAAACGTTGGCCCTTTTCACAAGGCCACAAAGAGAAAAGCTAGTCTGTTATCAGATGTAACAAATGCAACACAATTATAAAACAAAATGATTAAATTATGATATAGATACAGTGCTTTGGAAAAGATTAAAACATTATTATTTTGTGGAGTTAAAATTATTTTTCAACCCAGGATGCACTGCACTTGTGATATTCTACTAACCACAGACACTATAAGCAAGGCAAAAACAAATGTATATTTATTTACTCCACACCAAGAATAAACACAGCACACACTACCAGCACTTCAAAATCCTACTGTTTCTCCTCACTAAAACTTTTTTCCTTCTTAACTGATACTAAGCCTGTCACACAAAAGTTGCCAGCCTGCCACACTACAATCTCCATGTCTCTAGCTCAACTGTGCTCTTACCTGGGTCCTGCTTTTGCTCCTCTCAAACCCCACTTCTCTGCTTTTTTTCCAGCTCCCACCTGCCACACCAAAAACAATATGACTCCTTGTTATTGCAGCTCAGTGTCACAGTCCAGGGCCATCCCTGACACAAAAAGGCTTGTCTGAGAAAACATTATTGTTATTGTGGTTCAGAATGGGAAGAGAGGGCTCGCAGGGAGAACAGAGGCGTGCATTGTGTCTCTTCCGAAAGCCTCGTTCCACACCACTCTCCACTCTCCGCTGTTGTTTCCTCCTCCAGGTCCTCCCTCCTCCCCGGGCAAGGGGAGCATGGACAAATGACGGAAAGGTGATTCATCATTGGTCTACGACAGCTGCAAACTGGATTAGCCCTCCCCCAATCAACATGCAAAGCTGCTTAGCCAAGGTAAGCAGGAAGGGTTGGGGGGCTGAGGGGGTGTAGGTAGGCACTAAGGGGTGAGGGGTTTAGGGGGTTTGGGAGAGACTGCCCGCTTGACTTAGTACTACTGCTTCTGCTTCTAGAGGGGAAGATGGGACTTGTTGAGTGCAAGCAAGTTGAGCGTAACACCCCTAGCATCTTCAGCAGATCTTTCATCTGCAATTGACACTATCTGAAATTTATCAGCACTCCCACGTCCCTGGATACTGACAGGTCCTAATGATCGTCAGGGCTTTTCTTCCCGCAAGGCTTGCCTCAGCCTGGGGCCGTGGCAGAACTTCCAAAACTCAACCACTTACTCACAATGGACCTAAAGCAAAAAGAAAACAATACACACACTAAAGCTGACAATATATAAATCAATTGTAGTCCAGCAACAAAAAACGTTTTTTTTCAAGCGCATAAGTCATGAGTGTACGTCTCCATGTGCACAGGCACGGGGCACTTTAGAGGCCCCAAATCACTAGTGCAAAACACACATAAGGATACACAGAGGGCACTTTAGAGGCCCCCAGATCAGTGGTGCATCTCAGACAATGAAGCAGACTCAAAACAAGAACACGCAGAGCATATGGAGCTACATATGTTTCCTATGACGCTACGACTGCCTCTATTACTCTCCTAAGCTGACAGTAACATTGCATTGTCCACTCTCTTCAAAACATCAAGCAGAGTCATATACTTGCATGGTCATAACACTATATTAGAGTGACTGTAGCCCACTGCGGGAATACAGGGTCCAAGAAAAGGTCAAAGGTAATAGATAAATAGGTAGGAGGAAATAGACATATTAATGCTTTTTTTTTTTTTTTTTTTATCCTGGCACATTTTTTATGGCTGCCTGTTTACATAAGCCTGGGTAACCTGAGATGCATGGTCTTAAGATTTCTTTTTTTTCCAACAGGCTTTATGCTTCACACCAGGGCAAAGCCTTCATGAATACTATTCCAGCTTTACAATTTATCTGACGGCCATCTTAAAGCAAAAATTACAATTATATATAAATATATTTAGCCTAGTGGCTCTCAGTGTAAAAAAAGACAGTGGTGATAGGAAGTGTGAAGTGGTGGTGTATCTTGTAATGAAGCCAGCAGGTGAAAGTCTAAGGTGGAGGGAGGGGTCATCCATTTAAAAGCAAAAAAAAGCCTTTCTTCTCCAACACTAAATGTTATTTTTTTCTTTCTTTCACTCAAGTCTGTGTCCTGAATCTTTGAAGTGCGTTTTAGTTCAACCTGAACCGGCAGGTCTTTGAAGCCATTAAGAACAAAGGCAGGTTAGATGAAGCGCTGGAAGTGTCATCAAGAATAGAGACGAAGGGAAAAAAGGAAGAAGTGCCACAACATGCTTCACTCGTGGATGCTTGCTGGCCTTTTTGTTTCGCTTTACTTACTTCAAGACTTGCGTTTCAAAAGATAAACATAGCCACAGCCAAAGCTTTTAGCATAGATCATCTGTGCATGCAGGATGTCTGACCTGCCACTAACGGTTCAAACCTGATCATTTTTGAAGTGTGCATTCAAACTTACTGAGCATTTACTTAAAGCATATTAACAAATAGAAGTGGAAATTCTTAGTCGATCTTCCTGTTGTCCTTATGCTCTTCAGTTTAAATCCTTGAATTTGACACTTATGTAAAACCATGTGCTGTGAGTTATAACTTTTTTGCACAACAATCTTTAATCAAAATGTAACTTTAAAACAGCTAATCCTGGTTTAAGCTGCTCAGCTGAATCCACATGGTGGCCCAGGAAAAATAAATCCACTTGCGAAGAATGTAGATGCATACAACAATTGGACACAGATGTGAGTGGAATTAGGCACAGTTTACTAAATGCTACACTTGAATGGCAACACTATAAGTGTCCGAAAAAATGACAGCTGCCAAGAAATATTTTAAAACATTCTCCAAGAAAAACTATTCTTCGCTTAGAATAAAGAATAATTTTATTTAGCCAATTTTGTAAACATTAAATTGATAATTTAGTATACAAAGTACAAATTTTAAAAGCTTCATATTTGTGTGTTTTGTTACTAATAAATTTTATTCTGGCATCTACGTATAAATGTGGTAAATTAAACACACAATGTTTCACACCCAATTTAAAATGTTGTCTATAATTAAAAGTACAATTATTAACAGATGTGCTGTCTGTTGATGTGCAATTTGTCTCTCTCATTTGCTGCAATCTGACATGCTGCTCCAGCAATTCACTCAATAGCTACATTAAATCTGTTAATACTGTGCTCTTCAACCTCCTAAATGATTTCCAGAAGGCCCCGTTTGCCTTTGAGGAGCCATCAAACAAGATTTAAGGTGCACATTTTATCACAGCCGGCCCACCACCATGACCGCCGCGGAAAGAAAAAGCCTTTACGACACAAAGATGAAAGAAAAGCCACTGACAAATCTGAAAACATTATCTCACTTTTATGCTCTTCTGTTGTTATTCTCCTGCTCTCCGCAATGAGGGAGTCGTCTATTTAAATTATTACAGGATGTACTGTGGGACTCACATAGATATCAATAAGATTATAAGATTAGAATTTAATAGTAAAATGACAAATATCTGTATGTTTCTTGATAACACAACACTCCATTAGATTACATTATCTGTTTAGACCTTCAATAACGGACATCCTTGCACAATGTCAACAGATTCCCATTTACAAACAAACACACAGTGAGTATTAGTGATTGAGGACGTAATGACAGTCAACAAAAATCCTTACAGCTCATTTCCTGCTCTTTCAGCCAATAGCCCACATCCAAACATTGGTGTGTTAGTTAAATAACACAACCCAATATTTAGTAAACAGCTTTTGCCGACTAATCAATTGTGGGGGCTACTTAATAGGTCCCTCATTTCCTCTTTCACGCTCCCTCTCTACTAGTAATCCTCGATCAATTAGGCCTCTATCAGTTCCATCTTTTTTAAATTTCGACATGGGCACATCCATACGTAAGGGATCCGGCCTTGGGCAAACAATGCCAGCGCTGCACGGGACACTCCTGTTTTAACACACTGCTGCTGCACACACATAAAGCCCTGTAGCCAGCCGCAGGGAGCCAGTCTGTCCCTGTGTAAATTAAATACACAATGTAAACAGTCCAAATCAGCTGGCTCATTATTTGTTAATTGGATAAATAAGGTTATTGTGTGAGTGAATAGCGGCAGCAGGCGCTCCACACACTGTAATGTTTGTCTGGGGCCAGTGTCGAAGCAGTTCCCTAAGGCCGATTCAGTTGTGTTTCCTCTGTCATCTTCAAACACACACCTTTCTAAACACTAAATGTGCACTGCATTTATGCCTAGAATTACAGCCTCAAAAAGGAAAAGAAAAAAAAATCAAAAAGATGAAATGCCCTTTTTACAAACATAATAATTCCCTTGACTTGTGATGCAAGCCTGTGATCATACACACAACATTCAAACAGAACATCCTTAAATTAGAGGAGCTGCTGATTACAGCGAGTCAGTTGCAGCATGTGAAACACTGGCGAGAGAAAGACAAACAGTTAGCCGAGAGCCGAGAGCCGAGAGCAGGAGCCGGGCCTGTTGTCGTTTCGTCCTGGGCAGAGGCTGACCGTTGCTCTGAGTCTCCTGGAGCATTCCTGGCCTAAGCAGATGGCATTATATGTCAACTGCTTTAACTGTGTTGCTCTTGTTTGTTCTGCCAGCTGAAAGCAGCATGTTGCCCTTTACCAGATAGAAATGTAAAGTGGACTATGCACAAGAGCGTAGGGCAGGTAAATGGACATTTGCAATTGTTGTTTTTGTTGCTAATTTGATTTGCTTGGCAAATAACAGGTTTCCAATTTTTGGGTATTATAAGAAATATTAGGCTATTCCTTTTGAAAGCAACAAATGAAATCTGATTATAGTAAAGTAAATAATGATGAAGATGTTACAAATGTTTTTAATAGATGTTACTTGCTTTGTAAAAGAATACTTCTGTCTTCAACAATAAAATAAAACATATTTTATTGACTTGTAAATATTAGAGCCTCATGTTTTATATTTATATTCAATATTGCTGGAAATAGCATTATATTTACCGTATTATTTTTAGAAAAAAAATGTATTTAACAAAGATGCAGCAGTTACCATTTACAAGCATAGTAATATAACTAAATTAGAGTCAATTTAACACAGACACACACTCACGCACACATAAAAAAATAGGATTAAAAACCGTGTACTTCAAGCAAATACTCACTACACCAATGGTTGAATTCCTGTATTTGTATCCCTTCTATCTTCTTTTAAAATAAAATCTTCAGCCAGGTCATTCAGGCCAGCAGCAGAGCAGACATCAAACAGCTCTTCTACACTTGTAGGTAAACTCTACACCACAATAACTGTGCACTACTAGCTGAGTTTCTTCTTTTTCATTTTATGTGTTGGAAGCCATCGAGCCCTGTTGGCTATCTCAGGAGACCCGGTCCTGGTGAGAACGAGAGTTGTCCGATTACTGCTTGGGGCAGTGACTCGCGAGTGTCTGAGAAAGAAGGTAAAAAAAAAAAAAGAGAGTGAGTGAGAGAGCAGGAGGGAGTGAGGGAGGGAGGAGGGAGGAGGGAGGGAATGAGGCAGGGTAGGAGGCTGCCGTTTGGAAAAGCAGAGAAGTTACTCTCTCACAGGAAGACTTTGGAAGAGGCATGGGGGAATCGCGCCTCACACCAGCTCCGCATATGCCATTCACACACTGCTCAGAGCAATAGAGCCCTCTCCAGATTGTATCAATGCAGGCTAAGACAATGAAACCACTGGGCTGAGCGGCCACTCGAACACCCCTAGGGCCCACACGATCCTCCACCCCCTCACTCTTGTGTCCACATTTTTCCACTGGATCTCTCCCGATCATAGAGAGGCTTTATGTTATTAAACTGGGTGATTGGAAGCTTGCTGTCCAACTAGTGGAAGTCCTCCATCAACACATACAAGCAGCGGCTGTGTGGGGTACTGATTGCCTTCTGTCTCCTTCAGGTTATTATTTCAACTGCACAAATCTGCGAGACTAGGCCGCACTGCTTCTGATGAGCTCCAACTGGTGGTTTTGTGGAGCGTCTGTGTAAAAATGGTCCAGGAGGACAATAAAGCATTTAAGATGTGTTTGATTTTAACATAATAAAACTGCACAAGACAGAAATATGATAATAAAGAAAGAAAATCATACATTTACACTGGCTATGGGGTAGGGAAAGAAAAAAAACAGTCATGGCTAAAAGAACAGCATAGTGTTTGGGGTTTATGTATGCACTGCTTGTATCTGCCTAGTCAGTGGGGGATACAAAATACTAGGCTGCATGACATTAAATACGGAAATGCCAATATGAATTGTAATTCTCAATAGGACACAGAGTAAATGAAGAAATACTATGCTCCAGAGTTCAAGAAATCTGAAATTGGGGCAGTTATTTTAATGATTTTAATAAACTATAGTTGTATAGGCAGTCTTCTTGATTTGGTAAAGATAATAAACTTGCAATACATTGTGCAAGAAAACACAACTTATTTTTGTTGATGCTATCACAAAAAGAGCCCACAATATGCTCTCGAGCTTAAAAAGGTCAACAATATGTCAAGAAATGAAACAATTGCAATAGTAATTTATATTCGTTGGAACCTACTGTCCACAGGTACATCCGTAGGCTAAAGTTACAATTGTCAAGCGTGAAAAATATTGCACAGCAAACAGCTCAACTGACTATTAGATGCTGGGGGACTCTCAGGTGACGATTTCTAATAGTGGAGGGATCCACGAGCCAATCGAGTTCCAGCATTTACCCTGTCGCTGTGGATTTCAATAAGCAGATGTATAAAATTAGCTTGAGATGTAATTTGGCAGGCAGGTCATTTTCAAATTGCAATTATCCTTAGTTGTTTTTGTCTAAATGGTAAACTCACATTTTCTGTGTTGTCCACTTCTGCATGCTCTGCTCAGGTGTCAGGTCAATCACACTTCCTGTTTGGAATAAAAGGAGTATTTACGGTGAAATTGAGGGGACAATGATTTTACACACAACTCATTTATCTTCAATAACAACTGCACTTGTTACAATATAAAAACAAATATCCTTTTATTCATAAATACTAGCAGCCTACACTCCAACAACAAAAAGCCTTATAGGAGCATCATCAACATCTGCCAAATAGGAGCTTAATAAAAGATGCACTGATACTGTCCAACTGACATCAGCGCTAAAACGCCACTTGCCAAAATCTATATCAAGTCAGTAATTTGAGATGTGAGCTAAGATTAAAAGCGAAGCCGTTCTTTATTAAGGATTATCTTGATGGGACTCAGTGGTCTTCATGTGGGGTTGCAGAGATGCCTGCCTGCAATTTGGAGTGAAGAGAGATCTGCACTGTCCTCCACTGCCAACAGGTTATCCACTCAGCTTCTCTCACACATGGAAATAGACTAGCGTCCAAATAGCTCATTTTGTTCTTGAGATAAGGAACTCAGCCTTAATGTATATTAAACTGGAATTCCCTTACTTGTAACTTTAGTCCTTTTAGAGCTTTTTTTTTTTAACTGTTGCTCTCCGAAAGTAGAACATCGAGGTAAAGTGAGTTTACTTATCTTGACGGAGGATACATAAACAGTGTAAAGGGAGCAGGAACGGAGTGACAAGGGATCAAATGCAACAGATGAAACAGAATGCTAACACCACGGGGACACAGTTGCAATATTTTCATATGCTGCAAATTGTTATGATTGTATTAAGTATTACAGTGTTTATAGAACGTCACACCTTCCTTTTTTGACACAAATCTCAGCAGAACATTAGCCTCAAAACGTTCCCCCTAAAGAGAAATATGAACTCAGGATAGCTTTGGATAAAATAACAACTTTTATAAATTTACATAGGCATTACCAGGTTTTTCTAAGCAGAAAAAAGCTCATAATAACAAAAACATGTAAGCTTTTTAGATGGAAATCTTTCAAAATATTGTATAATGACTAAGAAGTAGTATTATAATAAGTTAGGGTAATTTTTAATCCCCTTGCTTCTTCCTTTCTTCTTGTTATATTATCCCTGCATTTAAATAGAAGCAAAAATAAAACCAAATCAAACACACTTCCTGGCTCTAAAAGCATGCTACCTTGTTTTTCTGTTGTCTTTCTGCCTGCAGCCTCCAAGTCCTGTGTATATTATATAACATTAACCCATCTATCTACAATCTATCATTTACATTGAAGTGAATCTTTGATGATGACAAGTTGT
The DNA here is from genome assembly GCA_024416835.2 of Perccottus glenii. NCBI lineage: Eukaryota > Metazoa > Chordata > Actinopteri > Gobiiformes > Odontobutidae > Perccottus > Perccottus glenii. The sequence continues at coordinate 16,618,267 of CM044558.2, forward strand.
CGCCACAACAAAGCTTTCAGCAGTGCAGACAGATAATTTTGAACTCCCTCAAGGTAAATTAGTAGCGAGTCAGGAGCTTTTAAGTGGTGAATGAAAGTTGCAAGTGAATCCCAAATTCCTCATAAACAAACATCCTCGCTGGCCTGCCTCACCGCGAAACAGATAAAAGTAAATATGGTGCATATCTCAAGATGAAAATACACTGACACTTTTCCTCGTAGAACGACAAGAACAAAGGAGATGGTTAACCAAAGTGGACAATCGTAGCTTATAGGCAATAACATTACAAACAAACTGGTACATGTTTTGAATTTGGGACCAAAATATTACCTAAAGTATTCTACAGAAAACTTGGTCCAAGAATAATAACGATAGTCCTGTTACACTTTACAAGAGACTGGTACACCTGGGGAAGGTCTATAAGGACTATGAAAATCCTCAGACACTTTATAGCTCTCCCATGGTCTAAAGAAAGCCAAACAAGCACACTTCAGAGACCTATTACTTAGAATGAGGCATCACTACGAGCAGGAGTGTCACTGCAGCCATTACACTAGAATATATAGGCTGTTAAAAGATTAAGAGTAAGGACAGTGAAAGCAGCTTAACAAGGCACACAAAATATATTATAATAAATGTATAGATTTGTGTCTTACTAAATTATAGTTACAGTTCTTCTTTCTGGTAAAGAAAAAACTCAAAATATACTTTTATATTAAGCTGAGAAAAAAAAATCTGTCACTATACTTTTTCAAGTCTTACTTCTTCTAGTATAGTATATGATTTAGTCTAGATAGACCCCCTTCTTAATATGGACACATTACTTTTCTCGTGACTGCTCTGAATACAGTGTCTCTGGAGTGATGACAGTAATTTATGGCACAAAATAAACTCCATACAGTGTGGGTTTAATATCATTTTCTGTCTTCTATAAGAAAGAACTACTATGTAGTAATGATTTAAACTGTATGACCTAAGCTTTGGTGCCTCTTTCCTGTGTGAAGTCATACAAACCTTAAGCCTACTTTGATTGGAAACTACAGATGAAGCTGATCTGCTATGACTTTCTGAGATGAGCAGATAACACTGACACTCACTGCTAAAGTGAAAGTCATTTTTTTCTGGACTAGAAAGTACTTTTCCTGATTGAAAGCACAGCATTGCCACTAAATCAAAATCAGCTGTGCCCTAAAATACCAATATGTTAGGTAATAAATTTTCAGCACCTCTCTAATGGCAGCATTTGTCAGGGCTGCTCCAACTGTCAAGGCCTGGCTTCCGACTTGTGCAATCCAGGCGGCCCAGAAATGTGGCACTCCTCATCTTCCCCACAGCTGCTTGCCCAGTTGGGTCCAGGTCAGCATAGGAACCGAGCACTGGGGGCTGATCAGTGAGCGTCCGGTGGCCCTGGCAGTGCGGAGTTGGCAATCACTGTGAACTCACCAACACCGTCTCTCAGTGGGCTGGGGAGTAGAAAATGCAGAGGTTATCGACATAAGTAGTGCCTCGCAAATCCACCCCCTGAGGCTACCTCTCTGTTCCTGTACAGCCTACTCCCTTCACCCCCAGAGTCACTCAGCAAACCCCCACTAGTCCAGCCACTGTGACATTTGTGAAGCCAGAAGTCCACATAACAAAAACACATTAGGCAAATGTCTGGGGTCAAACGTCTGTTTGAATTGGCTAGATGAAAGCCACTTAGATTGGGACTGTGCCATTCTGCACAGGGACTAAATACAGTTACAAAAGACTGCTGTGTGAGCTGGTGGTTTGTCTCACTCACAGAATATGCTGCCCTAAAGTTACTGTCCTGCCAGTGCCAAAGGATGAAACAAAGTGCAGCTAAAGGTATTAGCAAAAGATAGATTCATAAATACACAACCAGAAAGACATTTGTTCTCAAGAAAGTCCAAGAAACCACAGTTGTTGTATTTTCAATGATAAATGCACACTGTCATTGGACACCAGTTTCAATCATTTTTAACTCCTGGACAAACTTACCAGCTGGTCTTTTCTGTCTATCCACCCTAAGTATGTGCACTTGAAAAATCAGAAGCACGGATTATCAAGGCACCAAACGTCACACACTTTATAGAACAGAGGGAAACATGCTGAGCTTTGCAGTTTTTTACAGAACTGTGAACTATCAGGTGTTTGTCTTACTGGTCCATGTTGGTATCAGAGTGGAGAAACTTTGTTTTTAAAATGTAAAAAAGACACATCACAGTTTCAGGCTACGAGTAAAAGTATTGCTGGCATTTTAACCCCTAGATCTCCAAGATACATTTAAACAATTGAAATATAACTTTGTGATCTCATATGAAAATAGATGGAACTATCTATAATAAAATGTACCATTCAGCAAGCCTACATCACCAAAAACTGACCCAAGTACAGTACCTCGTGATGACTTTGGTACATGTCTGTGTCACTGTTGTCCTCATAAAGGAAGCAGAAAACCTTTCATGTTACTGTTATTTTTTTCTTTTATTTTTATTTTTTTTACTGTAAACTGCTGCACTATCAATATCCTGTGGAAAGGAAGCTATGTCTAGTCTCTATTTTCACTTAACAGCATTGAATTTCTCTCTGTTATGATTTTGCTCATTTGTACAATCATTCATGACATAAAAGTATTACTTGTTTGTTTTCCTCTTGGCATGCTTGCTTGGAACAGCGGTAGTCTTCCTACGAGTGGACTTCCTCTATGAGGAAATGGGATTTGCAATGTACTCTTCACTGCACACTTACTGTTTGATCTCAAATATAAAATGAAACTTTATGTTTTATCCAACTCCAGCATTTGCATAAAACATATTGATAGTGAAAACTCACATATTATTTGCATATTTTTGAATTTGAATATTTGCTTTGGCAAATAAGATATATTTTTTCAGACAGAAAAGGTCAGTTAAGTCCAAAGCCACAGTTGAATGAAGTGGATGTGTTGAATGTAATTCTCCTAAATCCTATGAAAAATTATGGATATGGCTATGGTGAGAATTAGACAATAAGAGCAGACTGAGCATTAGGGGGTAAAAAATTGTTAAAACAAAGTATTGAGAGAAATACTCAAGGAAACGATAAAGTAAAAGTTAACTTTGAAAGATTAAAAGCTTGAAATTACCTTGAAAAGGGGTCGGTACAATATACAATACAGACCAAACGGTTAGTGACAGAGTTTGAAATTAGAGTCAGAGTAGCTACTGTTGCCAAGTGCCTAAAGGGCTGTCTTTTCATGAACTCTGCAGCTGACACCTTGGATAGTTCATCAGGCCTATAAATCAGAGATAAATTATCACATTAATAAGGAACATTCTCTTGTTATCCTTTTGATTGAGACAAGCTCAGTGAGGGTAGACGTTATGAACTTTCAAGGCCCTCTGATGACAAACACATGATTCATTAATACCAGCAGATAGTGCAAGTCCGCGCTGGAAATGCACATAAAACCAACAGAGATATCCCAGTTGTCCGGGCATTGCAACTCACTGAAAAATAAACATTGTGTGACTCAACTATTTCACTTGCAGCTGTGTAAAATTCCTTATTATTGCCAATTTTCAATAATAATTCAACACTCAAAATCACAAGCTTGTCAGAAATGTTGCTTGTGCTACTCGTCTGGGAGCTCTATAAATAGCTCCATAGTCTGCCACGGAAACAAACAAGCACTTTGCCTCAGATCAGTTACAGGAGTAGAAACTTTTTATAGGTCATGAAAACTTCCAGTTGTCAAGGAAACAATGAGGAAGAATGGTGTGTTTTCGGACACAGAACAGGTAAGACAGGTCAGGACAATTAGAGGACCATTCAGTTGAATAGAAGTTAACAGAAAGCGGGCTTGGGGTAATTGAGGGGTTAGCTCATTCACTGAGTGCTGCACCTGCCCAAAGGACATCTTACAATAAAAGACAATGTGTAGCCTGTAAGCCAGAATAGAACACTATGGCAAAAACAATAATCATATGTTAACTTTAAATTAAGTAGCTTAGTGAACATTTTAACTAATGGGCATTCAATTGTATGTATAGTATATACAGTGTACTGAAGTTACTCCATTGCTTTTGGATTTATTTCACAGACCAGCAATTATAGAGAGAAGCCTGGTCCCATCCATTGCATGATGACTATGCAATTTACAAAATTACAAGCTAGCTGAAACCCTGCCCTAAAGAAGCCCCAGACTCAGCCTGAATTATTTATTGACTATTGATGAGGGCCAGATAAATGCACTCGGCTCACAGTCCCAATGACATTCTTGTCTCCTGCCTCAAGTCACTCATGCTCCTTTGCTTGGCTGCATGTGTCAGCGTGGCCATTTAAAAGTTTCAAGAATATCAAACATGCTCATTTGAATCACAAAAGAAAACAAAGTATTATATGACAGCTCTTAAATTCATTACTATATCTACTGTCCGGGTACTTGGGTAAGCATTCTTCTGTGCCAGCTAATTACAGTTTCACACTGTGTGACAGTCGAAAATCATCCCTTATTCTGTTGGCCAGCCACCAAGCTGTTCTAATGTGCGCTCACAGGGGGAATCAGCATGCCAACTTGATGGAAGTATACAAACATGAGCAGAAAATTACACCCCAAATTTTAAAACTTTTCTCCCCTAAGATATTACAAAGCCATTCAGTGTTTTAAACAAAAACACCTTTATAGGTTTTGTACAAAACCTATAACATTGTGTAAACAACAACAATCAGGTGAGTACAGTATGCATCTAGTTTATTATGATATATTCTTTTAGCATTACAGTGCAGTCTTTATAACTGACCTTCATACCTGTTTGTCCTGTTTGTCTCCACAACTGTCAATGCCAGAAGCAGTTAAGCTCTTAATAAATTGCACCTTCAACAAAAGGAAAAGGTGATGAATTGTAAAATGTTTAGCCCTTTCATACATAATTAATGCAACCTCTCCCTCAAATCCACAGCTGATAAATAATTAAAATTAATCTCATTATGGGAGTTTTCATTATGGGATAATTTAATTAAATGAAAGCCCAAGAACCTCTGAGGGCCTAGAGCCACTGGGGCCCTATGCTCTTCTCCTCTAATGGGCTGAGGAAAGGAGACAGGGACCCATACATTATTTAATGGATCCCACTCAGTAAGAAGAGATCAATGATAACTTGTCATCTTGTCAATGTGTTGAAAGCATTCCTGAGTCAGAACAAATCCCAAAACTGGAACAGAGAATATCAGCCCACACATAGAAAATCCCTTCACCTGAGGACACAGTTCTTTGTTTGGTTGCATACTGAAATGCAATATTAATTACAAGATTTGATTTTACTGATAATAAAATGTTTGTGGCTGTCTTGAACCTTATTGCCTTTTATGGGTGGTTGGATTTGGGTTGAAAAGATACCAAACAATATATATTTTATTGAAAAGGAGCCTCTAAAGTACTGAACAAGAAAAGGGGCAGAAGGCATACTCTGGGTTTGTCTTGTCTCCAGGAGTGCACGACTCCACATTGTGCACGACGTGTTCAGCTCCCAACAGAAATCTGCAACAGCAATACACGAGGATAACGCAATCCAGAAGAAAAAGGTTCTAATAGGATAACAGGAACCATCTAGTATTTGGGTTAGGATGACATAATCTTTCTAGAAAAATAATTAATTTTAATGATTGAGCTAGTTCTAGTCCAGACATGAGTCAAAATCTAACAACTTCTATTGAGGTTATTCAAAATCAATGCACAATATTTATTGTTATTAGTGTCCGATGGACAAATTAAATAAACACTATTATTATGTAATCACTTGTGACTGCTATATTCTAATGAATGCAACATACTATGACTACAATTGACTACATTTCACATTATGTATATCCACACTGTGCATCTGAAAGAGGAATTACTTAACATAAATATTAGCATTTTGTGAAAACAATTCAGTAATTAGTTTAGGGCATAATAAGCTTGGGCAGGCACACAATGAAAGAAAGCATTCTGGCTTTAAAATGAATAAAAATTGATTGTGTCCCAATAAAAAACGAATTGGAAGAGTGTTAACTGGATTCCACATAAACGTCTATAGCAGTCCCTGGCCGCTTTATTGTGTGCTAATGCAATAGAGAACACTTAGCAATAAATGCCCCTCTCTGATGAGCTCACAGAGGCTTTCCAAGATGGCCTGATGAAATTGTAAAAATTAGATTTGAGCTAGCTGCTAATGACTCCTAAAACAAAGGAAAATCTCTAAACAGAATTAGCCTGCCCTCTTCTTCTCTAAATACATCATATGTAAATTACTGTCATTTGGAGAAATATGCTTGCCTGGAAGGTAAAGCCTTCATTAGAGATCTCTGTAGGTTTGGGACTTGAACAGGAACTCCTTTAGGACATTTAAAAGTTTGACTACGCAGAGACGGTAAGGCTATTGTTCACTCATGGCAGCTGGTGAGATTTTAAATAATCTCAAAAAATGAAAGAAGGATAAGGTTCCAGTGCAAAGAGAATTTGGGGAGCAATTATGATTTCAATAAATATTAGCAAAATACAATGTTGTGTCTTTTTTTACGCAATGTCAATCTATATCAAATCAAACCACTGAGTTAGCTTGTCTGCGAGGTCAGAGAGGCACAATACAACCTGTCAAAGCCTACTGAAGTGTTTACACAAGCCCTCCTATTTGCCTTTTCAGACTAGCCTCCACTTAACCACTCACTGCCCATTCACAGTCCCCTCGCCTGTTTGTGTAGCATAGAAAACACATATATAACAACTTGGAGGAATTACCCACCAATTAAAGCGGATAAGTAGTGCTCACAGAAGCCGCTCAACTGTTTCCTAATGCAAACATTGATCCTGCTAGTGGCCTGGCTCCAGGTCATAGGCCTTGTGTGCTCCTTCCAGGTAGGTAATTCACTTATCTAACCATTGTTCTCACTTCATCCTTCTTTAATCACACAGCTTTCCCATTGGATTTGGCCCAGCATTCGGTTAAACATCCAACTAATATAAGCACATACCATACATGCTTATTGTAACCAGGGAGTTTGTTGTTCTCTCCATCAAATCTGAAACAACTGTAGGTGGTCAGTGCTGAGTCCAGGCAAGAAATGAAAAACGAAAAGTAAAAACTTAAAAACATGAAGTAATACAAAGACGAGCAATAAAGCATAAAAACAAACAAAATAAAAAATACTTAAAAGTTGATTCAAAAGCCAATTCATGCGGCATTATTTCTTTAAATGACCAGTGTCTGGAAAACACAAAACGTGGATCATCTTAACATTTTCTGGTGTGGAGACCATTTCTGGCTGCAGCAGAGCCTAAGTGTGCACAGCAGTGTAGTTTGGGTGTTTTGTGAGGGTCTAATGGGAGGATTACATTTACACCAACAGCCAGACTGCAGCTGTGGGGTATTTCCAAAATCCAGAAGACCCAACTTTGTAAGCAGCGTAACAAAAACCATCACTTTCTCTGTCACTTCTGTCATGTGCTTTAGCAAAATATACCCTTTTTCTGAGTACTAATACGCTGTACACAATTAATAAAAAAGACATCATACGTGGGCATGATGTAAATATTTAATAAGGTGTGATGTTTGTGAAGGAGACAAGCAGCAGATTATTACTGTAATTGAAAGTCCATACTGTGACAGAAATAACTGTTCTCACAGGGGCTAGACCCGCTGGTGCCTTTTGCTGTCTGTTGGCAAGAACTAAATATATTTTCTGCATTCTGAATGGCATTCCACCCGAACGCAGACGTGCCAGTAGTTAACAGTGAAAGAGAATAAATAGCTTTCTCAGCCAAGCCTTGAGACATGTCAAAGATGGGTACACATGTTTGGTGTCTGATTTGTTTATGTGCCGACCATGCTGTTTATGTATGCTGTGTGCTAATTCTGTCTTTTTTATCAGCCTACAATACTACGTTAAATCATGCCCTTATGTATAATGACAGGGTAATACCTTTCTGGCAGGGGCAACAGGGCTTAATTTCTAAGGATCTAAACAGTGAGCCAGAATTATGTCACTCTGACCACCTGTTCTTCTGGAAAAACGTCACTGGCTTTAAGTAGTTCCGGCACAGATCCAAAGTGTGAACTTCTGAACCGTAGTGCTTACTTTCTCATTTGTGTCGAAGCAGGAGGAGGCGGCGTGTAGCAACAGCCACTCTAATTTCGTGGCGGCAGGAGAGGAAGGGTTTACATAAGGGATGTGCTGTTCTGTGCCTGTCACTCAACCCGTCTCTGATTGGCAAACACTAGACCGAGGTTGGTTAGGTTCCATGTCAACTAAAGGGTAATGAGAGAATAATACGTGGCAGAAATGCTAATTTTGTTTCAGCAGATATAAGCATATGCAGATAAACGATGGAGAACATTGCTTAATAGGTGATTTGAAGGAGGACTATATTTAGACAAAGCATTGCTTAGTGTTACATTTCAACAACCGGCTGCAAATTCATGGTTGCAGGACATTTCATAAGTTACAAACGCTTTAAAAAGGGACACCTACAATTATTTTCTTTTTTTGTGTACATCACTAAGCAAACCATGGATGCATAGAAATTTTGCATTTTGAAAAATAATTAAGTCACTGTATTCTGTAGGCGCAGTAGAACACAACATCCAGAAAATGGTCGAACTAAATGATAGGAGGTATGATTATATAGTCACAGCTAACTTGCTCAATCAAGAGAAAATGTAATGCATTTCTCTTTTTACTTTTTTATCCACTGCCTTCAAGTTTCACTTCCATTACAGGTGCTGTACAAATATACAGTGTATTTCCTTTGGATCATAGTTTTAAAATAGCAGCGTGTTGATGGACGGCACAAGGCTGTGAGCTCTACTCAATAACATCAGTGGAGCTGATGTTTTTTTCCCTTTTGCATGTGTATCCTAATAAGACTGCTCTTTTTTCAATAGGGAAGATAGAATTTGAGGGTGTTCAAACCAGAGCTTGTGCATTAAACACAATGTAGACTTCTGTAAGGAAAGAAATCCCTAGTGCACAAGCTGTGTTTAAATGAAATGGGCTTGCTGAGGAAACAGGCCCAGCAGTGGTCTATGGCAAGGAGCGGGGCAACAACCAGCGCCGTGGCCTTGATGAAATCAGCTCACACTAAGGCTCTTGTGCTGACAGTGGGGATCAAGGCAGTCAAAGTTATTCCAAGGGTCCCACCACTTTTACAACTGACGGCTGACCTGTACAAGAGGCTGATAAGCCACGCACACAAAGTGCCCGTCTCCACACTGTAAACTACAGCAAAAGCCCATGTCATGTTTCAATCTGTGGCTACAGAGCACAGCAGGGCAGTAGAGGGCACTGTTCTTCTTTATCGATGTATAGACATGTTGTGGATCAAATCTAATTCTAAAAGAAACACAATCATTTATGACAACAGACACAATTTCACATTACAGTGATTCTTGGTTTAAAATGTGTGAATGTCTCAATGTAAAGACCTCTGCAGTGCATACAGGAAAAAGCCCCTCTTGACTTGCTCCATGTGTTAAGGTGTCTATCATGTGTGAAACAAGCTATTTTTCTTCAGCTGTGCCTTTTTGACTCTGGTGACATAATGCCGCAATGGGTCGTTGCCGGGGAAACTTCTCCCCACTTGCACTTTTATATACCTCTTTAAGAACAGCAGCCTTTCACACCAAGTTCAACAGGAAGACATAGTAAAATCAAATGGCCGGGCCCTACAGTATTTCATAATTAATAGGTAGCAGTTAGAGGGGAACGGGCAACACTGACGTAAAAAGATCAACAACATATAAAAGTGATCATTCATTCTCCAGAAAACTATACAGGAAAAACACAGCACCATATGTTATTCCTTTCAGAAAAACCAAACAAATTTGAAATATGTCAGGCTTTTTATATTCTTTGATTGCTTTGCTATATTTGGATAGGGTGCAGAGCATGGCCACATTTAATTTGTAACTATAAGGTGGTCCCGAGCTTGTACCAGGTTAGCACCTGCACACAGTACTGTAAATTACTCTGTGGGCCTAATTGCCCATGTCCACTATATTACTATAAACCTCTAGTGCTGTGCTAACTCTCTTGTCAGATACTTAATCCAGACCATCAGATTTATTTGCCTGTACGGATTCTGGGACAGGCACAAGCAGAGGCCAGTCTAATTCGACATTTTTGCATTTAAAATGAACCACCTATTCTTAGTAATGCGTTGGAAATGATAATAATATCAACCAACTCTGTTAGGTGTTGTCTTTTAAAATGTTGCCTAATGAGTAGCCCAGATGTTGCTCAGAATGACCTTACCTGGGGGGTATGGTGCAATTATGCCAATCAAACACTGTAACACTTGATCAGTCACAGGCCCAAAGCAGACTGCAGAAACTCAATTATTCAGGTGCCTAGCCTACACACAACACACAGCAGTAGCACCAGGCGCTGAGGAGAGTCCAGACGTTTTTGCAGTGGCCTAGGCAAGAAATAGAACACACACACCAAAACATTTATTAAAACACAGACTATAAAGAAGACATTTTCTGTAACTCCTCCTCTTTTATCCAATCCAGTAGAAATATGGATTAGTAGTCTAGTATATATCAGTAAATGGATGTTTGGTACAAAAGTCAGTTGTCTGTGAGTTTATTGTAGTTACTTTTGAGGTAAGGAAGCTATTGTTTTCCATTACTGCTTTGGTGAATGCAGAAATGCAATGTAAACTGTTTTAATTCTGTAGACATGGACTGGAGCCAAACCGATCTGTGCTGAAAAAAATAAATAATGAAGATCCTCTTCATCAGTGCAGTGATCATCGAGCTGAGCGCTGTGAGCCCTGAGCACGCAGAGGGGATGTGGTCTGTGTGGGGATGTCAGGAGCATAATGGTCAGCTGAGTCATAGGTTATAAAAAGCTGTTATTAGGATTTCTGTCCTCAGCAGCTCATCACACAGGACCTGTGAATTATTTATTACACGGGAAACTTCATTTGTCCGTGACTCAAGACTGCCTGGTTTCCTGCCCTTTTCTTTCGATTGTTCCTGTTTAATAAAAGCAATTCTGCTGTAATTAGTGTGAACCATGATCTAATCCTAATTTATTTTATTAATGTGACTATTAACTGTGATTATTTTTAGACCAGATTTAACAAATGATAAACTATTATTGCATGCAACTAATGAGGGCTTTAATGCATTGTAAGTGCACAATCAAAGTGTTTGTATTATTAGGAAAGGGCTTGTATTGACTTTGTCTGCTGTCCAAATGACCAGCTAATTAGCACTACAGAAGGACATTTTAATGTTGACATTTATATTAATGTTGAAGCAAATGTGCATTTATATAAAGAATACACAGAGTGCCTTTTTCCTGTTGTACCATTTGTAAATATTCTGCAGATGATTTAAGAAGACTTTTTATTTTTTTTAACCTTGTTTTTTGATAGCAAAGTCGATTTAAATTGGCTCAGACATTTTTTCCTCTCACTTTGTTTTGTTCTCAGTATATGAAAATGGTTAAAAATCCCATGGGTCAGTGAAAATGATCCCTCCACTCCAGTTGCCTGCTCTAAGTCAGCCAAAACATTCCAGACTTCAAAAGGCAGCTTCGCCTACCAGGGCCATTTCAGTGTCCCAACCTCCGTGGCCCAGGAGGACGTGGTTATTTGGATAAATTAATTTCTGGAGTCTGCCTGAGTTGCAAAAACAAGCTCCCGCTTGACAGCAAATTAGTCTAACGGCAAAACAAAAATGTGAAATTTACATGATCATTTGGCAGGTGAAAAGCTTCAATGGGCAGTTTCAGCAAAAAAAAAAAAAAAACTCTTAATAATAAGACAGTACAGCGGACATTCTGCATTTATATTAAAGCATATGTACAAACTGTCAGCAGCACTAAAAAACAAAACTGTCTTCAAAATTGAAAAAGCCAAGAAACTACAAAAATAAAGGGGAGAAGATGGCTACAGAGACAAAATTAAGCAGACAAAGACAATCCAGAATTAATGGTCCAAAACATTTCAATGCACTCAAAGAGCTTCCCAAGGACACCATAGGGGAGTCAACGTGGCCCCAGTAATTGGGTGGGGGCCATGTAACTTCAAAAGTAAGAAGAACACACACGAGAGTTCTTCTTCTAAAGTTAAGTCTTAAAGAAAACGCAAAGCACATGTACATTACAGAAGGGAATGTGGGACATGTGTGAATGAACATTGCACTATTCATTGCTACAGACATGATACATTGCAGTATCCCTGCTGTGCTACCACGCTCTTAAAAAGCAAATCAGTTGTGAACTTCAGTCTGCGGGTCACAGCTGTTCCATCTCAAGTTAGGAACTGAAAATATAAAAGCAACATCCAGAGAATCCAGGGTGTCTAGGTGTCTTTGAAATATATTTGAGCATGTGATCGCACAACACAAAATCTGAATAAGAGTTGATATCTAGGAGCAACCTAATCGTAACTCTTTGCCAGGTGAATAAATATGCAAGGTTTCTGACTTACCAGAGGCAGAAGGTCTACTCATTGTCAACTTTGTTCTGTGAGACAAAGGAAAACGTCAAATCAGGCAACCACCATGTTTCAATGTGTTTATTCAGCGCAGCTCCACAAGGAGAAGGCCAGCTTCTGCAACCCAGACTGTAATCATGATGGCATAACTTTGACATAACCTACACTTCTGTCTTGGTGATGTGCTTTAGTAATACATCATGAAAATGAGTGCAGGTTGAGAGAAAATGAAGACAAACTGTATCATATTGGAATGGGAAAAGCAGAGGGGAACACAATCTTTCCAAGGTCCTTTGGTCTGAGGGAAGAACACCATGCACACTTGAGTCAATCCAACATACACCAACTCAGGAGGAAATGTCCATTTTTAACCTGTTATCCATCACTGTCAAGTGTGGCGCACAGTAAAAAAGGAAATAATTAGACAGAAAAATGACTGCTGCCTGAGGGAAAATAAATGAGAGTAAAACATAGGTACAACTGCTGTTAACTTAAGGCAAATGATATTTTGATAAATGCCCTGGATTTAACTACATCGCTTTGGTGCATTTCTACAAGTGAAACCACGTTTTCTCTAAAGCAGTTCTCAAGCAAAGACATTCTAAAATAAGAAAGAAAAAAATACATATTAACCTTAAAGTTTTAAAGTGAATGTTACAAACAATAACTATTTTGATTTGTTTTGTTGCTTTACACATCCTAACATTTTATAAACAAGTACAACTGTCATGTGACTTTTAACCTTAAGCAGAAAAGGTAGAGCTTTATACAAGCGCCTCACCGCTGCTTGGTATAGCCTAACTTTCATTTTCCGCACTTTAGTTTCCCTCCCTGTCACATCCTCGTCATCGGTTGTTTCTCTCTCTGCCGACACAAATACAAAATGAAAGTTAATCAAATGGAGCGTACCCACACTGGATCTACAGGCAACACTTTCTCATTTTTTTAATTTCTTACATGTTATTATACACAAGCTTCTTCAATAGAAAAGCCGTTCCAACACATTTTTCCTGCAATCATTTCTCGAAGTGTGCAGCTGTTCTGTTTTCCTGCTGAAATTGGGAATGCGGTAACTTTATTATAGAGCGCCTCCTATAGGTCAATTTTAGAGCTGACACTCACTACTTCTCTTTTTCAACACAGATAATCTCTCCCAGTAGTGTGTGACCTGTAATACCAGGGAGTGCAGACTTTTACAGCAGAAGCTTGTATAAATGCACCATTCATATTTCAGGTGAATGGCCTCTACAGCTTCACACCTGTCATTCTACCCCAGTGATAATAATAACTCACTGAACAGGCTGATTGGATGGACAGCCCTTAATAGCCTTCAGTGATAAATCATGAGGCAATTCTGATGATTTGTTGCAACAATTGAGTGTTGACCTAATCCGATTTGGGTCGGAAAATGCACTCATCCAAACAGTTCAAGTCGGGGCCTTCATGTGATTGATACAGCCCACATACACCTTCCGATAAAGGGATGCAAGTGGATGGAGAGGGCCACATATCCTTGAGAGCATTTTTTAATTTCTTGGTGCTCCATCTGTTGAAATGATAAAGTGCAACCATAATGGAGAGCAACAAGATTAAATTAATCAGGTTTGTCCATTACACTGCCGCAGGCTCCTCACAGATGATTGCAATTTTCTCTCTCAGGCCCATTATTGTAAGATCTGTTTAGTGGCTTGATGCGATTAAATTGGACTTAATGTAAATTTAACAATACAAATAACACTACTGTCTGTGTATATTGCAGTGGGGTAGGGCTGGAGGGTTTTGAAGTGCAATGGTAAACACCCACTGTAACCATTTTTAGCTTCAAACAAACCAGAGTGCTATTTGATTAGTGTAGACTCTGTGATCAATAACTATGTTTCATGTTTTCATGTTCTGCGTGATGTCAAAGGATCCAGTTGCACGGACCACCCTTGTCTGGACATTGGCTGCAAGGAACACAACACCTTCCGCAAGCATATCATGACGCCCATAGGTCATTTGAACCCAAAGAAGGGGAAGTTTTAATGGGCTTGCTCTGATGAAAGTGTATAAAGTGGACGCCTTCTCCTTTTCATTCTCATGGGTTTGTGAAAAGCAGGTGAGGCAGATATTTGGGAAACTTTTATTAATTTTTCCCAGAGCTGATCTAATATGTTTCTGATTGGTTGTTTCCTCCTGCTGGATCAGGTCACTGCCAGGGGACAAAGCCTACAGGATGTGTACTTAACAGAAGGAGATCTCGGGCCAAGTGCCACAAAGCTCCCACCGCCACTTAAACACAGAAATGGCGTAACTGTCACGCTAAGAATGTCACATGCTTTTTATTCTCTGCACCTCTATAATTTCTGATTTATGTTACATAGTAAAACATAACCATATATTTTCTGGATGGAGCGAGCTTCTTTTGAGCACATGTTTTTTTTTTTTTTTATCTGCATCCTCAAAAACACATCTGTTTTAGGTCATTTAACTTAACATGGGGCAGCTGACCTCAGGATTGTTGTGGCTGAATTCAGAATTACCATAACCAATCAAACAATGCACTTTATTACATTATATGCTGCATTTCACGTGTTTTGTATTAGTCTCTGCTCACATTACAAATGAAGTCAAATCACCAACACCTGGAGATAAGCATATTTACTTTGATACACAATGTGTTTATTCAAATATTTTTCATCTTATCACAAAGAGATTCATAATGTGGGCACAGGTAACCCGAGTAGGCAGTGTTTGTTTGAGGCACCTTTCATTCCGATGGTCACAAGGTCAATCAATCACATTTTCTACACGAGGCTAGTTGTCACAGTATCTCTTTTGTGTGCCACAGGACACCAGCCACAAGCAAAAGAGGAAGTGAGACAAACAAAATGCTTTCCAAATAGCAGAGAATCAACAAAAAACATAAGCCTACATGAAGATGTGGGACACACTGGTCTCATTGCACTTACCATTTACCTTTTAGACGAGGTATACCAAAGGGCCTAGCTTTATCAATGTTGTTTGGATGTAATGTAATTCCACTGATGCCATCCACAGCTAACTTCTTAAATCCACTTTTTCCCAAGCTCACAAGTATGGCCCTAGAAAATAATGCAATCTATTACCTAAAGTGCCTGCTCATAAAACCACTAAAACAGTAAAAGTAAGTATTGACTTATAATGCCTTTCTGTGTCACATAAAGATACTATGTTTTTTATGTGCTGACGCTTTGCACCCAGTCGTTTTACCGGATCATGTGGTAAAAGCGGTGAACTTTTAATGGACTTTTGGACTTAATTAAGCTTTATTTAATATAAATGTGTTTGCCTCGTGGCAATAGGTCAGCGAGGTGTGGTTGGGTCTGCAGACGGATAGTGATCATGTGGATTAAACTGTATTTAGCCACACTTGTCTCATGGGATTTTCCTTGGCTATGTGCGAGCGGACGCTGAGCCAAAGCCCTGCTCGGTATTTTGACAGCGGAGCCAGAAAAAACAAAAGTGTTTTGCTTTTCCGTTGAAAAAAAGTGAGAGAGAAAGAAATGAAGATGTAGTGGAGAGAAACGGTAGTTCCCTTAGCCACTGCCTTACTCAATCCATATGCGAGGCTTAGAGGCAGGAAATACCCACAATTCAGTGTAATCAGGCTAGAGGCCGCCTAGCTCATTGGAACAGACCTGGTGGAACTGATTGGGCACTATTAGAGCAAGCATGAACAAAATATGCAACACACTCAAAATGTTACATTTTCACTGGAATGCTGCATGTAACAGACAGGGACAGGTTCTATCTCTTTAAGTAGAAATGGATTTGTCAAGCATGACTTTTGGGTTCACCTTTACTTTTATGTGCTGCCAACACACAGTTTAGAATGACATATTAAAGTTGCAACTGTTAAATCAGTGCAAAGAGCATTCAATATAAAAAATTCCCACCCTATACTGTGTGTGCTCACATCAGTTTGAGCCACCAAAGCTATTTGTACTTTCTCCTGTTGCTAATTCACAAGCTATTCTTTTTCTGTAGGACTAGCATTTAACCATAAGACTGCAAAAACACAGAATGACCATGTGAAACAGTTGTTTGACAGGCTGGCGGCTTTGTTGCATGATGAGGGAGAACTGCTGGCATGTTTGGCCATAATAACTCCCCCCCCCCCCTGAACTAGCGTGCTGTGGCTGCAGCCCTGTGTCACAACCAGAAGAAGGGGTTTCCCACTTCAACAGGCAGAGCTCACTTGGTTTAACAATTGTGGAATCTGAGGACTCTGCATGTTTAGTTAGTTTTGGTTTGTCCCTTTGAGAAATAATTGTGGAGGGTGAATGAAACATGGGAGCAACAGCTGATGTGGTTCAGTCAAAGCGAATGGACATCTGCCTTTGATTTCATGTGTAGCCCATGCTATTGTTAAATCTCACACTATTTTTGCACATCTTTCACCAAGTACCACCTCGACCACAGGAGCCCTCCTTTTGTCATCTTCTCTGTGACTTTTGGGCTGCCACCTCAGACTTGACTGCAATCCTACGCATCATGAGTAGGAGAAAAGGGTCTGGAGTAGTTAAATCCTTGATTTGTACCTCGTGAAAACTCTCACAAGTCCCCTGTGCCGCTCCACCCCCGCACTCCACCTCCCACACAATTCCCAGGTCAACAGAGCTCTCAATATGAGGCACGTCTGGTCTACTGTGACAGCATATGGTTATCCACTCAAGGTGTCCAGAGACACTTGCACTTTAGACATTTTCAATAAACAATGGAGTATAGGAGCCTAATTCACTGCAAGTGTGTACGTTAAAAACTTATTTTGTTCATAATCTGATATTTAAATCCATTATAGAATTTTCTCAAATTCAATTTAGGATTTCTTTTTTCAATCAGAGGGTGCCCATCTGCAGAGCTGCACAGTTCAGAGTAAACACACCAAATTAGACCCAGATTACATCATATTTTTGAACAAGGGCCTAGATTGGCATCATTTGACTGGGATGTATTATGTGCCATCAACATATACCACAGCCTCATTCAGTTTTTAAACTTGATTAAGTCACAGAAGCATTTAGCTTTCCCTTTTTTCTATGGCTACTTCATTTGTCAACCCATGACCACATGATGTGCATTGTTGACACCATTATGTTCCTAATAAATGGTTTTGTTTAATTGTAAGTAAAGTGAACCATTAAATAAATAAAATGTATTTTTGTACTGCTGATTTGCCAGTAAACCTTCTCCACAGAGTGCGTTGCTGCATGCCTGGCGACAGTGTGGCAGGCATGATGGAGATGTGTGTGCACACTGATAGCATCTGTAAAAAGGCATCTCCCCTGGGTTAATGGGGAGTTATCCTATTAGAGCCCCTTCTGCTCTCCACTCTGCTCTCCTTGCCACAGGAGAGCACCCATCATTGCGTTGGTCTTTTCCTGCAAAAGGCAACAAGCTAATGGGCTCTGCATCAGTCTCCTCTCTGTCTCCGCTCTTACCTTCCTGGCTTACTATACGTCTCCATCCCTCCTTCCTCGCTGATTCCCCAGATCAATAATGCTCTGTGCGTGCCCCTTACATTTCTCTCTCAACATGCAGGGCCATAAATCAACGCGAGTAGGAAGGATGCCTCAGCTAGAAAACATTTCAGGCAATAGTCTCAGGTCATGCATAAAAGTGAGGACAGCTTAAGGAACTGTCCCCAATAACGTGCCCTCTTCCATTGCTTATCCACAAGACAGGTTTTCCCTTTGAGTTCAAAGGATAAGAATGGGAATAAATAAGGAGGGCACATTAAGCTGTCGTCTAGTGCTGAACAGTACAGACTTTCAACATGTGATCATCAGGCTCCATTGAATCCATTTATTTGCACACAATTCAGTTAACCATTAAAACCAAAACAAATGGAGGCTGCTTTTAAAACAAAAGCATTTTGACTAAATATACAGGCATATGTTTTATTTAAGAATGTGACAATGTAAATATTCTGAGCGTGTACATACTGTACATACAGAAAGTATGAAATATTGAGAGTAACATAGTGCAGAGTGGATCTATACTCTGATGTAAGTATGGAGGTGATCAGCGTTCTCCTTAACCTGACACATGCACAGGTTCTCAAGGTTCCACAAAGACTTCTTCTCCCAGAAGTTGAGAATCACTTGAGAATATGTTCAAATCCATTTCCAAAAAGATGAAAAACCATCTAAAATGACAGAGAATCAGTCATTCTTTTGGCACACGATAGTCAAAGACAGTCTTTAAAGAAGACCGTGCATCTGATTGTTACTCCCTGGTGAAAATTATTTCCTCATATGTTCCAAAGGCACAAAGACATTGACCTCTAAACCTCAGTAATGGCCCCTCTGTGGCCATCCTGTATCGCCTTGTCCATCTTCACTGTAGTTGAGCACATGACAGTTTTACACCACAGCTTATGCAGCTGAACCAAATCAACAGTGGTGCTTTTGGAGCTGTTTCTCTGCAAGTGGCAAAGTGATAAAAGTAGAAAGGAAATATAGATCACTAGTTTATCCACAGGGAGAAGCAAACTTACCAACTGTGCTTTTGTAAGACATCACTGTTGGAATTTGGTGGTGACTCACCTTCAGCTGGGGATTACTGATATATGGCATTTGGAGAAGGATGTACGTTGAAGAAACATGTTGGAAAAACACTTGGACTATGAACTACTGCTTTTTTTTTTTTTACAGTAGACTGACAGATACAACATCAGAGGGGGCAAAGCTAGACAAAGGCATTGATATATACTCAACGATAAAGAATTAAAAGTATCATCAAGTGCCTCTTCAGTTCCAAATCGCTCTTAATTCATTTTTAAGTACATGAAAAGTGGGGGACTGGAGCCTAAAACACACAAACTGTTAAAAAAGTGTAAGGTTTGATGTGAATTTTGGGGCCAGAAATTTATGCATTTGAGTCAAAGGTATTTCCAGGAGAAGCTAATGTTTTTTCTTCCAGACTATAATTGCACTGATTTACACCAGTGGCTTCAGAAAGGCTTCATTTCACCCTTCTCCCTCGGGCAATAAACTTTGTCCTTTAGTGCAGCACAGCCAGACCATTATATCTCTGCTTGACGATAAAGAATACACAGAAAAGTGGAGGCTCACAGCAGACAATGGCTTTTCTATTGAAAGTGTGGGTAATCGTCCTGTAGAAGGAGGCACTGTGTTTTGGCAAACTACACCAGATTCATCTGGCTGCAGGCGTCCCCTTTCCTGCTCTCTGCTCAGGTTTCCTCCTCCCTATCACAGTGCGAGGCCTTATCATGCTGGCCGTTCTCAATAGGTACAGGCCCACGCTAAGATTTCAGAAGCTGGCGGATCGCTCTGAAGGAACAGGTGTCCCCTCTGTCTGCCTGTGGTCGGGGTCCGGCGGTGGAAGCATGGGAAAGGGCAGCCACCGCAGAGGTTCTACCCCAGCGGACAGGTAACAGTGTGCCTTTCAACTTGTCCTGAATTCAGCTAAATTGGCATCCTTTTAGTAATCACGGGAAGCAGTTGAAAGTGGAAAATAGAGAGCGGAAATTCGTGCAATGATTCCCTGTTGGCTCAAAGAGTATGGTGTTCTTACAATGGGAAAGAAAGAAGAGATACTGTTTTAATGTAAAAAAAAAAACATTTGCAAGATAGCCCTTCCATAAAGTGCGTTGGCTATACAAATTACTCCATTGATTTAAGATTAATATAGTGCAATAAAATGGTCAGATGATAATTTATAGAATAAATAACAGATTATCTAGGTAACAATTCAACAGGACAAAGCCATGGGCTGATCTGAGCAAAAAGGGATCTCGGGCCTAGAGGTGATCAGTGGGCTACTTTGGACTGAGATCAAAAGAGCAGAAGAGTGCGCCCCCGAGCATCCAGCCCATCACTGTGACCCAGGATCAATAGTGCAGGTGTGGGCCAGGTAAATATCTCTGAGGCTAACACCTTTAACCACTCATTACAGACAAATTTGTTTGAACTGTCACAGCTGGGATTGACGCAAAGCTTTAAATTACTGGAGTGAAGTATCATTCATGTTCCCACTGTTTCAAACAAAATGATTAAGTTCAGTATGTCATGTTTTCACATACGTATGTTTCCATTATCAAAACTTT